>OW026358.1:9847676-10560176 GCA_932273835.1 Sarcophaga variegata
GGTTGGCTAGCTAGCTGGCTGGTTGGCTAGCTAGCTGGCTGGTTGGCTAGCTAGCTGGCTGGTTGGCTAGCTAGCTGGCTGGTTGGCTAGCTGGCTGGTTGGCTAGCTAGCTGGCTGGTTGGCTGGCTAGCTAGCTGGTTGGCTGGCTAGCTAGCTGGTTGGCTGGCTGGCTGGCTGGCTAGCTGGCTGGTTGGCTGGCTGGCTAGCTGGCTGGCTGGCTGGCTAGCTGGCTGGTTGGCTGGCTGGCTGGCTGGCTGGCTAGCTGGCTGGCTGGCTGGCTGGCTAGCTGGCTGGCTAGCTAGCTGGCTGGCTGGTTGGCTAGCTAGCTGGCTGGTTGGCTAGCTAGCTGGCTGGTTGGCTAGCTAGCTGGCTGGTTGGCTAGCTAGCTGGCTGGTTGGCTAGCTAGCTGGCTGGCTGGTTGGCTAGCTAGCTGGCTGGGTAGCTAGTATAGCAGCTAGCTGGCTAGCTGGCTGGCTGGCTAGCTGGCTGGCTGGCTAGCTGGCTGGCTGGCTAGCTGGCTGGCTGGCTAGCTGGCTGGTTGGCTAGCTGGCTGGTTGGCTAGCTGGCTGGTTGGCTAGCTGGCTAGCTGGTTGGCTAGCTAGCTAGCTGGCTGGTTGGCTAGCTAGCTGGCTGGTTGGCTAGCTAGCTGGCTGGTTGGCTAGCTAGCTGGCTGGTTGGCTAGCTAGCTGGCTGGTTGGCTAGCTATCTGGCTGGTTGGCTAGCTATCTGGCTGGTTGGCTAGCTAGCTGGCTGGTTGGCTAGCTAGCTGGCTGGCTGGCTGGCTGGCTGGCTGGCTAGCTGGCTGGCTGGTTGGCTAATAGCAGCTAGCTGGCTGGTTTGCTAGCTGGCTGGCTGGCTAGCTGGCTGGCTGGCTGGCTAGCTAGCTGGCTGGTTGGCTAATAGCAGCTAGCTGGCTGGTTGGCTGGCTGGCTGGCTGGCTAGCTGGCTGGCTGGCTAGCTAGCTGGCTGGCTGGTTGGCTAGCTGGCTGGCTGGCTGGTTGGCTGGCTGGCTAGTATAGCGGCTGGCTGGCTAGTATAGCAGCTAGCTGGGTAGCTAGTATAGCAGCTAGCTGGCTGGCTGGCTAGTATTGCAGCTAGCTGGATGGCTGGCTGGCTAGTATTGCAGCTAGCTGGATTGCTGGGTAGCTAGTATAGCAGCTAGCTGGCTGGTTGGCTGGCTAGCTAGCTGGTTGGCTGGCTGGCTAGCTGGCTGGTTGGCTGGCTGGCTAGCTGGCTGGCTAGCTAGCTGGATGGTTGGCTGGCTGGTTGGCTAGCTAGCTGGCTGGTTGGCTAGCTAGCTGGCTGGCTGGCTAGCTAGCTGGCTGGCTGGCTAGCTAGCTGGCTGGCTGGCTAGCTAGCTGGCTGGCTGGCTAGCTATCTGGCTGGTTGGCTAGCTATCTGGCTGGTTGGCTGGCTAGCTGGCTGGCTGGTTGGCTAATAGCAGCTAGCTGGCTGGTTGGCTAATAGCAGCTAGCTGGCTGGTTGGCTAGCTATCTGGCTGGTTGGCTAGCTATCTGGCTGGTTGGCTGGCTAGCTGGCTGGCTGGTTGGCTAATAGCAGCTAGCTGGCTGGTTGGCTAGCTGGCTGGCTGGCTAGCTGGCTGGCTGGCTGGCTAGCTGGCTGGCTGGCTGGCTAGCTAGCTGGCTAGCTGGTTGGCTAGCTAGCTGGCTAGCTGGTTGGCTAGCTAGCTAGCTGGCTGGTTGGCTAGCTAGCTGGCTGGTTGGCTAGCTAGCTGGCTGGTTGGCTAGCTAGCTGGCTGGTTGGCTAGCTAGCTGGCTGGTTGGCTAGCTAGCTGGCTGGTTGGCTAGCTAGCTGGCTGGTTGGCTAGCTAGCTGGCTGGTTGGCTAGCTAGCTGGCTGGTTGGCTAGCTAGCTGGCTGGTTGGCTAGCTAGCTGGCTGGTTGGCTAGCTAGCTGGCTGGTTGGCTAGCTAGCTGGCTAGCTAGCTGGCTGGTTGGCTAGCTAGCTGGCTGGTTGGCTAGCTAGCTGGCTGGTTGGCTAGCTAGCTGGCTGGTTGGCTAGCTGGCTGGTTGGCTAGCTAGCTGGCTGGTTGGCTGGCTAGCTAGCTGGTTGGCTGGCTGGCTAGCTGGCTGGTTGGCTGGCTGGCTAGCTGGCTGGCTGGCTGGCTGGCTAGCTGGCTGGCTGGCTGGCTAGCTGGCTGGTTGGCTGGCTGGCTGGCTGGCTGGCTAGCTGGCTGGCTGGCTGGCTAGCTGGCTGGCTGGCTGGCTAGCTGGCTGGCTGGCTGGCTGGCTGGCTGGCTAGCTGGCTGGCTGGCTGGCTAGCTGGCTGGCTGGCTGGCTAGCTAGCTGGCTGGCTGGTTGGCTAGCTAGCTGGCTGGTTGGCTAGCTAGCTGGCTGGTTGGCTAGCTAGCTGGCTGGTTGGCTAGCTAGCTGGCTGGTTGGCTAGCTAGCTGGCTGGTTGGCTAGCTAGCTGGCTGGTTGGCTAGCTAGCTGGCTGGGTAGCTAGTATAGCAGCTAGCTGGCTGGCTGGCTAGCTGGCTGGCTGGCTGGCTAGCTGGCTGGCTGGCTAGCTGGCTGGCTGGCTAGCTGGCTGGCTGGCTAGCTGGCTGGCTGGCTAGCTGGCTGGCTGGCTAGCTGGCTGGCTGGCTAGCTGGCTGGTTGGCTGGTTGGCTAGCTGGCTGGTTGGCTAGCTGGCTGGCTGGCTAGCTGGCTAGTATAGCGGCTGGCTGGCTAGTATAGCAGCTAGCTGGGTAGCTAGTATAGCAGCTAGCTGGCTGGCTGGCTAGTATAGCAGCTAGCTGGCTGGTTGGCTGGCTAGCTAGCTGGCTGGCTGGCTGGCTAGCTGGCTGGCTGGCTAGCTAGCTGGCTGGTTGGCTAGCTAGCTGGCTGGTTGGCTAGCTAGCTGGCTGGTTGGCTAGCTAGCTGGCTGGTTGGCTAGCTAGCTGGCTGGTTGGCTAGCTAGCTGGCTGGTTGGCTAGCTAGCTGGCTGGTTGGCTAGCTAGCTGGCTGGTTGGCTAGCTGGCTGGCTGGCTGGCTAGCTGGCTGGCTGGCTAGCTGGCTGGCTGGCTGGCTAGCTGGCTGGCTGGCTAGCTGGCTGGCTGGCTAGCTGGCTGGCTGGCTAGCTGGCTGGCTGGCTAGCTGGCTGGCTGGCTAGCTGGCTGGCTGGCTAGCTGGCTGGCTGGTTGGCTGGTTGGCTAGCTGGCTGGTTGGCTAGCTGGCTGGCTGGCTGGTTGGCTAGCTGGCTGGCTGGCTAGCTGGCTAGTATAGCGGCTGGCTGGCTAGTATAGCAGCTAGCTGGCTGGTTGGCTGGCTAGCTAGCTGGCTGGTTGGCTAGCTAGCTGGCTGGTTGGCTAGCTAGCTGGCTGGTTGGCTAGCTGGCTGGCTGGCTAGCTGGCTGGCTGGCTGGCTAGCTGGCTGGCTGGCTAGCTGGCTGGCTGGCTAGCTGGCTGGCTGGCTAGCTGGCTGGCTGGCTAGCTGGCTGGCTGGCTAGCTGGCTGGCTGGCTAGCTGGCTGGCTGGTTGGCTGGTTGGCTAGCTGGCTGGTTGGCTAGCTGGCTGGCTGGCTGGTTGGCTAGCTGGCTGGCTGGCTAGCTGGCTAGAATAGCGGCTGGCTGGCTAGTATAGCAGCTAGCTGGCTGGTTGGCTGGCTAGCTAGCTGGCTGGTTGGCTAGCTAGCTGGCTGGTTGGCTAGCTGGCTGGCTGGCTGGCTAGCTGGCTGGCTGGCTAGCTGGCTGGCTGGCTGGCTAGCTGGCTGGCTGGCTAGCTGGCTGGCTGGCTAGCTGGCTGGCTGGCTTGCTGGCTGGCTGGCTAGCTGGCTGGCTGGCTAGCTGGCTGGCTGGCTAGCTGGCTGGCTGGCTAGCTGGCTGGCTGGTTGGCTGGTTGGCTAGCTGGCTGGTTGGCTAGCTGGCTGGCTGGCTGGTTGGCTAGCTGGCTGGCTGGCTAGCTGGCTAGTATAGCGGCTGGCTGGCTAGTATAGCAGCTAGCTGGCTGGTTGGCTGGCTAGCTAGCTGGCTGGTTGGCTAGCTAGCTGGCTGGTTGGCTAGCTAGCTGGCTGGTTGGCTAGCTAGCTGGCTGGTTGGCTAGCTAGCTGGCTGGTTGGCTAGCTAGCTGGCTGGTTGGCTAGCTAGCTGGCTGGTTGGCTAGCTAGCTGGCTGGGTAGCTAGTATAGCAGCTAGCTGGCTGGCTGGCTAGCTGGCTGGCTGGCTAGCTGGCTGGCTGGCTGGCTAGCTGGCTGGCTGGCTGGCTAGCTGGCTGGCTGGCTAGCTGGCTGGCTGGCTAGCTGGCTGGCTGGCTAGCTGGCTAGTATAGCGGCTGGCTGGCTAGTATAGCAGCTAGCTGGGTAGCTAGTATAGCAGCTAGCTGGCTGGCTGGCTAGTATAGCAGCTAGCTGGCTGGTTGGCTGGCTAGCTAGCTGGCTGGCTGGCTGGCTAGCTGGCTGGCTGGCTAGCTAGCTGGCTGGTTGGCTAGCTAGCTGGCTGGTTGGCTAGCTAGCTGGCTGGTTGGCTAGCTAGCTGGCTGGTTGGCTAGCTAGCTGGCTGGTTGGCTAGCTAGCTGGCTGGTTGGCTAGCTAGCTGGCTGGTTGGCTAGCTAGCTGGCTGGTTGGCTAGCTGGCTGGCTGGCTGGCTAGCTGGCTGGCTGGCTAGCTGGCTGGCTGGCTGGCTAGCTGGCTGGCTGGCTAGCTGGCTGGCTGGCTAGCTGGCTGGCTGGCTAGCTGGCTGGCTGGCTAGCTGGCTGGCTGGCTAGCTGGCTGGCTGGTTGGCTGGTTGGCTAGCTGGCTGGTTGGCTAGCTGGCTGGCTGGCTGGTTGGCTAGCTGGCTGGCTGGCTAGCTGGCTAGTATAGCGGCTGGCTGGCTAGTATAGCAGCTAGCTGGCTGGTTGGCTGGCTAGCTAGCTGGCTGGTTGGCTAGCTAGCTGGCTGGTTGGCTAGCTGGCTGGCTGGCTGGCTAGCTGGCTGGCTGGCTAGCTGGCTGGCTGGCTGGCTAGCTGGCTGGCTGGCTAGCTGGCTGGCTGGCTAGCTGGCTGGCTGGCTAGCTGGCTGGCTGGCTAGCTGGCTGGCTGGCTAGCTGGCTGGCTGGCTAGCTGGCTGGCTGGTTGGCTGGTTGGCTAGCTGGCTGGTTGGCTAGCTGGCTGGCTGGCTGGTTGGCTAGCTGGCTGGCTGGCTAGCTGGCTAGTATAGCGGCTGGCTGGCTAGTATAGCAGCTAGCTGGCTGGTTGGCTGGCTAGCTAGCTGGCTGGTTGGCTAGCTAGCTGGCTGGTTGGCTAGCTGGCTGGCTGGCTGGCTAGCTGGCTGGCTGGCTAGCTGGCTGGCTGGCTGGCTAGCTGGCTGGCTGGCTAGCTGGCTGGCTGGCTAGCTGGCTGGCTGGCTAGCTGGCTGGCTGGCTAGCTGGCTGGCTGGCTAGCTGGCTGGCTGGTTGGCTGGTTGGCTAGCTGGCTGGTTGGCTAGCTGGCTGGCTGGCTGGTTGGCTAGCTGGCTGGCTGGCTAGCTGGCTAGTATAGCGGCTGGCTGGCTAGTATAGCAGCTAGCTGGCTGGTTGGCTGGCTAGCTAGCTGGCTGGTTGGCTAGCTAGCTGGCTGGTTGGCTAGCTAGCTGGCTGGTTGGCTAGCTAGCTGGCTGGTTGGCTAGCTAGCTGGCTGGTTGGCTAGCTAGCTGGCTGGTTGGCTAGCTAGCTGGCTGGTTGGCTAGCTAGCTGGCTGGTTGGCTAGCTAGCTGGCTGGGTAGCTAGTATAGCAGCTAGCTGGCTGGCTGGCTAGCTGGCTGGCTGGCTGGCTAGCTGGCTGGCTGGCTGGCTAGCTGGCTGGCTGGCTAGCTGGCTGGCTGGCTAGCTGGCTGGCTGGCTGGCTAGCTGGCTGGCTGGCTAGCTGGCTGGCTGGCTAGCTGGCTGGCTGGCTAGCTGGCTGGTTGGCTGGTTGGCTAGCTGGCTGGTTGGCTAGCTGGCTGGCTGGCTAGCTGGCTAGTATAGCGGCTGGCTGGCTAGTATAGCAGCTAGCTGGGTAGCTAGTATAGCAGCTAGCTGGCTGGGTAGCTAGTATAGCAGCTAGCTGGCTGGCTGGCTGGCTAGCTGGCTGGCTGGCTAGCTGGCTGGCTGGCTAGCTAGCTGGCTGGCTAGCTAGCTGGCTGGCTAGCTAGCTGGCTGGCTGGTTGGCTAGCTAGCTGGCTGGCTAGCTAGCTGGCTGGCTAGCTAGCTGGCTGGCTGGTTGGCTAGCTAGCTGGCTAGCTAGCTGGCTGGCTGGTTGGCTAGCTAGCTGGCTGGTTGGCTAGCTAGCTGGTTGGCTAGCTAGCTGGCTGGTTGGCTAGCTAGCTGGTTGGCTAGCTAGCTGGCTAGCTAGCTGGTTGGCTAGCTAGCTGGCTAGCTGGTTGGCTAGCTAGCTGGCTAGCTAGCTGGCTAGCTGGTTGGCTAGCTAGCTGGCTAGCTGGTTGGCTAGCTAGCTGGCTAGCTGGTTGGCTGGCTGGTTGGCTAGCTAGCTGGCTGGTTGGCTAGCTAGCTGGATGGTTGGCTGGCTGGTTGGTTAGCTGGCTGGCTGGCTGGCTGGTTGGCTAGCTAGCTGGTTGGTTGGCTAGCTAGCTGGCTGGTTGGCTAGCTAGCTGGCTGGCTAGCTGGCTGGATGGTTGGCTGGTTGGCTAGCTAGCTGGCTGGTTGGCTAGCTAGCTGGCTGGTTGGCTAGCTAGCTGGCTGGTTGGCTAGCTAGCTGGCTGGTTGGCTAGCTAGCTGGCTGGGTAGCTAGCTGGCTGGCTGGTTGGCTAGCTAGCTGGCTGGGTAGCTAGCTGGCTGGCTGGCTGGCTAGCTGGCTGGCTGGCTGGCTAGCTGGCTGGCTGGCTGGCTAGCTGGCTGGCTGGCTGGCTAGCTGGCTGGCTGGCTAGCTGGCTGGCTGGCTAGCTGGCTGGCTGGCTAGCTGGCTGGCTGGCTAGCTGGCTGGCTGGCTGGCTGGCTAGCTGGCTGGCTGGCTAGCTGGCTGGCTGGCTAGCTGGCTGGCTGGCTGGCTGGCTAGCTGGCTGGCTGGCTAGCTGGCTGGCTGGCTAGCTGGCTGGCTGGCTAGCTGGCTGGCTGGCTGGCTGGCTGGCTGGCTGGCTGGCTGGCTAGCTGGCTGGCTGGCTGGCTGGCTGGCTGGCTGGCTAGCTGGCTGGCTGGCTAGCTAGCTGGCTGGCTGGTTGGCTAGCTAGCTGGCTGGCTGGTTGGCTAGCTAGCTGGCTGGCTGGCTAGCTAGCTGGCTGGCTGGCTGGCTAGCTAGCTGGCTGGCTGGTTGGCTAGCTGGCTGGCTAGCTAGCTGGCTGGCTGGTTGGCTAGCTAGCTGGCTGGTTGGCTAGCTAGCTGGCTGGTTGGCTAGCTAGCTGGCTGGTTGGCTAGCTAGCTGGCTGGGTAGCTAGTATAGCAGCTAGCTGGCTGGCTGGCTAGTATAGCGGCTGGCTGGCTAGTATAGCAGCTAGCTGGGTAGCTAGTATAGCAGCTAGCTGGCTGGCTGGCTAGTATTGCAGCTAGCTGGATGGCTGGGTAGCTAGTATAGCAGCTAGCTGGCTGGTTGGCTGGCTAGCTGGCTGGTTGGCTAGCTAGCTGGCTGGTTGGCTAGTATAGCGGCTGGCTGGCTAGTATAGCAGCTAGCTGGGTAGCTAGTATAGCAGCTAGCTGGCTGGCTGGCTAGTATAGCGGCTGGCTGGCTAGTATAGCAGCTAGCTGGGTAGCTAGTATAGCAGCTAGCTGGCTGGCTGGCTAGTATAGCGGCTGGCTGGCTAGTATAGCAGCTAGCTGGGTAGCTAGTATAGCAGCTAGCTGGCTGGCTGGCTAGTATAGCGGCTGGCTGGCTAGTATAGCAGCTAGCTGGGTAGCTAGTATAGCAGCTAGCTGGCTGGCTGGCTAGTATAGCGGCTGGCTGGCTAGTATAGCAGCTAGCTGGGTAGCTAGTATAGCAGCTAGCTGGCTGGCTGGCTAGTATAGCGGCTGGCTGGCTAGTATAGCAGCTAGCTGGGTAGCTAGTATAGCAGCTAGCTGGCTGGCTGGCTAGTATAGCGGCTGGCTGGCTAGTATAGCAGCTAGCTGGGTAGCTAGTATAGCAGCTAGCTGGCTGGCTGGCTAGTATAGCGGCTGGCTGGCTAGTATAGCAGCTAGCTGGGTAGCTAGTATAGCAGCTAGCTGGCTGGCTGGCTAGTATAGCGGCTAGCTGGCTGGCTGGCTAGTATAGCGGCTGGCTGGCTAGTATAGCAGCTAGCTGGGTAGCTAGTATAGCAGCTAGCTGGCTGGCTGGCTAGTATTGCAGCTAGCTGGATGGCTGGGTAGCTAGTATAGCAGCTAGCTGGCTGGTTGGCTAGCTAGCTGGCTGGTTGGCTAGCTAGCTGGCTGGTTGGCTAGCTAGCTGGCTAGCTGGTTGGCTAGCTAGCTGGCTAGCTGGTTGGCTAGCTAGCTAGCTGGCTGGTTGGCTAGCTAGCTGGCTGGTTGGCTAGCTAGCTGGCTGGTTGGCTAGCTAGCTGGCTGGTTGGCTAGCTAGCTGGCTGGTTGGCTAGCTAGCTGGCTGGTTGGCTAGCTAGCTGGCTGGTTGGCTAGCTAGCTGGCTGGTTGGCTAGCTAGCTGGCTGGTTGGCTAGCTAGCTGGCTGGTTGGCTAGCTAGCTGGCTGGTTGGCTAGCTAGCTGGCTAGCTAGCTGGCTGGTTGGCTAGCTAGCTGGCTGGTTGGCTAGCTAGCTGGCTGGTTGGCTAGCTAGCTGGCTGGTTGGCTAGCTGGCTGGTTGGCTAGCTAGCTGGCTGGTTGGCTGGCTAGCTAGCTGGTTGGCTGGCTGGCTAGCTGGCTGGTTGGCTGGCTGGCTAGCTGGCTGGCTGGCTGGCTGGCTAGCTGGCTGGCTGGCTGGCTAGCTGGCTGGTTGGCTGGCTGGCTGGCTGGCTGGCTAGCTGGCTGGCTGGCTGGCTAGCTGGCTGGCTGGCTGGCTAGCTGGCTGGCTGGCTGGCTAGCTAGCTGGCTGGCTGGTTGGCTAGCTAGCTGGCTGGTTGGCTAGCTAGCTGGCTGGTTGGCTAGCTAGCTGGCTGGTTGGCTAGCTAGCTGGCTGGTTGGCTAGCTAGCTGGCTGGGTAGCTAGTATAGCAGCTAGCTGGCTGGCTGGCTAGCTGGCTGGCTGGCTAGCTGGCTGGCTGGCTGGCTAGCTGGCTGGCTGGCTAGCTGGCTGGCTGGCTAGCTGGCTGGCTGGCTAGCTGGCTGGCTGGCTAGCTGGCTGGCTGGCTAGCTGGCTGGCTGGCTAGCTGGCTGGTTGGCTGGTTGGCTAGCTGGCTGGTTGGCTAGCTGGCTGGCTGGCTAGCTGGCTAGTATAGCGGCTGGCTGGCTAGTATAGCAGCTAGCTGGGTAGCTAGTATAGCAGCTAGCTGGCTGGCTGGCTAGTATAGCAGCTAGCTGGCTGGTTGGCTGGCTAGCTAGCTGGCTGGCTGGCTGGCTAGCTGGCTGGCTGGCTAGCTAGCTGGCTGGTTGGCTAGCTAGCTGGCTGGTTGGCTAGCTAGCTGGCTGGTTGGCTAGCTAGCTGGCTGGTTGGCTAGCTAGCTGGCTGGTTGGCTAGCTAGCTGGCTGGTTGGCTAGCTAGCTGGCTGGGTAGCTAGTATAGCAGCTAGCTGGCTGGCTGGCTAGCTGGCTGGCTGGGTAGCTAGTATAGCAGCTAGCTGGCTGGCTGGCTAGCTGGCTGGCTGGCTAGCTGGCTGGCTGGCTAGCTGGCTGGCTGGCTAGCTGGCTGGCTGGCTAGCTGGCTGGCTGGCTAGCTGGCTGGCTGGCTAGCTGGCTGGTTGGCTGGTTGGCTAGCTGGCTGGTTGGCTAGCTGGCTGGCTGGCTAGCTGGCTAGTATAGCGGCTGGCTGGCTAGTATAGCAGCTAGCTGGCTGGTTGGCTGGCTAGCTAGCTGGCTGGTTGGCTAGCTAGCTGGCTGGTTGGCTAGCTAGCTGGCTGGTTGGCTAGCTAGCTGGCTGGTTGGCTAGCTAGCTGGCTGGTTGGCTAGCTAGCTGGCTGGTTGGCTAGCTAGCTGGCTGGTTGGCTAGCTAGCTGGCTGGGTAGCTAGTATAGCAGCTAGCTGGCTGGCTGGCTGGCTAGCTGGCTGGCTGGCTGGCTAGCTGGCTGGCTGGCTGGCTAGCTGGCTGGCTGGCTAGCTGGCTGGCTGGCTAGCTGGCTGGCTGGCTAGCTGGCTGGCTGGCTAGCTGGCTGGCTGGCTAGCTGGCTGGCTGGCTAGCTGGCTGGCTGGCTAGCTGGCTGGCTGGCTAGCTGGCTGGCTGGCTAGCTGGCTGGCTGGCTAGCTGGCTGGTTGGCTGGTTGGCTGGTTGGCTAGCTGGCTGGTTGGCTAGCTGGCTGGCTGGCTAGCTGGCTAGTATAGCGGCTGGCTGGCTAGTATAGCAGCTAGCTGGGTAGCTAGTATAGCAGCTAGCTGGCTGGGTAGCTAGTATAGCAGCTAGCTGGCTGGTTGGCTGGCTAGCTAGCTGGCTGGCTGGCTGGCTAGCTGGCTGGCTGGCTAGCTGGCTGGCTGGCTAGCTGGCTGGCTGGCTGGCTAGCTAGCTGGCTGGCTAGCTAGCTGGCTGGCTAGCTAGCTGGCTGGCTGGTTGGCTAGCTAGCTGGCTGGCTAGCTAGCTGGCTGGCTAGCTAGCTGGCTGGCTAGCTAGCTGGCTGGCTGGTTGGCTAGCTAGCTGGCTGGCTAGCTAGCTGGCTGGCTAGCTAGCTGGCTGGCTGGTTGGCTAGCTAGCTGGCTAGCTAGCTGGCTGGCTGGTTGGCTAGCTAGCTGGCTGGTTGGCTAGCTAGCTGGTTGGCTAGCTAGCTGGTTGGCTAGCTAGCTGGCTAGCTGGTTGGCTAGCTAGCTGGCTAGCTGGTTGGCTAGCTAGCTGGCTAGCTGGTTGGCTAGCTAGCTGGCTAGCTGGTTGGCTAGCTAGCTGGCTAGCTGGTTGGCTGGCTGGTTGGCTAGCTAGCTGGCTGGTTGGCTAGCTAGCTGGATGGTTGGCTGGCTGGTTGGTTAGCTGGCTGGCTGGTTGGCTAGCTAGCTGGTTGGTTGGCTAGCTAGCTGGCTGGTTGGCTAGCTAGCTGGCTGGCTAGCTGGCTGGATGGTTGGCTGGTTGGCTAGCTAGCTGGCTGGTTGGCTAGCTAGCTGGCTGGTTGGCTAGCTAGCTGGCTGGTTGGCTAGCTAGCTGGCTGGGTAGCTAGCTAGCTGGCTGGGTAGCTAGCTAGCTGGCTGGGTAGCTAGTATAGCAGCTAGCTGGCTGGCTGGCTAGTATTGCAGCTAGCTGGATGGCTGGGTAGCTAGTATAGCAGCTAGCTGGCTGGTTGGCTGGCTAGCTGGCTGGTTGGCTAGCTAGCTGGCTGGTTGGCTAGCTAGCTGGCTGGGTAGCTAGTATAGCAGCTAGCTGGCTGGCTGGCTAGTATAGCGGCTGGCTGGCTAGTATAGCAGCTAGCTGGGTAGCTAGTATAGCAGCTAGCTGGCTGGCTGGCTAGTATAGCGGCTGGCTGGCTAGTATAGCAGCTAGCTGGGTAGCTAGTATAGCAGCTAGCTGGCTGGCTGGCTAGTATAGCGGCTGGCTGGCTAGTATAGCAGCTAGCTGGGTAGCTAGTATAGCAGCTAGCTGGCTGGCTGGCTAGTATTGCAGCTAGCTGGATGGCTGGGTAGCTAGTATAGCAGCTAGCTGGCTGGTTGGCTAGCTAGCTGGCTGGTTGGCTAGCTAGCTGGCTGGTTGGCTAGCTAGCTGGCTGGGTAGCTAGTATAGCAGCTAGCTGGCTGGCTGGCTAGTATAGCGGCTGGCTGGCTAGTATAGCAGCTAGCTGGGTAGCTAGTATAGCAGCTAGCTGGCTGGCTGGCTAGTATTGCAGCTAGCTGGATGGCTGGGTAGCTAGTATAGCAGCTAGCTGGCTGGTTGGCTGGCTAGCTAGCTAGCAAGCTATACCAATACCAGCCAGCTATACTAGCTAGCTAGCCAGCTATACTAGCTAGCTAGCCAGCTATACCAGCCAGCTATACTAGCTAGCTAGCCAGCTATACCAGCCAGCTATACTAGCTATACCAGCCAGCTATACTAGCTATACCAGCCAGCTATACTAGCAAGCTATACTAGCTAGCTAGCATGCTATACCAATACCAGCCAGCTATACTAGCTAGCTAGCCAGCTATACCAGCCAGCTATACTAGCTATACCAGCCAGCTATACTATATCAGCCGTATAGCCGCTGATATACCTGGCTAGCATAGCTGTCTAGTACAGCTAGCCATTCTATTTCTATTCTATTGGTATTCTATTACTATTCTATTTGTATTCTACTGGTATTCTATTTCTTTTCTATTTCTATTCTATTCTATTATATTCTATTCTATTGCTGTTCTATTGCTATTCTATTGCTATTCTATTACTATTCTATTTTATTATGTTTCTATTCTATTATATTGCTATTCTTACTATCCTATAACTATTCTATTTGTATTATATTCTGTTTCTATTCTATTCTGTTTCTGTTCTATTCTATTGCTATTCTATTCTATTATATTCTATTCTATTGCTGTTCTATAACTATTCTATTTGTATTCTATTTCTATTCTATTCTGTTTCTATTCTATTCTATTGTTTCTATTATATTCTGTTTCTATTCTCTTCTGATTCTATTCTGTTTCTGTTCTATTCTATTGCTATTCTATGTATTACTATTACTATTCTATTCTGTTTCTGCTCTATTACTATTTTATTTGTGTTCTATTTCTATTCTATAGTTTATCTGGCTAGTTAGTATAGCTGGCTGGTATAGCTGGCTAGAATAGCTGGCTGGTATACCTGGTATAGTATAGCTGGCTAGAATAGCTAGCTAGGGTAGCTAGTATAGCTGGCTAGCTGTCTAGTATAGCTGGCTAGAAAAGATAGAGTAGCTGGCTAGAGTAGATAGCATAGCTGGCTAGAAAAGATAGAGTAGCTGGCTAGAGTAGATAGCATAGCTGGCTAGAGTAGATAGTATAGCTGGCTAGCTGTCTAGTATAGCTGGCTGGAATAGCTAGTAACCTAGCTGGCTAGCTAATATAGATAGTATAGCTGGCTGGTATTGCTGGCTAGTATAGCTAGCTGCCATACCAGGCTGGCTGGTATAGCTGGCTATTTTAGGATAGCTAGGATTCTAGCCAGCTAAATAGAGGGAAACGAAAAGGCAGACAAACTGGAACGGAAGGGATCGGAGATGGCTGAGGAGGAGACAATAGACTATGTGACTGTACAGGAATATTTTTCCAAATTGGAAAAAGCAGGATGAGTTATACGGTATAATTTTTAAATAATTAGGCGATAATTAAATGGATTTAATATAATTAAAAAAAATTGCAAATAATTAAAATCTTAAATCTAAAAAAACCATTGCATATTTATAGGCATTTCTTAAATATTTATTTGCTTTTGATATTGAAATTTAATTACAAATTATGCATATACTAATTATTGTAGGCGTAATATAGGAGAGCATATTTCAAGCATTTAGTATAACAGGCCAGAATATTTATTCCCATACCTTTACTAGCAACCTATCCCCACTAACCTATCACACTTTGTTTCCTCTACACACTCCTTTATCGTTATTAATTTAAGAAACACTGTTCTCTACACAGTGTTCTGCATTCGATTTTATTTAATTATTTTTGTCTACACATTAATATTGTCCAAAAACAACTTTGATTTATTGCATATATATGTTGTTTCACTAAAGCCTACTTTAAGGCATTTTATATAACATTTTCTAAAATTTTCCTGCTTTTACCACAATTTTAATTCGTATTGTAGTCTTTAGTTATTAAATCTTTTAATTATAAAACCAATATTCTGTATTTCCTTCTTTTCTGTTGCTTTTCTAATTTCAATATTAATCTTCTAAAGAAACAGCTGCATACTTTAAGGCAAAACAATTTATATGGTTTAATAAATTACCAGCAGTCAACATAATGTTTGTAGGTCTCCCTTAAGTATGCAAAATTAATCAGTTTTATGAGGTTAAATTAAACTACAAGGCTGACAATTTATTTAAAGTGTGTTTTACTACAAAATATTGAATATTATGATACATTTTTGTATTTTCTTTTGCTTTCATTGCAGCTTTGGCAAGTATAGAGCTTCCACATCTCTTACATGGTTTGCTGCTTCCCCTGTAAAATCTCACAGTACTAGCCTATGAAGTATTGTTTCCAGGTGTGTTTGGAGGATTTTACTACAGCAGTATGCTTTAGCGTGATTGCTTGGAAAATCCCCGCCTGCATTTTCTGATTGATTCCGAGTTGACTGACTTCCAGAGATGTGTTTGCTGATCTAGTGTGGCGTCAGAATACCTATTGCTGAGGCACTCGTTCCCTCTTTGCATTCGCATATTCAAACTGCTTTTCGGTCAATGCTCCTTTTAAAAGTATCTGATGCATTTCGTATAGCCCCTGTACTCGTCTGTTTCGATTTCAGCACCTCATAATAGGTGTGAACCTCCTCCTCCTGGCTTCTGATTCCACCGAACACAAATTAAATTACGTTGAAGCCATCTTTATGCTTCTTTGGTTTGGCTATTTTGCTTGGTCATACTGTATTTCGGGTGCTCCTACCGTAATCATTTATCGCCGCCAGTAATTGTTCGATGCAAAAAAAACATTTTTATGTAATTTAAGCAACATTTTCATCGTGCATAATCGGTTATCAATGCCTGGTGGTCTATTAAAGGCATTTGTCGGTCAATTCTTGTGAGCTACAGATCCCCCTGCCATCATCTATACGGGTAGAATAACCGTTCTGCCTTCACCAAATACAAATCATTATCTAACTACACCAGATTTTCGGCTATGGCATTAGACCAGGCTATTTCAACGTCTTTCGGCTTCAAGTGGTGCTCAATTAATTGTGCAAAGGACTACTAGCGCAGGCTACATATGATGTGTCAAGAACTGGATTCTTTCTTTAAAATCGTCTCCAGAAACTTCTCGATTTTTCACCATCTTTTTTAGGGCCCCATATTCCTGCGCCGATTACAGCAGCTTATATGTAAAACATTACTTGGCGCCATGGCTTTTTTTTGACGTTGATTCGGATGGTTAGCCGAGCTTCTCATACGATTTCTTAAGCTTCGGATTGCTGTAACGTAAACATTTTTTCATCACCAGCACTGAATTGATTTTTAAGCGTTTTAGATGTGTTTGAGCCATAAAAACTGATCTTTCATGTGGTGCGAGGCTCCTTTCTAACGTTTCCAAATGACCTGTGATCCTCTGACACTACTTCGAAGCCTATAAGTGATAAATCTCCTTTATCGATTCGATCAAATGTAAAGCATTACTCTTCCTTATGACTTGTACATCGATTCAGCTGGTTGGTTAGGCTCTTAAGCTTTAGAATGCAGCAATTCAACAATTTTTATTCCTGTTCTTCCTGAGTATAACAACTATCCCCCTGCCGTAAAGCGCCTACATTTCACCATCTTCCAAATACTTTGGGTGATCTGTGCCAGATGAATGCCAGTTTCGAATCACAATAAGCATATCCCGCGTGTTTAAATCGATAGAATGAATTCAAGATAAGTTTCACTGAACACTTGATTCGCTTAAAAATGCACTGTATTTGAAATTGAAGTAAATTACAGCCAATTTTACAACAAATTATGATACAAAGAAGCATACGTTCTTGCGTTTAGGCACTACTTCATTAAATAAGTCACTTGGTTATGTCGAAGTGGTAGCTTTGATTGCAAAAGCTTATTTCGAACGTCCCCGGCCTCACACTAACCCACCCTCACCCGACCGCGGAGGGCTCGTCCCCCATAACGTAGGGACACGTACACACTATAGTCCGGACTGTAGCGGGTAAGGGAAAAGTAATGGCAACGAGAACATAAATCAGCTACAGAACTTAATCACAAGCTGAATAAAGTAGCAATAAACAGGAACTACTTATGACGAGAACGAAAATACATTTTTATATAATAATTTACAAATTAATGCCAGCATATAAGCTACGTTTTATGTTACAAACACTACAATTAAAATCATAATATAAGTTAAAATCATAACATAATCTACGAAAAGGAAAATTACACCCATAGTTCGTTCTATAAAAATCTAAAGAAACATAGCGGACCGTTGTGACGCCACAGGTAAGTGCAATCCCTGCACTGACTGAAGAAGTTGATCAGCGCAAGGACTGCACAAAAAAGTCACTAAGGAAGAACAAATTCTGGGGTTTTTATCATACAAAAAGCTGTATTTGTCATTAGTAGTACAAATTATAGATACATAAAAGACATGCATTTGTATGAATCTCACGTCTTACAGTTAAATTAATATGATGATCTTTATAAAGCTATGTCGTAATCCTGATTAAAGGGTTGTAATGACCAATTATGTATGTATGATCTTTATAAAATTTTAATTTTATTCAATATTTAGCAAATTTTTCAAAGAAAAATTATATTTGAGTAGAATTCAAGTCTTATAATTAAATCTGTACCTTGGAAGAGTTACTTTTGATTAATCGGAAGATATAAACATCTTTCTTTAATAGTAATCGATTGAATACCTAAATTTCTTTCTTATATGCTCCTGAAAATATGCCATATTTACCCACAATTTTATTCCCACACTCATAGGTTTCATTAGGTATACACCAGCAGTACGTATAAGTGATATTTATTTGAAATTAATACCACATAACTCATACGCCCACATGTATGTACATGTGCAGGAAAAAAATCACATGACACAGCTAATATTTATTTATAATCACTCATACCCTTACAAACAATACCACTCGTATACGTAAGAACTTCAACTGGTTTCACATATTTATTTTGGCTCTCGATTCTATTTTCTCTCTCAAATTTTTTTTGTTGCTTTGCACTTCAACTCAATTATTTATTTTATTTATCAACAATAACACCAACAATTTATTATTGTTTACTACACTTACACCAGAAATTAAAACAACAAATCATTTATTAAGTTAATCCAGAGAGAGAGAGCATAAAGCGAGGGAGAGAAAGAAAGAGAGAGAGAGTTAAACAAAATGTAAACACAGTCCGTACTCCCAAATTAATACACTTTCGTACGTTCACTACAATAATATTCCCTCGTGTACATGTTTTTTTGATCGCCACATTTTCTTGTGATAGAAATTCATGAACGAAGTCATTTTGTGTGTGCGTGTGTGTTATGTTCAATAGCTCTTTCAACACAACCGTTATTAAAAATTTACTCTCTTTCATATATGTATGTACGCTCACTGTAAATATTACTCCCTCTTGCCAACATAGTTTTTAATTCGTAGCATTTTTTTATTTCTTTTTTTTTTCGAACGAAATTTTTAAATGCATTTGTTCTCGTATGTGTGTATGTGTGTATTATTTTGTTCAATATTTTTCTGTTTCGTTTAATTGCTTTAAATAAAATGAGTTTCTCGTGTTATACTCTTGAGTTTTAGTGGCTTTAATAGTAATTGCATGAGCGAAAAAATATTCTCCGTTGTTTTTATGCTCTTCTCTTTCATTTGTTTTTATTTATTTTTTTTAGCAATTAAACTGGCAGTTGGCAATACATATGCAATTTATTAGTTTAGTTTGAAGTTATTTCCACAGATTTTTTCTTTTTTTTTTAATTTGTTTTGGTTTTCATTTGAGTTCTCAAATTAATTTTTGTTTGTTACGTTTTGTGTTTTATTTATTGATTTTATTTGGATTTTATTTACAATTAAAATAAGTTTTAAACTTTTTTTATTTAAAAAAAAAATACTCAGAAAATAATGTTTATTGGAATAATGCTTAGTGTTGCGGAAAATATAAAAAAAACCAAAAAATTTCAATGAAAAATATTGTTTATTTTCTTTTATATTAAATACAAAGAAATATTTAAATGCCTATATCTTCAGCAGAAAATTATCGATAAATTTAGAAAACAAAAAGTTTCCATTAAAAAAAATATTTCGTAATAAAAACCTTCCACTGGAAAAAGGACCTTTTTATAGAAATTTATAGTTAAATAAAAATTGTCTATAAAATTATTACCAATAACTGATAATTCTGTATAAACATTATCAACAACTATAAATTTTCTGTAAAAAAATTCTTCTAAGTTTTGATAACTTAAAGTTTTCTAAAGAATATCATCGATAATTAAAATATGGTTAACATAGAATTTAAATTGATGATAACCCCAAACATTTTTTTATTCAAAATTATCGATAACATGAAGTTTTTTAGAGCAGATATCGATAACAAGGTATGCTCTTTAGAAATATACAACAATTTAACATTTTATTATAAAAAATTATCGATGTTTAGAAATTTTCCATAAGCAACATGATAGATTTTCTATAAAAAAAAATTATCGATAACTCAAAATAATAGAAAAGTTATAGAAAACGCTAAAGATTCTATGTAAAATGTTTAATACAATAAATGTTTTCCAATAAATTATCGATAACTCTAAAGATTTTATATAAAATTTCTAATACAATAAATGTTTTCTATAAAAAATTATCGACAATTGAAAATAATAGAAAAATTGACAATTACTGTAAATTTTCCATAACATTTTTTGATAACTAGAAAGTTTTCTACAGAAAACAATCGAAAATAGTAAATTTTCTAAAGAAAATTATCGATAACCGAAAAAATTTTGTATAAAAAATTAAAAATTTTTCAAAAAATTATCGATAAATTGAATTTGGGCATGAAATTATTGAAATTGTTATAAAATTAATTATTATGTTATGATTATTAATAAACCGATTTCTGTTTATTGAGAAAGATAAAGAATAAAAATTAGTCGATAAGTTATTGGATTTCTCTATAGATTTAATCGATAACTAAAAACTATTTGTGGCAAGTGATTGATATCTTTTTTTAATATAAAGGTTTATTCGCCATGACATGATCGATAACTACAAAAATAGAAATTAAGAATGATCGATAATTTATAATTGTGCTTTGAAAGTAATCGAGAGCTAAATATTGTTTATATCAATTAGCTGATAATTAAATTTCTTTGTATAAAATTTATAGTTATCAATTATATGAAAAAAAAAAAATGAATTGAATTGAAATGGAAATTAATAAAATAAAATTATCGAAACAAATAATAATCGATTAATTAATTATTAATTTTTAAGGAAAATTATTGATAACTTTTTTTTATAGAAATCGATTGATAACTTACAGTTATTTATGTAAAATAATTCATATTTAATTTTTTTATTGAAAATGATAGATAAAGAACTAAATTTTTAAACAAAATTATCGATAACTGAATAATTTTTACAGAAGTAACATTTTACAGAATTAACATTTTTATAGGAATTAAATACAATTTATAATTATCCTTAAAAGATTGTCGATAACAATTTATTTTTCTATATAAAAACATTAACAAAAGTAAGTTTTTTTTACTTTTAAATTAAATTAATTAAAATTTAAAGTAATTTAAATCAATTAACTTATCGATATTTCTGAATATCATTGGCAAAGTTAGCAATATTTATTTAGTTACTGTAAAAGTTTAATAAAACAGATACAGCATCTATCGATTTCGAATACTTTTGTACTACAAAAAAGCAACGCAGCAATACTGCTGCAATTTAGACAAAAACAAATAAAAAAAATCCATGCAACAGAGCCATATTAACTCCCATTACAACAGTGCATATAATAACCAATAACGATAACTATCATCATCGAACACACGAATAATTATTTGCTTTGAAATTGTACTGCGTTTTATATTTAGCAATTGTAGGAGTATTGCCCTCTTCTCTTTACTCCGTTTTATAATTTTTTTTTTAGTTTCTTTGTATGTGTTCTTATAATACAAAACACGTTTGTTTACATGCAAATAAACAATCATGCTTACGCATGCAAACGTTAATGTTTACATTTATCTTAATGTTTACATCTCTTTATATCAGAGTTCGTCAAAAAATTTTTGGTTATGTGTTAGTGAGTAAGAGAGAGAAAATAAGTTGAGAGAATTTATTTATTTGCAGCCATAGAAAAGTGTTAGTAATATACGCTATTTTTATTTTCATTTCATCAGCATACATATGTAAAGCAATATAATTTTGGCTTAATAATTTTAGATAAATAAAAATAAAATAAAAAATCAATTTTTTATTAAAAGAACATAAAGCTATCCATCTTTGGCTTAAAAATTATGCCATGTTTTTTTTAGATAAATAAAAATAAAAAGAATAAAAAACCCAATTTTTATTAAAAGACAAAAAAAGCGAGCATTCCAAAGCATTTAAAAAAATTATACTATGCTACAAAATAAAAAAAATGAAATATGCCTAGCTAATAACATAGAACATTTTTAACATAAAATATTTTTTGAGTGTTATGCTGAAATAAAATGATAAAGCATCCGCCGCACATGTGTTCTTGTCACAGTCTGATCGACAACTAAATGAAAAAACACAAGAATGCGTGTGAGTTCTCTTTGCACAACTGTGCTATGAAATGGTAAACTATGCTTTATATGCATATAAAATATGTATGCATGTGCTTGCCTGTGTGTATGTGTATGTTTTTTTTGTTGTTATCAAAAGCAAAATAATATAAATCATTGTATTGGGATACAAAAAAATATTAAAAATGAGAGCGAGGGAGAGACAGAGAAAGAAAGCAAGCGAGAGATCATAAAAGAAATGCAAATAAACAAATACTTTCGAGTTGAAAAACAAACTCAATGTCATTTTATGATTGATAAATAAATGCAAGTGGGTATTTGTGTATGTATGTGTCTAAGTGTGTGTGTGTGTGCGAGAGCACATATTTGTTGTACGTGTGCATTGAGCTGTGGAGTTAAAGTATTGAAATCAATATGTTTCTTTTTCCTCTTCGTTCGCTTGTGCACAACAATAAATCTAACAACCCAATGGGAAATTTAATAAAAAAAAAAAAAAAAGATAGAAAAACAGGTCATTGGGTATATTTATAAACAAGTGTAGAGAATTCTTAAGGAATGTATTTTTTTCTGTATTATTTCTCTTCCTTTTTATTCATAAAAGAGTGGTAGAGAAATCATTTGTTAAGCAGAAAGGAAAGAAAAAAGATTTTATTTCTGGTCTCTCAAGCACAAGTGGCAGCAGCTGCGTGTGTAGGAGAGTATTTGTATGAGTATTTATAATAGGAAGAAAGCATATCTTGAGCCCTTTTTTTCAAGGGGACATCATTAATAACACATGTGCACCTAAAAGTATGTGCTAAAATTTCTTTAATTTTCTTGCCTTAGTGGCTGGCTGGTTGCCTAAGTAAAAAGAGATTGTGAATAAATCATGTTTTTCTTTTTTGCCTTTCTTTCTTTAGTTTCAAAAACTTCTGGTTAAAATGGAATTCTTATTCTATTTACATATTTTCTATAGCCATGGGTTTCACAAATTTATTATTAAAATAAAGCACTCTTAACAGTGTGTGACAATTTAAAAACGTTAAGCTTCGCATATATTAGAAAAAGAGAGAGAGAGAGTGGGAGAAAGAAAGAGAATATTAATAACAAATAAAACGTATTTTTTATCTCATTATTAAGACACCATTGTGTCCCTTATTTTGTTGAGTTTCCTGTTACCATATGACACATATTGCCGGTATTAATGACATAAAATGAAAGCAAAAGTTTTCAAGTTGTGCCATAAAATCCGTATTTTTTAAAGGTCATCAGCAAGAAATGTTAGAATAACAAGTACAAAAACAAATATCGATAACAGAAAAAAAGGGACAAGATAAAAGAAAGTTGTATCAGTTATTTTATAAGAAAAGAATCTAAAAGGAATGGTTGGTCAATGACTAAAGTTTTAAAAGAAAAAATATTTCTTATCAAACATTTATAGATATCGGCTTATTTCATAATAAACTTTCTATAACTGATCCTTTGCTATCGAAAATCGACGATAACTATTAATTTTTCATAGAGAATGATTGATATTTTAAAAAATTTGCAAATTCTTATATTCCATGTTATCGATAACGTTTAACTTTCTGTAAAAATTCGACCATAACTAATAAATATTCTTAGAAAACTAATCATTTTCTAAGAATAATAATCGATTACTTAAAATTTCCAAAGAAAAAAATTACTAAATAAGTTTTATAGAAAAGAATTAATTAGAAAATATAGCCGATAATTATAACATTTTACGCAAATGATCGATAACTTAATCATTTTTTCTACGTTGAAATCTATTAATTAATGTATCAATTCTGCAGAAATTATTATTCGATTATTTTCTAACACTTTTTAATAAAAAAGTTCAAATTATCGATTACTTTGTTTATATAATTATTTGTTATCGAACATTTCCGAAGCCAATTATTTGTTTTTAACAAAGAAAAGTAAACAAAAGAAAGTAAACAATAATATTGTTAAAAACAAATAATTGGCTTCGGAAATGTTCGATAACAAATAATTATATAAACAAAGTAATCGATATCTTGAATTTTTCTAAGAAGTGTTAGAAAAAATAATCGATAAGTAATGATTTTCTGCAGAATTAATAGTTATTAATAGATTTCAATGTAGAAAAATTTAATTTTCAATAGAAAATTATCGATAACTAATAGCAAACTACAGAAAGTTAACGATAATACAACTTGTATGCGAAGAATGATCAATAATTAATTAGTTTCTATAGAAAAAATCAATTTTATTTGCAAAATTATCGATAAAATTTAATTATCAAAAAAAAAAAAAAAAAAAATAGGCGATAACTTAAAAATTTCTATAAAACAAAATTATTGAAACTAATTTCTATTTAGTTTCTATAAGATTTTTATCGATAACTGTTTATTTTCTATTGGAAAGTATCGTAAACTATTTATTTTTAGATAGA
Organism: Sarcophaga variegata; assembly: GCA_932273835.1. Taxonomy (NCBI): domain Eukaryota; kingdom Metazoa; phylum Arthropoda; class Insecta; order Diptera; family Sarcophagidae; genus Sarcophaga; species Sarcophaga variegata. Next base: position 9,870,423 of record OW026358.1, read on the forward strand.
AAATTATTTTCTCTAGAAAAAATATATACTTCAAGAGTGTTCACCACATGATCGATAACAAATCAAATCTAAAAAAAAATTTAATCGCCAACTAAGAAAACCTTTTGAAAAGTCTAACTTTGTAAAGGAAGTAATGATCGATAATTATTAATTTATGGCAGAAAATTAATCGAAAAATTGTGAATAGAAAATTTATCGATACTTGGTATTATTAAATAAGGTTGGATTTTTATTGATTTAATACTTTATAATTGTAAAATATCATCTTTATCAATATAAGTTGTTCAGCCATTGATTTGCTATGCGATATTAATCGATAACAACTTTCGAAAATTAATTAAATAATGATTTAAATATTCTTTTAAAAGCATTTAATGGAGGAATTTTTAATTTCTGTATTTTTTTTTCGTGTGCATCTAGTTATACCAACTTGTTTCAAAGGAAATAATTGGAATTATCGATAACAGTAACTACGTCCAAAGAAAAATAATTAAAAACCATTTACTTGAGCTAAATTTTATTTTCTGAAATTATTTTAATTGAAATTTTTTTTTTGGTGATTTTATCCGAAAAAGGAATTTTTTTCATTTTCTATCCCAACCTCGTATATATTAATTTTTTTTTTTTTTGGTTTGCTTTCCTTTTCTCATTCAAATTATAACATCAAGGGAGCCACACAGAGAGATTGTTTAAGGAAAACTTAAGACCAGATGATGAAAATAAAACTTTTTTGTTGTTGTTTTTAAAGTTTTCCAAACAGACATTGTCAAGGTTATAAATGGCAGTTGGGGATTTCATTTTCATTTTTCATTTATTTCACATCTCTATCTCTCTCTCACTCTCTCTCTCTCTTTTTTCTGTTCTGTTACTGCTGTTGTCATTATTCTTTATAATCTTACATTTGTTATTATTATTATTGTTGTTGTTGTTGCTGATATATGCATCAACAAATTTTAACTTGATACTCTCTGATATGGAATTTGATTTCTTAATCACATAAAGATGGAGTATAAAAAGGAGAATAATAAGAATAAAACAACAGCAACAACAACAAGACTATAAACATGTTTAAAAATATAAAATAAAAACAACAATGGCCTGCTCAGCCATATTTACATACACACAATGTATGTATGTGTGCTTGGGTATATCATAAAGAATAATGAGTAACTCTTATACCCAGTCTCTCTCTCTAACTCACACTGCCTCATAGTAGATGAGAATAAAATGTACTTCATACGCAGTGTAGCGTCTGCACATACATAAATAGAATAAGTGACCCTTTTTTGTTGGAAATAAAACACAAAAAATAATTGAATTTTATTTCACAATTGAATATTTCTTTTGAGATATAACGGTAATTTACAAGAATTCTTTCTTTAAGTAGAAAATCAATAAAGAATTGTAATTTCAAATCTTCCAATGACAGCGGTAAACAACATAATTTTCTTAAAAACCATAGTAAATAGCATAAATGAGCCTATTCGAACCGTTATCGATAATTATTTTTTATAGAATGCTTTATTTTTGATAATTTTCTAATGAAAAATCATAAATTTTCTATAAGTCTCTCTAGAGAATAAATCAATAAATTTTCTTTCAACACTAAGCAGTTATCGATAAGTTTTCTATTAGCAATTAGCAGTTATAGAATAATTTTTAACTGAAATTTGACTCAGCGATAAAATTTTCTATAATAATGAAGTTATTTTTCAATTTTCTGTGGATAATAAAAAACTGTCGATAAGATTTCTATAGAAGATAAAAAGTTATCGATAATTTTTTTATAGAAGATAAATTGTTATCGATAAATTACCTTTAGATAATAAAAAACAGTCGATAAGATTTCTATAGAAGATAAAAAGTTATCGACAATTTTTCTATAGAAGAGAAAGAGTTATCGATAAATTACCTTTAGATAATAAAAAACTATCGATAAGATTTCTATAGAAGATAAAAAGTTATCGATAATTTTTCTATAGAAGATAAATAGTTATCGATAAATTACCTTTAGATAATAAAAAACGGTCGATAAGATTTCTATAGAAGATAAAAAGTTATCGATAATTTTTCTATAGAAGATAAATAGTTATCGATAAGTTACTTTTAGAGGATGAAAACTACCGATAAGTTTTCTACAGCAGATGAGAAGTTATCGACAAGTTTTCTATAGGAGATGAAAAGTTATCGGTAAGTTTTCTATAGATGAAAAGTTAGCGGTAAGTTTTCTATAGAAAATGAAAAGTTAGCGGTAAGTTTTCTATAGAAAATGAAAAGTTATTGGGAAGTTTTTTTTATAGAAGATGAAGTTACCGGTAAGTTTCCTATAGAAGATGAAAAGTTATTGATAAGTTTTCTATAGAAAATGAAAAGCAATCGATAAGTTTTCTATAAAAATGGAAAGTTGACGATAAATTTTCTAAAGGAAATGAAAGATTAACTATAAATCTTGTCTAGAACATAAAAAGTTATCAAGAAATTTTCAATCAGAAATTATTGATAAATTTCTATAGAATTATCGATAAATTTTTAACAGAAAATAAAATTTAGTTTTATCGGCAGATTTTCTACGGAAATTTAAAGTAGGCGATAAGTTTGTTTTCTATAAAAAATGAAAAGCAATCGATAAGTTTTCTATAAAAAATGGAAACTTGTCGATAAATTTTCTATAAAAATGGAAAGTTATCGATAAATTTTCTAAAGAAAATGAAATATTAACGATAAATTTTGTTTAGAAAATAAAAAGTTATAGAGAAGTTTTCAATCAGAAATTCAATATTATTGATAAATTTCTATAGAATTATCGATAAATTTTTAACAGAAAATTAAATTAAGTATTATCGGCAGATTTTCTACGAAAATTTAAAGTAGGCGATAAGTTTGTTTTCTATAGAAAATGAAAAGTTATCGGCAAGTTTTCTATAAAAAATGGAAAGTCATCGATAAATTTTCTAAAGAAAATGAAATATTAACGATAAATTTTGTCTAGATAATAAAAAGTGATCGAGAAGTTTTCAATCAGAAATTCAAAATTATTGATAAATTTCTATAGAATTATCGATAAATTTTTAACAGAAAAATAAATTAAGTTTTATCGGTAGATTTTCTAAGGAAATTTATTTTGGAGTTACGAATTCTTAGTTTTCAATTCCCTCTACATTTTTATTATTTGTTTGTATCGGCCAAAAAATTCTCATTTAAAATTCCTGTTCTTGCTTTCCCTCTAACCATTCTCGTGAGTATAATCATATACCAAGAGAGTGAGAAAGGAATGGAGTGTGGGTATAATATTATATGACAGAGACAGAGGAAGACAGAGAGAGAGAATTGTTTTATTTTTATAAGTGTTTCTTTAATAAGATTGTGTGTGTGTATGAGTGTAGATATCTGTGTGTATGTGTGGTTTTATTGGCCCTGTGTAATTTAATATTAAGAAGATGATAAAGGAAGTAGAAAAAGGTAAAAGTACTGCTGGTTAGGAGGTGGAGAGAGAGCTTGAAGATTCAAGCGCCCTAAAGTATGCTATATTAAATAACAGTTAAATTTAAAATTTTTAAGGAAATTATTTAAACGTTAACTACGAAATAAGGAAGTTAAGAAAGGAAAACGTTTGTTCGAGTCACCACTTAACTGTGAAACAATATTGAGACTTTGATTAAAATCAAGTGCCTAAAAGTAGGCAAACAAAAAGGCAATTATATTGTTTTAATGAATGAATTGCTTTGAGAGTTTTAAATACTTGTTTAAAAAGTCTCGTTTTATAAGGGCAAAATGTTAATTAAAGTTTAAGAGGCAAGGATTTGCTTGGTCGTTATTACAAAGTGGCACACTTTATATTAAATTTGAATCGGTTTTTTGTTAAAGATTTAATAATAATTTAAAGCTTTAAATGCATACAATTTTTATTATCAATAATTATTAAATTTAAAATCTTTATTTTTATCCCCAAAGCCTTAAAATATACTTTGCTTCTATGATTATTAAAAAGGCCTCCTCCCCCTGAACCTGCTATATAAGTTTATAATGATGATTGCATTTAATCAGCTTAAAAATGAAAGTGCTTCGAACATTGCTTTCAAAAGCAGAATGAGTGTCACTGTAAAGATGACAGCATTATCAACTGAGGCTATAAAGCCTTAATATATGCCACAACCATAATGAATGGCATATGCAGTATATGTACATATTACCTGCAAGTATGCTTTACTTTATAATCATTTCATACAGGCATTATCTTTGCTAAAATGCTTAAGCTGCTCTGCTTAAGTTTCCGATTCTTGCCTGGCAACAAATTGTTTTACTTTCTCCCAGTCTTTCTCTTCAGTTCATACTGTTGTTTCTGTATGAAATGCCTAAAAGTATGCAACATTATATGTGTATATCATCTCACTATAAATATGCAAAACGATAGTATCACAGTTTACCAACTCGGCGACCTCCTTAAGCAATCCGCTTGCCACAAAGAAAATATGGTTTCTGGGTTTTTGTGTTTTGTTTTCTTTCCTTCTTTTTGGCCCTTTAACCGAACCGAAAGTATGCTTTTGAGAAACGTTGTGCCTTTATCGCCATCAACATTGTTGTTGTCATATTAATTTCATTTTAAGCTTTAATAAATCTGAGAGAGTAGTGGCAAGGCATGGCTTTTGCTTAATAAGGATATCGTTGGTTGGTTATTTTTAGCAACTGAAAAAAAGGATCATAATTTTCCTTTTTAACATATAAAGAGAAAAATATTAAAAGGCCGATTACAAAATAAACAAAAGAACGTTTTGTAATGCTCACATAAAGGAATTTTAAGCAATTAAATTCACAAATATGTCTCCTTAAAGTATGCTCCTATATTTTCTATAGAAAAATATTGCTCATTATCGATAACCATCAACAATATTTTTTCGCCCATTGCTTACTTAGTTAATTGGTCATTAAAACCCTTAAGGACAACAGGAATTTAGATAGTTTCCGACTCCTAATCCATGACGAAATCCAGGTCTTCGAAATGGTACTCACATGTGATATTACATACATATGTATATTGGTGGCATCTCTCCCCGATGCTTTGTTTTCACCCGCACTATTGAGGTGAGTCTCCTGGACAGACACTCACGTTCACCACAGCGGATTGATTGACCACAATAACATGCCCTCAAATTTCTCTTGCAGAAAATCCAATATTTCAAGAGCAGTCCTATTAAAACCACATTGTTGCCGTTGTCCAGATAATCCACTTCAGATTAAAAGAAGTTGGTAATTATTAAACCATGGTGGACGCCTTTGGAAAACTTCGTTCTCAAAGAAATAAAACCGATGAGGCCGCCACTGACTTTTTCAGGATACATAGGGCGCTCTTGGACCTCATGTAGACTGATATCGTCCCACATTCCAGACCCTACTCAGCGAATACACATCATTGTCTATGATCGTTTACTTCAGATTCTGGGTTTGTTAAATTTTGAACGTGTGCAGACCTTAGTCACGATGCAAAAGTCGCCAAAGTTGTGGTTTGCGAAAGGTCAAGTTCTTGTGAGCGATGTGAAATTAACTGCCTCGGATTTTCCCGTCAATGATTTCGACAGATCTCGTGGACTTTAATTGATCCAAACATACGATTTGACAAAATAAACTGAATAAATGACAATTACTTTGACAGATGCAACTTCAACAAAATGGCCATTATCAACTAGTAAAGTTTGGAAGTCCCTGTTAAAAGACCCTATATTTGCAACACAATACTTTTCTTTAAACTGTATTTAAAATTTTTCTACAATTTTTGAACGCGTTTAAAGCATCACAAATATTTCGTAATACAAATGACATTTGAAGAACAAATGTGTTATTACACAACATTGTTCATAATGCTCTGCTTATAAACACACTCAGTCAGTGTTTAAGACAGTGAGTACAGTGCAGCAGTGTTGTAAAGTGTTGTAAATTCAGTAAAGAAAAGAAAAAAAAAACAAAGTGTACATGTATCTTGTCAAGTCTCATATATTATGTTACACACAGAACACACTCATACAAACGCACTTAAGCTTTAAAAATTTGTTTTTTTTTTTGTTTTGTTGTATTTATTTCTTGTGTAACGGCACAATAACAAAAATGTATGAGAACAAGATTTTTTTTTCGTATATTTTTTGGCACAAAAATAAAAACAAGTAAGCAAGCAAGCAAGAGGTGTGAAAATATGAACGAATACCCTTCTGAAAGCAAGTGTAAATATGTATGTATGTGTTGGAAATGTTTAGCAAATTTCTTTTGTTACTGCCGCGAGAGTCGTGTGCATTATTAAAGGTTAGAGAATGAAACAAAACACGAGTTTTCCTTGCTGGCTGCTATTAAAGACTGTGTTATTTGTGTGCTCTCGTTTCTTTACTCTTTTTTCTTGTATGTTTAAAACATTTTTCTTTATACTCCGCTATACACACACACATATACATATATATAAACCCGCCTTGTTTAAGCATTTAGCGAGAGAACGAACAAACAACTTTAAATCTCGCCTGTTTCTTGTATGTACTATCGTAACGTAGTGTTATTATACAATATTATTGCATACTTTTAGGCAATGCTTAGGTTTAAACGTTTAAATATTGTAAAGAAGAACTACAGGCGAATAAGGCATTTATATTAAAAGCATCTGAGAGTGTTTGTGTAGAGATTATAATGCGGCATTTGCCTAAATATTATATTCTACAAAGAAATTTGTTCGTGCGTGCAATTTATTGGTTTTTTTCCCCTTAAAAAATATTTCAAGTTTCTCTTTATTTTTCAATAAATTTCAACTTTCGACTTTTTTTTCTCAATTCAAAGTTTTTTTTTGCTTTTTAATGTTTGCTAAATAGTGTTATAATATAAAGGAAGTAAAAGTAAAGAAAAAAGAGGAATAAAAACGACCAGCCAACATCTTGTGTTATACGTTTTTTGGAAAAATTTATTAAGGATTTTCCATTTTCTTATGGCAGAAAAAAAAAGTAGAAAGTCATTTAAAACAATGTTAAAAAAAACTTTGTTTTTCCATTTAAAAGTGGGGAAAAATTGTAAGAATAGAAAAAAATTTTAAAACTTAAAACTTTTCAAATTTCTTTTGGATTTAAAATTATTGGCAAAGAATTCATTGGAAAATTTAATTAAATTTTCAAATAAATTTTGCAAAAGACTAGACAACTAAATGAGAAAAATTTTTATAACAAAAAACAAAAATCGCCTTTAAACCGCATCAGTAACAGCAATTTAATTGATTCGTTTAAAGCAATTATTGGTAAAAAAAAAAATAACGCTCTGCTGTCTGCAGCAGATTTTTCTGTCACAATATAAACAGATTCGACTCTAAAGCCCACTGCCTTTTCCTCCTTCCTAATGTAGTGGATGAATAGGGGTCATTCCCCGACCACTAACGTTGTATTGAGTTGCCCATTTAGTGATTACAAAACCTGGCAATGCTACCGGCTCACTATGTGGCATTTACCATATCAAACTGGTAATATGATTTAGATTTACAAAATACACGTTCATACCGAATTTCATCACGATACCGATGTTTTTAAGCCATTTATAAACGCAAACGTAAATTTCTAAAGGGGACTTTATATGGGGACCAGGCTCAAATGTGATCCGATTTTCACCAAACTTTACACCATTATTTTTTAGTACACAGAACTGATCCATGCTAAATTTTATCATGATTGTTGCATAATTACCATAATTATGTGTAAATAAGTGCAATTTCGGGGGGAATTTGTATGGGGGCTAGGCGAAATCACGGACCGATTAGAACCAAAATCAGTTGGGTTCATCCTTGGGCCTTATTATCACTAACACTATCAAAAAAGTCCAGCTATTAACTCATAAAAAACTTCTATTAATTTTGGCCAGGTTTTCAGGCAAAATGCCACATAGTGCGGCTGTTAAATATCTTTCATATGAAGTGCCATTTTCATGAGTGAAAGGCTTGCCATTTACGAATATGAACCTTGAAACAATTGAAGAACGTGGTAAAATGTTTAAAACTTACGACAAACGTTTTGTATTAAACTTGATCACTTTCCAAGTATTACAAGAACGTAATAAACGAACTACAATGCAGGGAATTGGCAAGATTATAAGCAAATTTGTGGAGATTAGCAGTATTAGCAACACATGTGAGCAGACCTGTGCATCATTGTAATGTACGCATGTAATGTACCGCAAACATACACTGAACGCCAAAAGTGAGTAAACACCACTGAAATAATTAATAGTCGAATAAATTTCCAAATATAAAAACGTTTATTTATTACTTATAAAATGTTAAAACAAAAACAACAGTTCATGATAAAGGAACTTTTTTATACTTAAGAACAAAAGAACTTAAGGCCCTCATTGTAGTTCTGATGATTCGGATTGTTTTCTAGAGTAATCCTTTTCTTCTTAATGCTCTCCATATAACATTTCATCGAATGGCTCCCTACAAAGAGTTAGTACAGGGAAGTACGCCACTTAAGAAGTTGAATATTTTGAACCTCTTGGAAAATTTTTAACATTGCAGTTGGCACAGCTATCGTAAAGTATTGAGACTGCGTTTAACTGCAGCTTGAGTTCCCTTCTTTGAGAACCAAGTTCCACGAATTGTTTGATATCCAAGTTTTTTTTTGCAGTTGCACAACACTCAGCATTTCTTCTGTACCTCGTGTATATATAGTGTGTTCACAATTGCTTTTTTGTAAAGTCTTTGTTTAGCTGATTACACTTTTTTTTTTTGCTATTTCAGCTTCGTCTGAGATGAGCTTACAAATCATTTTTTCTGTTTCTGACATTCGTTAAAGAACGTCTCCAACTTCTGTTCACAAATACCATAAAAAGGGTGTCTCAGTAAGATTACACTTTTTCATTTTAAAATAAAAACATGTATTTATTTGTTTTTGTGAGATAGATGTGATTGTTCTAATGGATTGTAAAGAAGACAAGAAGAAGGATTAAAATATCTGTCTAATGACCGCTACAGTTCTGATGTCAGGACTTTCCAGGAAATTTTACGTGATTTCTCGTCACTTTCAGTGTCTCACTTCTGGTGACAGGACTTTCCAGGAAATTTTCCATGATTTCTCCTCACTTTCTGTGTCTCACTGGTAACACGTTTGATATCGGATTTAAGCTCTGGTATTCTTTCTCGCTTGTTTCCATAAACCCATGTGTGTGCATTCTTTTCTCTTGAATTGCAACCCCAAATTCAACAATTTTGTGCGTACCTTCAGATATGTACGCAATTTATAGGAAAATAAGACTTCACTTTCCTCCACCATCCAATTACCGATTAAGAACTTTGTGTAGGTGTATATCTTTTGTCAAAATTCGAAGCGTATGTCTCAATCTCGTTTACAGCAGCAATGTTTTCAAGAGATCAGCTAATACGTTGATGCACTGGAGTCTTACTATACATTGCTTCATATATTTTTTAACACTTTTCGAATGGTTGACACATTCCATACATTCTCTCCATTAACAATTCTTCGAGTTGGTCTCAGCATAACTTTCGAAATTTTTGTAATAATTGTTCACTCATTGTTCATTCATATAACGCTTCATCATGTGACATCTTTCAAATTTCAGAGTTGCCACTTCCACAACCAAATGACACTTAATTTAAAAATTACTCTCTGAAAGACACCTTATACAATAGATCGCATTGTAAGAGTTGCCACAAAATGTATGTTAGGTTAGGTTAGAGGACGTGTACTCGTCAATTAAGACAAGTACAGTCCCCGGAGGTCGAATTGACCCATTGTACAACGTCCTAGTTTCTCACAGCACTTATGTTGTGTGTGTTAATTTTATACATGAGTGGTGGGACCTACAGTTTGGCCGTGTTCGTCTAGTGGTTAGGACCCTACGTTGTGCCACAAAATGTAACACCCTTTAAATTTTGCTTTACTTTGAAAATGTTTTTTTGATTTTGATGCTGAAAACTTTTGCCGAAAAAAAAAATAGTTGCTTTATTATGTTCGGAAATAAATGAAATTAAAAACGAAAAACATCTGCTTTAATGTGTGTTTTAATAGCAGTAAAAATAATCTTTTCATTCCTTCGTTGTTTTCTTATTTTTATGACTTTTTTTTAATGGCCACCAGCACACTTAATGGTTGTTGTGGTTTCACCCAACAACTAAAATGGCAACCCATTAAAAGCATTCACACACAGTGACTATAAAAAAAAAGAATAACAAACAAAAACAATAACATTTTGGCACAGACATTTTTTTATAATCAACAAAATATTAAAATTAATTTATTTAAGTAAATATAACACTGTTTATTTGTTTTTTGTTTTGTTGTTTTTTATTTTTTGTCTTTATTTCACTTTTCAATTTTCTGACAATAAATCAATTATACACAGTGATGGTTTGTTTACTAATGTTATGCTCTTTCACACTTTCTTTCTCTCTCTTCCCGTTATTAAACTCTTTATAGAAACCGAGTTGGCCTAAGCAGAGCAGCTGAACACAACAAGAAAACAACCCAGAAGAGCATTAACAACCAACAACAACGACGAATGCAATTAAATGTTTAACAGCCATAACAATAACATTCCATTAACAAGCCAAGCCAAACCAAGTAACGGCAGTCATATAGAAAACAAAACAAACTGAAGAGAAGCAAAAAGGGAGTTGCCATGTGAGATTTACATCAACAACAGGCAGCAGAGCAGCAGCATCATTATAAACAACTCGTAGGAGAACATAACCCAACAACCAAAGAAATCATGTTTGTTTTTAAGACTTTCAAATTCTAACAAATGAGGATTTGTTTTCCAACAACAACAAAAATAAACACAATATAACAGGAATTAATGAAATAATAATACAGGAATTAAATATAAAATTAAGAAGAAAAATAAAAAAAAAATACAAAAAACTAAAGTTATACCACGTAACGTAACCTCCACCACCCCGTTTCCACATTTAGTTTTAATATAATCGTAGCAAAATGACTAAAAAGTACGAATTCGATTGGATAATACCGGTACCACCGGAATTAACTACCGGCTGTGTATTCGATCGTTGGTTCGAGAATGAAAAGGAAACCAAAGAAAATGATTTCGAAAAGGATGCCTTATTTAAAGTGGATGAATATGGTTTTTTTCTTTATTGGAAAAGTGAAGGCAGGGTAAGCATCCACACTGAAGTGTTGTCTTATACACGTAAACTTTACTAAAATATTGTTTCTTTTCTTTATTCTCCTTTTACAGGGTGGCGATGTCATTGAATTGTGTCAAGTTAGTGATATAAGAGCGGGTGGTGTTCCAAAGGTAATTAGTCTGCTTCTTTTTTCCCTTCCTGTCATTTATATTTAATCAAAATTACAACAACTAACTGCTGTCAATGTCACATTTAATTGAACACTATTCCTCTTCAAATTTGTTTTGGTTTTGATTTTCTTTTTTTTTCTTTTCCTCTTCTTGGTTTCCTGTTATCTTTCAACATTATTTTATAGGGATTTTCCGCCATTATTACATTTTTTTGCTTGTTAAACGTGCTTAATGGGGAAATAAACCAAAAGACAGTGGTTTGAATGGAAAATGATATTTCACCATTGATGAAGCAGCAAACGAACAAGGCTCTTCGCGAAGAGTTGGCTAATTTTAAAGCTTATTTGCTATAAAATTGATCCTCTCAACTTTCCTGCCTTCCAGCATGACTTAAGCTATATGCCGACGGCACATAGCACGTAAATGAGCGACATCTTGACCCGCCTCATATGGATTCTGGGTCATAAGGATGTACCGTAATCGATGAATTTGCTGTAGCAGACATACATATTTCTGCCAAATACTCATCCACTTACGAAAATGGGTTTAACCTTTACCGCCCTTAAACAATCGGTCCATTCCTGGACAGTGGCAATGCCTGGGAAACATACGAGAAATCTTGCTTTGTTGCCAGGTTTTTTTTCTGTTTCCCTAATTGGATCGAAAGCGTACTAAACAATTATTTAAACTGGATCTCTGTCACTGTAATTAATCTTATGGTACGCAGAGAAACTTCTCTTACTTGCCAATGACTTCTGCTCCATTTATTTGCATGTACTTTGGCTCTACACTATCTTCTCTCATTTTGGGTGACACTTATCCGATAGTCTAACGTTACTTGACATCACAACGTTCACTTAATTCTTTAAGTTTTCAAGTTGGTTTTAAGCTTTATTATAAGGAAGTCCTGATGCTGGTTGTCGTGAATGGTCAATCGGGACACGAGCCTGCCCAACTATCCTATCTCCTCCTTGGTTAGGTTTCTATGAACTTCTCACAAACTCTACACTTCAAAGACGATGTCGTCAATATATGCAACGAGTATATGAGTATAAATCGTGTTTTAAAGAACGGGAGGTAGAAAATTACCTTGCATTGTACTTCCAACGGGGTAAATCCTTCATGAACAGGGATTCCCTTCCGGATGAAACAAGTGCGTGAAGTGCTATCAGAAACGATTAACCACTAATGTATGCATGTTGAGCGACTGACAACGAATGTAACCATTGAAGCAAAGTATTGTGTACATAAAGGATTTGCGGGCTTTGGCGCTGTTATTATTCTGTCCGAACATAGTTCCCACGTGACAAACGCACCCTTTGCTTTCTTTGCCAACACAGTTTCAACTCCGTTAAACGGAACTTTTATTTAGTTTTCCGGAGTAGCAGCAAGGCGAGCCGGCCATCCGAATTACACCAACGTGTTTCACATAGTCCAAGAGATGCTAACTGGTACGTGTTGAATTCCTTGCAAAGCTGAATTTTATTTTCCACGCCGAGGAGGGGTAAATGTACCTAACCGCACCATAGGGGAAGTCGTCACATCCTACGTGTGTGGGGCCCTCACCCACTAAATCCCCCCCCTCGTCTCGTGGAGCCGTGCCCACTCCGGAACTATGGTGGTATTACTTCAGAGTGGAGTCCCTTTGGCCCCTGCGTGTTCACATCCCCGTCCGGATTGCGTGTCGAAAGTTGAAGAGACATCTAAGTGTCTCCACTATTCCTTTCGTCCAGGTCCCTACTTCGAATTTCGCTTGACACTTGTGCCAGTTTCATCTATTCCGGCGTGCCCACATGTTCCTCAGCCTCAAGATCCCTCTTCTTCAGTCTTAGAATGCTCTCCACGTAATTCGCCACTGAGGTCTAATTTTCTCTACTCGCGATCATAACCTCGACAATGTTACCGGCCGTGATCGGTCCAACTATCGACGTCAGTGCAGAGCGATAGCTCTGCCAGCGTGCACACTCGAAAACGGTGTGCTCTGCGTCATCAATTATCTCCCCTTCCTCGTAAAGACAGTAAGGGGAGGCGGTCTTGCCCATTCTGTGCAGATATTTTCTAAAATATCCGTGACCCGATAGCATCTGTGTAACGTAGTAATTCACCTCTCCAAATTTCCGACCAATCCATGGCTTTATGTTTGGAATAAGTCTCGCCGTCCATCTTCCTCTATTTTCCTCGTTCCATCGTTGTTCCCATTTTGAAATGGTGTTTTCCCTGCAAAGCTGAATTAACTATGAGCTGTTTCCAGTAGCTTTTAAAATTGCTTTTTCTTATCGAAACACTGTCACACTTTATTTTTCATTTCAATACTTATTTTCTCTGCTTAAATGCTTTTTCCTTCCTTGTATACCTCCTCTCTCAACCTTTTTTCACTCTTAAATTTTTCTTGTTTTTGCACACAACCATGGTTAAATTGAAATGTCAGTTGTCAGTGTACAACATAATCATTATCATTATCATTGTTCTAGTTGTTGTTGTTATTCTGTCAAAAAATTAACAGCTCCTTCGTACATTCGTTCTTCACTAAAACGGCATTAAAAAAATTTGTTGTATTTCACACTTTTACACACAAACACTGGCACTCGCACTTGCACTTGCACACACTCGTGAGTATTTTTCATTTCGTTTGTCGTGTGTATTTTATTTTACAATATCTGCTCTACCCGCTTTGCCCCCCACCCCACCACTACAACTTGTTAAAGAGAGACAAATTTTTCATTAATATTTAATGTGCGAAACGTGTTGCCAATTTCATTCAATACAACAATAACAACAACAACGGGAGCAACAACAATAATAACTATTTACATTTTAAATGACAGTGAAAACATAAAAGGATTGTTTGCTGCCTGCCCTGAATGCGATGACAGAGCAAAAAAAAAGTTTGGTTAAGTCGAAAGACAAGGAGAGAAAGACAACCAACCCGTAAAATAATCATTTGGGTTTTGTTGTCCTTTGCATTGCATACTTTTGGGATTTTCAAAAAAAGTTCTCCGGCGAGATGATAATGCTTTAAAATTAAGAGGGGCAAAAACGGAACTTCGAGGGTTTCATTTGAAATTTAAGTTTTTCAAAGTGACCACATGCAGTGGCAAGACAAACATCAAATATTTGATAACAGCATTCAGGCGTCTGGGAGTACATATTAGGAGAATGGTGTTGGGAATTTGGCGTTTCATGCGAACAAATTGAAAGAGTTCTTGTGAGGGGCAATTTCCGCTACCACAACCCAAGGCAAGATGATTTACCCAATGCTTCGTGTGTAAAAGTCCGTTAAAGGACCGCTCTCAAATTCTTTGAATCTTCCTTAATCGTTTATCACATTACTCTGCTGGTAACTGGCGAAATAACATGTTCGTCAAAACTTTTCTTAGTTTTGCTTATTTACTTATGTGATCATTAAAATCCTTTAGCCAGGATTATGATCTGCAATGTCAGAGCACTCACGTTAGGTTAGGTTAGAGGACGTGTACTTGTCAATTAAGACAAGTACAGTACCCGGAGGTCGAACTGACCCATTGCACAACGTCCTAGTTCCTCACACCACTTATGTTTTCTGTGTTAATTTTATACATGAGTGGTGGGACCTACAGTTTGAAGTCGACTCCGAACGACAGATTGTTGAGAATCTTTTTTCATGGCAATTTTATTTACTCTCAGAGTTTTTTTGCCAGAAATCTGCTGAGAGTAAGTCGCCGAAGAAATACTTTTTGTATTTTGTTTTGATGTCTGGTCTGGGGCTCGAACCCTGGCTTTTACGTCTAATAAGCCAACACACTACCTACTAGACTAAGGCGACTTCGAGCACTCACATTGTGTGTGTCCTATCTATCTATGAGTGGCTGGACCGGACCTACAGTTTAATGTCGACTCCGAACAATAGGTTTGAGAAACTTTTCAGCGCAAAAGCTCGGATTGGAACCACGGGTTCGCGTTTAATAAAGCCAACATACTACCTTCTACACTACGGCGATTCCGAAGAGTTATAAGGCACGATAATTTGGCCGGTCCGCTATAAAATGAGACATGAAATGTACTAACTGTTGATGGAAAAATGGGATAAGAGTTTAGGAATTTGCTTGCAATGGAGATACAATTGGGGTGAAATCTAACCAGAGTTCATCACCGACCCCTGAGTACACACAACCGGAGGCTGGGAATATCTCATAATGATTTCTGCAGAAACTGTAATGACAAGAAAGAAGAGGAGGAGATCACAGAACACTTTCTATGTCATTATCCGGTAGTTGGGGACCTATGACGAAGAATTCTTACAATCCCAGAATTTATTAAAGGAACATGTCTAGCCAAGGGTTAGAAGGGATGAAATTCACATGGATTGGTCGGAAATTTGGAGAGATAAATTACTACGTTACACAGATGCTATCGGGTCACGGATATTTTAGAAAATATCTGCACATAATGGGCAAGACGGCCTCCCCTTACTGTCTTTACGATTGATGACGCAGAGCACACTGTTTTCGAGTGTGCACGCTGGCACAGCAATCGCTCTGCACGGACGTCGATAGTTGGGACGATCACGGCCGGTAACATTGTCGGGGTTATGATCGCGAGTAGAGAAAATTGGACCTTAGTAGCGAATTACGTGGAGAGCATTCTAAAACTGAAGAAGAGGGATCTTGAGGCTGCGGAACATGTGGGCACGCCGGAATAGATGAAACTGGCACAAGTGTCAAGCGAAATTCGAAGTAGGGACCTGGAGGAAAGAAATAGTTTAGACACTTAGATGTCTCTTCAACTTTCGACACGCAATCCGGACGCGCATATGAACACGCAGAGGCCAAAGGGACTCCACTCCGAAGTAATACCACCGTAGTTCCGGAGTGGGCACAACAAGTCCACGAGACGAGTTGGGGATTTAGTGGGTGAGGGCCCCATACACGGAAGATGTGACGACTTCCTCTATGGTGCAGTTAGGTACATTTACCCCTCCGCGGCGTGAAAAAAAAACCTAACCTAACCTACTGTCTCTGGCGGGCAAGGCTCAGAAGGTTTTATTGATGAACTAAGTATTTGGTGGGAATTGAAGCTTTTGAATTTTATATGTACATACGGAAACCTTTGCTAAAGCTTCCTGGCCAGAAAAAATTACCCTTTTCATCACACTTCTCTAGAGTTTGGACTTCTGTAGTTTAATTCACAGATCATTTACTCTCCTTTACTTAGAGAGAATTACGAAATCATCATTGACCACATTTCGGGGTAAATGCTTAGGTAGATATACCTTTAGTAGAGACACCTTTTCCCCATATAATTCGTGCTTTGCCAATCGTAACAATTTTAAAGTTCACATATCAATAATTGCAAAATAAAAACGAAAAGAATAAAATTTTTAAATTTGAAAAAAAAAAGAAAAACTTTTCCTATATGGATTGGAATGCATGGCAAATCATTGGCTACAAGTTAAAATAAAAAAAATTAAAAAAAAATCTGGATATCGGTTTTCCTTTTATTTTCAATTTTATCGAATACGATTTTCTTTGTTCTTTTTTTTTTTTGTTGCATATTTGATGTGTATTTTGCATTTTATATGTGCCAGAGAGCGAACGCATTCATTTCATAGTTGCCGCGTTGAAATGCGAATGTGAATACAATCACGAAAAACAAAAAAAAATTGAGCAAAAAAAGAAGCGGAAAATTTAAAATGAAAATAAAATTTCCATACTGCTCCAGTTTATTTTTTTTTCTTTTTGTTGTTGTTGTTGTTGTATAGCCTCTTACATGAAATTTTAAATGCCAAAACAAAGAATGTCTGGCGGAAAATTTATAAAAAAAAAAAAAAACTTTACAGGAAATTAGTGGCAATATCCACTGGAATAATCAATCCAAAGTGGTTAACAGCTCTTACACCTTGCCTGAATGAAAAATAAATAGAATTTGCAATATACTGCCTCTTCTCCTCTTCAGCTGGCCCGTTCGACTATAATTGATTCAAAAAATGTTTGCTACGGCAGTTTTATAAATAGGTTATGTAAAGCTAGATCACGTTACCAGCCATAAAAACGTAACGCTTAAGTCCATTGGCCTACAAAAAATAAAAAGCCTGCGATGTATATCATCATTATCTAACACATTCCACTCAAACTTACTTATACATCACATAGTGCCCTTTAAATTCACAAAGCTTCGTTAAAGATGTCAAGCCAAGTGTACCCAGTACTCTTGCACGCGTTCGCATGTGTTCTTGACATTAACGCATTGAGTTATAAACAAACTCATTCTTCTCGTGGCAAATTCTTCAGATATCAGGTGGGGAACTCTCTACCCGAAGGGCATACCCTCCTAACCGTAATATCGTTCTATCTGGGTCACCCACTGCTGGCTCCCAGGTCACTTGGTAATTCACGGTACATACTTATTTGGGCAACCCTTCAGGCAGGATTACGACCTAGTTTCTCACACCACTTATGTTGTGCGCGTTAATTTTTATACATGAGTGGCGGGACCTACAGTTTAAAGTTGACTCCGAACGACAGACTTTTTGAGAAACTTTTCATGGCAATTATTATTTTACTCTCAGAGTTTTTGCCAGAAATCTGCTGAGAGGAAGTCGCCGAAAAAATATTTTTTTTTTCATATTTCGTTCAGTTGGAGATGCCTAAACTGGGGTTTGAAGCGAGGGCTCACGTCTAATAAGCCAACACACTACCTACTAGACCACAGCGACAACTCTTGTTCTTGTCGTGGCAAATTCTTTTAGATATCAGGCGGGTCACTCTGTACCCGAAGGGCATACCCTTCTATCCGCAATAGAAGCTGGGTAGCTGGCTCCCAGGTCATTTGGAAATTCACGATACTAAGCAGATATATGAGCTTTTGAGGAGGCGAACTTCAGCTCCTTTGATTAGACCACCAATTTTCTGTGCAGTTGGAAGTGATGTGTCGAAGGGTATACTCTCCAATCTAAACTTATTTTGGGCAATTATTGTTAAGTAAGATTCTCAGTTTGATCGTATACTGTAGACCCAAAAAGGATTTGTTAGGAACCCAAAATGTAGTTGTAGATGCTTGGAAATAAGAGGCGTTAATGCATTCCGGAAAGAAAAACTTGGTTACGAGGTGTCAGATGCTGGGCAGAAAATTGTTCTCTCTGACACCACACCAAGCAACATCCTGAAGTTTGCCAGGGTAATAGACTTTTTTTTCGCCGAGGAGGGGTAAATGTACCTAACCGCACCAAAGAGGAAGTCGTCATACCCTCCGTGTGTGGGGCCCTCACCCACTAAATCGCCTCCTCGTCTCCTGTGGACTTGTTTGTGCCCACTCCAGAACTACGGTGGTATTACTTCGGAATGGAGTCCTTTTGGCATTTTGGCCTCTGCATATTTATATCCGCGTCCGGTTTGCGAATCGAAAGTTGAGGAGTCATCTAAGCGTCTCCACCATTCCTTTCGTCTAAATCATCGTCTCGATTACGCTTGGCACGTGTGACAGTATCACCTATGCCGACATGCTTATTCGTTCTGCAGCCTCAAGATCTCTCTTCTTCCGTCTCAGAATGCACTCTACGTAATTCACTACCGAGATCCAATTTTCACTACTCGCAGTCATAACCCCGACAATATTAGCGGCTGTGATCGTTCCAACTATTGACGTCAGTACAGAGCGATAGCTCTGCCAGCGTGCACACTCGAAAACAGTGTGTTCTGCGTCATCAATTACCTCCCCTGCCTCGTAAAGACAGTAAGGGGAGGTGGCCTTGCCCATTCTGTGCAGATATAGACTTGGAGGAGATACTATAGAGGTACCCCCATATTTTTTTAAGAGAGCAGTACAATTGCTGGATAATAAATAAACCTGAGAGTCCGCAGATTTTTTTTGGATGATTTGAAGGAACTAAGAATCTTCAGATTCAAATGGATTTTTGTCGGCTTATTTTTGCATTAAATACGAGGATCAGTAGGCGCTTAAGCGGACGTAGAGCTAATTCATATGCATTCAGTGTGATTATTTGATTTTAAATACGTTTTTATTAACTTTTTAATATTTTCTACACTTTCCTAATCAAAAACTTCCTCCTCATCCTCTTGCCTAAGCACTTAACATCTGGCATTTGTTGTCAAGAAAAAAAAGCAATGTTGCCAACTGTTGGTAAACAAAAATGGCAATTAAAAAATACACCCAAAATTGCAAATTCACATTTAAATTAAATTCTACTCAATTATGGCAATTCATGTCATGTCAGTTCACAACTCGATTTAATTAAAATGCAATAAATGTAAGAGAAAGAGAGAGAGAGAGAGAGTGAGAGAGAGAGAGAGAGAGAGAGAGAGAGAGAGAGAGAGAGGAGGGACAGAGTGGAAAAGAAAGAAAGAAATATATGTAAAGGGTGTTTTTTTATAGAGGTATAGAACTTTAAGTTGGCATTAGTTTTCAAGATGGCGACCGATTTAACAGCTGTCAAGTGATTTATTCTCAGTTTGGTTTGGCAATTCAACATGAATAGACTCACGCCTGAACAACGCTTGCAAATAGTGCAATTTTATTTCGAAAATAATGGTTCTGTGCGGAAAACGTATCGCGCACTACGTCCATTTTATCGTCGACAAAATCGTCCATCAGAGCAGTTAATTCGATTAACCATGGAACGTTTTCGCACCACGTTTACTCTTGTTGATAACTCGCATCCCCAGAGATGCTGTACGGTGCGTACAGAAGAAGCTATTGCTGCTGTAGAGCGTAGCATTGAGGAAGACCCGAATGAGTCCATCCGCCATCGAGCACAGGAATTGGATCTGTGTCCATCCACTTTATGGAAGATTTTGCGGAAGGATCTTGGTTTGCGTGCTTACAAAATCCAACTCGTGCAAGAATTGAAGCCAAACGATCATCAAGTAAGGCGTAGATTCGTCGAATGGGCCCAAAACGAGATTACCGTTGTTCCCGATTTTCATAAGCGAATTTTGTTTAGCGATGAAGCGCACTTCTGGTTGAATGGCTACTTCAACAAACAAAACTGCCGCATTTGGAGTGAAGGTAATCCTCAAGTGTATGTGGAAACACCGTTACATCCAGAAAAACTGACTGTTTGGTGCGCTTTATGGGCTGGTGGAATCTTTGGTCCGTGCTTTTTCAAAAACGATGGTGGCCAGAACGTTACAGTGAATGGTGATCGGTATAGAGCCATGATTACACTAACTTTTTCATTCCTGAATTGAATAACCATGATGTCCAGGAGATGTGGTTTCAACAAGACGGCGCAACATGTCACACAGCTCGTGCCACAATAGATTTATTGAAAGACACGTTTGGTGACCGCCTAATTTCACGTTTTGGACCTGTGAATTTGCCTCCAAGATCTTGTGATTTAACACCGCTAGACTGCTTTCTGTGGGGCTATGTAAAGTCATTGGTCTATGCGGTAAAGCCACAAACGCTTGACCATTTGGAAGACAACATTCGCCGTATTATTGCCGATATACGGTCACAAATGTTGGAAAAAGTCATCGAAAATTGGACGTCCAGATTGGACTACATCCGCGCCAGCCGTGGCGGTCATATGCCAGAAATCATATTTAAAATGTAATGCCACAAGATTATCTTTCGGATAAATAAAATTCATGTCAATCGAATAATCCATCGTTGTTTTATTGCAACTTAAAGTTCTATACCTCTATAAAAAACACCCTTTATAATGGACCAAGGGAAATTGCAAATTAAAAAAAATTTTTAATTAAAAAACAATTTTCTACTTGACACCAACACACACACACACACTTACAGTTAATATGGTAAATACATATGAAAATTGCATATATATTTACACCCACACACACTCGCATACATACATATTCATTTACATAAAAAGTATAGAGAGAGAATCAATAAAGCAGTTTGACATACTTCATCAGGCATAAATAATTTAAAGATTAGTTCTCTATAGGCAAGCAGGTCATTAGGATAATACAACAACAACAACAACAACAACAACAACAACAACAACAACATCAACATCAACAACATGAATACAGAGAAGTGTAGTGAAGAGGAGTGTAGAGTCGAGTTCAATATGTTTCTTATATACGAGGTTTGAATGCAAATAAAGGGTAGATTTCGTTACATTTCTATACAATAATGAATGTATTCTTGTTTTTTTTCTTCTGTTTACTTCATATCCGTTTCCTTATTTATTCACTTAATTTCCGGTGTATTATCAACAGCAATATGTCAGGTCATATGTCAGGTTATCATTCCCACACGCAGTTATACTTCCTTACTCTCTTTTCCACTTTTTTCTTTCACTTCCTTTATTATAAGAGCTCGTGGTGACATTAGTTGAATATATTGGGTGTATAAATTAAAAATGTGGGAATGTATGTGCACCACGGGTATATAAGTTTTCGTTCTGAGAGCATATTGTAGATTCCTTATTAAGAACACTGTTTTCTATCGATTTTATGTTCGAACAAAAGTTTTCTGCAGCGTTTGCCAAGCAAAAATTCTTGCTATCAAGGAGGCTGTAGACAATCTAAGACAAGGAGATTTCGTTTCCATAAACTTTTTAATTATCTATGTGGGCAGTTGTCTCGCCTTAGAATCATTGAAATCCTTGTTCTATAGGACAAGAACTGCTCGCGGCTATTGTTCGTCTCTTAACGGGAACTTTAGTTCGTCTCTCGAATAATAAGACCGAGCGTAATGAACATATAGGGGAAGATAAGGGCAGAGAAGCTAGCTAGGGCTGTCAGCTGATTTGAAAGGTTTGTATATCCAGATTTTCTACCGAAAACACAAACCTGATGCCAAAGGAGCAGGTGGTGAGAGTAACATTAAAATATTTCTCAGTTTTATTGAGAGATGCCCGGCTTAATATGATGAAAATTGCTAGGAGTGATGGCCTTATCGGGCATCCCATCTTTATTTTAAACTCATAGTTTCTTTGAATGAATAGAGATGGCATAGCCTTAATTGTAGGATGCATACATACATAATTGGTCATTACAACCCTTCAGTCAGGATTACGACCCAGTTTCTCACACCACTTATGTTGTGTGTGTTAATTTTATACATGAGTGGCGGGACCTACAGTTTAAAGTCGACTCCGAACGACTGATTTTTGAGAAACTTTTCATGGCAATTTTATTTACTCAGAGTTTTTGCCAGAAATCTGCTGAGAGGAAGTCGCCGAAGAAATACTTTTTGTATTTTATTTTGAATGCCTGGGGCTCGAACCCTGGCTTTTCCTCTAATAAGCCAACACACTACCTACTAGACCACGGCGACTACATTGTAGGATGACATAGCCTTAATTGTGTGTATGAAAGACGAAATTGTTTCACACACACTCGAGCTATGAGACTATATGAACTGCAAATAGTAGATGATGGACAGTCATTGCAGTTCCAGTAAAAGTTCCGCTACTGAAAATAAGCTCCAATGAGTTCCATCATCGTTAACAGATGTCCAAAGGCTCCTACATTAAACATCCTCCCTTCAACTATTCGATCCATTATTCGATGATAATAAGCTCCAATGAGGTCAACCACCTTCAATATTCGTCCAAAGGCTCCTACATTACACATCCTCCCTTTAGCTATGACTCATGATTCGATGAGTCCATAAGGAAATACCTCCAAAACCGGGAATCCAAAAGAGACTGGTCCGATCAGGCCCAATGGCTGCTATAGCATCCTTACAATTAGAAACCACTTACACTAGACCGTTTTTATCACTCTCAGGGCAGCGAAAATGAAGTAAGAATCTACATTAGACAACGGACGTTAACCTCAAGAGCCCTCTAGCGGCAAATACTTCGGCTTGAAAAGTTGTACAGTTGGACGTTTATCTCAAGAGCCCTCTAGCGGCAAATACTTCTGCTTGAAAAGTTGTACAGTTCCAGCCCGAGATCCTCGCACAAAACCTCAGTTCTAGTGCCTCTATCCAGTTTAGACCCACCAGCAAAAGTTTTGGTTTCATCAGGTATTAAGAATTCCTGGGGAATGGAACGGTAATCCACAGGCGGCCCCTATCTCCAGATAGAGAATTATCATTCTAGAGATAAACGTAGTTTCGGGAACCTTATAACCGGTGGCATCATTCATAAGTTCCATCCTCATCAGCGGAGGAAAGACATTCAGAATGTTGGATTCTGAGTAAGCGAAAGAATATCTATACCGATACGTGGTTATATCTTAACCACTTCAAAGCCTTATAGATTGCAGAAGTCTTTGAGTATCCAATCTCCTTACTAGGGATGAATTCTGTTGCCAATCTCTTACTTTTTTCAGCTACTTTTGTGACATTGACAATTACTTGATAGTTTTCCAGTGTAAAAAAAAAACTAACGGGATTTTCTTCTTTTTATACTACTTAATAGGATCCAAAAATTCTCGATAAAGTTACAAAAAAATGTGGTGCAGACTTAACGGCATTGGATAAAAAATCTTTAACGATATGCTCGAACACAGATTACATTAACATCACGTATCACCATGTGGTGTGCCCAGACGCCGATACGGCAAAGGTAAGTTTGAAACAAAGCTCCGCTTTTAACTGCCATGTATGATAAGTTTAATAAATGTCAGGATATATAAGATGCTTTACCTTGTATTACATCATGTTATCCAGAATTTGTTAAAAAAAATACTAAACTAAGACGACTTCTCTGACAGTTTTGTTGGAAATAAAAACTCTGCAATCGGGAGAAAAACGCTGAAAGATAGGCTCGGGAATCTGATTTATTTGTGGTAAATTTAGTTACTCGAACCTACGGCGCTCTTGTTAGTGGAGTCAGCGGTTGATCCCAAGTTTAATCTCAAATACTTTCTAGACAAAAAAAGTGCACTAATGGTGATTGTTTGTCAAACTTAAGAAGAACCTGCGAAATCATTGGAAGTCATTCAACCAAGGAAAATGGAGTTTAAGTCGTTAATTGAAAGCCTCATTCGCGCATTAACCCATTAATGCCCGAACTACTTTTTTTTCTAACGGTTACTGGTTTTGTTTTTTACACTCAATTTCCTTTCAGATCATAAAAACTAAGGCACCCTCTGCTGGCAACTTATTTTGCCATTGGGCACTAATGGGTTAAATGTGGATTGAATGCCGTAAGAAAACATTTCTTGCTTTGAATCATGACGCGTTAAAAAAATGATTTCATTACAATAATCCAAATCAATAAAGCGCATCAGAAGCTCAGCCAACCAGCCGATTCAATGTCAAAGTCACATAACCATGGGCGCCAAGGTGATATGAAAACAGTTCCATCTATAGAGAGAAGGAACTAGACAATCGCGGAACATCAATTAAATCTTTTAGGGTGAGCAGAAGTCGGTAAACATCGTAATGCATGGACACATGTTGCAAGATCATGTGAAACCTGTGAAGAAAATAATGAATGGAAAGCTTTTGTGGTCACTCCAATTATAGTCCAAATCTTCCAGTTTTCAATATGTATCATTTTAAATCGATAACGGAACGCTCTTGCCATTTCTCACATACATTTTAATAATTATTGTCGTTGTTTATTGATACCACAGCAGATCGTATCATAAATTTTACTGCCCGCAGTCTACATAAAGGATCTCTCTATAATACTTCCTCTAAATTCTGATAAACTTTCGGATGCTATTCGATGCCAACAAGAACAATTGTGTGCGCCACATCTAATATCGCACGGGTACTAGGTTTATGCGCAGTCCCAATTTAAAAAAAAGTGTTGCTTTAGTTTGCAGTGACCTGCCGCATATGGTCGATTACCAACTTCAGATATTCCTGGATAGTCTGACAAAAGTTTAGACTCCTCCTTAGACGTTTCTAAGTTCCATTCCATTCCATACTATATAACGGTTCTACTGCTATTAGCGACATAAACGCTTACATCCTTGTAAGTTCAACTGCCTGCTCATTGTTGTAAATTCCTGAACTGTAAATTCCACGTCCTGGCAGATTTTCCATGCCTAGCTGAGATTCAGCTTTTCAAGACTATTCTCGATGTAATTTCAAAGGAGCTGAGTGCATGGTTGGCGGCCTGACTATCGGAAAGTGTTATTATAATCCGTTGTTTATATTTTTTCTTCAAGTTGAATTGAGCTGAGCACACATCTTTCGAAGACATAATCTTTTGTTTGAAAAATGCTCGCGGGTATATACGTGGGCTCAGAATATTTCACATCTGTTCTCAACCTCCCCGCATACCACAGAATGAATGACACAGAGAAGCTGGCTAGCGTTGCCACCTGATTTGAAAAGTGTATATATCCAGATATTCTACCGAAAGCACAAACCTGATGCCAAAGGAGCAGGTGGTGAGAGTAACATTAAAATATTTCTCATTTTTATTGAGAGATGTCCGTCCGGCTTAATATGATCAGAATTGCTGGCAGTGATGGCCTTATAGGGCATCCCATCTTTATTGTAAACTCCCAGTTTCTTTAAATGATTAGGGATGACATAGCCTTAATTGTGTCTATGAATAGACGAAGAAATTGTTTCACACGCACTCGAGCTATGAGACTTTATGAACTGCGAATAGTAGATGATGGGCAGTCATTGCAGTTCCAGTAAAATGAGTGCGCATGCAGACTGTAAGTTATTTACGTAATTGGCCATTACAACCCTGAAGTGAGGATAACAACCTAGTTTTTCACACCACATTAATTGTGTGTGTTAATTTTATTCACAATTGGCGGGACCTACAGTTTAACGTCGACTTTGAACAACAGATATTTAAGAAACTTTCCAAGGCAATTTTATTTCATTCAGAGTTTTTTACCAGTATACTGCTGACAGTTTTGCTGCAAACTCTACTGCTGGCTTTATCCGGTAGACAACTATGAAGGGAACTGAAACATTCGTTCGAATTGAAGGTCTACTGCAGAAACATACATATGAGAGTGCCATGCCATACAAGAATTTGTAAATTACCAGAACAAAATTTATGTTGTTGCTGTTATTAAATTAAAGACTTTTTAATGTCATAACAACATGACATAAAAAAGTTTTTTTTTTCATGTCTAATTTAAATTTATCAAGACAAAATTTTCATGGAAGAGTTTTTGGTTTTTTGGTTTCAAAACCACTTAAAAATATTGCTAAAGAAAATGTCAAGTGAAATGATGAAAAAGACGAAAAAAAACGACAAACAATAGCACACTGGCCATAAGTCTGAAAAAAACCAAAAAAACAACAGAGAAAAGATGAAGAAATAAGGCAGAATAGCAATTTAAAACCAAACAAAAGAATATTGAAAAGTTTTAAGCAATTTTAAGTAAAAATTTGAATGAAAAAAATTTATAAAAAAAATTGTTTAAAAACTTTGAAGACTAGAATTTTACATAAAAAAAAACTACAACAACAAACAATGAATGGTTGAAGAATAAGAAGACAAAAGAAAGATATTTTTATTTGAAAAAAGTATGAAAAGCCAAAGCTTTTATTTAAAAGGCTTTTGTTAGAAAAAATAGAAAATGGAATAAAAATTTTACTTTTTTTTATTAAATTTAAATATTTTTTTTTATTCTATATTTCTGATTTCCATTTTAGATATGGTTAGATGGCATACGTAAAATTACCCACAATGTTAAAGCCAATAATATTTGCCCCATGATGTGTTTAAAAAAACAGTAAGTTTCTCTCTCTCTCTCTGTCGCTCTGTGTTAACAGCCTAAAAATATGCTGCATGTTCTTATACTAACCACCGCCCACACACTATACAACAATAATATGAAATTGAGAAGAAAAAAATTTCTATAATTTTGCAAGGAATTCCTTACAAAAAAAAAAAAAACAAGTCTTTAAGCGTTCGTTCACACTTCCGTTGCAGACATGTTATGTTTTGTTTTGTTTTGTTTTTGTATTTTGTTATTATTGCTTTAGCCAATATTGCATGTCAAATTAACATTTTATATCTTTATTAACGGGTTCTTTACTCTTACACTCTCTCACTCTGTTCTTAGTGTGTGTGTGTTTGTCTCTCACTTTCTTTGATTGTTATTATGATGGAGTATTTGTTTTTGCATGGTTTTGTTTATGTTTTATTGTTATTGGTTTTATACAATTAGCGTTACACAAAAAGTGTTGCCACTGCGCTGTGAACTTTGTTTATGATTAAATTTCAATGTAAACAATTGAATTATTCAAAATGGAAAATGGTAAAAAAAAAACCAAGAAAAACACTAAAGAACATGCAAATTTCACGGGTAAAGAATAAAAAAAACAGACTAATACTATGTTCACGTATACAATTTAATTGAGTTAATCTTTGGTTAATTAAGAACAATATTTTAACCGTTCAGGTATAATAAATATAAGCAATATTCAGCTTACGGAATATTCATTGACAGCTGATAAACAAAACAGCTGGTTGTTTCAACAACATTGTTTTTGTTTTGTTCGTTGTTTTTTTGTTTTTTTTTTTTTGTTTGTCGTTGTTGATATTTGAGTTGTCAAAATACCAATAGGAAGTGTTCGGAAAATTGTAATATGCTCACTGAACGTACTTATGACAGTACTGTATTTAAAGTTTTAATCAATATTATAACAATTAGTAATTAATTGAGCAATAATTAACCCTTTCATGCCCGAATTTTTTGGGCCAGAGCTAAAATTTTTTTAAGGACATGTGTTTGTTAGTCATGGCCTAAATATGAAGTGATATTAAATTCAGAGTCCTACGTATTCTGGTTTTACACGTTTTTAACCAAGCTTATTTGAAAAAAAAAAAAAAAAATCTTTTAAAAAATTAAAAGTTACGGAATTTATGAACAAAAATTTACAATGTTGCCTATAGGCAACATCGGGCATGAAAGGGTTAATTGAGATTTTATATGAAATATTGATATCAATATTGGAGTTAATTGCGATGTACGCAATAAAGGTACATACGTGAACATAGTATAAATAAGAAATATTTTGAAGAGTAATAATTTAATTATATTTTTTTAATATTTAAAAATAAAGTTTAAAAACTAATAAGTATTGTTATAGAAAAACTTAATCGAGGAGAGTCCAAAATAATAGAAATTATTATTGTTGTTAATTAAATTAATTAAAAAAGAAATTATTTATTTTAAAAACTTTGTATATATTTTCTGTGTATATATTTTTTCATAAACTTTTTTCATTTAAATTTTCTATTGCATGTCTGTTCACTAATG
Organism: Sarcophaga variegata; assembly: GCA_932273835.1. Classification (NCBI taxonomy): domain Eukaryota; kingdom Metazoa; phylum Arthropoda; class Insecta; order Diptera; family Sarcophagidae; genus Sarcophaga; species Sarcophaga variegata. Next base: position 9,898,820 of record OW026358.1, read on the forward strand.
TTAACTCTACTCTCCTATACACACAAAATGCACTCTAACTTATCAACTTTAAAAACAAATTTACAACTTTATTATGAATACATAAAAAAATGCACCTTTAATAACACATTAAAACTAACTTTAAACTCCATACATAAAAAACAATGAAAAAATAATAAACCAACATAGCGTTGGCAAAATGGTTTACGTCATATAACCCATAATAATAAGGGGGCTAATGTCTGTCCCACTACCAATTTAATGAAGCAGTAAGTATTACAAAAGCACTAAAATTCTCTTTAAAAACGATACACACAAACATTACATTAAGGTAAGTAAAAACAATGCAATATAAAGTTGGTAACACTTTTTATAAATAAGAAAAAAAAAAGATTTTATAACTTAATTGATAGCTTTATTTTTAATTGATATGTTCTCTGTAGCAAAAAAGAAAAGAAATAAAAAGAATTACCAAAAAATTTAGTTGGCAACACTATTGTTTAAAAGCAAAAGATCTATAAATTAATAAATATATGAATGTACATATGTATCTGAGTTAGCTTTATGCAAAGTACTATATAAATAGATCAACAACCGCTGTATATCGCAAGCAAACATTTCAAAAATTTAAAAAAGTTGGTCACACTATTGAAAAAATATTCAATAATTCAATAAACAGACTCGGCAAGGCTTTAAATCGCAATAAAATATTAATAAATTATATGAGTGCCCTGGTAGTCTATTGGGTAGTGTGCTAGACTATTAGCGTGAGGGTCGTGGGTTCGATTCCCACCAGAGACTCTAGTCTGTAACCGAGCATATGTTCAAGTTACTCCGCTCGTATATAATTAGAATATAATTTGTAATTGTATTGTAATTAATAAATAAATAAATTATAAAACAACAGTCAGAATAAAGTTGGCAACACTACTTTTTATTAAAAAAGAGTTAGTTGAAGAAAAAAGATCAATAAATTGATCAACAACCGCTGTATATCGCAAGCAAATATTTCAAAAATTCAAAAAAGTTGGTCACACTATTGACAACAAAAAATATTCCGACGCGGTAAGGCTTTAAATCGCAATAAAATATTAATAAATTATAAAACAATTGAAAGAGAAAGTTGGCAACACTACTTTTTATTAAAAAAAGTAAGTAGTTGAAGGAAAAAGTGTAACAACAACAATATTCTCTAACAATTAATGCGAAAAGATCTTATTGAGGGCTTAACATCCTTGTATTTTCCTAGCCGGCTCTTTTAGTTACAGACGTCAGAACGTCAGTATCAACAAAAACGGTTTATGGTACGGCACCAGTTGTTTGGAAACCATCTTACATTCGTTGCATCACTTTGTTAATTATGTCAGCACAGATTCCGAATTTGCGGATGCATCTTTAGATCTTTGCTACGTCACCATAGTCATAGAGTAGACTGCGCCTGTTTGTGGTATACTTAAAACTGACTCTTTGAAAAGGCTTGAGGTTCCTTAGGTAGACTAATATAGTGGCTTACTTCCAAAATGTTGTTGCTTTGTGTTTGAAGAAAGTATAGTGTTCCATAAAGCCGCTATACAAAATGTTTACAATGTATACTATTTCAAAACGTCGTCAATGTGTATTTTTAACGCAGTCAAAAAGTAATCAGGCATCAGATTTATAATCGATAACTTTGCATATGTACATAATTTATATACCGTAGTAGAACTGCATACAAACTTTGTATTGATACAGTTTGAAAGTCAGCCAGTATGTATACATATATGCCCTGTATCTTAGCAATCTTTCAACAAAAGCGAAATGGCCACAGGGACTGATATTCAATGATTGATTTTGCAGTGTTAGCACTTTCTACAACAAGGAGGATGACTAGATCAGGTTAAGTTGCAGATTGTAGGCTAGGTTAGGTCGAATTGGCAGTCGCTTACTTAACTCCTACATGTCGCGATTGTATCCCCGCATACAATTACAACTCCTGGGTGGTATCACTTAACCATCCCGATAGTTTTATGAAGGCATGAATAATATTCAAATCAGCTTTGGCTAGACACATTCTGTGAATAAATTCGGTGTGTCCCAGAACTCTTAGGTTTCCAAACGCCGGATAACAACAGAGAAGCTGTTCTGTAGACTCCTCTTGCTCCTCTTTCCGCATTCATTGCGAGGCAATGCCAGAGAGTGTGTGTGTGTGCATACAGGGGTTAGTATCTTGCTATAGCTTCAAGGAGATTCTTAAGACGGAATTTTGTTCTGCATATATCCATATCGGGTCAGATGATCTGCCTGTTCTCTCTCTCTCTCTTTACTTTGCAAATGTGTAAAGTTTGTTTGTCCCTGTGTAGGGGAATGCCCATCACATGTATGGATTGAATTAAGGTTTATCATTATACTAAGCTTCGCAAGTCTGACGGCATTAATTGTATCTATACATACATACATACATAACATACATAATTGGTCATCACAACCCTTCAGTTAGGATTACGACCTAGTTTCTCACACCACTTATGTTGTGTGTGTTAATTTTATACATGAGTGGCGGGACCTACAGTTTAAAGTCGACCCCGAACGACAGATTTTTGAGAAACTTTTTCACGCCAATTTTATTTACATTCGAGAGTTTTTGCCAGAAATCTGCTGAGAGGAAGTCGCCGAAGAAATACGTTTTGTATTTTGTTTTGATGTCTGGCCTGGGGCTCGAACCCTGGCTTTTCGTCTAATAAGCCAACACACTACCTATTAGACCACGGCGACTACACGTGGAGGGAGTTTTCTTTATAGTAGGTCAGTAGATTACCACTTGGTGTAGGCTCACAATGGCTTTGATGGAGTTGCTTGTTCTGAAGTCAGCAGTTTAAGGCATTTGGTGGCGATTTTAGAGAAATACTCTTGTCTTGTCAGTTGTTCAGTGTAGTGACTGACATTCGTGTAAATTGATTACATCAGTGAAGTAACTCCTTTTCAATTGACCTTTCCGCTCTTTATGGTTATAAGTTTTAGAACTTGATCAGTTGAATTGTGGCATACGCCTTTTGCGTTGTTTCTGGCCTCTACAGTTTTTGATTAGGAGATTTATCGGGTTTGCTATTTCCTCTAACGTGGCATGAGACTTTACTTTTGAGTACCAAAAATTTGAGCCGTTTTTTTCTCAACAATTTCAAATAAACATGTATTAACAATTCATGTCATGGAGAGCTGATTTACATTGATTTTAATTCCATTGACTTAAAAACCCCTTTTTTTTTGCTGTGTTAATTCTAAAGTGCTTTCAATTACGCACCACTAAGCTGTTGTTTTTTTTTTTTTTTTCAAGCAAAAACAAAATCTATTGACAATTCAATTTGCTCGTAAAATTTACAAACCCTCCACTATAAATTACGCAAAAGCTAAGAGCTACACATTTAAACGCCAATATAAACCCTCCTCTCACCCCTTTCATAAATAGATTTAAAAACGTTTTTTCATAAAAAAAATTTTTTTTGCTTGCGAACGCAAAATTGTTTAGAAAGAAAAAAAAAAAGGCGTAAAAAAACCCCAGTTAATTGACCCAAATTTCACGAGAAAAAAAAGTTAATAACGTCAAGCAATTCTCGCCAAAAAAAATTGAAACCCTAATTCATGCCTTCGTTTTGCTTCTCTTTCTTTTGCCGGATGATGCATAAAAAATTTCAATGAACTTTAACCTTTAGACAGGATTATTTATTGCCTTTTAAGTTGTATATCTCTGCTCTCGCTCTCTCTCTCTCTCTCTCTCTTTCTCTTACTGCTTTAGAGCATACATTCATTCATAACACTTTATGCATGTCATTATTGTATGTACATTGCGTTGGAGCATAAAAATTCCCAACGCATATAACCAACCGACAATTGGTATGGATTATTGCTTTTATTACTTGGGACTGAGACCAATAGCAACAGCAACAGCAACAATAGCAGTTATTCCCAGTCATTTTTCTTTATTTATTATACATGCAATACATACAACAACATACTAACAAATTTATTCCCGTTTTTCATCTTCTTCTTTTTTGTACTCCATCATGCGTTGCATAGAATTTTTATTTTCTATGGCTGTCTGTTGTCTTGGCAACGCTGTACCTAATGTTGTTATGCAGCAAAGTGAAGGAAAATTCCACAAAAAAAAATCGAAAAAAATGGAAAATATGCGAGATAAACTGTGTAGTAACTTTTTTTTTCTTCTTCTGACTTCTGTCTAAAGTTTTTGCATTATGGCCTGCAAATATATATTTAAATGGCAGTTAAAGTAGTTGTTAACGCCAGCTACTCTGATAGCAGCAGCCTTGAGCAGAGAGTAAAATAAATAGTGAATTTACTTTAGAAATCTATACAATCTGCCAGAGGTAGTATTTCAAATTGAGTGCAAAGTTTACTGGGAGTTTATAAAATTTCAAATTTTTTTCTATGTTTTGTTTGTATTTTGATTTATGATTGGCAACACTTTAAACAATATGCAATAAAAACATTGAACTACAGAAATATTATAAATATATTTAAATTAAAAAAGAAAATGTACAAAATTAAAACAAAAAAAATTTAAGAGTTGGCAACGCAATTTTAAAATTAAAATAAGAATAAATTTAAAGTTTTCAACAAACAAAAAATGGAACCAAAAAAATTTAAGTAAAGAAAACAAAGTTGGCAACACACCTTTAAAAGTATTGCCAATTATTTAAAAATTTAATCTAAATTCGACGAAGGCTAATACGGCGTAAATCGCAATAAACCCTATTATTGAGCTCAATATTTCATATGAAGTTTCAATTAATTATTGCACAATATATACGCAAATTGTTATAATATTGAGTAAAACTTAAAATGCAGCACTGTCATAAGTATGTTCAGTGAGCATATTACAATTATCCGAAAACTTTCTGTTGATACTTGACAACTGAAATGTCAACAATGACAAACAAAAAATAAAAACAATGTTGTTGAAACAACCAGCTGTTTTGTTTTCCAGCTGTCAAATGAATATTGAATAAGCAGCTCAACAGCGTTTATTATTATGTCTGAATACTTAAAATATTGTACTCAATAAACTGAATATTGACTTAATAAAAGTGCATATCTGAACATAGTATAAGACTTATTTGATTTTCTCATGATTGAAATACTAAAGCAGAGTAATATAATAAAATTCGACGTTGCCAACTCCAGAAATTTTATTTATTTGTTAACACTCTTGCAAAATTAAAACCGCTAACTAAAAAACTTTTAAAGTATTTTAATTACTATCAACATAATAAAAAAAATTTAACAGAAAGCTGAAGCTAATATTAACACGTAATATTTATTTGGCAACTCTACTAACACAATAAACTGAAACAACTTTTAACTTGTATTTTAACTGAAATTTTATGACGTTACCAATTACCGTCAGAATTTTTAAAATTTAATAGAAAGCTGAGGCTTATTTTGTTTTCTTACGTTTTAAACATTTAATAAAATTTAGTGTTGCCAACTTCTTTTTAAAAAGTGCAAAATGGAAATACTGGGCAACACTTTTTCAATATTTAAACAATAAGCAAAAAATATATTACCAACTATTTTCAAAATTTTGAAAATTAAGTAGAAGACTAAGAAGCTATAATGTATTTCGATTCGAAAGAAAGTCTTTTAAAACATAATGCTTTACAGCGTAAGATATAAAAGGATTTTCTTTGGAATCAAAATACATAATAACCTTCTAGGTCCAATTTTGTAACAATTACTTGGTGACACCTATTTAATATTCAAACAATAAATTAAAAAGCTTTTAAGAACAAAAATTAGTCTAAAAACATTGCCAACTATTCAAAAAATTTGGAAATTTTAAAGTTTCCACCAATCCCAATGAAAAGACTAGGATTTATCATTTTTGGCGTTACCAACTTTACCTAATATATTTTTTGTTTAGCAAAACTTTGAAATAAATTAGAAATTAGAACAAAAAAAAACTTCTAAAAAGAATATCCCTTAGCAATATAATCAGGTAAGTATTAAAGCATTTCTCTCTGCATTAATTTAGTTATGTTTACTGTGTTAACTCTATTTGAACTTTGAACTTTCTTTTAACAATTCTAACAAATATTAATTTTTGCATCTTAGTTGGATGCGTTTATCGTTTCTAGTGGAAAAGGGTGGTAAAATACCAGTAAAAACAGTGGCCAAAACATTTGCTTCGGGCAAAACGGAAAAACTAGTGTATCAGTGTTTCAAAGATGTCGGTTTACCGGATGACAAAAGTGCCAATATGACCCAAGATGAATTTACATTTGATAAGTTTTATGCTCTATATCATAAAGTGTGTCCTCGAAATGATATCGAAGAATTATTTACAACGATGTAAGTATAGCCAACTCTATATTGCTTATATCAGGCACTCTCTGCAATATATATTGTATATATATTTTGATTTTACAGAACCAAAGGTAAATCGGAAGTTATTAGTCTGGAGCAATTGGTACAATTCATGAATGAGAAGCAGCGTGATCCTCGAATGAATGAAATTTTATATCCCCTTTATGATGAGAAACGTTGTACAGAAATTATTAACGATTATGAATTGGGCGAGGATAAAAAGAAAGCCTGTAAGTTGGTAACTCACAAAATATTTTATAAATAAAAATAAAAATGGTGGGGTTTTCTAGAGGAAATTGTAAAATGAAATTTATAAAAAAAAAAATTAAGGTTTTTTTAAAGAGAAATTCTATTATCGCATTGCCAATTTTTATGCAAATACATTTGTTTCGAAGATTATGCTCAAAAATTTCATTAAAAATGAAACAAAGAATTTGAAAAACTAATTATTTCCAACTTTCAACAACATTTTAGCTTCGCGTTGCCAATTATTGTTAAAAAACAATGTTTTTTTTTCACATATATTCTTAAGAATTATATTAGAAATTAAATAAAGAATTAGGAAAACTAATTATTTCTGATTTTTTAACAAAAACATTTTAGTTTCGCGTTGCCAATTTTCAAATTTTTAAAGGTTAAGTTAAAGTTAATATCAGAAATTAAATAAAGGATTAAATTCAGAATAACAAAAACTTCTTTATTTTAGTACAATTTTTGGTTTCGCATTGCCAATTTCAAATATTAAAACAATATAGTTTTAAGTTCCACTTAGAAAATAAAGAACAATAAGAAAAATTAGAGTATCAAGCCTGTTCGTTGCCCTGAATTTAATTGATGGCGTAACCTTCTGTTGCGACAATTCTCGAAAGTTTCCACATGCATGTACACTTGCGCCGGGGAATGATCACTCTCCTAAGAGTATGTAGCTTCCAAATTGAGCCAATCACTGCTAATGCTCAAAAGTATATGCTTCCATGTTTTGTTAAATAATTCTTTTATTCTGTTTCGCATTGCCAATTTTTGTTTCTTAATAAACCATATATATTAACTGATCAAATAAGGATTAGTGTTGCCAACTTTCCGTTAATTTTTTTCTTCTATACTTTACAGGCCAACTTTCCATGGACGGCTTTAAACGTTACCTCATGTCTGATGAAAATGCTCCTGTATTTTTGGATCGTTTAGATATCTACATGGATATGGATCAGCCACTGGCCCATTATTATATCAATAGTTCACATAATACCTATTTATCGGGTAGACAAATCGGTGGTAAATCATCGGTAGAAATGTACAGACAAACTATGTTGGCCGGCTGTCGGTAGGCATATCCTGTATTTAACTCAGAAATTTTGATTCTAAAAAATTTATATTTCTTAGCTGCGTGGAATTGGACTGTTGGAATGGCAAGGGTGAAGATGAAGAACCAATTGTTACCCATGGTCACGCCTACTGTACAGAAATATTATTTAAGGTAAGTGTGGAAAGGAGTTTTTCTTTCTTAAAGGAATTTTTAGGATTTTCAATTCTTTTTTATGGTATCTAGGACTGCATACAAGCCATAGCCGATTGTGCATTCGTAGCATCGGAATATCCAGTTATTTTATCATTTGAAAATCACTGCAATCGTGCCCAGCAATACAAATTAGCCAAATACTGTGATGACTTCTTTGGTGAACTACTACTCAAGGAACCTTTGCCCGATCATCCGGTAGGTTTCATGATCCCTATGATCTGTTGTAACCTTATAGTTTACTTTACTACTTGTATTATATGTTGTAGTTGGAGCCTGGTCTACCTTTGCCGCCACCTTCAAAACTACTGCGTAAAATCATGATTAAAAACAAGCGCATGAAACCGGAAGTAGAAAAGGTGGAATTGGAATTGTTTTTGAAGGGCGAATTGACAACAGACGATGATCCCGTGGAAGATGCCAGTGCCGTAAAGCCGCCAGAGGCAGAAGCACCACCACCACCTCCACCTGCAGATGGAGCGCCGCCGGGTGAACCAGGCGCAGAGGGCCAACCGGCGGAGGGCGGCGAACAGGCGGTGGCTTATAGTGGTTCCACTACCAATGTCCATCCTTGGCTTTCGTCAATGGTAAACTATGCCCAGCCTATTAAATTCCAAGGCTTCGACAAGGCCATAGAGAAGAATATTGCCCACAATATGTCCTCGTTTGCTGAGTCGGCGGGCATGAATTATTTGAAACAGAATGCCATTGACTTTGTCAATTACAATAAACGCCAAATGTCACGCATCTATCCTAAAGGCACACGTGCCGATTCTTCCAACTATATGCCTCAAGTATTCTGGAATGCCGGCTGTCAAATGGTGTCTTTGAATTTCCAAACCTCCGATTTACCTATGCAACTGAATCAGGGCAAATTCGAATATAATGGCGGCTGTGGTTATCTGTTAAAACCTGACTTCATGAGACGTTCCGACAAAGACTTTGATCCCTTCGCTGATGCGCCCGTAGACGGTGTCATTGCGGCTCAGTGTTCGGTGAAAATAATTGCCGGCCAATTTTTGAGCGATAAAAAAGTGGGCACCTATGTGGAGGTGGATATGTACGGTTTGCCTTCCGATACAGTCAAGAAAGAGTTTCGTACGCGTTTGGTGCCCAATAATGGCTTGAATCCGGTTTACAATGAAGATCCCTTTGTATTCCGTAAAGTCGTCTTACCCGATTTGGCTGTGTTGCGTTTCGGCGTGTATGAAGAGAGCGGCAAAGTGATTGGCCAACGTATTTTACCTTTGGATGGTCTGCAGGCGGGCTATCGTCATGTATCCTTGCGTACCGAAGCCAACTTTCCCATGTCTCTGCCTATGTTGTTTGTAAATATCGAACTGAAAATCTATGTACCCGATGGCTTTGAGGACTTCATGGCCATGTTATCCGATCCCCGTGGCTTTGCTGGTGCGGCTCAGAAACAAAATGAACAAATGAAGGCTTTGGGTATTGAAGAGCAAAGCAGTGGCGCTGCCAAAGATGCGGGCAAATCGAAAGAGGAGGAAAAGAAAGAGGCTCCTTTAGTGTTCGAACCTGTCACTTTGGAATCGTTGCGTAGCGAAAAGGGCTTCCAAAAGGTGGCCAAGAAACAGAACAAGGAATTGGATACCCTCAAAAAGAAACATACCAAAGAGCGCATGGGTGTGCAAAAGACCCAAAATGCTGCGATCGATAAGCTCATCAAGGGCAAGAGGTAAGGAAAACTTTGTACTTCATCACAACAATGTTCAAAATTCTTAATTTTTTATTCACTTTTTTTTCAAAATATACAGCAAAGATGAGATACGTAATGATTCCGCCATTAAGACCGCAATTGCGGATCAAACCAAACAATGGACTGAAATGATTGCCAAACATAAGAAGGAAGAATGGGATCTATTGCGCCAGCATGTACAAGACTCCCAGGAGGCCATGAAGGCTCTAATGTTAACAGTGCAAGCCCAACAAATCAAGCAATTGGAAGAAAGACATGCCAAGTAAGTTATCGACAGCCATGTACGGCCTATTGATGGCTTTAAACCCCAACAATTTTTTTTTTATTTCTCAATAGGGATCTCAAGGATTTAAATGCCAAACAGGCTAAAACCTCAGCCGATACAGCCAAGGAGGTACAAAACGACAAGACTTTAAAAACTAAAAACGAAAAGGATCGTCGTCTAAGAGAAAAGAGACAGAATAATATCAAACGCTTCATGGAAGAGAAAAAGGTAAGGGGGACTGACTTTGATAACTTGAAGAGGAACTCTTTTAAGTTCCATTAAGATTTCCATTCTACTTAGAAAACCTTTTTGTACAATGGGTCAATTCAACCTCCGGGTACTGTACTTGTCTCAATTGACAAGTACACTTCCTCTAACCTAGAAAACCTTTGTAGTTGGAGTCCATAGAGTATGAAAAGATTCCATTTGAATCAGTTGAACTCACTGAGATGTCCAAATTGGACACTGGGAAACTCAGTGACATTATCACATTTCGCGAAAGGTTTTAGGATTAGAGGATGTGATTTCTAATAGCATTACAACAGACTTATCACAATGTCTACCCTTTTTGAGTTGACAGCCACTTCTAGGCTTAGACCCTACTACTTATAAGCCTTCATGATTGCCATACTTTATGGACTCGAAAGGGTTTCTTGAATGGAACTATCCTGCGTATTTTTCTTTTTATTGAATTATGTTACTTAAAACTAGAAGAGAAAAATTAACATATAAAATTTATATTTTTTTTCATTCTCTAGCAAATCGGCGTTAAACAGGGTCGTGCTATGGAAAAACTAAAGATGGCCCATACCAAGCAAGTTGAAGAATTTAGTACTGATGTACAAAAGGTACTGAATTTTAATGAAACACAACAGCCTCGTAGTAACCACACTGTAGCCAATTTAGATACAAAAACAACAGTAACTGCTAACACTACAACCGCTATTGCTGATACTTTTAATATAATCACGAACACAACCACCACTACACACAAGCTTTAAATATAATTTTTCAACACTTTCTTTTAGAAATCCGTTAAAATTTTAAATTTTAAAATGTTCCTCATATTCATTCTCTATCATGATGTACTCTTGCAGCTACACTCACAAGAAAAAGTATTTTTATAGTGGCCATAAATGTTTTATCATTCGTTTATTCATTCATTCATTCTGTATTACTAAATCATACAAATTAGAATACATAAGTAGCAAAACTTTACAGATCAAGGGAAAGCATCCTCAATAAAAAAGAGTGTGATAAGATACTAAAGAAAATTGAGCATCTTTCAATAAAGAATTCTGTTAGGGAGTAAGCTAGGTATTCCTTTAATGTCTCTTCCAAGCCTGTTGCCTTGAACAATTTCTGGCTGCTGCTCAGTATTAGCAAGAACAACTCCTAGCTTAGGATTTGATACGCTATCAGCTATTTCTTCAGGCTTCCAGTTCCGAGTTCTGATGATTTATACCAGTGACGCTCAAAATCTAAATTTCCTATCATATGTGATAGGCAAAGAAAATTCTACTGACGCAGCGTTGATACACCTACACTATAAGCTTACTTGTGTGGTTTCTTATAATGATCGTGTGTTTGTTGCTTTGTTTGTTGTTTTGTGTTGAACTCAGAGAACAAAATCAATTCAGTTGATGATGTTTAGCACTTGATGAAGCAAGACTTCGCTACGCAACTTTTTTGAATGATTTTTTGTTTTTTGCAAATACACACACAGCAAAATGTTTGATGAAAATTGTGAATATGATTTCAATGTATTGTGTGTTATCGCACTTTATGTGGTAATTCTTTTTGTTTTATAAAAAGACATTACGAGGCTAGCAATGCATACATACATACATACACACATCAATATATTCATCAATACATACATACATACACACATACATCAATATATTCATTCAATATATTCATCAATACATACATACATACACACATGCATCAATATATTCACCAATACATACATACATACATCAATATATTCATCATTACATACATACATACACACATACATCAATATATTCATCAATACATACATACACACATACATCAATATATTCATTCAATATATTAATCAATACATACATACATACACACATACATCAATATATTCACCAATACATACATACATACATCAATATATTCATCATTACATACATACATACACACATACATCAATATATTCATCAATACATACATACATACATACACACATACATCAATATATTCATCATTACATACATACATACACACATAAGTTCATTATGTAATAACATACACGCAACACAATAAACCAATTTTTTTTTTCGTTTTTTTATATTTTCCCAGTGTACTATACTCAAAAATTAAGTTGAATTTTGTTCTCCGCTTTACCAACACAATCAAAACTATGATAGTATGTGTTTGAGCACCACTGATTTATACTCCTCGTCACAAAGTCTACATATTGGGCTGGGGGTAATCCCTATTTCGAACAATAGTGCGATCGAAAGGCCGGTTACTAACCCAGAGCATTTCTTGGTTTTAGGGAATGTTGAGAGTGTTTCACTAAACCACTAATAAGTAAGAACTTTCTTCTCCTCCTCCTCATCCTTATGTATATACTCAACAGCCGAGAGAAATCATTATTCTCATAGCCAGTGATCTGCCTTTCCATTTCACGTTTCATATGCATTGGAACCGGATTGGATTTTCATTAATCTCCTAGCAATGCCAATGTTAAATCTTGATCGCATCCAAATTTTCACGGCCTACATTCTTACGAAACCTATAGTTAGGTTTCCTTGACGTTGTTGCTTCACTCAAGCTCAGAATGTGGGTTGGTTCATTAACCCAGCAGAGATATCAAGTTTGTTCAAGAAATATGTTTCAGATATTAGTTAAGGCGTCCTCTTAACCGATACTTTAAAAGTTATTGTAAGGAAAACATGCTCAATCTGGTAGGAATCTGAGTCTAAGCAATGTATCGGTAATCATTATTACCCAAAGAGCAGGCAAAAAATGGATTCGTAATTAAATTATAGGTGCCGCCATTCAAAACCTGGATGGTATGAATAGCTAGGCCGTAATCGTGACTAAAGGGAGTTGTAATGGCCAATAGAGTAAACAGAACAGGCTAATCAATCAGACACTGGTTCAGGCGTGGTTTTAATCATGGTACGTTTGATAATCAATAATGCTCGGGATGACATCATGCAGGCATCGTTGGTGTAATCGATACCTAAGATTTCACTTAAAGCCACATTTTCACTTTCTAGCGTTTTTTTTTTTCACTTAAAATCACATTTTCACTTCGTAGCATTTGTTACAGAACATCAGCGAGAACAACTAACCGGCATGGTTTTAATCTTAATACGTTTGATAATCAATTTTGCCCTGCATATTCGAGTAACGGGATGATATCAATCGTTGATGTAATCGATATCTAAGATTTCACTTAAAAGCCACATTTTCACTTTCTAGCGTTTTTTCACTTAAGATCACATTTTCACTTTCTAGCGTTTGTTACAGAACATCAACGAGAACAACTAACAGAGGGAGGACAGACCAGCATAACAGCAGATATTGAGCTGGAGCGGTCTGTCCGTATGTCTGGCCTAATAAAAAAAACTCTGAATTTGAAATTAACGTACAGGAGGACATTTCGCCCAATACAATACGAATTATGCGTTTGTGGTATTACAACAGGCCGCTTTGTGTACTCAATTGAGATGGGATCTAACAAATCTGGCACTCTACCCCCCTATTCTAAGCTCTCTAGAGCAATTTTATAATAAATAAGGGTTTTAAAAGGAACAAATATTTCCATTCGTTGACCTAGTCAACGACAATACAAAGTGTGTATTGGCTTGGTTTAATGTCAAGCCTATTTGAAAAGAGATTATAAGATGGGCAATAAAATAAATTTTTTTCTTTAAATTTTCTATGCTTTTATCATAAACTATTTAATTATTATAAATAATTACTATAAATTCAAAAACACTTACCATTTAACAATGTAATGTAGTTAGAATTTAAGATGTCTGCTGCTGCAGCGTTCGGCTTTAAAACCTTCACACAAGTGGCAAGTTGTGTCATATGCAAAATAAACTAAAAAGAAAAGAAAGAAAAAATTAATAATTTAATTATTATTTTTTAACTTTTGCTTCTTACAGCTATTAGATATGTACAAAGTGGAGGAAGAGGCCTATAAAATACAAGGAAAATCAGAATTCTTTGCCTAGAATTCAACAACACCGGCTGAGGATGAAAATAAAAATCCTTAAAAATTAAACAATAATTTTATAAAATTTCAAATATTATTTCAACAGGGTGGGTGAGAGTTATTTAAAACATATTTTTCTAATAAAAAACAAAAAGAGAGAAACCACATCAGGCCCCGCCCCCTTTAAATTAATTTAAAGCCAAAAAGAATTGTAAAAACTTTTTAAAGAAAGGCTTGGAAAAATAAAATGCAATCGAAATATTTAAGTTTTAAGGTATTAAAAAAGAAGAAAACTTAAAAACGGAAATTAATTTTTGTTAATTAATTTATAATCTAAGTAAACAACACTTTATTATTAAGATCTAAAGAAAAAGAAAATTATAAAAAAATAATATTTAAATTTAGCATATAAGTAAAGAAAAAAAGCATTGATTTAAGAAAATATTAGAAGAAAAGAAAAACAAAAATACAGAAAATATTTATATTTCAATATGAAAAATTTAAAAATAATTAAAACTAATAAACCAAACAAATATACACCGATTATACAAAAATAAAAAAATATAAAAAATAAAATATAAAAATAAATAAACAATTCTAGTCAAATTCAAAATAAAAAGAAAATAATTTAAATAAATAAAAAACAGTATTTAAATAAAAAAATAAAACCAACCTCTTTACTCAATATAAAATTTAAACAAAAAAAAAATGAATATTTTAAAAAATTTAAATAAAAAATTATAAAAAAAATATAAAAAAAATAAAAAAAAAAGTTAATAATTAAACAACAAATTCAAAGAGTTTCCGTTTAACCACCTATAAACAAACAAAAAAAAAAGAAAAAAGAAATTTAAAACACTTAAAAAATTCATACAAACATGACTGAAATTCATTTAAAATTTTTTTCATTCAAATTTTAAATAAAACTTCAAATTTGACGTATTTAACGTCCTTTGATAAACTTATGGAAAGACGTCCCAATTACTAACTTTTGCGTAAACATATTTCCTGCCAAAAAAGAAATTTTAAATAAAAAACCCGAAGCAAAATTGCAGAAGTTCTTTGAACTGTTTTATACATTCCTTAAGCCTGACTTTATTTAAAGGAGATTTGTGCTAGAGCCATTGTCTTCACTTATAAAACACAACACAACACAATTCTTTATACAGGATTACAACTTCGTTTCACACACTGTCCATGTTTCTGTGTTAATTTATCTATGTGTGGTGGGACCTACAGTTTAACCTTGACTCTGAATGACCAATTTAAGAAACTTTTCATAGCAATTTTAAATCACAAGAGGTTTTGCCAGAAAACTACTGAGAGTTTGAAATATTTTTCTTTCTTTTTTATTTCAGATGTCTGAAGTCGCCGGGGTCTAGTAGGTAGTGTTTTAGCTTATTAGACGAAAAGCCAAGGTTCGAGCCCCAGCTCAGACATCAAGACAAAATACAAAAAGTATTTCTTCGGCGACTTCCTCTCAGCAGATTTCTGGTAAAAACTCTGAGAGTAAATAAAAATTGCCATGAAAAAGTTTCTCAAAAACCTGTCGTTCGGAGTCGACTTTAAACTGTAGGTCCCACCGCTCATGTATAAAATTAACACACACACAACATAAGTGGTATGAGAAACTAGGTCGTAATCCTGACTGAAGGGTTGTAATGGCCAATTATGTATGTATGTATGTAGTGGTGGGTCCTACAGTTTAACCTTGACTCTGAATAACAAATTTGAGAAACTTTTCATAGCAATTTTAAATCTCAAGAAGTTTTGTCAGAAAACTACTGGGAGGAATAAATATTTTTCTCAAATTTCGTTTTACTTCAGATGCCTGCGGTAGGATTTGAATCACGAGTAATCCTCTATTAAGCCAACATGCTACCTACTAAACTACGGCTAGTTCATTATATTCCAGCCCCTTTTTTTCAACATTCAATCTTTAAACGTCAAAAAAAAATTATTACTTCCCAACTCCAGAGCTTAGTGGAGGTGATATGTTAAGCAGCCAGTTTGAAGTCTTCAATAAAATTTATTGATTTGATCCTGTTGATTTATCCTGTTGATCAATGTCAATAGGCTTGACATTCTGTGGAGTAGCTCTTGAAGCAACTTAGCGGAAGTGATTTGTTAAGCAGCCAGTTTGAGGTATTCAATAAAATTTAAAATAGAAATATATGTACAATATTGCTAAACTCTGCTGAACTTATATGTAAAAAGGACGTTGAATCGTTTGGCAATTCCACGCAGAATTGCATTTCTCACAGGTCATAGTCCTGTTGGTCAATGTCAATAGGCTTGGCATTCTGTAGAATAGCGTCTGAAGCAGCTGTGGACCTTAAGGGGAAGAAAAGACTTTTTTGCAGTGTTAGTGCTGTGCTTAAGTTCTTGTCATTTCCTGACACCCTTGACTGAATTCTTCAATATAAATATTGGTGCAATTGCGTCCTGGGTTGGGTCTAAACGCTGTTCTCGGCGGGATCTTGTCTTTCAAGGAAGTGACATCTTCTGAACTTCCAATTAACACATTTAATTAGGCGACCACAGAAATCGTGAGACATGTAAACATTTGGTATAGAAGAGAGCGGAGGTAGTATCGTGTAAAATCAATATGTAGTAAGAGAGCTTACAAATTTAAGAAATACGGATGAAATTCTTTGGGTTTATGTACGTAAATCCTTATCGTGTAACTTGGCTTCAAATTTCGAAGCAGAAGAAAGCTGTTTGACAGTGTTTATTTAGAAACAGTGTTTTAAATTTCTTTTTTTTCGTTTTAATATATAAAAATTAGCCAAAACATAATACGTATTACAATATAAAATAAAATAGGTCATGACATTTTTAAACTCAAAATTATTGATAAATTTTAATGACTCGTATAGAAGCCGGACATTTACTGTGAAGAAAATTTATTCAAAGTATTCACCATCGTTGTTCGCTGCTGTTCTCATCTCATTTCTGGCGACATATGAATCCGTGTCAAAAGTTTATGACAATTTTTAAAAACCAAAAACAAATTGAATCAATTTCAGTTTAAGTCTGTCCTGATTCTGACTAAAAAAAATTTCACTTTTTGAAATATAAGGTGAGTGAGGGAAACACTCCGAAACACTATTTCCTAAGCAGTTTTTAAAGAACTTGCACAACTAGCAGTTGAGTGCTTGTGGAGGTGAATTTTTTACAAGGGATTGAGAAGGTGGTTGTGATGCTTCTCTCAAAGCTAACAAAGCGCCTGAGTAAAAAATAGTGTATGTTAGTTAGTCCATAGCAAATTTACATTCAGTGGACGGTATTCTTCTAACAGCGGCAGCTTATCACGCATATTGCTTTAGCATAGACACCAATTGTTTTCACCAAGTGAAATCCTATGATTTTTTAAACAACTTGTGGTAGTCGTTTGGACGTATAGGATGCCTGTGTTATCGATTTAATTTAGTTACTGTGGGTTCCATATTTGCGCATCGTGCCTATTTGATGAAGTTTATTGTCACAAGACGCGAAGTGAAATAAATTTAAATTTTAGGTTAGGTTAGGTTAGAGGACGTGTACTTGTCAATTAAGACAAGTACAGTACCCGGAGGTCGAATTGACCCATTGTACAACGTCCTAGTTTCTCACACTACTTATTTTGTGTGTGTTAATTTTATACTTGAATGGTAGGACCTACAGTTTAAAGTCGACTCCGAACGACAGATTTTTGAGAAACTTTTTCATGGCAATTTTATTTACTCCCAGAGTTTTTGCCAGAAATCTTCTGAGAGGAAATCGCCAAAGAAATACTTTTTGTATTTTGTCTTTGATGTTTGGCCGGGGCTCGAACCCTGGCTTTACGTCTAATAACCCAACACACTACCTACTAGACTACAACAACTTCAATTTAAATTTTAAATAAATCTAATTTTAAATTTGAAATAAATTTAATTTTAAATTTTATATTTTAACACCGGAAGGACCATCGAACAACTTTTTGTATGGTTCGATGGATTTGTTCGACCCATAACAAGTGTTAGCCTTCTGGTTTTATCGTATACACAGAATTATCATAATTTTCCATACCGACTTTGACGTTTATTCCGTTCTTCGGATAGATGCAATGCAATCATTTTAATTACCGGCCGACATTGACGTTGATTCTATTCCTAATGCAACCATTATGACACTCGATCGGCATTTTGGACCTGTAAAATTGTCTTTCAACGTCTCTCGACCTCAACCTATATGGTGGATCTTGGTGAAGCCTGATGTTTGTAAACTTTAGCTGTTAAATCATCATATTTAAACTTTTTTTGTATAACCTAAGCGGTATTTGCTATGCGTGTCACTTTTGAATCTCACAAATAGATGGAACTCATTCGAGATAACTTACTATAAGCAATCAAAATGATGCTGTTGGAAAAAATTTCTCAATTTCGAAGCAAGTTCGTTGTCATTAACCGTTTGAGTGCGAATCATCGCTATAGCGACGAATAGGTAATGCGCCAAAATCGCGGTTCGTCGATTTAGCTACGATTGCGTCAGTCAGAGTTTGGCGTTCAGTTAGTGAGGACTGATGCGACTGTTTTGAATAAAAAAAAATATTTTTTCTCAATTTCTCATAGCAATTTTCAATTAATTTACCCCAAACTCATAGCACTCGAACGGTTAAGTACAATTTCTTTCGATGTGTAAGTAAATTACAATAAGTTGCGGACGTTTCATCTTCAAAATGGCATGCATACTAGTTATCAAAGACACAAACCCTAATTATAGAGACTCTATCTGTTGCAATCTAAGCATTTTTATACACCAAATGATGTAATCCCAGCTTATACTTCAGTGTATTGACGTCTATATTTTCGCAGAAGCGGATATTCTCCGTCTTTTTACGTTTCGTCATACAGTAACTTGTAATAATTCCAACATGAGTTTCCATATTTTGCTTTTACTTAAGACATAACGGACAGTACAAACTGGATAGAACACACTGTATGGAAACCCGGCGATATTCACTCTGTTGAATAGAATCTACAAGACAGATGGCGTTACGAGATTAAAACCTATTCATTGCATTGGAAAAATCCGCTTGAAATGAGTTAATCACGGACTTTTGGCCCTTATAGGAGCACCTATAACTAATATCAACATGGCTTGCTGCTGCAAAGCTTACAAGGGGAGATTGTTAATCTCGTTATACGTTCCTTATGGGCCGAAAATAATTCATTTGAGTTTTAAAACAATAATGTTTCAAGTTTTAGGACTTTTTAAGATTTCGATTTACTTTTTAACGCAATTGTTTTGCTATGAAGTCGGAAAGAAGAAAAGAAAGCTTAGAACAGTGTTATCCCGAAAAACTTCATTAAAATTTATCCATAATTAATAATATATTATTATAAATATATAATAAAGAATACTTTAAAAATAAATAAATTAAAAAACAACAATATAAATAATAAAATTAAAATTTAAAAAAAGAATATACCTTAAAAAAACATGAAATTCTTCCGTAAAAATTTTTTCTAACAGAAAAAAGCATTTATTTTTAAACAAAAATGAAAAAAAAAAGAATAAAAATTAAAATTATAAAAAAAAATTTAATATTGAAAACCAAAACAAAAAAAAAGAATCTCAAACAATTTGTAAAATTTTTTTATATACTTTACAGGCTTACTATGTACTTAAAGAAAGGAACAGAAGAAAAAAAAAACTAAAAACTAAAATTAATTTAAAATTTATTGCTTAAAGCTTCAAAACCAAAAATTACAAAAAAAAACCAATAAATTACTGGAAATAAACAAAAAAAAAAATACTACACAACTCTAACGAATATTTTAATTAAATTTAATAAAAAATCAAAGAAAATTAAATGAAAAAAATATTAAAAAAAAAACTTGGATTAACTTTTATATGTGATACAGAAAATAAAAAAATTAATTAAAAACAAAACTCTAAAAAAAACATACAACTTGTGAAACTTCTTACTAAAAAAAAAAAAGAAATACTAAAATAAACAAAAAATTAACTTAAAAACTCTTTATATTTAACAATTAAGTTTAATTTTTGGTTTTTATTTTTTAACTTTAGAAAAATCTTTTAAAACAGTAATTAAAACCTTAAAAACAAGAAATTAATAAAACCAAAAACCTGCGCTGCGTATGAACTTATGAAAATAATTCAGAAAATTAAAAAAAAATAATAATAATAAAAAATAATAATTTCTTCAGTCTTAAAATAAATTAGAAAAGGTTAAAAAAATAAAAAAAAAATACTTTAATTATTTCTTTAAAAAAAAGCACTAAAACTTCTCTCAGTGTACTCATGCTCAACAAATTTACCACTATTTCAACTTGTAACAGTATTGGGTGGTATACACTGTACAATCATTCAATAAATTCAACACTAATCTTAACTTCATATACAATCATTGCAGTTAACGACAAAGGTGAATAAGAACGAACCAGTATTTAAGCCAGTAAATCTTCTCTTTTTGATTTCAACACGTTAACGTTAGGGCACTGAACACAAAGCAACAGTGTTGTTCTGAGTTTAACTATCTCAATTGTATTTCAAATCAACATTCAAAGTACACTAAAGGACGGTGTATTTTTGACACCGTTAGCGGTCCCACACATCCGAATATTTGCCCCATTTCATTAAGTGATGGGTGACAGTTGTATATTTTAGACAAGGGAATTTCAAGGCCTAATCGACGAAATGGCTATTCGTACACACATTAACGGAATTGCGGGTTTGATAATCCTAAGTTAAGCTAAAAGCATACAAGTATGTGAAGATTCCAACTAGATTACTGACCAGACAATATTGTCGAAATACTTGTTGAAATGCAACTTTATGTCTTATCTCGCTGGCACATTATTCCTTCTGGGCACTTCTTTATACTATCAGAACGTAATTAGAACTGACCATAGCTCGTCTGATATTGATAAGAGATTTCGTACTAAAATTCGAAAGCAAAGAAGACTGATCTTCTGAACACGGTCGGTACCGGAGACTTTGAGAAAGCCTACAAGGATGCTTTTAAACTTAAGAATAAGATTTGTTGTGAAATTTTCTAAACTTGAAAGATATTTTTGCCTTCCAGTCTTCTGTAGGGTGTTGAAGATTGAGATAATGACTATAAATCAGGGTTCTGGACTGATCCCGAGTAAGGGATATGTAACAGCCGAGAGGTACTCACATCTTTTTCGGGTCTTTTTCAATTCGAAACAAGTTGGCATGTGCTGCTAACTCTCTTGATTGACTTTCGCGGTAGATGGATTCCTCGTCACTGGAATATCCCTGGTAATTATGTAGCTAGTGACTTGTTGTCTGCTCTAGACATTCTTCCACGGGATACTAACCCAACACATGATTAAAGGTGTACATACCTTCAATTGGTCAATCATTTGGGCTGAGAAACAATTTTGTTTCCCTCTTAGTGGAAATCGGATAAAAAGCTTCACAATCTACTCTCACGGATCATAGCGGAAGTATAAGCTCAACTCATTTAAATACTTAAATCGTTTAAAATTGGATTTTAAGGACATTTTTACCACTGTATCTACTCTCACGACCCATTGCGCAATGATTAACAATATAAAGATATTTCACTTACCTGTAAAAAGCTTCCACGATGTGATACATTGCTTGAGGAGGATGACAATGCCCATCACTGGCTCTGCACAAACTTCTCACATTGATTTACACACTTTCTCAACAGTCTAAAGGAATTTTTGTTACTTGATGACAGATCGTCTAGTAAATTCATAAGATTTTTAGGCTGCTTTTCAGCTTAAGGCCTTCATGCCTAATTTTGAAATCCTGATGTTCATTGTCAAGAAGAATTATACATGACTACTTGTCAGACAGCTCTGTTGCATATGTGCATACATATATGGTATTACTATATGGAGCTTTATGTACTCCAGTAAGCTTTGATTTAACAAAACTCTCACTCACGATAGCTTGGTTTAGCCAGGCTATATAGCGTTCTCGATCTCAAGTTTTTTTTACGTCGCAATTATTTAGAAACGCCGTTATACGAAGTAAAATATCCATTGAAAATAATTGGAAAACTATACCACCATGTGTTTTGAAAACAATTGTGTAAACATCTGCAGGGAATGCCTCTTCTTTATGGCCCCTAGTTTTGTAATCAAGAGCTTCGAAAGTATTTTCCACCAATTATTTGATGATTATTATCTCCAATAAATTGCAATGGCCGCAAGTATTTTCTTTTTTCTTTTGTAGTAAAGTAATGCGTATTTAAAGTCGCATATAATTTAAAAGTACCGTTTAACATAGTAGGCTTGCCAAGCAGTTAAAATTTTCGACCTGTTTTTGGAGTACATTTTTTAAAGAAATTTTAGTGCAGGAATAAAAGCAATCGCAAGTTTCTTTTATAAAGTTTATAATTATTTAATTGAACGCGAATAATTTTCCAATTTTATTAGAGTAAAGTAATGCTTTCTAAATTAAAATTTTAAGTTTTCTTTAAGAAATAATTTGATTTGGGAACTAATTTTGTGTTTTAAATCTTTAAACTATAAACAAAGAGCATAAATGTTAACAAAATTTTAAACAAACTAAATTGTAATCAATATTTAAACAAATATATTATAAAAGAAATCATTGTAATTTAGTTTATTAAGCCATTAAAACAGAAAAAAGGTATTAAACAAAGAAAAAACCCAAGTTCATTAAGCAAAAAAACCCAGAAAAAAATATTGTAAAAAAAAGAAAATAAAAAATAAGTTATAGAATAAAATATAGAAAATATATATAAAGAATTAAGTGAAAAAATTAAAATGAAAATTAATGTTTTATTTAAAGGACAAAAATTAAAATTGGATTTGCAGGTTATTAACCCGTTTTCAATGCCATTCTTTAGAAATTGCCTTGAATCTATAAAATTACTTATCGTTGCTACTTTATTTCCAAAAATTATGTTTTGAAATAATTTTTTTTTAAATTGGAATATGAGGAAAGTACATATTTAAAAAATTCCCCAAATTATTTCATCAGCTTCAGCATAAAAGCTTTCGTTATATTCGCCACTAACAAAATGTTTTTCAACGCTACCCAACACTGTTGAAAAACATAAACAAAACAACTCTCAGAGAATTGCAAAACCAAATTCACCACACCGCTATTACTTACAAACAGTAAAAAGTAAAAGCTTTTGTAAACAGCTGTTATGGAAGAAAGTTAATTTAAAAAGAACTTTAATTGAAACATTTATGAGCAATATAAAACTGCATTTATTAAAGCAAACAATTTAATTTCTAATAATATTTATACAAGAGCAGTAATAAAAAGCTGGCAGTAGACTTTAGTAGCGGTTAAAAAAAATTTCGTCATATCAAACATAAAGAAACACAAACTACAACCACCCACAAAATGTCTATGTTTGGCAAAGAATTCGAACAAACTTGGCCCAAAGCCGGCTCCCAAATAAAATTAAGCCAATTTGGACATAAACTATTAAAACAATGTGAAACGATTAAGAAACCAGACAGTGAAGAAGTGGATATTAATGAATTTAAAAAGAAATCTTCGAATTTTCCTTTAGAGGTGGGTAATAAAAGCAGATTTGCTAAAGGGGTTTTTAAAAAATATTTTCAAAATGTCTTCGTAGTTTGGCACAAATACCTGTCGTGTGTTGAGCCAGCCCAAGGATCGTTATCCGTTTATACAAAAACAAATTGCCTCAGCCTATCCTGTGATACATGAGCGTGTCTTACAATTATATTTGGACTTTTTGGAGCATAAATGCAAATATGGTAAGTTTTGTTTAAAGTTAGTTAGTTTAAGTTACTTGTGCAACGTGATGCCTAGAGCTGTCAGACTATCCACAATCGGGTACTGTATTGAACCTTTAGTCTCTCCTTAAATATTGCAGGCAACGCCATTGAAAAAGAAATCTATACACAGCTAACCCTCACCAGCTTCATACAGCGTCTTTTGAGCAAACGTTGTGCCAGTTTCTTTGGTAAAAATGATAAATTTTTACTAATTAGTCGTAAAAAAGGCTGTAGTGGTTTCATGGATGTGGGTACACCACATGAAAAGCCACCTTTGATATTGAGAAATGTCTTAAGTTATGATGAAATTAAGGTAAACAAAACTCTTTTGAAGCTTAAACAAAAGACAATGATTCAATTTTAACATATTGTTGTTGTTCTTCTTTAAGTTATCGGCTTTGTTAAGCGTTTCCTCTTACACGGAGCTCATAAACAATGGTAATCGACAAAATTGTGGCGTTATCGAAAAAAATAAATCACTTATCGAAATAGAAGGCGTTGTAGTGGGCATTATAGGGGCCCGTTTAACCCGACGTGATGTTATGGAATTTCAAGATATTATCATAGCAAAGAAACAAAACACCAAAGAAAATGGTTATGGTTTGGCCATAGATGCCGATACCATGGATAGTAAACAGAAAGATTATAGGCGTGTGTGGAAACAATTCTATGAGGAACCTGACTTTTTATACGACAAAGTGCAAAGAGATAACAAACGTTTCGGACAGGCAAAATACGAAGACGATATATTCGATAATTTGATTATGAAGAAACGTTATACCATATCCTTTGACACGTTACTCTTGGAGGCACAGGCCAGAGCCAAAGCAGCAAATAAACAAGCTTTCATACATGTTGTGGGCATAGGTTTGGGGGTATGGAAAGCAGCCGAACAGCAAGAGAAAATATTTTTATCGACCTTTACACAAAGGATTAAATATTTGTTACCCCACTTAAGTAATATTGGGGTTTTGCACTTTTCCTGGTTCTCTTTAAGCGAATGTGGTGAATTAAAGAATGGTTGTGTCTTTAAAAGTGAAACACATAGCCAGGGTGGCATTAAATGTTTTCTATCAAACCGTAATCCTGCCGATAAACTAAAATCTCCTGAACATGGTAATATGCTTCTGATTATATCCTATGCCTGGGATGGTAATGCCTTGCCAGGCAATGAATTTTGGATGGTATGTTTTTATTTATTTTTATTTGTTTTTCTTTTAATATTGAAACATTTCACATTACATTCCATTCCGTATTCGTAGAAAATGTTAAATTCTACTGGGGATTCTTCAACAGCCTGCAGTACTTTAATTACCGAGCTGCATAATCCCCATATCAATGGACAGTGGGTAAATGGTTCAAACTTGCATGTGGCCACCGAAAAATATGGTGTCATACACATCGCCGAGTATGCCAACAATATTTCGAAATAATTTCTTGTTTTTATTTTATATTTAAATGTGCAATATTTTCTAGTTTTTAGATTTATAATTTAAAAAATTTTTTTAGTTAAATTTTCTTCTGAAATAAAAATAAACTTTACAACAGGTTCCTTAGCCTGGAGAAAAAGAAAGAAAACGTTT
Source organism: Sarcophaga variegata (assembly GCA_932273835.1). Classification (NCBI taxonomy): domain Eukaryota; kingdom Metazoa; phylum Arthropoda; class Insecta; order Diptera; family Sarcophagidae; genus Sarcophaga; species Sarcophaga variegata. The sequence continues at coordinate 9,924,223 of OW026358.1, forward strand.
TCACAGAGATTTAGGCTCTAAGTAAAGAAAAATTAGTTTCCTGTTCTTCTTATGAGTTTTAATTTAAATGAACACGTAAAACTGAGGACATATGAGGCTAGAACTTTGCATACCTCACTCCAGAAAAATCCCAAAGAATACCAAAAATTATCATATAAACAGCTCTAGAAGAGCTCTCTATTTTCTTAAATCCTCTTTTTCTGGTAAGCTTGACTGAAGTGGTTATAGGCTGGTTTGTTTTGATTCACGATTTAGAAATTAATTGTGGTACCACAATGGGCCTAAACGCTGATCAAAATGGAATCTTCATCTTTCTTAAAAGAGGGTCTGAAATTTAACCTAAACTGCTTTAACAAGCAAAATTATCGCATATATGGGTCACGGAATCCAGAAGTGATTGTAGAAAAGCCATTGCATTCGCGAAAAGTACCTACATACGTACATAATTAATAATTAAACTCATGAATAAGTGTGGCTGTAAAATTTGTAAGTTTAAACTTGGGAGATTTTTCTCCCAGACTTCTGTAGTGTTTAAGATTGAGATAATGGCCATAAATCAGGGTTCCGGACTGATCCTGAGTAAAGGATTTGTACCAGCCAAGAGATAATCACATCTTTTTCGGTCTTCTTCAATTCGAAACAAGTTGACAATTGCTGCTTACCCCCTTTACCAACTCTCGCGGCAATTTTAGGCCTATATAATATGTATTCCTGGTCACGTGAATATCCCGGGTGTAGCTGGTGAACTTGCTAGAGCAGTCTTCCTTCCACCGAATGCTAATCCACACATGAAAGTAGGAATACCTTCATTTGGCCAAATCTTCGACTAAAAAGAAACAATTTTGTTTCATTGTCAAACGCCCTTGGCGGAAATCGAATAGAAACCCTTGCTATCTATTCTCATGGGTTATTGAGGAAGTATAAGTTCTACTCATTCAACCAAATTATATTCTAGGAACATTTCTATCACTGTATCTATTCCCACGGGTCATTAAATTGAAGATTTTGAAGACATTTCTGTCACTGTATCTATTCTCACGAGCGATTGCGTAATAATTAAAAATCTGAGATTTCACTTACCTGTAAATAACTTCTGCGAGGTGATATATTGCTTGATATCCGTCTCTGGCTCTGCTTAATCTTCTCACATTTGGTTTACAATTTCCCGATAGTCTAAAGGTGTTTTTGTTACTTGATAACGGATCGTCTAGTAAATTCATTAGATTTTTAGACTGTTTTTCAGCTTAACGGCCTCATGCTTTAATTTCAAAGTCCTGATGTTCATTGCCAAGAAGAATTAATTATGACTGGTCACTCAGCTCTGTGTCATATATGGTATCACAATATGGAGCTATATGTACTCAAGTGAACTTTGATCTAACACATCTGGCACACACTTCTAGACTATCTTATCGTTGTGATAAATATAGTTTGTTTTAGCCAGGCTATATAGCGTTCTCGATCACAAGTTTTTTTACGTGATAAATGCGACAATTATTTGGATGCGCCGTCTTGATACACTGAATATAAGCTTCCTTGGAAATATTTTAAACACTGTTATGTATTTTGAAAACAATTGTATGAAGACACCACTTATTCATCTGCACGGAATACCACTTCTCTATTGACCCTAGTTTAGTAATAAACAACTTCGGTGATATTTTTCACTTTTTATTTGCTGATCATTATCCCCAAATTATTGCAATGGCCGCAGTTATTTTCAACTCTTTTTTGTAATAAAGTAATGCGTATTTAAAGTCGCATATAAAGTACCGTTTAATATAGGCTTGCCAAGCAGTTAAAAATTTCGACCTATTTTAGGAGTACATTTTTTAAAGAAATTTTAGTACAGAAATAAAAGCAATCGCAAGTTTCTTTTATAAAGTTATAATTATTTAATTGAAAGCGAATAATTTTTCAAAATTCTTAGGGAAAAGTAATGCTTTCTAAATTAAAATTTTATGTTTTCTTTAAGAATTAATTTGATTTGGGAACTCATTTTGTTTCTTAAATCTTTAAACTATAAACAAAGAGCATATATGCTAACAAAATAAATTGTAATCAATATTTAAAGAAATATATTATAAAAGAAATCATTGTAATTTAGTTTATTAAGCCATTAAAACAGAAAAAAGGTATTAAACAAAGAAAAAACCCAAGTTCATTAAGCAAAAAAACCCAGAAAAAAATATTGTAAAAAAAAGAAAATAAAAAATAAGTTATAGAATAAAATATAGAAAATATATATAAAGAATTAAGTGAAAAAATTAAAATGGAAATTAATGTTTTATTTATAAAAAATAAAAATTGACTTTTCAATGGCATTCTTTAGAAATTGCCTTGGGCCTGCATAAAATTGCATCATTGTTATTGCAAGTTTTATTTTTTTTTGTTGCTTCTTTATTCCCAAAAATTATGTTTTGAAATACATACTTTTCTTTTGAAATTGGAATGTGAAGAAAGTATTTAAAAAATTCCCCAAAATTATTTCATCAGCCTCAGCATAAAAGCTCTTATTAAAGTTATCACTAACGAAATGTTAGCAATCTTATCTGTTAAATGTGATGCGTCGCTCAAGGGCAAAATGCTTTTCTGATACCGTTATAAAAATAAATACTCTTTCGAACTTTTTTTATACAACAGAATACATTTTTGTTCTGGTCTTCTTGCCACGAAGTTGATTTCAAGGCTACACGATTCAGTTGCCTCAAAGAGCATTGTTTACTTCGGTCCTATAGGGTTCCGTTGTAATACCGATAAAGTGGTTATTATTCCGTGTCACAATTATAACTCCTTAGAGTCTCTCAGCCATGCTCATAGTTTTCTGAAAATGTATGTAGCTTCTACCCAAATTGCTTCCGGATAGACATGTGCGTGCTGTCAATAAATTCTGTGTTCCCAAGAATCGTTTTCCTTAGGACTCCTTTCCTTTTCCTCGTCATCGCATATTCTGTAGAAGTAGTTGTGTGATATCCGCAGTCTCCGAACGAGTGATCTGCGATCAGATTTAACACAAATTTTGTTCTTCTATTGGATTTCAGTTTATTACATACAGTAACAAATACCAAGACCAAAGAGTATGCTGAGGACAATAGAAAACTGGGTCTTCTGAGAACACAGTTCTTCCAGGGTCATAAAAATACAGCCCAAAGAAAGACTTCTCCAACAATTCTACTCAATTTCGAAGACGACTTTTCCATAATTGATTCTGTGTTCCCTGTGCTCCATATGCGACACCCTTGTTTGTTGACTTAACCACGGACAGAGAAATGAGCTTCTCGCTGTTTTATGATAACAGTTTAAATGAAAGATTTTTAGAAGCGATATATTGTTCACATCAGCTTGTCACTTTACATGACTTAACTGGCGCTACAGCAAAAGATAATAATAAAGCATGGAAAGTATCTCATAATTAGAACATTGAATACCATATTTTTCCATCGATTGCGATGATAGGAAACGCAGTTCCACAAAAGATTTTAGAAATCTGTTACCACAGTAGGAATAAGGTTGAATATGAAAAATGAATTTATTTATATTAATTGTTATAAACAACTGATTGTTAAACAAACAACAAGAAATTGTTTAAACTAAACAGGAATTATTCAAGTTCAGTTACTATTTCCTTACTCAGAAGTACATTTTTATGCTCAATAGTACTTTGAAATGCGATTTAAAGCACAAAAAACTTTTGAACGCTTCCCAACACTGTTGAAAAACATAAACAAAACAACTCTCAGAGAATTGCGAAACCAAATTCACCACACCACTTTTGTTTATAAACAAAACAAGACAGCAAAAACAGAGTAGAAGCTTTTGTAAACAGCTGTAATGGATGAAAGTTGTTAATTTAAAAAGAACTTGAATTGGAACATTTATGTGCAATATAAACCGCATTCATTAAACCAGACAATTTAATTTCTAATAATATTTATACAAGTGCAGTAATAAAAAGGTGGCAGTAGAATTTAGTAGCGGTTAAAAAGAATTTCGTCATATCAAACATAAAGAAACACAAACTACAACCACCCCCTTCCCTTCACCCACAAAATGTCTATGTTTGGCAAAGAATTCGAAAAAATTTGGCCCAAAGCCGGCTCCCAATTAAAATTAAGCGAATTTGGACGTAAACTATTGAAACAATGTGAAACGATTAAGAAACCAGACAGTGAAGAAGTGGATATTAATGAATTTAAAAAGAAATCTTCGAATTTTCCTTTAGAGGTGGGTAATAAAAGCAAATTTGCTAATGGGTTTTTAAAATATTTTCAAAATGTCTTCGTAGTTTGGCACAAATACCTGTCGTGTGTTGAGTCAACCCAAGGATCGTTATCCGTTTATACAAAAACAAATTGCCTCAGCCTATCCTGTGATACATGAGCGTGTCTTGCAATTATATTTGGACTTTTTGGAACATAAATGCAAATATGGTGAGTTTTATTTAAAGGCTTATCACTTGCTTTACGGAGAATTTCACAATATTATTAATCTGATTTAAGCTACTTGTGCAACACGAAGTTTTTAGTTGCTATGAGCAGCTATGCTTCAAACAATTTACTTTGAAAAGGGCTTGTAAAGTTATTCGTCCGTTTTATAGTATTTAGAACCGTTTTATATCCTTTCTTCATCATGCCAGCCTGGTGATGATAGAATTAAATTCTTAACATCAACAATCCTAACAGAGGCCAACACACAATTGTAATAACTCTGCCCTAGAATTTTAGGTCGTCGCCTCTGCACACCAGGGCAGAAGGACAGAATATGCTTGGCAGTATTCATTCTCACTGAAAATACCACAAACCCTGCAAAAAGTCGCGGTGACTGTGCAATCAAAAATTTATTCCATTTTAGAATGTTCAATTCTGAGTCATAATAGCTTTGAGATTCTACAATCTCTCCAATATGCGCTCTGTTCTAATGTCCAAAGAGTGTTCCAAAGGAGGCCTAACTGACAGCACCGAGTACTCCACCGTTCCATGTCTTGCCAGAAGTCGTAGTGCCCCGAAATCCAGCTCAGTGAAACCTTAATGCTTTCCAACAGCCTTATTGAGACTTCTCTGCAGACAAAAACCAACCTTAAACTGACAAGATGCCTAGCAGTCAGTGACTTTAAGGCAGCTTGACTATTCACAATTGGGTACCGTATTTAACCTTTAGTCTCTCCTTAAATATTGCAGGCAACGCCATTGAAAAAGAAATCTATACACAACTAACCCTCACCAGCTTCATACAGCGTCTTTTGAGCAAACGTTGTGCCAGTTTCTTTGGTAAAAATGATAAATTTTTACTAATTAGTCGTGAACGCGGTTGTAGTGGTTTCATGGATGTGGGTACACCAGATGAAAAGCCACCTTTGATATTGAGAAATGTCTTAAGTTATGATGAAATTAAGGTAAACAAAACTCTTTTGAAGCTTAAACAGAAGAAAATTATTCGATTTTAACATATTGTTATTATTCTTCTTCAAGTTATCGGCTTTGTTAAGCGTTTCCTCTTACACGGAGGAGCTCATAAACAATGGTAATCGACAAAATTGTGGCGTTATCGAAAAAAATAAATCACTTATCGAAAGAGAAGGCGTTGTAGTGGGCATTATAGGTGCCCGTTTAACCAGGCGTGATGTTATGGAATTTCAAGATATTATCATAGCAAAGAAACAAAATACCACAGAAAATGGTTATGGTTTGGCCATAGATGCCGATACCATGGATAGTAAAAAGAAAGATTATCGGCGTGTATGGAAACAATTCTATGAAGAGTCTGACTTTTTATATGAAAAAGTGCAAAGAGATGACAAACGTTTCGGGAAGGCAAAAAATAAAGACGATATATTCGATAATTTGATTATGAAGAAACGTTATACCATATCATTTGATACGTTACTCTTAGAGGCACAGGCCAGAGCCAAGGCAGCCAATAAACAGGCTTTCATACATGTTGTCGGCATAGGTTTGGGGGTATGGAAAGCAGCCGAACAGCAAGAGAAAATATTTTTAACGACCTTTACACAAAGGATTAAATATTTGTTACCACACTTAAGTAATATCGGGATAATGCACTTTTCCTGGTTCAATTTAAGTGAATGCGGTGAATTAAAGAACGGTTGTGTCTTCAAAAGTGAAACACATAGCCAGGGTGGCATTAAATGTTTTCTATCAAAACGTAATCCTGCCGATAAACTAAAGTCACCTGAACAAGATAATATGCTCTTGATTATATCCTATGCCTGGGATGGTAATGCCTTGCCGGGCAATGAATTTTGGATGGTATGTTTATATTTATTTATATATTGAAACATTTCACATTCCATTCCATTCCATTCCGTATTCGTAGAAAATGTTAAAATCTACTGGGGATTCTTCAACAGCCTGCAGTACCTTAATTACCGAGCTGCATAATCCCCATATCAATGAACAGTGGGTAAATGGCTCAAACTTGCATGTGGCCACCGAAAAATATGGTGTCATACACATCGCCGAGTATGCCAACAATATTTCGAAATAATTTCTTGTTTTTATTTCATATTTAAATGTGCAATATTTTCTAGTTTTTAGATTTATAATTTAAAAAAATTTAATTTTAGTTAAATTTTCTTCTCAAATAAAAATAAACTTTACAACAGGTTTCTTTAGCCTGGAGAAAAAGAAAGAAAACGTCTTCGTTTTCGTTTTTTAGTTTCCTGTTCTCCTTATGAGTTTTAATTTAAATGAACATGTAAAATTGGAAACATATGAGGCTAGAACTTTGCATACCTCACTTCAGAAAAATATCAAAAAGTTCCATATAAACAGCTCTAGAAGAGGTCTCTATTGTCCCAAGGAAAGTATGAGATTTTCTTCATTCATTAAATGGAGAAAAAGGAATGAAACTAGGCATTTGCACCCCATGGAGCATTGCAGCCTGATATTAGTTTTATCCTGATTCACTATCCTGATCCCTTCCATTCTTCTTTGTTTTCGGTTTTTGTTGCCAGTTAAAGGATGTCCATAATTCGGAGGTATTGGCTATCCTTTTCGCTTATAGAATAAAATTTAATAGCTTGATATCGCCTTCTGCTGCATGTTGTTATCTAAGTGTGCGACGTGTTTAAACCACCTTAGCTGTTGAGCTTACAATCTCCAACATGTTACAGGCCGTATTTACTCCTATTTCCTCAGTTAAACTAGGTATTGTCCGGTGGACAGGGAGACTCAATTTTATTGCCAGCATGAAGGTACGCGCAATATCGTTAATTTTTACTGGACTTGTATGCATGCATTCATCGCAAAATTGCGATTTTCACGTACCACTGTCCTTTTGGAAGACATGTTGGTAGAGTGTGCATTCCATCGAGTGACTTCTGAGGGAATTGCGCCCTGCTCTTGCCACAAAGAGAGCGAGGTTCTTAAATCCTCTTTTTCTGGTAAGCTTGACTGCAGTGGCCATAAGCTGGTTTAGGGGATAGTTAGTTTAGGGGAAAGTTTTGATCCCCGCCTTGGATATTAATTGTGGTACCACAATGGGCCTAAACGCTGACCTAAATGGAATCTTTTTCTTTCTTAAAAGAGGATCTGCCATCTAACCTAAACTGCTTTAACAAGCAAAATTATCACATATATAGCTCACGGAACCCAGAAGTAATTGTAGAAAGGCCATCGTCATTGGTCATTACAACCCTTCAGTCCCGATTACGACCTAGCTTCTCAAACCGATTATGTTATGTGTATCAATTTTATTTATAAGTGCAGTGGCGGGATCTACAGTTCGAAGTCGATACCGATTTCATGGCAATCTTATTTACTCTCAGAGTTTTTGTCAGAAATTTTGCAGAGATTTTCGAAAACGACCTTGGAAGAATTGATATCGTCAATTTAGATGGCTATGGTAGTATGATAATCAAGATTATAAAGTGGGCATTACGTGGTTTCAACAAGACGGTGCCACGAGCAACGCAACACGATAGAATGGAGAGAAGTTTTCAGAAAGAGTAATTTAAAATTTTCCTGGCAATTTTTGGAATGGCTTAACGTCTTCTATACCGCCCATAGCCACCGTCATTTACATATAGCAGCCAGTGATATAGTGTTCTTGTTTTAATTTCTACTTGTTTCAATATTCGGGACCCTCTAGATCAGATTACAAAAATCATGGCCCGCTCGGTATTGAATAAATTTTTTTTAATGGAAATCAGACTAGAGGCCTGCATTGCTACATGCAATTCATTCACTAAATAGTAAATTCAACTTATTGCTGGGCTGATGTATGCTACACAAACCACAGTATTATTATGATCAACCAGTAGTTCGAATACATGGGATAATGATAATACGGTTCTTGGTATACAGTATTCAAAAAGATGTTTACATAAAAAGATGCATGAGATCACAACAACAAATCATTCAAGTGAATGAACAATTTTGTGTTTAACATTAATGCAGATCTCTAATGGTGATCAGACGATACACACTTTATAATAAAAAAAAAAACAAAAAAAAAAAGAACATTAAACTGGCAACATTTTAAAAGTGTTGCCATCACCCTATCAAAATGTTGATCTTTTTTCTTACATCAGAAACGAACAAAGGTACATTAAAAAAAGGTGGTGCCCTGTTTTTAACAGCTGTTTTGTGTTAACAAAAAAAAAAAAAAAAAAAAAAAAAAACAAAAACAAAAAACGAAAAGCTACAGACCAGAAGATAAAATTCCATTGAAATAAACAAAATATTGAAAAGAACAAAATAAATCCAATGGAGATGGAAAATACACCTGAAAGTTCACCCAATACGTTTAAGAAACTCCAGTGTAAGTAAAACACAATGAAGAATGTAGTGCCACATTTTAACACACACGCACAAACATTTTATTGTTTTTAGTATGGACGGAGAAAGACACCAAACGCCTAATGGATTTGTACAAAGACTATTTGCCACAAATAGGGCCACTGAAAAGATTTAAAAATAAAAAGGAAATGTGGTCTAATATAGCCAATGAATATCCGGGAAAGAGTGCCAAACAATGTGAGGAAAGATACAAAACCGTACTAAAAAGGAAAAGACCCAAAGTGGAACCTTGCTACGTAACAATGTCACCAGATACGAAAAGTTTTAAGATAGTTACGGCTTCTGAGAGTGAAGATGGAAATGATAATGAAAAATGTGATTTACCAATCGATTCTATTGCGGCGGGGCAAATCACCAGCGAATTGATAATTAAAAATGAATTTGCAGACGAAGAAGAGGAAACCTATTCAGATGAAGATGTAAGCTTATTGGAGGATATACGTAGCAGTGATGAAGCCTCTCCCAATTGGTTTAAAACTGTAAATGGTACGTGTAGAATACAACAAGAAAAAGGTTAAAATTGTTTAATTTTTTTTTTGAAAATTCTCAACTAATTTGCAGTATGGTCGGCGGCTGAAACCAATCTATTGCTAAAGCTTTACAACCAATCTTTACAAGAAATAGGACCATTGAAAAGGTTCAAAAGTAAACGAGAAATGTGGTTGCATATGGCAAAAGAAATTCCGGGAAAAAGTGCCAAACAATGTGAGGCAAGATATAAAACGGTGTTGAAAAGAAAACGGTTTGCAGTAGAAAACAAACAACAACAGGCGGCATCTTCTGTGGCAAAAGGCCACCAGACAAATGGTGAAGATGAAAAATCTCTACATGATGAAGAAGGGGAGGAAGAAGAGAATAACGAAACAGAAGTTCATCAAGTAAATAATTCAAAGAAATATAAAACAATTCAAGAGACTTTATTGGAGATTGCTGCCAGAAGGGAGGAAGCTAGAGAAAGACGACATAAGGAAAAGTTAGAAGTTGTTAATAAAATGCTTAACATATTGGAAAAAATTTTAGTGGATAAAAATAAATGAAAACAATATAAATTTTTAACTGGGTTTACAGATTTTAAGACAAACGTTTAAGTCCGGCTTAGTGCCAGAGGTTTTTCAAACCTTCCTTTCGAAGTCAATGTTATACTAGGATACCAAAGAAAGTCTTGGGAACCTAAGAATAATTTATGGACAGAGCGAGTCTTTCCAAAGGCGATTCACATTTCGGGATGCCGATCAATAGTAGTTCGACCTAATTTAATCTAGGTCTGTATTGGTAGATTGTAACCTAATCTAGGCCTGTATTTGTATTCGGTGGAGTAGGTTATATTGCTGTTACAACGGAACCTTGCCCCCCCCCTTAATTTAATCTAGGCCTGTATTGGTAGATACTGTTTAAGCACTCTTAAGTCGTTTTTAAATAGTTAAGGGGGACCTTGTCCTTAACCTAATCTAGGGCTGTATTTGTATTCGGTGGAGTAGGTAATATTGCTGTTACAACGGAACCTTTCCCCTTAATTTAACTTATGCCTGTATTGGTAGATACTGTTTAAGCACGCTTAAGTCGTTTTTAAATAGTTAAGGGGGGAAATTGCCCTTAACCTAATCTAGGGCTGTATTTGTATTCGGTGGAGTAGGTAATATTACTGTTACAACGGGACCTTGCCCTTAACTTAATCTAGGCCTGTATATGTAGATACTGTTTAAGCACTCTTAAGTCGTTTTTAAATAGATAAGGGGGGACCTCTTCTCCTTAACGTAATCTAGGGCTGTATTTGTATTCGGTAGAGTAGGTAATATTGTTGTTACAAAGGGACCTTGCCCTTAACTTAATCTAGGCCTGTATATGTAGATACTGTTTAAGCACTCTTAAGTCGTTTTTAAGTAGTTAAGGGGGGATCTTGCCCCTTAACCTAATCTAGGGCTGTATTTGTATTCGGTGGAGTAGGTAATATTGCTGTTACAACGGAACCTTGCCCTTAACTTAATGTAGGCCTGTATATGTAGGTGCTGTTTAAGCACTCTTAAGTCGTTTTTAAATAGATAAGACCTCTTGCCCTTAACCTAATCTAGGGCTGTATTTGTATTCGGTGGAGCAGGTAATATTGTTGTTACAACGGGACCTTGCCATTAACCTAATCTATACCAGTAATTAGGTGCTGTATAAGAACTCTTAAGCCGTTTTTACATAACTAAGGCTTTATAAACCATCAGTCTTAAAGTAATTTTATTTAAATTTCTTTTATTGTTTTCATATACAAAACATCCTTAAGTTCATTTCGTTTAAGTTGAGCAAATCGAGACAGTTTATTATCACAACCATCATGAGCCAAAGATCCACTATTTAAGTTGACAACGAAATTTACAGGAATTTCTTCATCAGCATAAAGATCCTGTTGTTCTATACAAATATTATGCAATACACAACAGGCCACAATAAATTGGGCCACAGTGGCCTCTTTATGAAAATCAAGATGCATCAATTGGCGAAAACGATTTTTTAACACACCGAAAGCCTTCTCAATTGTAACAAGTGTTCGATTGATTAGCAAATTATAATGTTTATCTGCTGCTGTTAGTTGGCCATAGTCTGGAAAGGGTGTCATGAGACATTCTTTTAAAGGATACGACGAATCGCCTAGAACATGATAGTTTGGAGAGCAAATAGATGGCAATACTCTACGTATAAAATACAATAATTCATGAGTCTTAGAATCGGGTACATCACTAGGCCCGCAAGTGTAAACATTAAGAAATTTTAATTTTGAATCACATATTGCCTGAAGGGTTATGACTTTTTTGTCATCTTGTCTGCTAGTGCAAGGCATTTGAATGTTATGCTTGGGCGTCATACGTGCAGAAATAAAAGTCTTGCCTATACACCCCAATACCTTTGGAAAGCCTGAGATCTATAAGAAAATTATTTTCAATATAAAACTCAGTTATGAATGGTTGAAAACGAAAATTTACTTCCTCAAATTCTTTAGCATTTGCTGCCTTGTCAGCCTTTGTTTGTGGCATTTTTATAACTTCTGGCGCTAATTCATCCACTAAAAACTTTAAAACTCTATTGAATGTTGAGTGTATGCTGGACAGTGACATGTTGAATAGATTTCCTATTTCTCGGAATGTGGTTTTATTGCCGCAAAACCTAATCAAAGTTTAAAATGAATGTAGAAACAATCTGTGGCTTCTCTAATATTATTAAATGTGAAAATCATACCACAAAAAGGACAAAACCTGCTTTTCCACTGTGATTTGTTGTCTGCCTCCTTGATATGTGCGTCTAATGCAGGATGCAGCATATTTCTCCGTAAGATATAAAACAGTTGCACGACTAATTCTTAAATGCTTCTTAAACTTAAAACAGAAACTCAGGTTATAGGTACCACAAAAAGAAACTGTGTACTCCTGGACTAAAACTTACTTCCACTTCTGTGTACTGTTGTATTACATTTTCCATAAAATTTTTACTACCCGTTAGCGAATTATGTTGCAGTAAAGCAGCAAAAATTTCATCATCCTCATCAGATGATGAAGATGACTCCAGTAATTCATCAACAATTTGTTTTGCACATAAAAGCGCGGCCGCCTGGTCCATTGAAAACAAATAATTGACATTTAAATTTGCAAATGCGAATCCAAAGCAAAGTCATCAGCTGTTTATCAGGGTTGAATTTTGAAAATGTAAACATTTTTTTGAGTGCAAAAAGTGTAACATTTTCAGAAAAGAACACGAAAACAATGCTTAAGAAAGCAGAAAACATGATAAGAACTTGAAAAATTAAAATCCTAATGCAAGACAAAAATATTGTTGGAATGAATTTTTTTATTTTTTCAAAAAACCTGGCCATAAGACATCAATGATGGCTTGAATATTGGCTTCAAATGCTTCAAGAGTTGCAGGTTTATCGGCATAAACCAATGACTTAACAAAGTCCCATAAAAAGCAATCCAGAGACGTTAAGTCATACGAATAAGTGGACAAGTTAAGTTAGGTTAGAGGACGTGTACTTGTCAATAAAAACAAGTACAGTACCCGGAGGTCGAATTGACCCATTGTTCAGCGTCCTTATAGAGGGAAGGATAATAAAGGGATAAAAAAGGAAAGGATGTAGGAAGGGAGAGAATGTGAAGTGGAGGAATTACACAGATAAGACACAACAAAAAGAAGAAGACACATTGAAGAAGCCCTAGCGCCTCTCAACCAGCCTAAGCCACTAATGAATCTGTGGAGAGCCTTGATTAAGTGACCAAAAAAAAGTAGCTGGCTCTTCTTCTCTAAATAGGTGTATTTACGCGTCAGCTAAGTTGCCTTGAGGGCTGGTTAATAATTGTAAGGACCCCACAAAAGCTTTTGCACCAAATCGAATCTGCTTCTGTTCGATTTGGGTACGTTGTCAATACCTGGAACTATGGATGAATTGTTGGCTGTTCATAATCCTCCAACTTGCTGTCCCTATGATATATTAAGAGATAGGTTAGGAAAACGAACAGATGTGTTGAGAGGATAGATTGGGATAGTGCGTATTCAATTCAGTTGCCCTATAACGACGTTGACAGAACCGACCTGCTGCCTGAACTTGGTGAATACAGTGTGTAACCGATAGTTCGCATGTTGTCTTATGAAACTATGCGAGATTAGACCGTTGACAAGAATCCAGCAGGTTATAAGCTGTCAATGAGGAATTGAAGACTTTAAGAGCACCTCTTCTAAAAGCATGCAGCCCTTGGTAGGAGAAGATTGATTACGCGGGATACGGGAGGGTTTAAACTCTCTGTTGTGAATCTACATTCGGACTCTCCTGAGTTTATAATGTGATGATACTGGCTGAGGGGTGCACGTTCACCTTTTCTTTTGGTCATAAATCACGAGGTGACATAAATTCACGTAATGGTCACTTTTCTACGTTCGGATAATCACAAATGGCTTCAAGTAGGAGCATGAAAGGTGTTCACACAAAAACTGTTAAGCTCCTATATTGACCTCTGTTTTTGAACGTGGAAAGGGCGTTCCATTATTTCCGCTATACACAACTTTACCCTTGGAAGCCATAGAATACAATAAATGTGGCTTTACTTTGTACAATGCTCCTCTATGGCAGCGATTTGTGACTTCCATGGTTGAACGCTTGAAGATTTCTTCTGGCAGTTGGGCACACGAGTAACAAATGATGATTTCAATGTGATATTTATGTAAACAATTAGCCTTACAAGACTCAAAAAATTTTTGATTATCATTTCTCACACTCCTATACCATTGTTTCTTTTCTAGGTTATCCCTTGGAACAGGAACTCTATAAAAATTTGTCATTAACCGACTTCGTACAACGTTTATTGGCCAAACGTTGCGTTACATTTATCAACGCCGATGATCAATATTTACTAATGACTGGTAAGCGCGGCATAGCAAAGGATAACTATTTAAAAGTTGGCACTCCCGAGGAAAAAGCGCCATTGGTTTTGAAAGATGTCATATCGTATGATGAAATCAAGGTATTTAAAAAATTCTTCAGTTTGTTTTAAATGAGAAAATAAATAAAAAACAAATTATTTTAGCTTTCAGCCTTTTTAAGCGTAACATCTCTAACAGAATTGCTTAACGATGGCAATCGATATAACATTGGCGTTATCGAAAAGAATGTGGACAACATTGAAAGAGAAGGTGTAGTAGTGGGTGTTATAGGAGCACGTTTTGAAAAGCCTTTAGTTATGGAATACCAGGACATAGTAATCGATAGCAAACAAAATGTTAACGAACTGGGTTATGGTTACCGCAAGGAAAACAATTTATCCTTAGACTTGACAGACAACAACAAACTTCAACGTCTTGTAGAATATCGTCGTTTGTGGCAGGCATTCTATGACACCGAAGATATTTTATACGAACAATTGAAAGTTGATTATGAAAGATTCTACAAACTAAACAACGGCACAGTATTCGATGCTGTCATGATGAAAAAACGTTATGCTCTTACCTTTGATACTCTCCTAATGGAGAGTCAAAAGAAAGCTGAACTAGCAAACAAACAGGCTTACGTACATGTAGTGGGCATAGGTTTGGGTGTATGGAGGGTAGCTGAGCCGCAAATTGAATGTTTTTTGGAATGTTTTAGCCAACGCCTTAACGTCCTTTTGCCGAAATTAAATAATATAGGCGCCATACACTTTTCCTGGTTCCATATGGACGAATGGCGTGATTTAAAAAATAATGGTTTTATCCACTCACCCTCGCATCCTAACGGGGGCATACACACCTTTTTATCCAATCGCAATCCGGCTGATAAGTTAAAGGGCAAATTTGAAAATATGCTTTTGGTAATATCCTATGCCTGGGATGGTAATGCTTTGCCGGGCAATGAATTTTGGCTAGTAAGTAATGTGGTGTTAAGTTAAACTTTACATTACAAATAAAATGTTTTTCTATTTCTTCTTCCAGGGTTCCTTAAGCGGTTCTAGTGATCCTTCCACTGCATGCAGTACTTTAATCACAGAATTGCATAATCCTCACATAAATACGGAGTACGTTAATGGCCTTAATTTGCATATTGCATCCAATGAATATGGTGTTCTGCATATAACAGATTTTGTTAAGAAGGTTTTGGTTTAAGTCTTGATTATAAAACTTTTTTATGTGTGTGCTAATACAACAATTATTAAACAAACTTAGGTCACTCGTGACCCATTATAATACCACAGACTTTCATTTCTCATAGCTCTGTCACTATCCGGAGTTTCTGAAGAAGTCTTTTAGACTTTCGCTCATCTGCATAATTGAAGCCATGGTTCTTTCAATTCCCACGATATAGCATAGCGATTTGCCTAAGAGATGAAAAACAGTTATTCCCTCTTCTTCTTCGCCTCCATCGTTTGCCCAAATGACCAAAAACAATGCGTCTCGTGTGTACAATATCCAGAAATGGGTCCGGGGCAATACATTTAGACAAATTTTGGAAAATTTATCGCACGATCTTGCCCATATCCGAAGCCACCAATGCAGAGCTAATGGAAGCTATTATCGTAACAAAAATTTTGTAGTTGCAGGTACTCAATGGGGTTCCCAATGTAGAGGTCATTCGAAAGATTTATGATTGCACCATATATGGCCCATCGATCCCCTATGCAGTTTCCCGGAATAACAATATTTCTCGGAGCCCAAGTTATCTGAAAACTATGCAGCTCTGCCACCTCATTGGCACGCATAGAGTAGAACGAGAGTTGAGCGCTACGAAAAGCGGATTACTCCCACAGCTTCATCCAGTTCCAAACCATCCGAGAAGATTTGGATTCGTTCACAAAGTGTGTCACGCCATTTTAGCATTTTCCCTTTATATGGAATGGAATTTCTGAAGTTCGTTGAGAGTTCATAGTGTGTTACCATTAAAAATTCCAATTCCTTCGCTATTCTAGAGTGAATGACATTCGATCTGAGCAATTGTCCAGTTACCTTTACAGTAGAGATTCAGCGGTAAGAAGTGTAAAATTATCTGTAACGGCGACATAGAAGTGGTACGCAGTGCACACGTAGTAATTATTAAGGGGATCTTCTCAAGTAGAGGACAGCTGTACTGTCGAGGGATTCCAATTATAAGAGGAATTCATAGATCATTATGGGTCTCACTACTGCTGTATAGATCCAACGAGTCGTCCTGAGACCTATTTTATCCCGAACAATTTAAAACAAGCATGGAGAGTAATGGAAGCTTTTCTCATCCTCTTCAGTATATTCGTTTTCAGTTTCCTTTCCAAAATACGTCACAGGAAGTCAGCCTTATGCCTGACTCCAAGATTCGCTTTATGCAACCTCAATGAGCGAAATTGGTGGCGACTTAGGGACACATGTGTTTTTTAGAGCATTGTAGAGCATTTCAATTAGAATTAGTGCCCACATTACGCTGGCAGATTATCCCGTATGGGCACTTGTCTATCCTATATGGGAATATCAATGCTCCAAGTGAAATTGACTGCACCACACCTGAATCTAATATTGATACGAGATTTCACACTAGAATTCCAAGTAGGAAAGACATTTCTAAAACTAAGAATAAGGTAGGCAGAGTAATTTTCTTCAAAGAACTAAATCTTAAGATATCTAACCACCTTTCTGAATACTGACGGAAACGTATTTCAGACACAAAGTGTAGCTAGAATAGACACACTCCTACCGATCACTAATACACCTATGATTATAGGTATGTCCCATATCCCTTAACGATTAATTAAAGGAGAAACTAATAACAAAGATTACAGAGAAAGGATATGTAACTGAATGCAATAACTAGTAAACAAAATATCAAGGCAATTGATAAAGTACTCAACAAACAATAAAATAATATCACTAACTACGTTTGCAATAAACGATCTGGTTTTGATCCTGACAAATTTGGTATTAATTACACCACAGGGTGAGTATAAACACGGAACAAAAAAAATTTGTAGAAATGAAAAGTGTAGGCTCTTACCTGTAAATGGAGATTGTAGATCGG
Organism: Sarcophaga variegata; assembly: GCA_932273835.1. Taxonomy (NCBI): domain Eukaryota; kingdom Metazoa; phylum Arthropoda; class Insecta; order Diptera; family Sarcophagidae; genus Sarcophaga; species Sarcophaga variegata. The sequence goes on from OW026358.1 coordinate 9,941,524, forward strand.
TTGAGATGGGGATTTATTTGCCAATTTCAGCGTCTGGTTAAACGCAGACTTCTCTCATTTGGCTAACGTTTCAGCATTAACAGATATAGGATTGATCACTAAATTTATTAAACTTTTTGCCTGGTTTTCAGCTTGTTTCTATGGGAGTCATACTTTAAATACGAAGCCCAGAAGCTGACTATAAAAAATAATCAATCAGGATTTGTCCAGTTGCTAGACTCATTCCGGATACAGTTTCTGGTGTGTTGAGAATGTTTGGCTATTCCATTGTGTAGATCAGATTGATGTGGCATCGTTTCTTCTGATATCATAATGGGCTACAATGTGTCCTCAAAATGACATTCAAAGCGTACTCTTCTTAATGTTAATTTTCAGACGAATGTCATGATCCTTTCAAAGGTCTTTAACAGGAAAACAGCTACACATATGTACATCAAAAACTGATACTCAGCTAATGGAAACCTGCAACGAAAAAGATAAGAAAATTAATTTTCTTTAGAAAACATAAAGGCCAACAATATTTGACTATTTTCCTGTTTGGTTATTAAAACGCATGGTTTCTTGGTTTAAACGTTACTTTATAGAATGAAGAAAAAAAAACCTGGCAATGCCGCTAACAAATTTTGCCGGTTGGTAAGAAAAACAAACACAAAACTGAACCACGTACTTACACACCACAGTGAGTTGGTTTCAACAAAAGTTCCATGAATTTCATCACAAGCCGTTACAAGTGGGAAATCCCACATGACAGCGGCCAATGTAAAACACTGAATTTACTCTCGTCATTATTAAACTGTTCTTAACAAAGTAAACACATTCTGCGGCATAGTTATTTTGTCGGTGAGGTGATTATAAAAATGTATGATTTTGGTGAAGAATTTACAAAGGATTGGCCCTTGAGTAGTGGTGGGCCTAAAACTGTGACAGAATTCGGTGAAGAACTTTTGAAAGAATGTTTAAAAATACAAAAGCCATCAAAGGATATTTTAATAGATACCGAGAACTTTATACAAAAATCCAATGAATTTCCCATCAAAGTAAGCACTCAGTTAAATTTATTAAAAAATTCGTATTTCAATTACTTACCAATGAAATTATTTACAGTTTCCCATTGACACTTGTAGAGTTAAAACGCAACCAAAGGAGCGTCATGGCTTTATAGAAAAACAAATATCGTCTGCTTATCCTCTTATACACGAGAAGGTTCTATACTTAATGATGGATTTTTTGGAACATAAACGAAAATATGGTGAGTTTTTCTACTCTGCAATGAAAAGAACAAAAAAGCGCGCGGTACTGCAAGCTTATGAACAACGTAAAAGCTTTTTTGCGTGGTGGATATAGCGACAAAAGTTTATTCGAAGAGTTGCCAACAAAATAAGAAAAATAAAGTTCCAACCTACCAATTGAAACCCTCATACAATTATTAGGTGAGCAACTAGGTTCCCGTTTTTCTGGAATGCAACTTCAAACGATAGTCCATCGCTGGCTAAAACAACGCCCTTACGCTGAAAGTGTTGATCTTATGAGGATATTCATTCAAATTATTATTATTTTCGTATAGAGATGCTAGAGTACTGCGACCATACGATCCATTGTATTGTCCTAAATCTATATGGAGCATCAATATAATGCCTCCCCTAATACTGTTGCCCTGACATCAGGAAGCTGTTTGGTGTTAGCAAGTATAACTCATAAGCATTCCGGTGTTTCCTCACAGGTTCTAAATATGTTTTCTCGTGATTCGTTTTATGTCTCACAGAATCAACTTATATTGCTTTAAAGATCGAGACACATAGAAGCCGTTACACTTTAACTTTGACACTTCCAACTGAAAGCAAAGTTGAAATACATGTTCTCTTTCAGTTCCATTCAGTTTCCTCCTATTTCTTCCTAACCTAAGTTTTTTTTAAAGATTTCAATTCTAATAATTTTCTCCTGCAGGTACTTCTATTGAAAAAACCCTCTATGAGACCATGAACATTACGGAATTCGTTCAACGTTTGTTAACCAAGAGATGCATAAGTTTTCTGGGTTATCACGATTGTTACCTCTTGATAACAGGACAAGAAGGTCACGGAAAGAAATATTTGAATATAGGCACAGATAAAGAAGAGGAACCCTTAACCCTACAACATGTTCTCAGTTATGATGAAATAAAAGTAAATTAAATCAGCAACAAACCAATGCAAATCAGAATTTAAACTAAAAATTCTTTAAAAGATTTCAGCTCTTTTATCAGTAACCAGTCACACAGATTTCATTAACGATGGACGGCGCCATAATAGAGGAAAAGTCGAAGAGGATTTAAATAAAATCGAAAAAGAAGGTGTGGTGGTGGGTCTAATAGGGGCACGTTTTGCCCGTGAAGAAAGAATGGAATTTGAAGATATTTTAATAACTAAAGAGCAAAATATTGCCAAGAAGGGTTATGGCTTGAAGGAAGATAACATCACTAGCCTCGGTACGAAAATTTGGCAGTATTTCTTTAACTCACAAAACCATAACTTGTCGAAATTCCAAGACTATCGTAGAATATGGAATAAATTCTATGAGGAGGAGAAGGATTATTTATACGAAAATGTTAGGAAAGACGGACAACGCTTTGGTGACTGCGTTAAAAGTGAATACATTTTCGATAATGTTATGATGAAAAAACGTTTTGCCATTTCCTTTGATCTATTGCTGTTGGAGGCCAATCAAAGGGCCCAATTACAAAATAAACTTGCCTATATCCATGTAGTGGGTATTGGTTTGGGTGTGTGGCTGGCCGCACAACAACAGGAAAAGATTTTTATGGCATGTTTTCAGCAACGTTTAAAACTTTTACTAGACAAACTTCATCATGTGGGCGTGATTCATTTTTCCTGGTTTAAACTAAAGGAATATAGTGATGAACTGAAAGATGAGGGGTTCATAGAATCGAAAACACATGCCAGAGGAGGCATTCAGATTCGTATATCGAATAGAAATCCTCATGAAAAGCTGGTAAGAGTATAAAACTAATTCACTAATAAAATTGATTTCAAATTTGAAAATATTATTTTCTCATAGCCTTCGGCTTATAGTGATATGTTACCTGTGGTGTCCTACGCCTGGGATGGTAACGCCTTGCCGGGCAATGATTTTTGGATGGTAAATGATTTTCATTGGAATTTTGTTTGGTATTTGAAATAACTTTTTTTTCTTTTTTAGGGTTCTCTAAGCTCCTCTAGTGATCCGGCAGCCGCTTGCAGTTCTCTTATTACCGAACTTGCCAATCCCCATATCAATACGGCATATGTAAACGGCAATAATCTTCATATTGCTTCAATACAACATGGTGTGTTGCATGTTAGGGATTATGTTGAAAGAATTTTGAAAGGAAATGAGGCAATAAGTTAAAGGTTTTATTATTTACTGCTGTTACCACTGTTAATTATAATGACATGAATTAATCAAATCTTTTTATACTAGATTGAGAACTTAAAATGATAATACAAGACAGAAATATTATTGGAATGATGTTTTTGCAAATAATTTCCTGGCTTTTATTTTTTAAATATGAATTTCGGCGTATAACCGCCGTGACTACGTGTTATAAGGTCCAATATTTCTAATTTTTGCCTACTTTTTTTAAGAAATCTGATCGAGCGCTAGGCCGTAATCCTGACTGAAGGGTTGTAATGGCCAATTATGTATGTATGTAATGTTGCTGGTTTCTAAGCATAAACCACTGAAGTGGCATAGGCCCTAAATAGCATACAGAGGCGTTGCGCGAACGGGGAGACAGTAAACAGAACAGTTTCTGAAAAGAAAGTTGTTGGTTGGAACCAAATATCGTTGATGACCAGCAGACTTATTTTTGATAACAAAAATTTAACCAGCAGTTCTTGATAGCATTTGCCATTCTCCTCCATACGGCAGCTATTGTTCTTTTCGAAAGAAATAAAGATCGATAATGCTACATACATAATTGGGCATTACAACCTTTCAGTCAGGATTACGACCTAGTTTCTCACACCACTTATGTTGTGTGTGTTAATTTTTTGCATGAGTGGTGGGACCTACAGTTTAAAGTCGACTCCGAACGACAGATATTTGGGAAACTTTTCATGGCAAGTCACTATGGCGACTTCGATCGATGATGCTACTAACGTGTTACAGTTACAGTGTTAACAGTTTTAAAGGATTTAATGGTGACTTGATTTGCCGTTTGATGCGATTGAAGTCGCCGTAGTCGAGAAGGTAGTGTATTATCTTTTTTGACACGATGCCGTAGTTCAAACCCCATCTCAGACATTTCGAACTTAACGAAATATGAAAAAATATTTCTTCGACGGCTTCATTTTGACAGTATTCTGACAAAAAAAACTCAGAGGGCAAATAAAATTGCCATGAAATGTTTCTTAAATCTGTCGTTCGAAGTGGAGTAGGTAGTGTGTTGGCTTATTGGACGTAAAGCCAGGGTTCGAGCCCCAGGCCAGACATCAAGACAAAATACAAAAAGTATTTCTTCGGCGACTTCCTCTCAGCAGATTTCTGGCAAAAACTCTGCGAGTAAATAAAATTGCCATGAAAAGTTTCTCAAAAATCTGTCGTTCGGAGTCGACTTTAAACTGTAGGTCCCACTACTCACGTATAAAATTAACACACACAACATAAGTGGTGTGATAAACTAGGACGTTGTACAATGGGTCAATTCGATCTCCGGGTCTTAATTGACAAGTACGCGTCCTCTAACCTAACCTAACCTAACATGGTTGGTATGAGAAGCGAGGTTGTAATCCTGATTAATGGTTTATATTGATCAATTCATTCGCCCAAATTTTTTTTATTGATGAAATTAAATTTAAAATGGTGGTCGAATGAAATTTTCCCACCTGCTTATGACTGAAAAAAGTTTAAACATTTAAAAGCTTTTTCTATTAAAAAAAAAACTTTTGCTACGGTACTTCCCACCTTAATATAGTGAAAATGACTCATCACAATCCACTCTGTGGTGTAAACTACTGGAAATCAAAAATAAATAAGAGACACATAAGAATAGCAGCCTCATAATAGTTTCAACATTCTCAACATGACGACGTTTGGTGCAGAATTTGAGAAAGATTGGCCCTCAAATGAATTTCCTATAAATTTAACGGAAAGTGGCCTGAAACTTATAAAAGATTGTTTAAAAGTGGAGAAACCTGAAAATAAATCAATTTCAGTAGAAGAATTTATACAAAAATCCAATGAGTTTCCCATAGAGGTAAGGCAGTCCATTGTACGATTAATTAACTTTTAAAGCTGCTTTTAAATTTAAATTCCAATTATTTATAGTTCCCCATCGATAGTTGTAGAGTTAAATCGCAACCAGAGGAGCGTCATAGCTTTATACAAAAACAAATATCATCTGCTTATCCCCTTATACATGAGAAAGTGCTGTATTTGATGGTGAATTTTTTGGAACACAAAAGAAAATATGGTGAGTTTCTATTTTAAATGTGAGATGGTAATATGACAACCTTCTTTAGTCATTCCGTATTACACGTGGGAAAAAGCACGTTTCAATTACGCTTTGGATGGCTTTATCAAGAAAAGATTTTGTACAAGCAAGACTTGTCTAATAATATCACGAGTTCTTATCCAGTAGAGCGATTCAGTAACTTTTAACGATACGACATTCGCAGAAGAAGTCGACAGTATCGTTTAGCGATTTAGAGAAAATTTTTTAAATATTCAAGACACGAACCTATTTATTTATTAATTACAAATTATATTTTAATTATATACGAGCGGAGTAACTTGACCATATGCTCGGTGTAGTGTCACAGACCAGAGTCTCTGGTGGGAATCGAACCCACGATCCTCACGCTAATAATCTAGCATAGTACCCACTAGACTACCAGGGTACCTACACGAACCTATTTAACATACATAATTGGTCATTACAACCCTTCAGTCAGGATTACGACCTAGTTTCTCACGCCACTTATGTTGTGTGTGTTAATTTTATACATGAGTAGCGGGACCTACAGTTTAAAGTCCACTCCGAACGACAGATTTTTGAGAAACTTTTCATGGCAATTTGTGCTGAGAGGAAGTCGCCGAAGAAATACTTTTTGTATTTTATTTTTGATGTCTGGCCTGGGGCTCGAACCCTGGCTTTTCGTCTAATAAGCCAACACGCTACCTACTAGACCACGGCGACATGAACCCATTTAAAGCTTCACAAAATCTTCATATCTAACAAACTTTAAATCCCCATCCCATTTTTCATTTTAGGTACCTCCCTGGAGCAGAATCTCTATATGAATATGACCATCGCTGAATTTGTGCAACGTTTATTGGTTAAAAGATGCGTTACTTTTGTGGGCTTTTACGACACCTATATTCTGTTAACTGGAGAAACTGGCTGTGGCCTCAAATATTTAAAAGTAGGCACCGAAGAAGAAGAAGAACCTCTAACTTTAGAAAGAGTATTGAGTTATGATGAAATTAAGGTAAATAACTGAGGCACTAACAAACAAGCTTTTCAGGATTTTTTTTCTAAATTTTTAAAACTTTAAAGATTTCAGCACTTCTTTCCGTTAGCAGTCACAGTGATTTCATTAATAACGGCTGCCGTCAAAACTGTGGCCTGGTTGAAACCGATTTAAATGCAATTGAAAAAGCTGGTGTAGTAGTGGGTCTTATAGGTCCCAGATTTATGCGTGAAGAGAGAATGGAATACGAGGATATACAAATAACACGTAAACAAAACACTTATGAAAATGGCTATGGTTTTAAGGGGCAGGACGATAACCACCCCAATGCCCTTACCAAACTAAAACAATATTTTTTTCCTTTAAAAAACAACGATGAACTTAAGAAATTGCAAGATTATCGCCATATATGGAATGAATTTTATGAGGAACGAGATCATCTATACAAAGAAGTCTCTTTGGCTGATAAACGTTTTGGCAAATCCCTGCAATCGGGAGCCATATGCGATAATGTCCTAATGAAAAAACGTTATGCTTTAGCCATTGATTTATTACTTTTGGAGTCTAATCATAGGGCCAAATTGGAAAACAAATTGTCTTACGTACATGTAGTAGGCATCGGTTTGGGGATATGGCTGGGCGCTCAACAGCAAGAAAAAATTTTCATGGAATGTTTTGAACAACGTTTAAAATATTTGTTGCCTTCACTAAACAATATAGGTGTTGTGCATTTTTCTTGGTTCCATCTGGAGAGCTGTGGTATATTGCAAAATGATAGCCTGTTAGCCAAGGAGGGGCACCCCAAAAATGGCATTAAAATATTGATTTCAAAACGTAATCCCAATGAGAAATTGGTAAGCTTTGTTATGACATTACATATGTAAATGATTTTTCAAAAATAAATATTTCCCTTCTTAGCCCGCTCCCTATGATGATATGCTGCTGGTGGTTTCCTATGCTTGGGATGGCAATGCCTTACCCGGTAATGAGTTTTGGAATGTCTGTTAACCTTTAAAGAAGAAATGTAAACTAAGTAAACTAAAAAATTGTTTTTATTTTAGAAATGTTTGGCCTCCTCTAATGATCCTGCAACGGCCTGTAGTACTTTGATATCCGAACTTTTCAATCCCCACATCAATACAGCATTTGTGAATGGCAATAACTTACATATCGCCTCGCCCAAATATGGTGTAATGCATGTCAGAGACTATGTGAACATGAAATTTACCATTAGGAGGCTTAAAAGCTGTTCAACACTAGAAATAGGGACTCATAGCACTTACTCTCACGATCTAAGTTCATAATTTTGTATGTTACGTGGAAATAAGTTTAAGAGCAATAAATATGGAGAGTTTTGCAGTAAAAAAGCGGAAAACATAGAGAAGGCTTCCGGGAAGTTTAAAAAAACGGATTCGACTAAGAATCGCGTCAAATCCAAGTAAATAGTGCACAGCTTGGTTTCACCCAAAATCAAGAAAATTGCTGTAAAAGACGTCGAGCCATTTAGCATTTCTGTAGTCCCATTAGGAAATCATTTCTCTATCCAATTTGCTGCAGGGGTAAAGAAAAGTATTGAAGTATTTCAAACTCTGAACAAGGTCAAGAAAGCAAAATCTTTGGATTCAACATCAATGTGGGAACTCATATCGAATTTAATGCCACCTGACTGACAACAGCCAGTAGAAATTTGAACCTCGTCAAACGAGAGTATGGCGTAAGGGTCAACCGAAACCAATATTTACGAGGATACATTATCTGTAGCGATTTTAACAAAGACGTAAAAAGTGGAGTAAACCGAAGTAGATTCTGGAATACTTGCCCTCATCAAAACAATATAATTAACATTAAGGAGGGGAAAGAGTCCTCAGTACCGATGTGAAAACGATTGGATTTAAAGCATGACATAGCCTCTAAGCTGCTAGAGTCAAGTGGAAAGACTGCCTTTTTATTAGTTTGTACGTCTTGTGGAAGAAAGCCACACTTTTTTGAAGCATTAAATATGCCTAGTTTTGTAGGCAAAGAGAGGTATTTTTCCTCAAACTTTTTAAGATCCTAGCTTCGGACAAGCAAGGAATTTGGATGGCTGTTTATAGGATACGTACTTAGGTAAGTAGAACCAATAGGGCCATTACAACTCTTTAGTCAGCATTATAACCACTCTTGTTACGTGTGTTAATATTATCCATGAGTGACCTACTGTTTAATATCGTCTCCGAACGATAGATTTTTTGAGAAAACTATCTTGACAATTTCATTTTAGCCTCAGGGTTTTTGCGAGAAGACTGGTGAGATAACACACTTCCTACTGGGAAACTTGCATTCCAAGTCAACTAGAAATTCAGAGCAATGTGCAGATCTATAAGCACGCCTGGAGGTAAACTTGCGCACTACAAAAGAGAAGATAAAGAGAAGCAAAGACTCTTCTCAAGTCTTTGTCCAGTTCTTGAGCAAATTTGTCTTTTTCTGACTGATCATAGTAGAAGAAGATTTCAGTCACACATAAGACTATTCAGAAATAATTTAAGAATAATAATTGGTATTGTAGCCTTAATGAAAATATGTTCAAAATAGTGATCACTTCAAGCTACTATAAGAAGGTTCTGTAATGAAGAGCAGGAATGACTAAAACCCACACTTGGGGAACCTGTGCAGCGTTAAAAGAGTTGAGAAACAAACACCTGGTTGCTTATCAAGTACTAGGCATGGAGTTTTATCCTGACTAACCTAACATTAAAGTTCGTAGGGACATCCGAATTGGGAAAATCACTATAGGGCAACCCCGCATAGGTTAAGGGCAGTGCAGTAAATCGTCTGGTCGCCAAACTTTAACAATAATATACTCGGAGATGTAAGACAAATGACATTGTTTTAAAAAATGGGAGTAAATTTGATGACATATGACGTCATTACTTTGATATCCGAACTTTTCAATCCCCACATCAATACCGCATTTGTGAATGGCAATAACTTACATATCGCCTCGCCCAAATATGGTGTAATAAATGTCAGAGACTATGTGGACATGAAATTGGCCATTGAGAGGCTTAAAAGCTGTTCAACAGTAGAAATAGGGATTCATAGCACTGACTCTCACAATATAAGTTCATAATTTTGTATGTCAGGTGGAAATAAGTTTAAGAGCAATAAGTTTTAAGATCAATATGGAGAGTTTTGCAGTCAAAAAGTGGTGTTTGGTAAGAGGTAAGAAAAATCTCATTGTATTAAAAAAATGGGAGTAAATTTGATGACATATGACGTCATTACGCTGGGATCTCCTAAGCGAAGCATAGCTTTAGATGTTGTAAAGACCCAGTTGTGAATTCTCTTGAATTAAAGGCGCCGTGGTCTAGTAGGTAGTATGTTGGCTTATTATTCCGGAGCCTGTGGTTCAAACCCCAGCTCAGATATCTCGAACATAACGAAATATGAAAATTATTTCTTTTGGCGACTTCCATTCAGCAGAGTTCTGATAAAAACTCTGATGGTAAAGGTTTATTAAATCTGTAGGTCCTTCCGCCACTCATGGATAAAATTTACATACACAGTAAAGGTATTGTGATAAGCTAGGTTGTAATCCTGACTGAAGAACTGTAATGACAAATTAGATGAAGAAGTCAGTAACTGCTGATAGCATTCGAAAATGCGTCACCTTTGAAAATTACTCAAAATGAATTAAATCGTAAACAGTGCATTTGATCATGTTATGATCTTTGGCAAAGTTGTTCCGCATGAGCCGACAGAGGATTCTAAATTGGTATGACCAATTTCCGACAGGTGGCGCCACTGAAAATTACTCAAAATGAATTAAATCGTAAACAGTGCATTTGATCATGATATGATCTTTAGCAAAGTTGTTCCGCATGAGCCGACGGAGGATTCTAAATTGGTATGACCAATTTGCGACAGGTGGCGCCACTGAAAATTACTCAAAATGAATTAAATCGTAAACAGTGCATTTGATCATGATATGATCTTTAGCAAAGTTGTTCCGCATGAGCCGACGGAGGATTCTAAATTGGTATGATCAATTTCCGACAGGTAGCGCCACTGAAAATTACTTAAATTGAATTAAATCGTAAACTGTGCATTCTTTAACAAAGTTGTTGCGCATGAGCCGACGGTGGTTTCTAAGTTGGTGCGATTAATTTCCGATAGATGGCGCCACTGCAAATCATTCAAAATGAATGATAAGCAATTGGTCGACCTACACCTCAAACACGAAGAAAAGGGCATTACGAGCCTCAGAATCAGACGAGCATTGAGACTGGAAAATCTTCGAGTATATGCCGCTGAATCACTGAATCGCTTGAACCACTTGAACAACGAGAAGTGAGATTAGAAACTTATCGAATGCGTACTACTCAGGCCCGTTCTTCTGAATCATCTGGACAACGGGAAACAAAATCAATAAAATTATTCAAAATTAATTGGACATTTGTGTAATGTCTTTCCTTCAAATTTATTTTAGCTGGTGTCGCAGCAACATGCGCAGGGTACAGATAGTAAACAATAAAAAATGTTATCATATACCGAATTGATTGGTGGATCGTTCACGTACTGCATTTTTATTTCATTTTACAATTTTGAAATCCCTTGAACGTGTAAGAGAGTAAAATTAAATTCAACTGATAAACGTTTAAACAATTTCTGTAATTATGATTCACGTTCCCGCTATTATTATAATGAATTGAAAACAAAAAGTGCAGAATTAATAAAAAAAAGAAAACAAAAATAATCACCCAACAATACAAGTCAATACAACACAACTATAACTACTGCCCACAAAGCGGCTGTATACAGAAGCTTTCAATATCTTTCCACCACCACCACCCCATATAACGAGCGAAATAATCTTGAAATGATTCATTTGCAATTAATTTTCATTGAAATAAACAAAAATCTTCATAAACATCGCATCACACAGAGCATTCAGTTGAAAGAAAAATTTATTTTTGCTTATAAAACATGCCGTCGGTGTTCGGTGAAGAATTCGAACAAGATTGGCCTTTAAAGGAATTCAATAAGAATTTAACAAAATATGGCCAAAAACTGCTGAACAAATGTTTGTTAGTGGAGAAACCACCGGTTAAGGAAATCGATAGAGAGGAATTCATTGCAAAATCTCGAGAATTTCCCATAGAGGTGAGTGTGTTGTTGTAAACAATTAAATTTAAAATTTTTTAATTTCAATAAAAAAAAATACATTAGTTTCCCATCGATAGCTGTCGCGTGAAATCGCAACCTGTTGAACGTTGGCCTATAATACAGCAACAAATCGTTTCAGCCTATCCGCTCATACACGAAAAGGTGTTGTTTTTAATTATTGATTTTTTGGAATACAAACTAAAATATGGTGAGTAAAAGCGTAAAAATCAGTGAATGGTGAGAATACTTTCATGTTTAATTTTAAACGTTATGGCGACGCTAAAGCTTTTTCAAAAATAACGCCGTTAGCCAATGTTGTCAGTCAATTCAAGATTCAAATAAAATTCTTTGGCTCTGTAAACTTTGTGAACATTAGCCTGCCTGGTAAATGATTTCCAAACACTTGTAATAACAATTCGTTTTACATTACGGAATGGGGCTCTGAGAGTTCCTAACTTTTCCTTTTTGAAAAACAACGCCAGACTGTAATGTACAACGGAGTTTTGTTTAAAAATTCCCAGTCGATAGGCATAACCGATTCCATTAGGCTACCGGACTACTGCAGCATTTTGCAGGCGGAATTGTTAACCATAAGTACTGCTATAAAGATTATTAAGATTGAAAAGATGTCTGGAAAGGATAATAACATACAATCTGATACCCAGGCGATTGTCAGAACAATGGGCGTCAAAACGTAACGAATCTTTCAATAAGATATGGCAGTACGTCATTCATATCATATGGGTATCGAAAACTATAGAGCGAATGAAGGTAGCAGTGAAAGTCTTTTCAAACTCTAAAGGATCACTGCCAGTATGGCGTCTGAAGTCATTGTTGGCATTCACAATGGTATTCTAGGAAACTATAGAGCGAATGAACTAATCAGACGTGGCACTAACATCAAACTGTTCTGAGAGTTCAATACTTTGGAAAAGTCCTGTGAGCTTATAATTAACAATGCAGAAATGGATTCCGTCTGGATGGGGACCGTAGAGAAAGTCTGTTCCAAACTCGACAGGATCACTGTCAGCATGGTGTCTGAAGTCATTGTTGGCCATTACATAATGAACACTCATGCGAGAATCATTGCTCTTTAACTTATGACAGACTGCATGAGCTGCAGAGACGAGTGAAAGAAGGGAACTATTCTTCACATATTGATGTCTTGGTCAGCCCTAAGCCGAGGAACAAAAGGCACCTTAGCTTACCAATATATCTAAGTAATCTGCCTAGAATGCACATTAGGAACTAAATTGAATTCATCAGAAGCTTTGGATTGGAGAGAAAAGGCGACTGTAGTATCACAATGGACCCAAGTGTGTTTATCTCATCCTCTTGGATCAACATTCATCTCTAATTACCTATCTATCGACTAAGGGTGGATGTATACCCCTGTTTAACATCCATTCAAACAGATGACTGCTTAGGAGTGCGCTCATCAGCAATGCCATTCCAACGGATGTTCGAACAAGTAAACCACTGCAGCTAAGCCACTTCGATTTTATTATGTTGGAGGTAGGACCATTGATCGAAGCAATCTTATATTCTTCGCTGCCCTAACAATGGTCTTATGATACTCTCATCTTGGCAGATGAGCCAAACTGTATTGGGGTTCTTTTGGAGGGATCTTTTGTAAAGATCTTGAACTGAACCTTCATTGTAGCAGGGATGACAACTGTAGTGCTTTTCAGCGAAGTCATTTGTACTTTTAAAAGCCATTGAAGCCGTATTTGGCCTTCTTACGCGATTTTCCGGGCTGGACCGGATTGGGACAGTCTCTCTGGGGATCCAAGGCATAGTGGTTTGGGAGTGGAATGGCTAACACCCCAGCTAGATTGAGATTCCACTCGGTAGGTGATGTGTTTGTTGATCCTATGAACATATCGAGATATTTATTATGAGGACGAAGTAAAGGCGCTACGAAAATAGATTTGGATGTAACGTGTGCCAGGGATCTTTGCCGCTGTGATGTTAGGTCACTGTTGGGGATCTGGCATAGATCCCAACGAATCTGTTGCAAAGAGGATTTGGCGACCAAAGAGGACCTTTTCTACAACTGACTAGCCATAGACATTTATTATGGGGACGAAATAAAGGCGCTACGAGAATAGATCGGGATGTAACGTGTGCCAGGGATCTTTGCCGCTGTAATGTTAGGTAGCTGTTGGAGATCTGGGATAGATCCCAACGAATCTGTTGCAAAGAGGATTTGGCGACCAAAGAGGATATTTTCTATAACTGACTAGCCATTGGTAGGATAAGGATAAATGAATACCCTCACCATCTCTTTTTTCTTTTGTGACGAGCACAATGGGTCCTATGACCTGAGCGTACATATCTGACGTTATGGCCTCAAACTCACTAACCACCAATCATTACGAAAATTTTTGGCGAGATCTATGAATATCAAATACACAGTGGATCGCCATTCGACAGATGTATGATGACAATTACTTTAAGGCTGTTTATGTGGCCTGGTGTTTTATGTTCGCAAATGTGCTTGAAAGCGAGGTAGTTTAGAAAGTGGTGTGTTGGCTTATTAGACGCGAATGATTCTACATAAATAAATAAAAAAAGTAGACATAAAATACAACCCTCCCATTACGTCATTATGAACAAAAACAAATCAATCGCGGAGTATCCAGGAAAGGGCTTCATAATCTCCGAATTGTGGGTGTCAGACTGTAGTCAGTCGAAAGCTGATGGGGCCCCGGTTAGTGCATCAGAGGGCTGCTGGTGCACCAGATTCAAGAATGGTTAAGCCGGTTGGCCACCACAAGCCCAGCTTAGTATTTAGTTTTTCGAGACCACACACAGCAAGGGCTAAGGGGATCCAATCTCACGTTTTGGTGGCTTGCCTCCTTATTGCGATGATCCAGAGGGTTTCAAGTAGCCGCCTCCGCCCGCCCTCCTAACACAATATATTTTACTTATGCTTAAATAGCAACGAACTAAATGAGAATTACTTTTGAATTTCTTTAAGCGGGGCTTTATTATTTGTTCGAACGAACAACATATAATTAAGTAAACAAACGATTGTAGCTGACACACACACTGCTCTCACACTGTTGTTGATCGTAACACTTAAATAGAATTATATGTGTGCGTATGTATGTGTGTGAAGAAAGAAAGTCGACAAAACATTCAATGTTAATATGAAAAGAGGAATGTAAAAAGTTATTCACCAAATGTTGTTGTTAGCAGGCAACAACACTGCTACAGTGTGAACAAAGCACCCGATTATGCTGAAAGACATGATTATGGAACTGAAATAAAGCAACAAAATAATAAAGAGAAATGGGCAGCAGTACCTTGTGATAGAATCGAAGAAGGAAAACAAGAAAGTACCAGGCTTGCAATTCTGATGACGATTTCTATGATACTTTATAAATAAGTCCCCTATTGTAGATTCTAATCGACTTCTTTCCTTCCTCTTTTAGGTTCTTCGCTGGAGAGAAAATTGTACAAGAACATGTCAGTATGTGATTTCGTGCAACGTTTACTGACCAAGAGATGCATTAGCTTCCTGGGCAATGATGATGATTACTTGCTAATCACTGCCGCAACGGGTTTTGGTCCCAGGTATTTAAGAGTTGGCACTAAAAAGGAAACACCACCGCTAATACTAAAAGATGTCCTGAGCTATGATGAAATCAAGGTATTGATTGTCGAAAACCATCATTTCGTTTAAAAAATTCGATTTCTAAATGAAATGATTCATGTTTTCTAGATTTCCGCTTTATTATCGGTCTCTTCACACAGTGATTTCATTAACGATGGCAATCGTGCCAATAGTGGCCAAGTGGAAAAGGATTTAAATAAAATTGAAAGAGCTGGTGTTGTAATTGGCCTTATAGGAGCACGCTTCGAACGCAAAGAGCTTATGGAGGGTCAAGATATTACCATAACCCAATATCAAAACACTTTAGAGAATGGCTATGGCTGTCCGTTGGAAAAGCCTGCTGCAAAAACGCCCTCAAATGTGTGGCAAGGTTTGAATCCCCGCAAGAAAATCGATAAATTGGAAAAATTACAAAATTATCGTTATCTGTGGAATAAATTCTATGAGGAGCGAGACCATTTATACGAACAAGTGGTTAAGGATGGTTTACGTTTTGGCGATTCATTAAATTGTCTGGTGGTTTTCGATAATCTAATGATGAAGAAACGTTATGCCATTTCCTTAGATTTACTATTACTGGAGGCTAATAAGAGAGCCTCGGAAAAGGAGAAACTCGCCTATATACATGTGGTAGGCTTTGGTTTGGGTGTATGGCGTGCTGCCTCCCAGCAGGAAGAAATCTTTTTCGAATGCTTTGAACAACGTCTCAAATATTTAATGCCTCAACTCGCCCATATCGGTGTAGTACACTTTTCTTGGTTCAATTTATCCGAATGGGGAGAGTTAAGGCATAAAGGCCTTATAGAATCTGCCAGTCATCCCAAAGGCGGTGTACGTGTATTGATATCGAAAAGAAATCCCAATGAGAAATTGGTAAGAAATTCGATTTATGGACTAGTAGGGCTTCTAAATTAGTTTTGTTTATATTTTTTAATAGGCTGCTGAATATGATGATATGCTGCTGATAGTTTCTTATGCCTGGGATGGTAATGCCTTACCGGGTAATGAATTTTGGTTGGCAAGTATTATGAACTGGATTTTCGAATATTTTGAATATTTAAGCAATGGGTGCGAGTTTTACAGGGCGCCTTCCTCTATATACGGATTACAAATTATTTTTACATTCGAAACCAATTATGCTGGCAATTCCATTGTGATGATTGCAAATTGATCATTACAACCTGGATTCTCACATCACCCCTGTTCTGAGTGGCGGGATTACAGATTTTTGAGAAACTTTTCACGACAATTTCATTTACTCCCAGAGTTTTTGCCAGAAAACTGTTGAGAGGAAATCGCCGTATGTAGTTTTTTTTCGTGATGTCTGAACTGAGATTTGAACCACAAGTTCTTACACGGCCTACAAAACAACGGTGACGGTGGCTAGTCGAATATAAAGAGATCAGTTAGAGTTAAGTATTTATAGCATGTGGCCGCACTTGAATGCTTCTCTAGAACTTCGCATTAAATGTTCATGCATTAGGAACATTAGGAGATACTGACAGATGATTATTAATACATACATACATATACATAATTGGCCATTGCAATCCTTCAGTCAGGATTACGGCCTAGTTTCTCACACCACTCATGTAATTTTATACAAGAGTGGCGGGACCTAAAGTTTAAATTCGACTTCGAATGACAGATTTTTGAGGAGCTCTAAATGGCAAGTTTATTTACTCTCAGAGTTTTTGCCAGAAATCTGCTGAGAGGAAGTCGCCGAAGAAATACTTTTTGTATTTTATTTTGATGTCTGACCTGGGGTTAGAACCGTGGCCTTACCTCTAATAAGCCAACACACTACCTACTAGACTACGGCGACTTCAGATGATTATTAATGGTGCCCTTAAAAGCCAATAAAGAATATTGGGTCTTTCGAGTATTATTCGCACGATCCCATTCGAAAATTAACTGTAAGCCTACTCGGCTCAATCTTCAAAAGACTGGGTCTACAATCAAAGGAATATGAATGATAAATACTGCAGTCATCTGCAAAAGAGTAGTTAGGATTAGAAGTAAAAGAGAGAAGGTCGTTAATAAAATTAAGAAATAGTGTTGGAGATAGAACAGAAGTCGCCGTGGTCTAGTAGGTAGTGTGTTGGCTTATTAGACGAAAAGCCAGGGTTCGAGCCCCAGGCCAGACATCAAAGACAAAATACAAAAAGTATTTTTTCGGCGACTTTCTCTCAGCAGATTTCTGGCAAAAACTCTGAGAGTATATAAAATTGCCATGAAAAGTTTCTCAAAAATCTGTCGTTCGGAGTCGACTTTAAACTGTAGGTCCCGCCACTCATGTATAAAATTAACACACACAACATAAGTGGTGTGAGAAACTAGGTCGTAACCCTGACTGAAGGGTTGTAATGACCAATTATGTATATGTATGTATGTATGATAGAACAGAGCCTTGTGGTACCTCTGAAATTAGTTTCATTTAATGAGATCCCGTAAAGTGTGATTCCTCAAAAATGTCTTCTTTAAATGGAGAGTAGAGACTGAAAGAAACTTATAAGATTGAATATATCTTTTACTTTAGAGGCCTCAGATGCATGGATGGATCGATGTTAATAAAATACGCCTCTATTTTCTTATTTATTACAGCGGAATTTAAAAGGTTCAAATGATCCCTCCACTGCCTGCAGTACTTTAATCACGGAACTCCATAATCCCCATATAAATACGGACTATGTTAATGGCAATAATTTGCATATTGCTTCAGGCTCTATGGGTATAGTTCACATCAAAGAATATGTGGAAAAACTTGTAAACGACAAGTCACGAAGTCAATAATAAAAAAAGAAAAGTTTGTTTTTTTTTAACAGAAACAGAATGGTAGTGATAAGAGTAAGAAATTGAATTTTAAATGTTAAATAAATGCTTTTTAAAAACTTATTAATTTCCTTAAAGGATATAAAGGGGGATATAAAGGGGGATGGGAATGATAAATACATATGTATGCCTTAAATAAGGGTAACTTTAAAACGGGGTAAGTTTTGGAAAAAAAATACTGCTAACCAATCAGATTACACGGCTTAAGAAAGCTTTACGTAAATAACCCTTAAAAAACAAAGCTTAGGAAAAAAGCTTTCTTTGGGAGAGAAAGAGATGGTAAGAGAGAGAAAAAGAATATACAAAATGGCTAACGTTCATTAAACACATATTGCTAAAGGGGGAGGTAATTTACCGTTAATTTTAACAGCTAAGAGAGTAAGAGTAACGGTTACGCTGATGGATGCTGCCATCGCTGCAGTTGATGCTACTGCTGCTGCCTGTTTTCCTGCTGCTGAGGCTTAACTTATTTGCAACTCTTGTCAGTCATCACAGTCAGTATTTATTTGTAATTCGTTTAACTGTGTTTAGCTTTTTAACACAAGACATTTAAGACAAAAAAAATTTTGTTTTGAAATCATAAACCATCACACGCTAGTCTGGCAATGTTTCGCGAAGGTGTTAAAAAAGGATTTCGTTCGTTAAGGCTTTAAATATGAAATTTGGATTGAGTCTCTTGCAAAACGAAACAGTTGTTCATTTAGTGTGTTGCCTGAACGACTACCATAACGCGGTTCAAACGGTTGGAAATTGAAAACGGAAAAAATAACCGACGGCTGTTCAAAAAAAAAAAAATATTTTTTAAATAAAAAAAATTTCTTAAAAACATTTTTTTTAAATAAAAAAAGAAGTAAAAAAAATTATTTAAAGTTTTAAAAATCTTACGTTTAAAATATAAAAATAAAGAAACCCTTATAAAATGCACAATCAAAATTCAAAATCATTTCTTATAAGAGATCTTTTAGGTGATCTCATTAATCGACAACAGCAGCAGCACCAACAACAACAACATCAACAAAATGAAGAAGGTAAGCTCATCATCTAAGGCTGCAAGTTTAAACTGACAGCCCCGCATTACGACCCATTGTAATACCGGTAGTACAAATTGCATTCTTAAATTATAACTATTGGTTAGCATTGGCATTGTCGTATTGTGGTATGGATTCGTCCCAAATCACTTCTGGCTAGACACGTTCAGTCTATAAATTCAGCATCTTTCGTCTTATGCACCGTACCGTACCATATGCTCGGTGTAGTGTCACAGACCAGAGTCTCTGGTGGAAATCGAACCCACGACCCTCGCGCTAATAGTTTAGGACACTACCCACTAGACACCCGTACCGGAGAATAATAAAGAAAATGTTCCTGGTTTTATCAAGTTACGGATTCTACTCCATTGTCCCCATTGGCTTGATACGTTCAGTTAATAAAATCTGTTTGGCCAAGAATTGTTCGTCTTATTTTTCCAAGCGCCGGACAATGACAAAGAAGATATTCTGTGATCTCCTATTCTTCCTCATCACTACAACTTCTTCAAAAGTCGTTGTGAAATATTATCTGCCGGCGGACGTTTCACTTTATAACTGATATGAGGTTTCTAGATCGATTCTGCTTAGGTTTAACGCAAATTTTGTTCTGCTTATATAAATAGCGGACCGGATTTAACTGATCTCTCTCTATAAGTGGACGCATTACCCCAACTATCCTTTGCAAATAAGTAAAGTGTGCGAAGATCATCTATTTTCTCCTCCTCTGAGAAATGCCAATCTTACGTAGGAAATTGTTGGAATAATCTGCAAGTGCGGCAATTATGCTGTTACCTTTAATGTCTCCATGTCCAGGAGAGCCCAAGGTAACCATGATATGACTCGCTACGTTCAACGAAAACACCTGGCCTTCTTTTACAGTTCTAGACGTGATGAACCCGATCTATAATAAACGCTTTACCGTCAACAAATATGCGTATACATACGTACATAATTGGTCATTATAACCCTTCAGTCAGGATTACGACCTAGCTTCTCACACCACTTATGTTGTGTGTGTTAATTTTATACATGAGCGGTGTGATCTTCAGTTTAAAGTCGACTCCGAACGACAGATTTTTGAGAAACTTTTCATGGCAGTTTTATTTACTCTCAGAGTTTTTGCTAGAAATCTGCTGAGAGGAAGTCGCCGAAGACATACTTTTTGTATTTTGTTTTGATGTCTGGCCTGGGGCTCGAACCCTGGCTTTACGTCTAATTAGCCAACACACTACCTACTAGACTACGGGGACTACAATGCATATTTCTCTAATCGATATATTCTGAAACCAAATTCGAACAACGGCAGTCTTTATAGCCATTATATATAATCGGATAGTGCAAGGTAAACACATCTGAATTTGTCACGTGATCTGAGGAGTATCAATTATCATCATAATAGGATCTGTCCGGTGTTTTCATTACAAAACCAGGGTGAAAGTGAGTTCATGCATCGTGTAGACAATAGCTTCTATACGCCTTGACTCCGAACAACAGATTTTTGAGAACTTTTCATGGCAATTTTCATTTACTCTCAGAGTTTTTGCCAGAAATCTGCTGAGAGGAAGTCGCCGAAGAAATACTTTTTTGTATTTTGTCTTTGATGTCCGGCCTGGGGTTCGAACCCTGGCTTTACGTCTAATAAGCCAACACACTACCTACTAGACTACGGGCACTACAATGCGTATTTCTCTAATCCATATATTCTGAAACCGTATTCGAACAACGGCAGTCTTTATAGCCATTATTTTAGCCTGTATAGCGCTACACTAATCGGATAGTGCAAGGTAAGCACATCTGAATTTGTCACGTGATCTGAGAAGTATCAATTATCATCATAATAGGATCTCTCCGGTGTTTTGATTGCAAAACCAGGGTCGAAAGTGAGTTCATGCATCGCGTAGACAATAGCTTCTATGCGTTTAGTCTCATTGATGCGCTTTCGCAGTCACTTGAATCGGCATAGGTTGTCTATAAGTTGTCTTAGTGAACGGAAGTCTTTCGTCTATTTATGGAAAATACAAACAAAAGTGAGTGTTTGAGGGTATTAAACTTAATCGAATTGCATCTATCGAGTGTTTTTTAAGATCTTGATAACTTCAAATGATAATACAACACAGAGATATTTTTGGAATCAATTCTATAAACTGGAAACAATTGTACTTATAACCGGCATATGTTCACCTTGACAACAAGTTAGATGACACTTTAGATCAGTTCAATTTTAGCCTACATTTTCTAATAAATATATCAATATGGCCTGTGGCTTTAAATTCTACCGAGTAGCTGATTTGTCGGTGAAACCACTTCTGGACATTGTCTCCAAAATTTGTATGGCAAGTTGCATTGTCTTGTTGGAACCATATGTGATTGATATTTAAGTGATTAATTTTTTGAAACTAAAGTTCAGTGAGTATGGCTCGATAACATCACAATGGGCCCTGTGTGCGGCCTAAGTGTGTCCGCTCATGACTCCATCGAGGGGACAGCCACTTCTACCTATGGCTCGATAATGCTCGACACACACAGTAACGGCGGATCCTTACTCAATTCGAAAGAAATAGGAACCGATGTGACCACTTTTCGAGCATTACGATGTACTTATGTTTGTTGTAATCAACACACTGGTCCAGGAATACGAAAGATTGTAAAGAAATTTAAAGTGTTGAATACGTCACTAGGTGTTGACGTCAACAAGAAAAATTGCCGCATTTGGGGCTTAGAGACCGAAAAGTGATCGTAGAAAAGCCATCCGAAAAAAGGGACCTTTTTGTACTGACTGTAAACTAGATTACTGCAAGCATGCAGTCTATAGTACTGCCCCTCAATCTATATGCAACGTCACTACAATTTCTCTCCTAATCCTATTGTCCTGATAAATTTTGGCGTGTTGTTCGTTATCAGTAAGGACAGCTACCTGCCTAGTACTTGATAAACGCGAGATTCTTCTGGCAATTGAATTAACAACGCATAGATTGAATGATGTATTCGAATGCTTAATTTTGCTCATCATCGGGTTTACATATTCAGCTTGAAGTGATTAACTTTGCTGAACAAGTGTTCCTTGAGTTTACAATGCCTTGTCCTCAGATAACTTCTGTACAGTCTAGTGCATGGTTCTTGTCACTATAATTGTCAATATAATAGCCCAACAAATGTTTAAACCCGTTAGACTTGAGAAAAGTTGCTATCTCTCGGATTATTTGACGATTGGGTTTCAAAAATTGAAAACAACACACAAAATTTGGAAAACTGAATGAATTATTCATTTGGAACGATAAAGAAATGCCTGTTATTGGGTAAGATGGCGGACTGCTTCCTGCTTGAACGAAGGCCATCATCAAACATTCACCAGAGTAAACAAATCTAAAATAAATCTTGCTAGTGCAACAATCTGCACCTTAGAGAGCTCGAATAAGGATGTCAGCAGAATGCTGATACATGAGCTGAAAGGCAATGTTTTCCTTCTACTCAGGCCCAGAAGCTATTGCCGAAATGCCAAGATATTAACCTTTTTACATTTTATACGTGACTTGCAATTTTATCATACTTTCTGCAACATTTCAACGAGCATCTCTTCGATGACAGATGTAATGTTCTTTCCCAGGTGACTGGCTAGCCTTCACGTATCCCCACAAAAAATAGTCGAGTCGAGTTAAATCGCATGAAATTGGTGGCCAAACTTGAGATTAATTACCTACCAAGCTCACCTCTTAATGGTGTTATGGTAATGTATGCAATCGTTGCACGGAATCTTGCTTCTACAAACTGCACCAGGGCACATTGACAGCCCTTGAACTGCTGCTTACCTTCGTAAAGTGAAGATAATTTTTCGATGGACAAACATTTCTGGCACAGCAGGAATTTTGGTAATAAAATTCAATGTTTGCCAAGCGTGGATCGTTTGACAACCTATTCACGGTGAAATGGCAAACCTTAAGAGCATATTTGACATTATCACATGTCACGAATCTTTTGTTTTCATTATGGGAAACCGATATATATACAATTTACATTTGAAGTGTTAATAACATGCATCAGAATGTCTAACCTTTGCCTTAACTGAGTGTTTTAAAAAAAAATTACCTGAAAATATGCATTAATATTTCATATTTATTATGCTCCTTTAAGTATGCAAAAACTTCTTTAAGTCTTTAACCCTGCAACTATGCAATGCAATTAATTGTCAATAAATTCATTTCGATTTTTCTTTCGTTCTGCACAAATTGAATTCAAATAATTGCTACTTGACAACAAATGTTATCCTCTCGTAAAAATATTTCGTTTTTTAAGACACCAAAAATTACGGAAAAATAAAAATTTCATAAATTGTTAAAACGTGACTTTTTTAACAAAAACACATGCACTTGTAAGTACAATCAGTTGTTTACCTCATGGTCTATACCACCTTTATGCCTAACATATGATCCCCTTTTTTTACTCTTCCTATGTCTTTAAGATAATTGACTTACAACTGGTAGATGATATGTTTTCCTAAACATATGAAAAAGTCATGTGTGCAAAGCCTGAAGTGTTTAAGCGTTAAGCAAAAAAGAAAAGAAAAAAACAGGATATTTTCAGGATATCCATATTTTTAAGGATATTGTTTTGTTTAAAGGGGGTGTTAAATTTTTATTTTTATTTCGAACAAGGGGTTTAAAACAGTCAAATGCCCTTAAGCTTTTGATTGTTTTCACCGGCAATACAATAGAAATCAATAGACAATCAATTATTGGCGATAATTTGCACATGTGGAAACATTTTCTCGTTTTTTTTTAAATTGTGGAACATTGAAATTATTTTCATTTAATTGGGAAAAAACTATTCCTACTGGAAGCATTTTAGAAAAGAAATGCTATTCAATGTTAGAAAATACACCAGGTAGGCTGACTACCCGAAGAAATTGGATAGACAATGTTAACGTGGGTTTAGCGTGCACCACTGATAACTATCCAGGCAGATCTTTGTAACCGCCTTATCAGATTTAATTTAGTTGTCCTGCCACCGTACATAGACACCATAGTGTCCTAAATTCTCCATCTTGTCAGTGCACTGAATATAATTCCACATTACTAATTCCACATTATTGAAGGCTCCTTCGATATCAAGCTAGTGTACGCTTCTTAGTTTTAGCAACGACTTCTATGTCGTATAATTTAGGCTATGCAGAGCTGTTGTATAGCTTGCATTGGAAATTTCCGTCCAGGGTCGTTTTATTCGTTTGAAAAGTTAGGTTATGTGTGGAATATAATAGCGTTGAAATGTCCACAACGGCTTCTCTGGGTAAAGCACATCCGAAATGGTCAGTTTTCCATCACTCTGGCTTGTAAATCAAGCAGGTTTTAATCGATTTTAGAAGTCGCCGTAGTCTTGTAGGTAGTGTGTTGGCTTATTAGACGCAAAGCCAGGGTTTGAGCCCCAGGCCAGACATGAAAACAAAATACAAAAAGGATTTTCTTCAGCGACTTCCTCTCAGCAGATTTCTGGCAAAGACTCTGAGAGTAAATAAAATTGCCATGAAAAAATTTCTCAAAAATCTGTCGTTCGGAGTCGACTTTAAACTGTAGGTCCCACCACTCATGTATAAAATTAACACACACAACATAAGTGGTGTGAGAAACTGGGACGTTGTACAATGGGTCAATTCGACCTCCGGGTACTGTACTTGTCTTAATTGACAAGTACACGTCCTCTAACCTAACCTAACCTAATCGATATCATGCGTTATATTGGCTTTGAGGACCGCTGTAGTTTGTGGCTTATACGCATACGCCTGCAAGTTATGAAAACCCCACAAGAAAAAGTCTTATGAGAACAAATCGCACAATCTCGGTAGCTATTTTACAATATCTCCCTGTGGGATGTTAGAGGACGTGTACTTGTCAATTAGGACAAGTACAGTACCCGGAGGTCGAATTGACCCATTGTACCAAATACCCTGTGGGATAACCATGCCACAAATCGTTCTTGCAAAAAAATTCAAAGTAAAGGTTGGAGCCTAAAGAAATCTAATTGCCGTATGGCTATCACCGTATGGCTATCAGCTTCATTAAACGTTCCACACGTTAATTATGGTCATTTTCTTGGCCTGAAAAATACTACAGTACAGTTTGGGAGGCGAATATATATTCTAAGGATAAGTCCTTCATAACAAGGCTGCACCTTATTCCCAAGTTTAAAATCGTTCATGTTAGGTTAGGTTAGGTTAGAGGACGTGTACTTGCCAATAAAGAAAAGTACAGTACCCGGAGGTCGAATTGACCCATTGTATAACGTCCTAGTTTCTCACACCACTTATGTTGTGTGTGTTAATTTTATACATGAGTGGTGGGACCTACAGTTTTAAAATCAATTCCGAACGACAAATTTTTGAGAAACTTTTTCATGGCAATTTTATTTTTTAGTTTTTGCCAGAAATCTGCTGAGAGGAAGTCGCCGAAGAAATACTTTTTGTATTATGTTTTGATGTCTGGCCTGGGGCTCGAACCCTGGCTTTACGTCTAATAAGCCAACACACTACCTACTAGACTACGGCGACTCAAGATAAGTCCTTCAAACAAAGGCTGCACCTTGTTCCCAAGTTTAGATTCGTTCATGTTGACTTCCACAGAAACCGCCGGAGCAGCACATGTAAGGAATCAGTCTTCATAGCTTGGAGTTCTCTTCTGAATTGTTCCATTAAGATTAGGTTGAAATGACAGAGACTGTGTATCCTCAGATAGGCTAGAATGATGTCAGAACAACAGACCATTAAGTCGCAATACAACAAGTGTCTCATGTTGTGTGACAAGTAATTTAGATAGAAACCTATCAAGAATAGCAATCTTCGGCACAGAACAGGCAGCTGAGCTTGCAAGGAGGTTAGCTTCCGCGGCGCTAAAGAGGACAGAGTCTTTCTCTGGAGTGGAGAAAGAAGTTTAGAAAGCTGTACTCAACAAAAGGAAAGATTAAGAGGAGCAAATAGATTGGCGGCAATCAAAACTTTTGTTGAAAAATTACACGATGAGAAAATTTCAATGATTCATCAGAATTCCAAAAATAACTTGACAGGACACTGTAGATCTTAATAGAAACAAATGTTTTGCAAAGTATACTCAACGAAAGGAAACATAAAGAGAGGCAAAGACTTTTCTCAAATAAGTTGGGTTAGGTTAGGTTAGGTTAGGTCGGAGTGGTAGCTCTATTATCACAAAGCTCACTTGAGCACGCATAGTGGCCCGTTGTGATGCCACGCGAGAACGCAGTACCTGTACTAACCAAGTTCCACCAAAATCAGGGAAAAGGAAGAAGTTGGTCAGCGCAAGGGCTGCACAATAAGTTGGGTTGGAGGCAATCAAAATTTTTGTGGGGAAATTACAATAAGAGAAGATAAGAGTCATGCATTAGACTATCCAGAAATAACATAAGGTTAGTAACCGGTCTTTTAACAGGGCACTGTAAAATCGTTTTGAATCCAACATATAAATTCTAAATCGTTTAAATGCCCAATTTGGAATATCGTGGTCCAGAAGCAATAAAAATTGACAAGAAGAATAAATTGACTCCTGTTTTAAGAAATTATTTTTAGTGTCAATTAAAGTACAGATAAAAAAGGCTTCTTCATAAAAAAGTTTAATTCAATTAAAATATTTTTTTTCTATTTTGATCACCTTCACACTTCCCACTTCCCCTCCTTCATTTTTTTTTATATTTTTTTATTCAAGAAAAAGAACCACAGGATATTACGAGACCAATTAGTGACACGATAATGAATCTCTTGCTTATTCTGTACAAAGACCACAACTGTTAATGGCTTAACACTTAAGCCTTAAAGGCAGGCTGTATAGGAATGGTAGGAGGACAAAAGGGGATGGCAATAAAAGTGAAATTTTCTGAGACAAATGAAGAAATTCAAAAATAATTTGTAAATAAAATATGACAAGAAGCAAAACCAACAGCAAAAAAAACAGACTGAAAAGCCCTTTTGGGAAAGTTAACAAAATAATGCCATCCATCCATGCATATAAGGCATGTTAACAACTTTATAAACAATTTGTCACGTACGACATAGAAAAACAATAGCAAATGAAATAAAAACGTTCGCCTCTAAACTGACAATTGAAATGGTAAGGCAAATTGACAAACAGACAGACCTACAGATGTGCACACAGAGCAATTAAAAGAAATTGTAAAAAACAAAGAGAGAGAGAGAGATAAATGGATCACAATCTTGTGTGACTTTGTTTATCTTAACAAATGGCCCCCAGGCAGAAAACGTTACAACGACAATGATGATGATGATGATGATGTTGAAGTTGTTGTTGTTATTTGTGGTTCTTGCTGTCAGTTGTGTATCCTTTTTGTGGTGTGGAGTTAAAGCCTGTTAATTAGCATTTTAAATGGAATACTCGCTTACACAGCACACAGCACACAGCAATGTGTATGCCTTGTGTGGTATTGTAACGGAATCTGTGTTTATGTTTTTGTTTTTGTCTTTTTGTTTTTTTTTTTGGGCAGAACTCTACTCTGAAGTAAAACAGAGAAGAAGGATAAACTTAAAAATAAATAATGAAACATCACAAGTATCATAATAAACAATTAACAACTATTTAAATGTTAAATACACAATTTAGATTCAGATTAAGTTTATTTATGTTTCTTTCTACACTTTCACACACACACACACACACGCAGTTTAACGCACACATGTGGCATTGCAACATAAGTAAAATTTCATATCATAACGGGTTGTTGTTAAGTTGTTATGGGAAATTAAAAAGAAAATAAAGGAGAATGAAGTCGCCGTGGTCTAGTAGGTAGTGTGTTGGCTTATTAGACGTAAAGCCAGGGTTCGAGCCCCAGGCCAGACATCAAAACAAAATACAAAAAGTATTTCTTCGGCGACTTCCTCTCAGCAGATTTCTGGCAAAAACTCTGAGAGTAAATGAAAATTGCCATGAAGAGTTTCTCAAAAATCTGTCGTTCGGAGTCAAGGCGTATAGAAGCTATTGTCTACACGATGCATGAACTCACTTTCACTCTGGTTTTGTAATGAAAGCACCGGACCGATCCTATTATGATGATAATTGATACTCCTCAGATCACGTGACAAATTCAGATATCCATCCTTACCTTGCACTATCCGATTATATATAATGGCTATAAAGACTACCGTTGTTCGAATTCGGTTTCAGAATATATCGATTAGAGAAATACGCATTGCAGTCCCCGTAGTCTAGTAGCTAGTGTGTTGGCTTATTAGACGTAAAGCCAGGGTTCGAGCCCCAGGCCAGACATCAAAACAAAATACAAAAAGTATTGCTTCGGCGACTTCCTCTCAGCAGATTTCTGGCAAAAACTCTGAGAATAAATAAAAATTACCACGAAAAAGTTTCTCAAAAATCTGTCGTTCGGAGTCGACTTTAAACTATAGGTCCCGCCACTCATGTATAAAATTAACACACACAACATGAGTGGTGTGAGAAGCTAGGCCGTAATCCTGACTGAAGTGTTGTAATGGTCAATTATGTGACGTGTGCATAAATAATCATCTGTCATATGTCAGTATCTCCTAATGTTCCTGATGCATAAAAATTTCATGCAATGTTCTAGAGAAGTATTCAAGTGCCGCCACATGCTATTAATACTTCACTCTAACTGATCTTTTTATATTCGACTAGCCACCGTAGTCGTTTTGTAGGCCGTGTGAGAACTTGTGGTTCAAATCTCAGTTCAGATATCACGAAACGATGAACGGCGATTTCCTCTCAACAGTTTTCTGGCAAACACTCTGAGAGTAAATAAAAATTGCCATGAAAAGTTTCTCAAAAATCTGTCGTTCGGAGTCGACTTTAAACTGTAGGTCCCACCACTCATATATAAAAATTAACATACACAACATAAGTGGTGTGAGAAAATAGGTCGTAATCCTGACTGAAGGGTTGTAATGACCAATTATGTATGTTATGTATGTATGTATAATAAGAAGCATCTAACGAAGCACTCCGGATAAGACAGAATATGCTATTAGATGTATAATGCATAAAAAATGTTTTTAAAGAAGGATATTAGAACAAACATATTCAATAATGAATCTAAATATGCAATTTAATGTAAAATATGCTTTAAATGGAATATTAAAATAAGAAAAAATCACTCACATGTCAGAACATGGTTTTAAAAATATAATATTGAAAAATATGCTCTTAAAAAGGCGATATAAAAATAAGAAAATATATTTCAAAACCATATAAAATTCAATTGCAGGTAAAAATAAGCTTTTTAAGTGAAATACAGTGGACAGCAAAAGTCTCAGTCTTAGTATGGCAATATATAAAACAAGAGAAAAAGAAGGAAAAGTTTCAGATAACTCCATAGGTACTGCCAAGGAGCACCCTGAGTAAATTTAACATTCAAAGACCTAATATATGAAAATGTTATCCCTTGTATTTAGTAGCATATCCCTTAAGGACAAGCACTCCATTTAATCCATTTGGAATTGAATGGACAAGTTTTGTTTAGTGTTTTCTGGTGGCATCATGAGCAAGTATTTCGGTTGACTTTTGTTTGATGTTATCGATTACGTAACCGTTTTTTCAAATGATCTCTTAAATACTCTCTTGAAGTATTAAGCCTGTGGGGACTTTTTTTTGTCAAAATATATTGCCTTACTAAGACTTTTGCTGCAATGTTTCAAAAAGAAGAGTGCAAGAGTATTAAGCCTGTGGGGCTTTTTTTTGTCAAAATATATTGCCTTACTAAGACTTTTGCTGTCCACTGTACAATGTTTCAAAAAGAATATTAAAACAAGAAAAGTTTGCATAAGAAAATATCTCAAGCGGGTTAAAAATAAAATATTGGAAAATGTCTTTAAAATATATTTTCAAAGAAAATATATGCTTTAAGAATATGTTAAATATATCAAAATGCGTTGTGTAAAGTTAAAGTATGCTTTTTAAAATAAAATATTGAAAAATGCTCTTAAAATATGTTCTCAAAGAAAATATACTTTCACAATAAATTGAATATGTTAAAATATGCTTTTTTAAAAGAAAATATGATCTAAATATAATGAATATGGTATTAATGCAATAAAAAGTTTTCAAAGACAATTCAAAATATGTTTTAAATATATGATATTGAAAATATGTTTTTAAAATTTGATAAATATACTTTCAAAATATAATGAATATGTTAAAATATGCTTTGTAAAGTTAAAGTATGCTTTTAAAAGTAAAATATTGAAAAATGCTTTTAAAATATGTTCTCAAGAAAATATTCTTTCGAAATATATTGAATATGTTAAAATATGCTTTTTAAAGAAAATATGATGTAAATGTAATGAATATAGTATTAATGCAATAAAAACTTTTCAAAGACAATTCAAAATATGTTTTAAAAATATGATATTGAAAATATGTTTTTAAAATTGGATAAATATGCTCTATAAAGCAAAAAATATGCTGTTAATAGAATCTTGTAAAGTCTGTAATGAGAAGGAATTTCATTCATTTTTTAACAACATATAATACTACAGGATATCATATGGGGTTGTTAGACAGTGTCCTACGCTCCTACAAATCTCCTCTGCTACTTTAAAATCTAACGTTTCAAGCAAATGTATTTTAACTGCTACCGCAGTAAAGAAGACAGACATGACACGTGAACTTAATCGTTCCTGCTGTGCTTCATATAACTCACGCAAAAGTCTGACGAAAAAAAGGCACAGGAATAGACAGGATATAAATGAAAACACCACATGCGAAACGAAAAGTTTAAAAATAAAACAATTATTTCGTTACGCGGACTATTTTTATATGCTTTTCCAGGAAATACAAAAGATGCTTAACAAATCGGTATCATGTGGTTACAGCACAAGCTTTTGATGGAAAATACTGGGCATGACGAAGATGATAACTTTCGATGACGAGAATATTGTGTGCATGAATGTGAAGTGATGAGTTGGATTCTTACGTATACGCAGAGCAAAAGTTTTTGCAGACGGCAAACGCCCACTTGAAATGAAATGAAGAAATTTATGATGATTTGATTGACTTTAGTCTTCTAATGAAGGCAACAAAAGAAAACAAGAAAAACTCTGTAATTTAGTTCTTTAATCTGTAGTTTTGTTATTTATTTGTCAAACTTAACAAATTTGTGGGTGGTTAAGCGTTTACACGTGCTGCTCCACAGGTGCCACATAAAAATATTAAACCACACTTATGCTCTTACTCTTAATCTCTCTCTCTTTATCTATCTCTCTCTTTTTCCTTCTTCTTACAGATTCCGACATTTCAGACAACAATTCCGACATTGATATTGAAGATCGTTCATCTCCCGATTCAGAAGCATTAAATTTCCATTACAGCAGTTCACAGCTAAATAGCAATCATTTATTATTCAGCAATAATGAATCGAGTCTGGACTCTTCACATTACATAAACGACAATGAACACGCGACACCTCCACAATTAAGTCAAAATCATTCGGGAGGTTTTATGTCCGACCACAAGTTGGGTTTACCGAAAAGTGGCCGTAAGCCTAGACGTAGACGTACCGCATTTACACATGCCCAACTGGCGTATTTGGAAAGGAAATTTCGTTGTCAGAAATATCTGAGTGTAGCGGATCGTAGTGATGTTGCGGAGACCTTAAATTTATCGGAAACCCAAGTGAAAACCTGGTATCAGAATAGAAGGTAAGTCCGACTTTACAGTATTTTGTTTTTCACTAGAGGAACATTTCTTCGTTGGGGAATAGTCCTTACAATGGGTCTCGATTCCTCAATCTGTTGCAATCTATGGGTTACCGAAATTTTTGAATTAATTGGTGCAGTGATCAGAAAACTTGAAAGTTGTCAGTAGAAGTGGAAAGAGCAAAAGTTCTTTCCTGCGTTGACCAATTTCTTCAATGAGTTCGGTGGAATTTGGTCAGTATGGGGACTGCATTTACCCCTAGTGTCATAACGGGCTGCTATGAACGCTCAAGTGAGATTTGGTATCAAAGCTACCACTTCAACCTAACCTAACCTAAAAGTTCTCTTCGACTTAATCAGAAGTTTTATATTCGAAACTCTGAAGTAACTTCAACACCATATGACATACATATCAAAACTTCAATTTGCGAACTACTACTTTGCAAACTTTCTCCTTGTCGTTTATAGAAAGCACTAAGGGACCTTAAAATTATCTCCCAGACGGAGATGTGTTCGATTCCGCTTCCAACGGAATCTTTTTTCATATTCAAAGCTGAATCTGTGAATCGCGAACCAGATTAGGGAAATGATCCGTACATTACGGAGGGCCTACATCTCCCCCAATTAACGGATAACCAAGTTCGAATTGCCATTAGACAACTCAAGGGCCCTAAAGGACTTTCTGTCCGCAGAAGCCCGATGGCTTGGAATTTTGTGTGCCTGAAAATCACAGAGTTCTGGTTAAAAAAATACAGCGCTTCGCAAATCTAAATGATGCTGCAAAGTTAACAAATGCGGGGAAGACATCATCCCCAACGAAGAATACTACTTTGCATGTATCAATGGATTCTGCAGCACCAGATCACCTACAGATTTTGGTTTTTATATTCATATAACTGGTTTGCATTTTACGGCTACTGCCAAGCTTTAAAACAGCCGCTCTTTAAGAAACAGAGGCAGACCATCAGCCAGTCACTATTAGTACAGACGCTAATGGATTTAGGTTTGCGGATGGGTTAACCTGCTGATTTATTGGGCAGTTTTAATTGACGTGAAGGTTGGTGTCTATTAGTCACCCCTACTAGAGATGATGAAGATGATAAACGGGGTGGTTACCTCTTAGTTTTGTACTCAGCTTAGACTTGGGTAATCCTACAGACTTTGACTGAATCACAATCTCATTGAGACTGAAGTGAGTGACTCTTAAGCTCCCCAACACAAATAGTCATGAAGAGTAGCTCTTAATATTGTGATCAACTTAGACGTGAGTGACTAATTCACCGTCGCCGTAGTCGTAGTAGTGTGTTGGCTTATTAGACATGAGGCCACGGTTCAAACCCCAGGTCAGACATTTCCAACAAAACGAAATATGAAAAAATATTTCTTCGGTGACTTCCTAGCAGCAGATTTCTGGCAAAAACTCTGAGAGTAAATAAAAAATTGCCATGAAAAGTTTCTCAAAAATCTGCCGTTCGGAGTCGACTTTAAACTGTAGGTCCCGCCAGTCATGTTTAAAATTAGCACACACAACATAAATGGTGTGAGAAACTAGGGCGTAATCCTGACTAAAGGGTTGTAATGACCAATTATATATGTGACTGATTCACTAACCTAGACGACATATTCGCCAGGGTTTCTAACAATTTCTGACAGTAAACTCCCTTACAGTTATTACGATTGGCGGTCATTTTACAAGGTGGCTCTGCTAGACTCACTTCTAGATTACTTTCACCGAATCGTATGGCCATTCATAGCACAGTTAGGCGCATAAGGCATCGCCCTATTTGGAAGGTATGAAGAAATTACTTCAAATGACTTCTGCGGAATTGTAAATTTAAGTCGCTGTAGTCTAGTAGGTAGTGTGTTGGCTTATTAGACGTAAGGCCACGGTTCAAACCCCAGATCAGACATCATAACAGAGTATGAAAAAATATTTCTTCGGCGACTTCCTTTTAGCAGATTTCTAGCAAAAACTCTGAGAGTAAATAAAAAATTGCCATGAAAAGTTTCTCAAAAATCTGTCTCTCGGAGTCGACTTTAAACTGTAGGTCCCGCCACTCATGTATAAAATTTAACACACACAACATAAGTGGTGTGAGAAACTAGGTCGTAATCCTAACTGAAGGGTTGTAATGACCAATTATGTATGTTATGTATGTAAGTTTAAGGCGAATAAGATTTTTTCAGCTCATGTGTCCTACTTAAAGAACTAATTTAACCCTTAAATAACGAGCGTTTTTCTCTCTCTTTCTCTCTTTGCAGAACCAAATGGAAACGTCAAAACCAACTGCGTCTTGAACAGTTGCGACATCAGGCCTCTATGGAAAAGGAATATGTCACCGAGAATGGTGCACCCAATCCCTTGGGCTGTTGCCCGCCCGGCCTATCATCGTTTAACGCCACCAATCCGTGTAATTTTTTAACATCCGCTGCGGCAGCGGCTATTTTTCGTAATGTTGGCTACGTGCATGGCTGTCCGTTGTAAAATATTGGTGGCAATATAAATAATTTTAAACGTTGATTTTTAGTTTATAATTTACAAAAACTGATAATATTTGTTGAATAATTATTAATGAAATGAAAATACACTTAATAATGTAAATAGTAAAAGAGTTTAAATAAATTAAATATTAATTTTAAGGCGTACTTCAGTCATTACAGGAAAACGTGCAATAATGTAAAGGGTCCGCCAAATAACTTTTTTTTAAAATGCTTTAAAAAAAACTACTGAATATTTCCTCAAATTTCTTTTTTTATTTGAAAGTACAATTCTTCCGGCTAATAATGGAAAATAATTTCATTCAAATGGCTGCCTCGGCTGGCCATGCAGTAGCCTACACGATCGGTCCAATTTTTAAGCACATTATCGATTGTGTGCAGGTGTATTTCACCAATGGCTTCCCGAATATTGTCCTTTAAAGCGTCGGCGTAACACTTATCTTTGACGGCACCCCACAAATAATAGTCCAACGGTGTCAAATCGCAGCTCCGAGATGGCCAAACCACATCAGCTCTGTGGCTGATAATGCGATCTTCAAAAACAGGGCGCAAAACATCGAGTATAGCTTCGGTTGTGTGGCATGTAGCGCCGTCCTGTTGAAATCAAATGTTGCCAATATCCTCTTCTTCAATTTTTGTGAACAAAAATTCGTTCAACATGGCTCGATAACGATCGCCATTGACTGTAACTGCCACTCCTTGCTCATTTTCGAAGAAAAATGGCCCCATTATGCCTCTGGACCAAAATCTGCACCAAACAGTGACTCGTTTTGGGTGCGTCGGCTTTTCAATG
This sequence comes from Sarcophaga variegata, assembly GCA_932273835.1. Classification (NCBI taxonomy): domain Eukaryota; kingdom Metazoa; phylum Arthropoda; class Insecta; order Diptera; family Sarcophagidae; genus Sarcophaga; species Sarcophaga variegata. Next base: position 9,976,562 of record OW026358.1, read on the forward strand.
TATGCGTGCGGATTTTCTGTGCCCCAAATGCGACAATTTTGCTTGTTTACATACCCTTCATCTGAAAAGATGATTTTTTTGGCCAAAATCGGCATCTTCTGGTGTAGGCTACTGCACGGCCAGCCGAGGCAGCCATTTGAATGAAATTATTTTCCATTATTAACCGGAAGGATTGTACTTTCAAATAAAAAAAAGAAATTTGAGAAAATATTCAGTAGTTTTTATTTTAAAGCATTTTCAAAACAAAAAAAAAAGTTATATGGCGGACCCTTTATATGATTTTGAAATCTCCCTCCTCTTCCCTCTCCTAATGTTTAAATTTATTGGGTAAAATTAAAATGATTGTAAAATAAATTAAATAAAATCGAAATTTTATTGAAACATTAAAATTGTTCGAATAGATTTTTTAATTAAATAAAAGCGGGGACATTCAGGCCCTAAGGTCCATTGAAATAGATCTATAACGCCAACAGTTTCCGAAGTCAGATATATTGCCCATCTATCTTGCTCATAACCGGACCATACAAATAGAAGAACGCAGCTCTCTTAAAGCACGGTAGCTAGATAAAGAGCGATAGTTTTCCCTCGAAAAATTTGGGGGAGCAATACCCTCGAACAATATATATGAACTCTAGATTCTGGAAATGCTGATGATAGGCAGCTCTCTTCAAGCACGGTAGTTAGATAAAGAGCGATAATTTTCCCTCGAAAAATTTGGGGGAGCAATACCCTCGAACAATATATATGAACTCTAGATCCTGGAAATACTAATGATAGGTGGTTTACCTATTTAGTCCACATATCAATAATGACCGTAAGTTCAACCTAAAGAAACCTAGAAGCGGCGTGAAAGACTTATTGGAAAAACCATTTTTTTGGCATTTAGATCGAATTTCTTAGGCTCGGGAATAGAGTAATGTGTAACAGGCATAGGTTACGGAATAAAAAACGAGACTTACAGTGTCGCCGTAGTCTAGTAGATAGTGTTATTAGACGTAAGGCCACGGTTCAAACCACAAGCAACAATATAAAAAAAAATATTTCTTCGGCAGATTTCTGGCAAAAGGTTAGGTTAGTGCCCTTACAAACATCATCTTGAAGTTCGGCCTCGTCCATGAAGGCCATTAACTCTACAATCACTGACATGTGACAAGCGATAGGAGTTCCGATTGCCTCAATTAAATCGGATATTCTTCCGTCGTTCTAGAAGGAGCCTCAACTTCATTGGCAGAAGACTGTTTCACTGTTTTCATAGTCATCCATGGGCCACTGCTATATTTTATGGGATATCGAGAAACTTAGTATTCCATCGAATGACTTTTAGGTTAGGTTAGGCCAGAGGACGTGTACTTGTCAATTAAAACAAGTACATTAACCGGAGGTCGAATTGATCCATTGTACAAACGTTCTAGTTTCTCACATCACTTATGTTGTGTGTGTTAATTTTATACGTGAGTGGTGGGACCTACAGTTTAAAGTCGACTCCGAACGACAGATTTTTGAGAAATTTTTTCATGGCAATTTTATTTACTCTCAGAGCTCTTGCCAGAAATCTGCTGGAGAGGAAGTCACCGAAGAAATACTTTTTGTATTTTGTCTTGATGACTGGCCTGGGGCTCGAACCCAGGCTTTACCTCTAATAAGCCAATGCACTACCTACTAGACTACGACGACTTCATAAATGCTTCTACATAAATAAATAAAAAAAGTTGGCATAAAATGCAACCCTCCCATTTCGTCATTATGAACAAAAACAAATCAATCGCGGAGTATCCAGAAAAGGGCGTCATAATCTCCGGATTGTGGGTGTCAGACTGTAGTCAGTCGAAAGCTAATGAAGCCCCGGTTAGTGCAGTGGCGGCGCCAAGTCTCTCTAATCAGAAGACTGCTAGTGCACCAGATTCAAAAATGGTTGAACCGGTAGGCCATCACAAGCCCAGCTTAGTATCAGGTTTTTCGAGACCAGGAACATTAAGGATTAAAGGGGTCCAGATTGCATCCAATCTCACATTTTGGTGGCTGGTGGCTTGCCTCCTTTTTTCGATAATCCAGAGAGTTCCAGATTGCCACCACCACCCGCCCTCCTAATACAATATATTTTACTTATGCTTAAATAGTAACGAACTAAATGAGAATTACTTTTGAATTTATTTAAGCGGGGCTTTGTTATTTGTTCGAACGAACGAACAAATAATTAAGTAAACAAACGATTGTAGCTAACACACATACTGCTCTCACACTGTTGTTGATCGTAACACTTAAATAGAATTCTATGTGCGCATGAATGTGTGTGAAGAAAGAAAGTCGACAAAACATTCAATGTTGCCAACAGAGTAGACAATATATGTACATTTGATTGATTGATGACTTACAGAATATAATAGGAAATGGCAGCTTTGGAAACTTCTGTGAGAGAAAAGATTCAGCACTGGAGATAGCAAGATTATATTAAGAAGCGCTGAGAAAAGCAGCGATCAACTGAATAGTAGACGAATTAATTCTATCGTTACAAGCAGACAGATTGCGATGAAATTATTTCTGATTTACTACAAATAAATATATTTCGTAGAAGTGAAGAGAAAGCTTAGTGTTCATCCCAAAAGTGGAAAAAGGGTACTTACTACACATCCAAAATCTTTCACGCTAATTAACCACACGTCTTTCGTATTTAAAACACTTGAGAAAGCTGTGGACTATTCTATACGATATGCAGCACTGAAAAGGTTACCTAGTTTATCCTAGACAACACGCACATGACCTCAGAACTACTGAGACGACTTTTGTAGATTCCGTGGGAACCATTCGGATTTTATAAATAGTTGTTATAATATCTAGAGGAGGTCCCATACCCAAGTGTCGGCACAATCAGAAATTGCCAACAGGATAAGGTTCTTCCACCACTAATGTGGAGCTTGATTGCAGATAAACTCTTGATGAAAATGTCTGACTGTCAAGAGTATCCGTTTTTGAGGAACAATTCAAAGAAATGTTTAAATTGTAAGACAGTGTTGCATGCCAGTGAGGTTAAGAATAAACCCGGGATCATTACAGTATCACTTGCTAAAAGGAAAGTTCTGTGTGAAGTAATATCACAGAAACTGTGAAAATCACTTGATAAGTTAATATCGAAAGCATTGCAAGGCATGCCATAATGAGCAGCAGAATGATTTTATAACTAAACAGCTTCCTTCATTGCATGCGAGTTAATTTTCGCCGGCTGAAGAGCGGTAAACAAATCTTGAAGCATAAGGGGGAACGAACAATCTGCTAACAACTAATCCCGTAAATAGCGTCAGAAGGTATTTTTATTAACAATGCCGTGAGAACAACATTAGCTAGGTCGTTTTATGCTGTGCTAGATCGGCTTTCTACCGATCTTCTCCTGTAGTAGTAGGCATGTCTTGAGGCAATCAAGTTGAATTAGGTACTAAACTTCCATGCATATACTAGCGTCCTAAGCCCATACTTCTAGGTACCAATTGAATACATCACCACCAACAACTATGGAATGTGAACAGGGGCTTAGACAATAGAAACCTAAATAGAAACCACTGGAATGAGAAATCGAATCCCCAAAGGAATTCTTTTGAAATACACCTCGACGGCATGAAGGGAAAAACGGAGTGTGATTTAGAAAACTTAGATATCAGGATCTCTTATATTCCCAGGTTACTGAAGCATTTTCCAGGTTAAAGTGAAGAGCCAGACTGCCATAAAGTTTCTTTCAAACGACCTATCAATGTCTAAAAATGTGCACGAATTTCGCCTACTTTTCATGGAAATAACGGATTATTCTAAGTTCTCTCTCGTATGTAGGTGCCTGGACATAGGCTATGTTGCAGACGCATTGGTTAGAAAGCATGCTACACTAAAAATCCCCCATGTGAACCGCGCGTACGCGTCATTTTGTCCAAGATTAGGCTGGAAATAAGAGAAAATTCTACTCTAGAGTAATGCTTCCTGGGTAGGAGAGGAACCTGCTATACCAGTAGACTGAACCGAATCCAGAGGGGACGAAAAAGCTCACTTTTCTCTCTCGAATTTGTATTCATTATGCGTTCTATGCCCGCATGGAATGGTACAGGGCATTTCTCTGTAAGAACGTTGCACAATGGGTCAATTCGACCGCCGGTTACTGTACTAGTCTTTATTGACAAGTACACGTCCTCTAACCTAACCTAACCTAACGGTACGGGGCAAGACGCCCATCACTTGACTTCTGTAGAAGTTGCGAGAGAAGTGACTCTTAATGTGTCATAGCTTAGTAAATGAGAACCCAATTTTTGCTATATCTAAGGGAATTGTCTGATTCTAGGTTGAGGGAAGTGAATTCCAGTTTAGAAGTGAATCGGTGTGACTTAGACGAGAAGACTCTTCCTTATAGCGAGCGTTATCGCTTTTTTGAGTTCCAAATTTAATGTTTTACCACAATGAGCCTAATAAGTAGAAATTCCATGTGGTTTCTAACCAAACATAACCTATAATTCTGTTCAATGTTCATATGTGGTTAAGAAAACTATACTGAAAGGTGGTCAATATCTAGAGCTAGTAACTCCACCAATTAGTTACCGTTATAACTTGTAAATTATTTCGTCATTATTAAGTTTCCCACTAAATGTTAATGAAATGAAATGAAATTTTTTTTTGATTATTTTTAATGTTTTTTTTCAACATTCTGTTAACAAAATAACAATCTGAGCACTTAAGTTGGATTACGATTAAAAAATTATTTCATCCGTTAACAGAAATAAATTTTCTGTGCAACAAAACCTACAAAAAAAAAAAGGAAACACCACAACGAAATCCCTTCAAACCGCTCGCTGCACACTTGTAACCAGAGTAGACATAAAAATTGTTAAAAAACGTAGAAGAAAAAAAAAACACAGAAACTCTTTAGAATTTGCCAAGTACTTCAACACAAAAAATTTATAAAAAAAAAGTAGAAATAAAAATAAAAAATGAAGAGAGAAGTACATGCAGTCATACAAATACAATTTCTATAGAGTTAGACAGTTAATGGGGAGTGGGAGCCCTGTATAAAGGATAGGTTGATAAATGTTGGTAGGGGAGCATAACAAAATGGAAGCCAAATATATTTAGCCAACCGGAAAACAAGCAACAAATTGTGGAAATTTTATTCTATTCAAACGGGGGGATATACACTCTGATGTAATGTTGTAAAAACGTTAAAGTAATGGCGGGAAAGACGAAGTGAGAGTGAGAGAGAGAGTGAGAGAGAGAGAGAGAGAGAGAGAGAGAGAGTGGTTTTTAAGGATGCCAGAATATAGGAAAATCTCTAAAAGATTAAATCGTCTAGACTCGAATGGAGTTCAACTATATTTATCCGTCCGGATAAGGTAAAGTGAAGTAAAGAGAGCTACCGTTGCTTTCCTTTTCTATCTCTAAAAGAGGTGTGGGTGAGATTTGGGAATTAAGGCCTATGATCGAGCTTGATAGAGCCAATATTGCTTTACAGTACCCTTACAAACATCATCTCGAAGTCTATCCTCGTCCATGAATGCCATGAACTTCACTATCACTGACATGTTACAAGCGATAGCACAGAGAGAGAGAGAGTGGTTGGTAAGGATGCCAGATTATAGGAAAATCTCCAAGAGATTAAATTTGTTTAGAGACACCTATTTTTAATCGCCTTGTCTCGAATGGAGTTGAACTATATTTATCCGTTCGGATAAGGTAAAGTGAAGTAAAGAGAGCTACCGTTGCATTTTCTATGTCTTAAAGCGATGTGATTGAGGTTTGGGAATTAAGGCCTAGGATGGACATTAATATAGCCAATATTGCTTTACAGTGCCCTTACAAACATCATCTCGAAGTTCGTCCTCGTCCATGAAGGCCGTTAACTTCACAATCACTGACATGTTACAAGCGATAGGAGTTCCGATTGCCTCAGTTAAATCGGATATTCTTCCGTAGTTTTAAAAGGAGGCTCAACTTCATTGGCAGAAGACTGTTTCACTGTGTTCATAGCCATCCATGGGCCGCTGCTGTATTTTATGGCATATCGAGAGACTTAGCATTCCATCGAATGACTTTTGCAGAAGAAAGATTTTTGAAAGCGAAAGACTCTTGAGAAGAAGAAAGAAATTATTTTTCTCTTCATGTGATAGTGTCCTGCTCTGGAAGAGTCTGAGGTTCCTAATTTTTTATTTTCTGTCATCCTTGACTGAACTCTCCAACATAAAGATTGCTGCAACAGCAAGATTTATTTTAAACTCGATATCGTTTCCCATAGGATGGATCTTCGAGTTGGCAATTGATTTGTGGTATCACAATGGGCTTAATTTCTGTCTTAAGAGAGGCCTTATCCTTCAAAGAGGTTCTACCATCTAACCTGACTTGATTAGCTTTAATGAGGAAAATTTTCCTTGGAAAGCATTTCTTAGTGGATGTGGTTTACTGGGTGCAGAAGTTTCAGAAATTTAAATAGCCTTCAATCTCTACAAAATAAATGAATTCAAAATTGGTACTCACCCGTGAAGTTTTATATTCGGGAACGCTGGTCGATGTTAGAAATTTTCGAAGATGTGTGATACGCAGGATCGTTGACCTGTAAGAAAAAAAAATATTTTAAATATTTTCAAAATAGACAAAAATTAAATGAGGAAATTGCTTTTAATCAGTGATTGATTACGAAGAATTACGAATTTTATCGGTTCCATCGGTAAATTATAAAAATTTTATTAATTAACTAAAAAACTATGGATCTGCCCACGAAGACCCGCAATTTGAAGAAAAGACCACAATTGTTAATTTTAAATCCGAAAAACCTATGGTCTCGCCAACATAAATCTCAACAAAATATGTCTAGACATCATAGGTCTCGACTGATATGAGACTTATGGGCTAAGGGGACTTTCATTTGGCTATCGGTGAAAGACAACCTTTCCTTGCGTAAGAATTGGAGGGCAATCACCCTACTTAGCATGGTCTACAAAGAAATTGCTCACAACATCAGTAAGCAAATATCAGAATATAACGCTCCCCCTAAGAAAAGTTCAGGTTTTAGAGTTAGGCAATCTTGCACTGACCATATCAAAAACTGAGCATAGTAGTGAAACATTTCATCAAGTGGCCCACACCTTTCTACTTTATACACTTTGATAAAACATTCAACGTTATTAGTCACGATCCAATCTTAAAAATTACATGCCTCATCCTCATGTCCATATGACATAGTCTTTATAGCTATTTGAATGGACTCTTTGTAAAATCATTAAAAAGACCCCCTATAGGCAGGACGAACTTGAAAACTACTCAAACTGCGTAAGATAAAATACAAAGAATGGAAAGCGTCAACATAACCGGGACAAGCCATGGAAACTAAGGCCAGAATTATAACAGTCGAGAGAGAGCATAGCGTCCTCGACTTCTTAACGTTCTCTCCTCTTCTGCTCTCTCTGTTTGTATCTGAAAAGTTTGCTCTTCTGCTTTCTTCTGTAATTCTCGACAATGGCTTGCATTATGGCGCACTACAGCGTTTTTTTGAAGGCGGTGTTTTCCGCTGCAGCAGCGTTGTGACGGATGCTCGAAACCCCGGACTGTTTTAACAGAAGTGGGTACTATTGGCCCATAGTCCACCAATGTACATACATACATAATTGGTCATTACAACCCTTCAGTTAGGATTACGACCTAGTTTCTCACACCACTTATGTTGTGTGTGTTAATTTTATACATGAGTGGCGGGACCTACAGTTTAAAGTCGACTCCGAACGACAGATTTTTGAGAAACTTTTCATGGCAATTTTTATTTATTCTCAGAGAGCTTTTCCCAGAAATCTGCTGAGGAAGTCGCCGAAGAAATACTTTTTGTATTTTGTTTTGATGTTTGGCCTGGGGCTCAACGGCTTTACGGCTGGCTTTACGTCTAATAAGCCAACACACTACCTACTAGACTACGGCGACGTCTATTTCTCGACAATGGCTTGCATTATGGCGAACTGCAGCGATTTTTGAAGGTGAGGTTTTTCGCTGCAGCAGGCTCACAACACTCTTTCCTCATCGTTCTATTGTGTTCGCTGTGATGGATGCTCGAAACCCAGGACTGTTTTAGCAGAAGTGGGTAATGTTGGCTCAGAGTGGTTGAGATTAAAAGGCCACGATTATAAACCTTTTTTCAAATCAATTTCTTTCCAACATCTGGCAACATCCTGTCCTATAATTTATAACTCATTTAAACCTTAAGCCACTCAACCAATATGGCGGAGAATTTATCATTAGTGCAGGCATAACTGTGGCCATACAGTTAAGGTTGAATTATAGTTTTTCAATAATAAAATGCCTTCATTGTGGGTGGCGTTTCAAGTGGGGCAAAGCAAACAAAAAAAATGTTTCCCCATTTAAGCGTTTAATATAAATGCAATGAATAGGCAATGAAACTGAAGGAAGGATTATAGACGGTGTAAGGAAGGTGAAGAGAGAGAGAGAGAAGCAATATAATCATGAAAAAACTTTCTATTTAACAAGTACACAGAACGCTAATTAATGAATACTTCAACAAAAAAGACTTGAATGGCAGATGAAAAAAAAAAATTGTAATTTGAAGAATAATTTTTATACTGCAAGCAAGGAAAAAAATTATGAAAATTATAGTAGAATGGTAAGGATAAAAGATTATTATATAAATATTCTATACCTTAAATATATAATAAAAAAAATATAAAAAATATGAAAAAAATAAATACAAATTAACAGGCATAAAATTTAGCATGAAATTGCAGAACATCGACTCCTTGATGATGATGTTGATGATGGTTAAAGAAAAAAGAGAAAAAAGAGGAAAATTAAATTGAAAAACTCTTTTTTTTCTTTTCCAATTAAATACGAGGACAGTTGAAAAACTTTATGGCAGCAGCGCGTCTATATAGATGCTAAAAAGGAAAATATAATGGCAAGCGATAGAAAATTATAAATTAGGACATGATGGTGCTGATGTACGAGAAAGTATAAAAAGAGATTCTTTTTTTTAATGACTTTATAAATCACAAGAGAAAATGCTAAGAATTAAAAAGGAAACTGACAAAAAGACAGCAAAATGCAGTGATTAAATAAAGACGAATGAATGCTCAAAGAAAACAAATGACAAGGGAAGTTCATTATCCTGCCTTAGTATTGGGTATAAGCATTAATTTTTGTATTAATTGTCAAGCATTTAACAAATTTGAAAGCTTTTCTTCTAAATTAAGGCATCATTTTTATTGGATTTCATTTTAAAAACATTTATTTTACTGTATGTGGTTAAATTGTTTGAAATAAAATTTTTGAAAATAAAGGATATATGGGCGGCTTTTTATCCTTAAAAGCAAATTTAATAAAACTTTAGCAAACCATTAAGCAGATAAAACTACAACCTTTTTGTAAGTTTCAGCACCATAGAGCCTTAATTTATTGAAAATTTTTTAAATTTTAGAAAAGGAAATTTTATCCTTAAGAGAAAATTTTGAAAGCCTTTCTTCTAAACCTAAGCTTTATTTTTATTGGATTTCATTTTAAAAACATTTATTTTTTCTATATGCGGTTGAATTGTTGGAAATTAAATTTTTTGAAAAAAGGATATATGGGCGGCTTTTTATCCTTAAAAGCAAATTTAATAAAACTTTAACAAACCATTAAGCGAACATAACTGCAACCTTTTTGTAAATTTCAGCGCCATAGAGCCTTAATTTATTGAAATTTTTTAAATTTTAGAAAAAGAAATGGGAAACTTTATATCCTTAAGAGAAAAATTTGTCAAAATTTCAGTTTCATACATGAGGCTAATAGAAACGGGAGATTTTATGTCCTAATGAATCGAATGGCTGACTACCACCTCCTTAAGTGCCCCTGGCCAGAACTAGTAGAACCTACGATTTTTGTAAGTCCTTTGTAACGAGACTTAGTAGCAAAAGTGAGAGGAATGATCTCAAAGTTACATACTTTTTTCAAGTATTTTGCAATATACTCGTACGTATGGATCCTGGGACAGGAGAGGGAGTTTATGCTTCCAGAATGACATATTCTGGGCACGCAGAAGTCTATACTATTGAAAGATGTAATCAATTCAACTTCCATAAAACTTACAAAAGACGGGGACTTAGCAATACCAACTGACAGTCAGTTCGCCATTCGAGCACTCGGTTCTTATGAGGTTCAATCGAAGATATTATGGAACTGTCTAGGGATGCTGAATTAGCTAAGTAAGGCAAATAAGGTGAACTAACAATGGGTTCCAAGTCATGTGGGAATTCGTGGCAATTAGCAGGTAAATGACCTTGTGGAAAGGCAGTTTACACGCTGCTGATGGAACTAGAACCTTTTTGCGTTTGAGGTAACAAAAACTTTTGTAGTGAAATTGTAATAAGAGGCGATTTGCAACTCGTATCAGACTAACCTGAGATTAGTAACCAATCTTTTGAGAGGACACTGTAATAGAAGAACAATCAGAGGAAATTTTTTTAGAATAGGTATGGTCTCGAACCTAGTGTATAGATTCAATAATGATGAGAATGCATCATAAAAACCCATGCCTAGAGCTTGTACAGCATTAATGAATACCAGAAGGAAACACCGAGGTGCATATCAGGGAATGGACAGGGAATTATCCTTGTAGTATACTGAAGTTTATCAGGGCAATAGGCTTTGAGGAGTGATTAGAGGCTACCCAACATTAAGGGAAGTATAATAGATTGTACGGTGGTAGTCTATGGCTGCTGTTTACGTCGACAGAATCAACTTTTATTGCAATTTTGAGAACATTGGATTGGAACATTGCACTTTTCTGACTGTTTTTTATTACGCTGCAATCCACATGTTGCAGTTGGAATTTATTTTTCTCAGCGCTTTTTAATATAATCTTTCTATCTCCAGTGCAGAATCTCTTCTCTCACAGAAGTTTCCAAAGCTACCATTTCCTATTGTATTCTGTAAGTCATACAATCAAATGTACTTATATTGTCTATTCTGTTGACAACATTGAATGTTTTGTCGACTTTATCTTCACACACGATCATACGCACACATAGAATTCTATTTAAGTGTTACTTACGATCAACAACAGTGTGAGAGCAGTGTATGTGTCAGCTACAATCGTTTGTTTACTTAATTATATGTTCGTTCGTTCGAACAAATAACAAAGCCCCGCTTAAAGAAATTCAAAAGTAATTCTCATTTAGTTCGTTACTATTTAAGCATAAGCAAAATATATTGTGTTAGGAGGGTGGGCGGTGGTGGCAACCTGAAACCCTCCGCATTTTCGCAATAAGGAGGCAAGCCACCAGCCAGCAAAACGTGAGATTGGATCCCACCTGGACCCCCCTTGCCCCTGATGTATCTGGCCTCGAAAAACCAGATACTAAGCTGGGCTTGTGGTGGCCTATCGGTTTAACCATTTTTGAATCTGGTGCACTAGCAGCCCTCTGATTAGAGAGACTTGGCGCTGACACTGCACTAACCGGGGCTTCATTAGCCTTCGACTGACCACAGTCTGACACCCACAATCCGGAGATTATGAAGCCCTTTTCTGGATACTCCGCGATTGATTTGTTTTTGTTCATAATGACGAAATGGGAGAGTTGCATTTTACGCCTACTTTTTTTATTTATTTATGTAGAAGCATTTAAGAAGTTGCCGTGGTCTAGTAGGTAGTGCGTTGGCTTATTAGACGTAAAGCCAGGGTTCGAGCCCCCAGGCCAGACATCAAAACAAAATACAAAAAGTATTTCTTCGGCGACTTCCTCACAGCAGATTTCTGGCAAAAACTCTGAGAGTAAATAAAATTGCCACGAAAATGTTTCTCAAAAATCTGTCGATCGGAGTCGACTTTAAACTGTAGGTCCCGCCACTCATGTATAAAATTAACACACACAACATAAGCGGTAAGAGAAACTAGGTTGTAATCCTCACTGGAGGGTTGAAATGACCAATTATGTATGTAACCCCTTCAGTCAGGATTGCGGCTTAGCTTCTCACGCCACTCATGTTGTGTGTGTTAATTTTATATATGAGTGGTGGGATTTACAGTTTAAAATCGACTCCGAACGACAGATTGCTGAGAAACTTTTCATGGCAATTTTTATTTACTCTCAGAGAGTTTTTGCTAGAAATCTGCTGAGAGGAAGTCGCCGTCTACAAAGCCAACATACTACCTACTTGACTATGGCGACTACGATATTCATTGGATATTATACAGGAGTAATTTGAGAATATTATCATGTCACAGTGCACTACCACTAGCCACCGTGCTAGTGCGATTTGACCCTGCAGGTGTATGCAACTCCTGCGACTTGTGGGCAGGGACCTCAAAGCCAACATAACCCATGTCATCGATCAAATACATTCTAATTTATGTGCCGGAATCTTTCAAACGAAAAAGTAATTTCTATGATATCTCACACCCACTGCGTATTATTTAAATTTAAAGATAGGAAGCGCTTAAAGAAAAGTCCTATACATCAATGGCAGAGAGGGAGAGAGAGAGAGAGATTGGTTTAGTAGTGGATGCAGAAAATGTTGTACCTTTAACGTTAAGTTTACAAGCAATGTGGGACAGGATTTTTACGTAGAATTGTTAAATGCCTAGTTCGACGAAAAATTGCTTAACGGTATTACCATTAGACTGAGTTCGTATGCTGTTCAATGTGATTATTCTTCTTTTAAGATTTTAATTAATCTTGGCTTGTGGTACAATGGGTCAATTCGACCTCCGGGTACTGTACTTGTCTTAAATGACAAGTACACGTCCTCTAACCTAACCTTGGCTAGTAGTATCACAATGAGCTCAACCTCTGGCTTAAGTGAAAACTTACTTCGCAGGGAGGTCTGAATTTCGACTTGCAAATCAACTTCAACCCTCGTATTAAAAAATTATCATTTATTTACAATATATTATTGATCTCTCTCGCTCTCTATTCAATACATATAATAAATGACGCTTTACGCGTCAAACAAAACGTAAAACGTTTTTAATTGACATGGAGTATGAAAAACAAAGAAACAAAGAAAATAAAATAAAATAAAAAAAAACGAAAAGGAAAACGGAAAAAAGTTTAACTGCTTAAAACCATTAAGCAACAACAACAACTAAAACAAGCGAACAATTCTAAACGTCAATTTATAGAGACAAACGAACACTGGAAATACAAAAAAAAAACAAAATGGAAACGAAAGGAAAGACTGTCAACATCATTAAATCATCATCATCACACCATTGACACAAACCTAACCATTATGATGATGATGATGAAAGCAATGTCTGTGATGATGATGATGAGGATGAGGATGATACTGTAACAAGTTCATTTATGCCTCAGAGCATAAATACAATTTATAACATTTTTCCAAACGGAATAATAACAAAAACGAAAATATATCGTGTATTCAGTTCTTTTATTTCTCTCCGGTTTTTTTGTTTTGTTTTCTTTCTATTTTTATTTTATTTTTTAAAAAATATTGTAATAAACGCCCGCCCTTTTTTTGCTTTCTTTCTGCTGCCAGGCTGGCTATAGAATTCATATGGAAATCATTTGCTTTTTGCTTTGCTTTTCAGGCTTTTTTTTCCTGATTTTTTGAAAGCACTTTGAAATAAAAGAGAACAAAAATCATATAACAAGTACTCGATTGTTGCTTTCTTTCTCTCGCTCTTGCACTCTCTCTAGCTGTGTATGTGGCAATGCTGGCAAGCCAAGTGGCACATACACAAGCAAAACCATTATCCTCTGTCGTTTGTTGTTTGAATGCTTTTTTAAAACAATTACAATGAGAACGTCTCTGAAAAAATATGCAACAAAAATTACGCTTCGTTTACGTTATGTTTTCCATTTTGATTTGTTCAACAAAAAAAGCAACAACAATAACAAATTATTTTTTTGAACAACAACAACCGCAACTGCTATACTTTATAGACAATGCCAGCGGAAGTCAAAAAGCTTGTATAACACTAATGAGCAGATAATCGTCATTGTTATTAATAATTGGTAGCATATACCCTTAAGCGTTGCGTACACGGACGGCAGCGGGGGGGTAGGTTAAAATGTTATACAATATGCCGAAGATGTATTCATTTAGCATAAGAGTACATATAGAATGCCAGGGAAAGGCCAAAAAAATATATTTTCAATAACTCTTGAATACAAAGAGAAATCTCCCCAGAAACCACTAAAAATCCATTAAAGAACGTCGGTTACTTGAAATATTCCAAGAGTGTCTGTGTTGCGTTGTGATGCGCTACGCTACGCTGTATGTAATGCATAATAGTGGATATCAATTCAAAATTGATGACTTTCCAAGAGCATTATCTCTCTTCCTCTTTCGAAAAATTAAAATGTTTTTAATCAAACAAAAACTCATTCAAATAAAATAAATCAACTACCACTACCACACTAAAACTCTCAATTGAAGCTTCACAAGACATTCTGAAATAAATTTCACGTTTTCCTTAACTAGTGGAACTGCGTGGAACTGCTCCTCATACAGTGCTTAGCTCTTTAGTGAAGAACATTGAGAAGTCCCTGGTACATAAGCATTACTCACTGGCAGCCCTTTTTGGCGTGGAGTTCGCTCTCAACAATGTCAAGGTTGTCAGGGATTTTAGAGGAGTACCACTGAGACAATATTAAGCTGCTTGGTGGACAGCATTTAAAACTTTCTAGCATGTAAGCATTACTCACGAGCAGACTATATAGGCGTTGATGGCACTTTCAACAAAGTCAGGGCTGTCAGGGCTTTCAGAACAAATCTACTAGCACAGTACTGAGCTGCATGGCGGAGAACACTACAAACTCTCTGGTGTATAAGGATTACGCACGAGCTGGCTTAACAAATGTCAATTCGGAAACAGTTGTCAGGGCTTTCAACATTATTACCGCCTCCATTGGGCGAAGATAATATGGCAGGTGAAGTAAATAGTCCTGAAACTGTCTAGCTCTTGCTGTGAAATATCATTGTAGGGAGCCTTGTGGAAGAGCTACAACGGCAGTTCCACTGAGACAATACTGAGCTGCTTGGCGGGGAACATTGAAAACTCTTTGGCATGTAAGCATTACGCAAGAGCAGCCTTTAAAAATGTCAATTCGGAAGCAGTTGTCAGGGCTTTCAACATCATTACCGCCTTTATTGGGGAAAATCATATGGTAGAGGAAGTAAACAGTCCTAAAACTCTCTAGCTCTTGCTTTGAAATATCATTGAAGAGGGCCTTTTGGAAGAGCTACAACTGCAGTTCCACTGAGATGATACTGAGCTGCTTGGCACACAAGCATTACTCACAAGCAACCCTTTTTTGCGTGGAGTGCGCTCTCAACAATGTCAAACTTGTCAGGGATTTTAAAGCAGTTCCACTCAGACAATGCTGAGCTGCATGGCGAAGAACATTGAAAAATCTCTGGCATGTAAGCGTTACGCAATCAGATGTTAACGCTTATAACGGAATGGTGCACATCGTGTGGTTAAAGGATCAGTCCCCACAAACTCTCATGGAGAGGTAATTTATTTGAGAATTTGATAAGGAGAGCGGCAATAACGTTTTACATCTCTAAAGGGCTTTTGGTAAGGTCAGGCTGTATTTCTGATCTGGAATAGAGGGCTGACCTGTTGGCAGTAAAGTTCAATGCATTTAATTCGTGATATAATCTAGACTATGGATGTGTAGCATCCCATCCAGATCGATTCCTTATAACTTTCTAAATTTTATTTTAGAATTTTATTCACTGACATGCAATTTTACTAGACTCTGCTGAAGTCGCAAGGATAAAAAGAAGACTAATCGTCTTCTGCGCTTAAATCGTTTGGTCACTCATTACACAATTACGAATTTCGAGGGACTCTGTCTCATTGGCATTCGGTCGAATGACTTCTAGAGGAATTGTGGAAGTGAGGAGTAGAAAGAGACAATCTTTCACCTCATGTTTCAGTGCCCTCTTGCCAAGAAAAGGCAGAGTTTTTTAAACTCTCATTTTCTGTCAACCTTGCTAAAACTCTGCAAGATTGAAAGATTTTTCTGAAGTTAGGGAGCGCTTGATTCCCAAGTTTAATATAAATTATGACATCAACAGATCCCTAAGTAGGACCCTGTCCTTAAAGTAGGGCCTGTTACCTAACCTAACGTAATGTTGTGAATTTAAATTCGAATTTAATACCTAAAAGCCAATGAAAGAATTCAAATTCGAAGAAACATTCGTATGATTTATAATACATGATGAAAACATGAAATGCTCATATCATATCTGGAATAACGCAACTACACTCGATGTGGTAAAAAGGCGTGCTACGACAGATAAACCAATAGGGATTACTTAAGTCCGTCTTTGCCTACATGAAAGCTTAGAATCTCTGCTGGATAGGCTTGCACACATCATTTCTTGTCCATCCGTTTGTATTTTCTTAAAGGCCCTTGCTTCTCAATGTTGCTTTGGAAAGTTTTCTGACATCCTACGTAACATCACTCACTAAAGATTGGGAAATTAGCATATGCTTGGAACACATGAAGGCTCAAAGAAGATTAAGTACGCAAAGAAGGAACTCAGTCTCCCATTTGAGCATCGCTCGGATGTTAGGATGTTGGATGTGATACTCCCAAAGCTTATCAATACAACAACTATTCTACTATTGTCTGTAGAACGCCAAAAACTTCTAGGCACACGATTACCTAATCTATTCTCCCTACGTTTCCGCTCCCTTACCTTAACCCATATTCCTATAAGTTCATAGAAATTGCATATTGAATGATTAGGACCAACCACCAAGTCACATTCAGAATGTGAATCCAATCGACCGAGAGCAACCGTCCTCTCGCTGCTGGGTATACCACTATGTCTCGGAACAAGCCGAGACAGATCCGGCTGATTGTAAATGACTGCTAATCGGTAATTACAATGTCAAAGAAATATTCACAAAAAAAAAAAAAAAATACTTGGGAAGACGAAACGAAGAGGGTTGGGTGGTTGTTTTCAACTTATTTAGAAAAAAAAAGTGAAAAGAAATGAATTGCTACTGTAACAGAAACCACAAATTATTTAAATTGTGTGTCGTAATAAATAACTTGTTTTATATCGTCTGTCACCAAAGTGAAGTGTCAAACAAGGGGGAAGTTGTTAACTTTACGCCTTAAAGGCTAAACGCAAACAATCACTCACGCACACTTTTCAGGGCAACTCTTGTTTAATAGACTTCAATAAGCTTTTAGCCAGAGATGGAAATGATGATACAACTGCAAATTTTAAAATGAGAATCATTTTTGTACTGCATTTAACTTGGTGAAAAGAAACAGGTTTTTTTGAAGGGGAACAACCCTAAAACTGTTTACTTGACTTTGTAATCAAACTATTTCTATTCTATAGGTCATCGGTTTGGCGATTTGCTTAGGGGAAATTAATCATCATACCTAATTTGAGCACGTTATGAGGATGGTTGCAACCTACTATATAACAGGTGTTCTTAGAAGTAGATCATCTAACACACTGTTTGCCAGACGTATTGGCGAAACAAGTGACTGCGAACACGATAATAAGGTTGGGCACCACAAGAGTATAGAAGTTTAGAAACCAAGTTCATACCAAAATTTTACGTATAGTGTACCTACTAACAACACGGTCCACGAAACGACTTTTGACCCTCGTTTTACAACGAGCTCCTCTTATGATAATGGTTCATAGCTCCCATAAGTATTCGATGTCATCCAAGTATTCTTGAACTACCCGATTACTGTAATATTGTTCAGACTGAAATATCAATAAAGACTACCATTGTAAGAATTTGGTACCAGACAGCAACTCCTGCAATAGGGCAATTGCTAAAGATGGAGGACTTTGTTCTGGTGTGGTTCACTAGATTTACCTGATGGTTATCTAAGACAATCTTATTTATGAATTTGTCTGCTAATAATTGCAATATGATGCTCGTTGGTAAAGTGAGGAGATCTGTTGCTATACGAATTACGAGTGGATTGCTTACTGTTACTCTGCAATGGCCCTCTTAGGTTAGGTTAGGTTAGAGGACGTGTACTTGTCAATTAAGACAAGTACAGTACCCGGAGGTCGAATTGACCCATTGTACAACGTGCTAGTTTCTCACACCACTAATGTTGTGTGTGTTAATTTTATACATGAGTGGTGGGACCTACAGTTTAAAGTCGACTCCGACCGGCAGATTTTTGAGAAACTTTTTCATGGCAATTTTATTTACTCTCAGAATTTTTGCCAGAAATCTGTTGAGAGGAAGTCGCCGAAGAAATACTTTTTGTATTCTGTCGTGATGTCTGGTCTGGGACTCGAACCCTGGCTTTACGTATAATAAGCCAACACACTACCTACTAGACTACGGCGACTTCTACGGCCCTCTTTGTTATGCTTAATTAGTTAGATGACTGGTCAGGCAGTATGAAACACTTAATGGCCTGTCACACTGGCACATTATTCTTCCTCTATACTATCTCTAGAATTTCCAAACTCTAAGAGAAATTGATCGTCTGAACCTACTCGGTTCCTCGGTCATCGGACATAAGTCTTTAGTGAAAATCTACACGACAGAATGTGGTGGAATGGAGGGCCATAAACTTAGAATATCTCTCCTTCTCCCTGAATGCTACATATTGTTTCAGGTCGAGGTAATGGTCATAAATCACGCTGTAGGATTGATCCACCATCTATCTTCTCTGGCAAGACAAGTGACCGTCAAACCTTTTTCGGGTGGAATACTCAGATCTAAAAATTTTGGAATATACTACAACTTCCCTTGATTAGCTTCGGCTGCAGTTTTGTATCAATTTACCAAGGCTTTCTCGTCACCCCGATATCCCGGATAATAGTGCAGATGATGAACTTGAATTTAGGCAAAGATATTTATTGATCGCTGACAAATTCCGAAAGCAGGACTTCTCCGTCACTGTATTTCTTATCTCGTAAAGGCAGGTATGCGTGAAAGGGTGAAAGAGGTCATATGCACCTAAAATGACCTTTGCAGAGGCTGCAGTTCGATTAAGGAAGAAGAGAAGATTGTCTCCACTTTATTTGCCAATGTCCGTCTCTGGTTCGACGCAGACATTCTTCATTTGGTTAACACGTTCTCGAATTTTCAACGGAGCTATGGTTATTTCTGGTTGAGTTTCAGTTCGATTGTTAGGAAGTTTATGCTTTAAATGCGAAGTCTTGATGCTGACTGTTAATACGGGTTAAGAGTACTTTTCTTGCTCTTGGGTATCGCTTCATGACATGCAACACAAAAATAGTGTCTGCCATGCTTTAAAACAGAATTGTTTTTAACAAAACACAATACTTTCCATCCCTGCAACAGGCAAAAAACCCACTAAAAGCAACGAATAATAAGCAAATTAGAGTTTGGGGTGGTAAATTTAAATTAAAATGTTTGACAATCATCAACAATAAAGTGTGCAAACCAACGACGATTGTTTGTTGTTGGTTTTTCAAACCGATTTGCCTATAAAAATCAAAAAATAACTTAAAAGAAGGAGGGAGGGAGTGTAAACAAATGAAATGGCAATAATAACAGGGCACACTTGCTGTAACAAATTGAGATTGTTTGTTGGGTAACAATAGAGGCAGTAAAATCAAAATTTAATGGTTAATTAACTATGAATTGTTATTATTTACATACAAAATAACAGTTAAAGCTTAAACAGATTTTAAGATTATGATATCAATTGAGGTTAGATTGAAAGAGTGAGGTTAGTTTTATTTATTATATTATAATAGAATAAAGAAGAAATCAGGCAATAATTGCAGGACTTTTTTTTTGTAAATCTTTGTGTAAATGTTAAGCATTTGATATGATCTCTATAAGCACTTCATGTTTATCAAGTATATTCATGCTATGCTTCAATGTATGTGCCATGCATATGATAAAATAATCTTCTTTTTTAGTTTTTCTTTATAAAGGTTTACATAGGCGAACTTATGTATAAACTTTGTTGTACCTTTTGTACGTATTTATATTGTCATTAATTTTAATTACAACTTTTGTAAATAATTTAAGAACAAAAAAATAAAAGGCACAAATCTTGTAAAGCAATGAGAGAGGTAGAGATAGGCAAAGAAGTTTGCTAAAGAACCCTACTTGATGTCACAAATCTTGTAAAGCAGCTAGAGAGATAGCGATAGGCAAAGAAGTTTGTATAAGGACCCTACTTGATATCACATGCGTTTGTTTATCAGATGATGGCTATATTGGTCGTTCATACTTCTTTGAATAAACATTTAGACACTGAGACCCAAAGACTTAATATGAAGGGCATAATTGGTAATTACAACCCTTCAGTCAGGATTACGACCTAGTTTCTCACACCACTTATGTTGTGTGTGTTAATTTTATACATGAGTGGCGGGACCTACAGTTTAAAATCGACTCCGAACGACAGATTTTTGAGAAACTTTTCATGGCAATTTTATTTACTCTCAGAGAGTTTTTGCCAGAAATCTGCTGAGAGGAAGTCGCCAAAGAAATACTTTTTGTATTATATTTTGATGTCTGGCCTCGAACCCTGGCTTTACGTCTAATAAGCCAACACACTACCTACTAGACTACAGCGACTTGTCGTATCACAATGGGCTTAATTACTGGCTAAATAAAGAGGTTCTACCATCTAAACTGACTTGATTAGCTTTAATGAAGAAATTTTTTCTTGGAAGGCATTTCTTAGTGGATGTGGTTTACTGGGGGCAGTAACGCTTAGAACTTTCAGAAATTTAAATAGCCTTCAATCTTTAATGAATTCAAAATTGGTACTCACCTGTGAAGTTTTATATTTGGAAGCGCTGATCGATGTTAGAAATTTTCGAAGATGTGTGATACGCAGGATCGTTGACCTGTAAGAAAAAAGAAATATTTGAAATTTTTTCAAAATAGTCATAAAAATTAAATGAGGAAATTGCTTTTAATCGGTAATAATTGATTACGAAGGATTACGAATTTTATCAGTTCCATCGATAAATTATAAAAATTTTATTAACTAAAAAACTATGAATCTGCCCACGAAGACCCGCAATTTGAAGAACATATCACAATTGGTAATTTTAAATCCGAAAAACCTATGGTCTCGCCAACATAGGTCTCCACATTCGCTGTTGAAAGCGAATTTTATTTTGCCTACAGAACATTTGTGTTTACTGATATCACACTTATGGGCTATGGACTAAGGACTTTTATTTAGCTCTCGAAAAAAGACAACCTTCCCTTGCGTAAGAATTGGAGGGCAATCACCCTACTTAGCATGGTGCAATAAGGGCACCTAATATGCATGGGCCGACAAAAACGTATGTGTCTGCGAAGAGCAGACCCTAGAACTTATTCTGACCTAAAAGATTGAGTGTTTCAAAATAGTTTTTATAATTAAAAAAAAAAAATGAAATTGTTTCAAATGAAACATTGTCTTAACAATGCTGAACTTTTTAATGTTTTTCCCTCTAAAGAGCCATATAAAGATGACAAGTTTTTGACATAAATTAAGTCATTAAAAAAAGAAACACACACAAATAATAATGTACATACGTCCTAGAACTGCCACATTATTAAATATTATTAACAGGGACGTAGAAAAGTGGGGACAACCGCAATGAAATTACAATATACGTATGTATACCCGTGTTCAATCATTCAAGTGGATGGAATGAGGATGGAAATGGAATAAAGAAAAGTCATAAATTCGAAAGACAAATTTTGCCAAATTGAAAGAAGGCTAGTTAGACCCTTGCCTTCGTTGCTGTTCAACCAAATTCTCATTGCTGTTCTAGCTTTCACTAAACCATATAGCTCTGGCCTCTACAACTGTATCAGTATTTGATCCAACCGTAATCCACGCCTTGTGTGGCCAATCAAATTTCCGATCAGAGAAAATACCCCGAACCAACGGCATAAAACTAAAATATGATTCATATGGTCTCCGATCGAAAACGCTACCATACTAACTGAAAAGCATCTAGTCTCAGAGTTATAGTTCTAATACATTTTAAATCTTCAAAGCACTTATCAGAATACATTTTTCTATTACTTATAATCCCCGACTCCTTAAAGGATTTTCCCTTAAAATTTTTTCAGGTTCCTTAATCGTGGTAATCAAATTGAACTCGATAACCTAATAGCCTACAAAGCTGCAAGGACACGCCAGAATCATAGACCCCTATTTCTCAATATCTTGCCTAGACACGGTAACCCTAAAAAGGTTATTTGAAAGCGAAGGCAATTCGTCATTTAAATTCTCCAGAAATATACACCAACGGCTCGAAATTTAATGGGGAATATGGGGTGTGGTGTTTATATAGAGGGCCTGGATATCAGGATGTACTCATACAGACTCGCAGATTACAACAGAGTCTTCCAGGTGGAACTCATAGCTATCCACATGGTGATTACTATGCTTACTGATACTTGGACATTGAGGCTCCTATAAAGTCCCATTCCAAAGGCATATTGACGTTCGAGCAAGCCTACGAATGTCGTCTATTTCTATTCTAACGTCTCCTGGACATAGAAACAATGCGGATAGATTGGCCAGTTAGGCCATACGCGATCCGCGTATAAAAATCTCTTAGTCATGAATAAGCTAGAAAATAGGGAAATATTCCACTCCTTCGCTAACGCTTTTAGGATATTAGAACGGATCATTCGAGCGCTAGGTTGAGCTGGGCGAATGATAACCCAGACGGGACAAATCTCTCGTATTTTCTTCCGAAATGACATTCATAATATGGCCTTTGCCCTAATGGTACATTGTCATGCTCTCTCCTCACGTGACTTCTGCAAAAAATGCAGTAAATGCGATTTGAGGGAGATTGAAAATAATACCTGTAACTTAATATGTAACTGCCCAGAATTCGCGTGAAAACTGGAGACAAAATGCTTGACATTCCTAACGGAATTTTCTAATTTTATGATAAATAATATTACACGGACTAAGTTCTAAGTGAGCCTGGCTATCCGGTCTAAAGGGCTCTTCCAAATGGCGTACATTACTTTTTTATTTAAATTCTACAGGGAATGTGGTAACACAATGGGACTAATAATTAACCTAAGCGGACACGCCAACCTAACTTAACCTAACCTCACAAATTTTTGTATACGTTATTATAAGAAATTTGGCAATTCCGAGGACCGGGAATTGCAAGTTCTACAGAATACATTTAAAACAGGTTAGAAAGACAATACGTACGTAATTGGTTATTACAACCCTTCAGTCAGGATTACGACCTAGTTTTTCACACCACTTATGTTGTGTGTGTTAATTTTATACATGAGTGGCGGGACCTACAGTTTAAAGTCGACTCCGAACGACAGATTTTTGAGAAACTTTTCATAACAATTTTTATTAACTCTCAGAGTTTTTGCCAGAAATCTGCTGAGAGGAAGTCGCCTGAAGAAATACTTTTTGTATTTTATTTTGATGTCTGGCCTGGGGCTCGAACCCTGGCTTTTCGTCTAATAAGCCAACACACTACCTACTAGACCACGGCGACTTCAAAGACTTAGAAAAAATAATACAGAGCCTTTATTATTGAGAATCAGCTACAAGGTGAGACTACCATACACTGGAGTGACCAGCTTTTAAGTATCAAAAGTGTTAAGATTTCTTTCTCTACAAAGGAATTGAAACCCCTATTCATTTTCCTATTTTCATCCTACGCTCCTGGTTTCTACCTTTTCCAAGTAAGTTTTGAACAAGAAAAAGGAATACATTTTAGTTTTTAATATAAATTATAATTTGTAAGAATTTGTTTTTAATATTCCTTGAATTTTTTTTCATATCCTCCTCCCTACAACCTACTCCACCGAATTCTGTGAGCATTTGTTTTTCAAATGCATTTCTTAACATGAAAAATTTATCTCATCATTATTTATTCATATTTTTACCGTTATTTCATCTTCTACTTTTTTTTGTTTATAATTCAGATTTAGATTCTGAAAAAAAAAATGCAAAAAGAAAAAAAGGAAAAAAAAGCGAAGCATGTTTATGCAAATTTATGCAAGATTTTGCATGTTACCTTTTGTTTTCATTACACAAGTAAAAGAAGAGAAGAGAAGAGAACTGGCAAAAGAATCAAAACAAGAAAACAAGTGAGCAAAAGCAGATTTTTTCACTAACGAGCTCTAAAAAATGCTTTTCTATGCAAACTCAGGGGGATGGATAATAATGGATGGATGGTTTGGCAAAAAGATTTTAAAAATATTTCCCCAAAACAGTGTGATTCGAAAAGAGTTGGAATCATTGTTGCTATCAAGGTTAGCTTATATGAGCGATGCTTTAAAGAGTCAGGAATTTCTACTGTAGCCTTCACAGTTTTTCACTTTCTTAGACACAATTCTGACAAAGGCTCTCTGATGCAGACTTAAGCTCTTTTAGTAGTTTTTATCACCTCAGCCTCAGCGGGGGATATATATCATATCCTGAGACATTATTTCTGAGTTTTTTTTTTAACTAACATAGAAATGGTTCATGTACAGAGCACTCCAAGGGTGGCCCAGCATGCCATATACACATATATATACAGAAGGCTTGCAGAAAAGCTTGTGGAAGCAACCATGACAGTCAAGCCAATTGACATTGTTTAGGCAGACCGAATTTCAAAACAGTCGAGATACCTAGAATGGGATACTTTGTTATAACCAGGACAATAAGAACCAGCAGAACTAGAGGCTTTTTTAAATATACTCTTCATAAATAGGGAATATAGGATAAAAAATAGAATGGTGAGGGAAACGCGCCTAGTGGAATAGTCATGGTGTTAAGGATTCCAAAACTGTTTTCGTTATGGCCGAGTATTATATGGGATCGGAGATACAGCCGCAGCGAAGCTAACTATTTTTTTATATATAAGCAAAGAAAGTGCTTTATATTAATCGGTCGAAATCGGATAAAAAATGGAACTATGGGGAAATGGACCTAATGGGCTGGATAGGCATGGCATCAAGGATTCCAAAACAGTTTTCGTTACGGTCGGGCATTACTTAAGATCGGAGATATCGGTGTTAAAATGCATGTCATGGACGAAAAGCAAAAAAAATGCAAGTCATCAACCACAAAAAAGGCAAGTCATCGACAAGACAAAATGCAAATCATCAACACAAAAAAATCCAACTCATCGTTCAAAAAATGCAAGTCATCAACCAAAAAATGCAAGTCATCGACACAAAATAAATGCAAGTCATCAAAAACAATCGTTATCGTTATCGTTAAAAAAATACAAGTCATCAACCACAAAAAAGGCAACTCATCGACCAAACAAAATGCAAATCATCGACACAAAAAAGTCATCGACCTAAAAAACTGAAGTCATTGACCAAAACATGTTAGTCATCGACCAAAAATGCAAGTCATCGTTCAAAAAATGCAATTCAACAACCAAAAAATGCAAGTCATCGAGCAATGCAAATCATCTACGAAAGAAATGCAACTTGCGAAAAATTCGAGATTTTGTGAGATTTATAATATACATATAAATGCATTTTAACTCAATGAGAATTATTAAAATTTTTAAGTTCATTTCGCCACAATTTCATTTTTATTCTTGCTTATAAAAAAAATGTTAGCTTCGTCGCCTATATCTTCGGTACCAATAAACGCTCGACCGTAAGGGAATTTGTTTCGAAATTCTTGATACCATGACTGACTAGCTCACTGGGTCTATTTCCCCTACAACTCCCTTTTTATCCGATTTAGTCCGATTTATATAGAGCACTTTTTTGTTCCTCATTTGAAGAAAACAATTCTCTTCATCGGCTATATCTCTGGCCCCAAGTAAAGCCCGACGGTAAGAAAACCTGTTTTGGAATCCTTGATACCATGGGTATCTAGCCCACTAGCTCCATTTTGCCCACAATTCCATCTTTTATCTGATTTTGTATGGTTTATGGAGGGTATATTTGATGAAAAAAATCCTGATTTTTCAAACTTGATTATCTCTAAGGAAACTGATTTAAGGCAGAACGAACCAAGTAGTCAAAAGTAAAGTTAAGCCTCTGGGACATTATTAAAGCAGATAAATTAAAGGCCTATTTTAAGACCTACACACTACACTTTCGAAGCTCCTGACACTCGTGACAAACCAAAAGAACTCCGCTACACAATCTCCATCATCCACCATTGGAAACACCCTTTAATTTGCATTTAAATGACTGCCATTTCCATGTTCTTTTTTTCTTTTAATTTTTTCTTTCAAAAGTTGTTGTTTCTTCTGTGTTGCACACTCTGTTCTCTTTTTTTTTTCCTTGACGAAACGAAAAGTAGAAAAAAAGGTAACAAGAAGGAGGATTCGTAACTGCAAAGTTTTTAATAAATTTTAATTATTCATGCACATGAAAAGATTATCAACTTTGCGATTTGGTTTGTCATAAGTATCGTAAGAGTATCATAAGTTGTGCATTTTATTTTTTAATTACTACCTGCCAACAGCTTCTCCTTCTTCTTCTAGAGAATGGGGTTCTAAAATAAACACACACACAGGCTGTGGTGTTGATATCTGCTTGTTAAGAATTTATTTAAATAATAATAATAATAATAATAATTGGTAAAGGATTATAATTAAAATCGAAAAACAACAACAATAAAAAAGGATTGAAATTCAGGTCATTCGAAAACCTGATGTTTTAAGCAGAAGGTTAACAAATATGGCCACAAAATTTTTAACGTATGAATTAAATTTCTATTCAAGCCTTAATTATACTTAAAATGTTAATTAAATCTTAATCTTTCTTAATCTTTCTTAATCTTTCCGTAAGTGTTCTATGCATTGTTGTTACGGCAATGATAACTCGCTGTCAGAGAAAACTAACCATCAGCAATGACAAGTAATCAAGCCGCTAAGCAAAAAGAGCTCAATCACGAGCAACGACTTGATAGTCCAACAAGAGTGGTGGTTCAAATTAGGAACTGGATAACAGAGGAAAATATCAAAGGACAAAGTCTACTTTCGACTTTCTGTCTAATGGAAAGGTTTACCACGCGATAAGAAGAGCTTTAGAAAAGGTCATTAGCCGAATGAAAACTATGTAATCAAAAAATTTCTAGAAAATCGCATACCATGTGACATCGTGTACAAAAAGAAAGAAAATCTGCCAAGCAACAGGTCTCGTAATAACTGAGAAGATAATAAAGCCTTAGCTTTCTCTTTGAGAGCCACACGACACCGCAGCAGCAAATAATTGTGACTGTGTCTCTGTTCTCGGATTGATAATAACAAACACTGCAGGAAAAGAAAGAAAACTCCCTAAAGCAACATGCTCGATACTTCCTGAAAAAATAATAAAAACACTTCTTCCCCTTTAAGATCCCCATGACGTTGTCGTACCATATTATTCGGATTGTGTCACTGCTCTCAAATTGAAGACAATAACTACTGGAGGGCGTCTACTCTACGAAACGACTCCGACAATCACTCGGCCAAAGACTAAAAACTCAGCATCACCTATTCCAGAATAGTTTTTTCCTCAGTAAGAAACTCTTACGAACAACAAACAACTGTTATAACAACAACAACAACTACTGGAGGATATCCGCAACAACTACTGGATGGCGTTCCCTCAGCAATGGAATCTACTTAACGAAACGACCTCGACAATCACTCGGCCAAAGATTGAAAACTCAGCATCAGCTGTTCCATAATAGTTTTTTCCTCAGTAAGAAACTCTTACGAACAACAAACAGCTGTTACAACAACAACAACTACTACTTGAGGGTACCCCCAACAACTACTGGAGGGCGTTCCCTCAGCAATGGGATCTAGTTTACGAAACGACCCCGACAATCACTTGGCCAAAGATTGAAAACTCAACATCAGCTGTTCCAGAATAGTTTTTTCCTCAGTAAGAAACTCTTACGAACAGCAAACAGCTGTTATAACAACAACAACTACTGGAGGGGTATACCCAATAAGATTTTGAAGATTACACTGAAAGCAATAACTCATTTTTTTGCCAACCTTTTCACCAACAATTTAACTATACCAAGAGGAGAAAAAAGTTAAAGGATCACAGACATTCAAACGTATTATCCTCCTTGATAATGTAGCCTCTTGTCACTTGACGACTGATAACTGAGAATGCCGATTAATGAAATGGATTAATGAAATCCATTTATTCGAAAACATCGTCAATTAGGCAATCGAAAGTACAGTTAATACCAATAAATAGGCTGCCTTCCAAAATGTTAGTTGCTTTGTGTTTGAACAAAGTATCGTTTTTCATAATGCCGCTGTACAAAATATATGTATACAATGTATTCTATTTCAAAACGTCGTCAATGTGTATTTTTAACGCAGTCAAAAAGCAATCAGGCATCGGATTTATAGCTGATGCATTGTTTGGTTACTTTGCATATCTACATAGTTTCTATACATTAGTAGAACTGCATACAAACTTTGTATTGATACATTTTGGAAGGCAGCCTATGTCACATTATGTTTGTATGCAGTTTTACTACTGTATATAAACAATGTAGATATGCAAAGTAACCAAACAATGCATCAACTATAAATCCGATGCCTGATTGCTTTTTGGCTGCGTTAAAAATACACATTGACGACGTTTTGAAATAGTATACATTGTAAACATTTTGTACAGCGGCTTTATGAAATACAATACTTTGTTCAAACACAAAGCAACTAACATTTTGGAAGGCAGCCTTGGCCGAACCAGCAGTCTCAAAAATATGGGCAATAGCTTCGCAACGAGACTTGAAACCAAAAATAAGTGGAGGGATCTGAAAGCTAAATACTATTTTAAGAAAAGGATTATTTTGTGGTAAACACATCAAGAACGAATCTCGGTCACAGAAGCAGAAGTTTTTGGTCCAAAAATGTAATATTCCGAGCCCATGGAATAGCGGAAGTCTATGCAATCGAAAGATGTGCTCAATTCGACGTGGATAGAAAGTATGAAAGAAAGAGGAGCTTTCAGAAGCCGTTGATGAGGCCAGTACTCTACTGTGGAGTGGGAGCGAAAGTTTGGAATGGTATGTTCAACGAAATGTAAGTTAAAAAAGGCGAAAACTCTTCTAAAACCAAGTGGATTTGAGGCAATCAAAATTTTTATTGGAAAACGGCAATAAAAGGAAATCTGAGTCATGCATCAGATTGCCCAGAAATAACCTAAGGTTGGTAGCCGCTCTTTTAATAGAGCTCTGTAAAGAGTGGAAATTGTTTCGAGGCCGACATTTACATTATGTGACGATGAGAAATTAATATTTTATGGGGACTTTAAATTCAAAATTAAATATTTTCTCTTTATTTTCCGCAGCGCTTTTATTTTCAATTTTATTTTATTTGTTTTTGTTTCTTCGTTTATTTATGAAAAAAGCTTTTTAAAGCTTTTTTTGTACGTTTCAATAAATGCTTTCAAATAACAAACTACAACAACTCAACTACTACCTACAACTACTTCATTACCTTTTTGACTTCTTTTATTCTTCTAAAACATTATCCAGCCATTGTTGTATATCATCTTTGTTATCTGCAGCAGCTGGAGCAATACTCTTATCTGGTGTGGCGGGATTAACAGCTGGAGTTGTTGACCCCGACTTAACACTAACTTTTGACATTTGATCTGACGTCATATTTAATAATTCATCCAATTCATCATTGGCTTCTGCTGGTTTTACTTTCGTTGATTTTTGACTCTTGGCAGAGTTTGATTTACGACTGGCTGAGTTAACTTTTATGCGTGGATTTTCTATGTGCTCTTTTAAAACATTTTGATAGGTTTTCTCTGCCTCCTCGGCAGCCTGTTCCATGGCTTTCAATTGATCTTTGCTAAATAAACTGGAAGAATAGTCCATGCGCTTGTAAAATGGTATCGTTTGCAAGCCCTTGTTAAGCAGATTCAAATTCAAGGTGAAATATTCACTGGCTTCGGTGTTATCCAAAAACTCTTCATTTTCAGCTTGTTCCCATTGTTTTTCCGATGAGAACTTAAAATGGCCACCCATAGCTGAAGGTAATTGGGACATTAGCTTGAAGTCACCCGCTCTCATTTGTTCATTCTCCTCATCTTCCACTGGCAAACCATGCATATCCACAGGATATGCTTTGGGTGACTTGACTTTTGCACCACCCTTAATCCAATCATTTCGATCCACAAAACGTTCATCACTTGAATCCACTACATCGACATAACCACGCACGGTCTCCAATTGTCCCGAGGATGATGAAGTGGTGCAGTATTTGCTTTTATTGCGATAATGGGACTTCATTTTGTGGCGTTTACTTTATAAAAAAAAAGTGAAAAATTATTCAAGTTGTGATGCAGTTCTTTTGCTAGTTGGAAGTTAAATGACAAATACTTACTCTTTGGATCGATTATCCTTCCCCTCCATAGTGGTTTAATTCAAAGTTTTTTCACTTAAATTTATGAAAAACTTATAAGAATTTTTTGTTTGCGCTTCCGTTCTCTAAGCAACCGCGGGAAAACTAATCAGCTGCCATTATGGCGGTCATAGGGATGCCAGATTATTATTTTCTAAATGGTCGGTTTTGTAGTGCATTTTGGTGAATAATAGCGACTTTTTCTCTTTGTTAATCTGGCAGCTGTTTGATATTTGCACCGCCGTTACTTTTGTTAACACTGCCTTTGTAATAAATTTACTGTGTTTACCTTTTGACACACTCTCTCTGCAACACTCATTTCTCTGCTGCTGACAAACAAAAAGAACGTGTCTTACGAGCAAAAAGTGATAATTTAAATTTTGGTGATAAAAATTGTGAAATTTTCCTATTTGGAATAAATAATTTAAAAAAATGTCCAATTTTACATGCATAAATTGTAGTGTAAAATTCGCCTCGGCGGATATACAGCGAGAACATTATAAAACTGATTGGCATCGTTATAATCTAAAGAGACGAGTGGCAGAACTGCCACCAGTAACGGCAGAGGAATTCCAGACTCGTGTCATACAAATGCGAAATGCAGAAACCACTGCCAATGAGGAACGTCAGATGAGTTTGTATTGCAATGCCTGTCGCAAACAGTTTGGCAATCAGAAGGCCCATGATAATCATTTGGGTAGCAAGAAACACAAAGAAAATCTCATTAAATTTGAAAAAGAAAACCCCGAGGCCGATAAGGAAGTCACCACCAAATCTGTCATACAACCCCGGCCACATCCAGCAATTGCAGCAGCTGCTCAAGGTAAAGGTAAATTTGCATTGGAACAGGTACAGGCGCAGGGGGCAGATGTGGAAATGGAAGATGACGATGATGATGATGATGAGTATGAGGATGTGGAGGAAGAGGTCGTGGATTCTGATGAATTGGATGAGCTGGCAGAAAATCCTTTAACAAACAAAGATTGTTTGTTTTGTGTACACCAGGCCGAGGATATTATGGATAATTTAAAACACATGTCCGAGGCACATTCGTTCTTCATACCCGACATTGAATATTGCACAGATTTGGAGGGTCTTTTGTACTATTTGGGTGAAAAGGTTGCTGTTTATTTCATATGCCTATGGTGCAATGATCGCGGCAAGACATTTTATTCGTTGGATGCAGTAAGAAAACATATGGTCGACAAGGGCCACTGTCAAATGTTGCATGAGGGTGTGGCTTTAGCTGAATATGCTGATTATTATGACTACAGCTCCAGTTATCCAGATCATGTAAGTTTATTTAAAGCAATCAAATATCATAATAAGGTTTAATGAACCAACCTTTTCCTTCTCTATAGCAAGAAGGCGTGGACATTGACGAAGAAGTTGTACCCGATCTATTGGAAGGCGATGAATATCAATTGGTTTTACCATC
Source organism: Sarcophaga variegata (assembly GCA_932273835.1). Lineage (NCBI taxonomy): Eukaryota > Metazoa > Arthropoda > Insecta > Diptera > Sarcophagidae > Sarcophaga > Sarcophaga variegata. The sequence continues at coordinate 10,008,291 of OW026358.1, forward strand.
AGGTGCTGTTATTGGCCATCGTTCATTGTTGCGCTACTATAAACAGCGTTTGAATCCCAATCGTGCTTTGGTTGCCAAGAAATCGGACCGCAAGCTCCATCATCTCTTAAGCACTTATCGTGCTTTGGGCTGGACAAAGACGGAACAGAATGCTGCTGCTCGTAAAGCTCGTGATATTCATGTTATGAAACGTGTACAGGCTAAGTGGCAAATGAAATTAGGTTGTAGAGCGAACAAATTGCAGCATCACTATCGTGATCAAGTTATGTTCTAAGCAGGATGTTGTAGCAGGATATTTAAGGTTGACGCAGAAATTTAAATTGAATAGTGATAGTTATAGTATGGAATGCAATAGTAAATGCTGTTTTATAATAAATACAAATGAATTCGTTATTAAAAAATGGGATTTTTACCTTTTTTTTATGAATTTAATGAATGAATAACTGGTGGTCCAACTGGTTTTTATGTAGGAATGTATTGCGATTGATAGATCTCCCCTGGGTCACGTCTTTAGTCTCTGATCTATCAGGTGATAAGATGGAGAGTGAATTCTTTTATGGGGAAATAACGGAGATGGCAGAATCTCCAGTCTAGTATGGTCCAAGTTTCTTGTTTCTTGGTTTGAACCACATTTCTCAAGGTAATCAGAAATTGGACTGTTAAGCCGTTTCTAGTCACCAGGTGATGCGCACTTCTTGCGGCTTATTTGAATAGAAAATTATCCTGGAAATCGTTATAATAAGGGCTTGACAATTAAAACCATTAGGCGTCTTTGGTTATGAATGCTCCTGAAGAAATTTGGAAATATCGTGAGTACTGACTGCATAATACTGCACTATGAGTTTAGAGCATCCATTCTAGACAGGTTGGGAAAAGTGATACAATGCAACTCGTACAAGTCTCAATTCAGATTTTCTCCACTGGTTAGAGGCGAAATGGAACTGACGATGTTTGAATTTTGATTCCTTAAAGGAAATTGGAAATATCGGGAGTACTGACTGCATGATACTGCACTATGACTTCTCCAGGAAGTTTAGAGCATCCATTCCAGAAATTTTCTTCCTTAAAGCTACCGTGTCACTGCAGCGTTTTTCAAGCGAAAGTGTCTGCCACAAAGTACAAAAGTAAGGATTGTAATGAATTTAATTGGGTGTGGAAAGGATAGTAATACTTACGTTCTGACATTATGACCTCTAGGACGTTTTATGGCTGTTGCGAATTTCTCAATGAGGTACCACAACTTAGTGACATTACAGGAAACTGTAGAGCGTATGAATTGGCGTAGCACAACCATCCGATGAGTTTTCTACTTTGGGAACACATTTGAAGATCTACGGGCTTATAATTGACAATGCTGTTGTAGATTCTGCATTAACACCATATGGAGGGTTTCGAATACGGGCAGGAGTTAAATTGGCTAAAGCTGAATAGGGAGTCTGCTCGAACTCCAAAGGGCACGTTTAATATGGTTGTTGGAGCCATTCTTGGTTATTGCATTATGGGAACTCAAGCGAAACGCATCGATCTTGAACACATGACTTCATGGAAACGGAATTTGCCGGAACTGTAGAGATGAGAAGGAAGAGGAAACTGTTCTTCAGCTATTGGATGTATGCTCAGCAGTATATCGGAGAAGGGAAACGCATTGATCTTGAATACATGACTTCATGGAACCGGAATTTGCAGGAACTGTAGAGATGAGAAAGAAGGGGGAACTGTTCTTCAGCTATTGGATGTATACTCAGCAGTATATCGGAGAAGCGAAACTCATTGATCTTGAACACATGACTTCATGGAAATGGAATTTGCAGGAACTGTAGAGATGAGAAAGAAGAGGGAACTGTTCTTCAGCTATTGGATGTATGCTTAGCAGTATATCGGAGAAGCGAAACGCATTGATCTTGAATACATGATTTCATGGAAACGGAATTTGCAGGAACTGTAGAGATGAGGAAACTGTTCTTCAACTATTGGATGTATGCTCAGCAGTATATCGGAGAAGCGAAACGCATTAATCTTGAACACATGACTTCATGGAAACGAAATTTGTAGGAACTGTAGAGATGAGAAAGAAGAGGAAACTGTTCTTAAGCTATTGGATGTATGCTCAGCATTATACAGGAGAAGCGAAACGCATTGATCTTGAACATATGACTTCATGGAAATGGAATTTGCAGGAACTGTAGAGATCAGAAAGAAGAGGAAACTGCTCTTCAGCTATTGGATGTATGCTCAGCAGTATATCGTAGAAGCGAAACGCATTGATCTTGAACACATGACTTCATGGAAACGGAATTTGCAGGAACTGTAGAGATGAGAAAGGAGAGGAAACTATTCTTCAGCTATTGGATGCATGCTCAGCAGTATATCGGAGAAGCGAAACGCATTGATCTTGAACACATGACTTCATGGAAACGGAATTTGCAGGAACTGTAGAGATGAGAAAGAAAAGGAAACTGTTCTGCAGCTATTGGATGTATGCTCAGCAGTATATCGGAGAAACAGAAATAACAGCAGTGTCTACTATGCAGCCAGTTTAAATGATGTGATGATGATAATGGACGTTAGGAGTTTAAAATGTTTCATCAAAAGCTGCAAATGGTTCTATTGCTAGGGGAAATAGAACACTGGGGATCATGTATCTCCAACTTTTCGTTAATTGCACGTACATATGTATTTAAAGACAACAACCTTTTGCATCTGGAGAGTATAATACAATAATTTTTGTTTCAAATAAAATCACTTGAGTTTTTTTTTGTTGTTTTTCATTTTTTTGTTGTTTTATATTTTGCAATAAAATTTAAAATATTTTTTTTTGTTTGTTTCTGTTTAACTTTAGGCTGAAATTTATAGCTAGACATCATTAATTATTTATTATTTTCTTCTTTTTCTTTTCATAACTTAATTTAGATGTTTTATAATTATGTTTACTCCATTTTTTATTTTATTTTTGTTTGTTTATGTATATTGGGTTTTTAAATTAATTTTAAACTAAAATAAAATTAAAAAATAAAATGGGAAGGATGGTTTGTTGATTGGTTTTTTAAATATTATTTTTTATTTCACTTATAATAAGATAATGCTTTCTTTTTGTTTTAAAGAAAAAAAGCTTAAATTTATAATTAAACATTTTGTTTTTCAAGGTAATTTTTGTTTTTAGTTTTTTATAACTTAGCTAGCAATTTGTTTGCAATTCATTTAAATGTTTATACAATTTGTTTTTATAGTTCTTTTTTTTTAATTAACTTTTTAATTTTATTTAAATAAAAATTAAAACTTAAATTAAAAACAAAGGCGAGGAAAAAAGTGAGTGTGTTGTTGGTTGTTGTTGGTGTATAAAAAAATTGAACTAAAAAAATTAAATAAATTATGAAAAAATTTTGCTATTGTTTGTTTATGTGTGTATTTTATATTGTTTTTTGTTTTTGTTTATGTTTTTATTTTCGTTTTGTTTTTATATTTAAAACTTGTAAAACTATTGAGTCGTTCTTTATGTTTTTCTTTTTTTAATTTGTAATTTATAAATTAAAATTAAACTTAAGAAAATTGTTTGAAAAGTAAAGAATAAAATTTATTTTTTTGTTTTCAACTTAAAAAAAACTTAAAAAAAACTAAAAAGGTTTGATTACAAAGTAGCACTTTTAAAACTTTCAAATTTATTTCTTTTTTAATATTTTTTTTTTAATTTTTAAATTACTTTAAGCTGCTATAATGTTTTTTTTTTGTTTCTAAAGATACACAATAATTTCATTCTCAAACATACATATTTAAGGGTGCTTTAGGGCTCTACAGCCCTAGAAACACCTCGTAGTCAAGCTATTTTATATCTGAATTGAATTGTAATCAGTTTTAAAACATTTTTTATTGTTTTTTTTATTAAATTTATTTATTCATTAAAAAAAACAATGAAAACTATGGACGGATTTAGAAAACCGTTGAATTATAAGTAAAACGTGTAAAATTATTGTTTTATGGCTCGATTATGAAGGGAAACTTAACCTCAAAAACAATTTTTTTTTTTGGTTCAGTTACCGCTTATAATCGTTCCATTAAATTGAACAGCAAATTCCACCGGGTACTTCAATTCGGACAAATTTCAAAAATTAATTGAAATCTTTCGTTGTAAATAAAGACTGGAAAAGTTCAAACTGTTAATGAGGTTAGGAAATCATTTATTGGGTGCTTTGTTTCAATCTAAAGCCATATTAATTATGGTACTACTACTAAGCAAATTTGTTGACTAAAAAACAGAATTGTTAGTAGTAGAGTTTAAAAAAATTGAAAAACATACAGAGATGGGCAAGATACCGATAAGATTATCTTGTGGAAAAAAAGTTCTGAGCCGGGAAAGATTCCTTTGTTGTACTCTCAAAGCAGATTTCTCATTAGCTCAGGTTAACACCATTATGCCTCTGGCAATGGTTATAGATACCATATAGCCAAAGTGAGAAACTGTATCTTATAAAATCGAATAGACAGTTACAAGCAAATCTTTGAAGCTCTTGATTTAAAAGTGGTCAGAGGCTCATTTTCGATAAAATCCAGGTTTACCACGGGCAATAGGTTAGGGGCTCATGTTTAAAAACAGTTAAAGAGAGGAGACGAAAGGATACATACATATTAACATCATTGCAAAGTCAAAGCAGCTCATTCACTCACTACTTTCGATAAAAACTAACTATTTCCCGGGAAATTGTGGCTTTTCTGAGACTTTGCTTTCTGTAGCGAACTCTGTATGTGGCTTTATACGAAGACAGCGTCTCAGGAAGCAGAAGACTGCAGAAAAAAGTTTTTTTTTTTTTTCAAATAACTTCACTTCATAGACTGCCTGAATCAAATCAAAAACAAACCAAGAACACTTGCTGAACCACAGGACTAATATAGGCAGCAGGCAACATACATGAGGAATCTGACGCATTCTTCGTTCACAGTTAGTCTTCTCTGAAGACAATTGGGTCATGGTCTAATTAAAGTCACGCCTGTTTCATGACCATCTGGAACCGATAAGAAATCTTGGCCCAGATAGGACATCCCTTCGTCATGGTTCCCCTACACAGTTGCAGAGAGAAAAGAATATCGATTGTTTTTGCTTCATTGGATTGACCTGGTGGCTTAGTTCTAATTCTCCAATCTGCTATCTCTGTGTAGTTTCTAGAAGATTGCTGATGACAGAGGTGGATTTTTTGTGAAACCAGCTTGCTTCTGAGGTTGCCTAAAACCAGCATAATACTTGTCGACTGGATTTATTACACTGCATTACAAGGTTAGGTTGCTGATAAGGACCTAGGATGGATGCCTGCTGGATTTTTGCATTGTATGTTGTGAACATGTCCTCTGTAACTGGCCATTCTGCAATGATTTGAAATCTTTGTTGATAGGGAAATTGGGAAGCTCGTTGCATATTCCTTTAAATTTTAAAAATTAAAGAAGAAAATAATTTTAACGTTTCTGTTGATAACTCAGGAATTTGCTGTCAGCTTAAAGGATCGATGCCGGGTGTAATAGTATAGAAAACTATAGAACATCTTCTGTGTAACTGTGTAACTATGTTTCCCGACACAGTTGTATACCGGGGTTCATACTCGGTTGGCAACTTCTCCAATCTACTACATCTATGGACTTTTCAGAAGGTGGCTGAAGTAGAACGAGCAGAATCGTTAGGTGAAATGTATAGAACTCTTTGAGGGTTTTTTTAATGGGATTGCCAGGCTCGTTACATATTCCTTTAAATATTAAAAATTACAGTTGGCAACTCAGGAATTTGCTGTCAGTTTAAAGGATCTGTGTGGTGTAATATTTTTTGTTTTTAAGCAGCATACGTTTGATAATTTGTTTTTAAATTATATTTTTTTTAAATATATAACTTATGTGCGTACACATACACACACATGCGTATACATATGTATATGTATATAATAAAATATGTATTATAAGTATATATATACGTTTATAATATTTAAATAATAATGTTAACATAATCACTTTCTATTATGAATTGTTGTTGGATCATGAATTAATTTTTTTTTCTTTTTTTTTAAATTATATAAAGAATGTATATATTAAATAATATATAGATATTGGGTATGTATGTCTGTATATCTTATGTTTTTTAAATAATTATTAAATTAATTAAATTTCTTTTATTAACAGTATATAAGGGGGAAGGGGGGTATAAATTATTGAAAAGAAAAACAAAAAATAAATTGGTTTTGTTTTCTTTTTTGTTTGTTTTCTTTTGTTTTTAATAATAATAATTAAATACAAATATATATTAATTTTATAATATTGTATATATTATATAGCATATATGTATCTAAAAAAAAACGAAATAAATTTAAATTATAATTTATAATTAAATATAAAGTATTATTGTTTTTATTTTTATTTTTAATTTTTGTTTTTTAAATTATTTTTTTTTTTCCTTTTTTTCGATTTTTTTTGTAATAATAGAAGAGCAGTATATAGCAAAGGAAAGGAGAAAAAAAACAAGTTCTCTTAAGAAAAAAAAAACCACGCCTATCTACCCTACCATTTCATAATGGTAGCTAGCTAACAAGGACGAGGCTAATAAACCAGCCATAAAGTTCCATATGGTAAGATTAAATTCAGGAAGTTAACAAGTTTAAGCAGAAAACTAAAGGAAAAGAGGAGTTTGGGGGGGGGTCGGAGTGTGTAGAATCTAATGTATAACTACAGGACTTTGTTGAACACAAACGCCTACCATGGGCGAAGAGGCATCTCCACTGGCGGAGCCACTATTATTGCCAGCACTCGATGAATTCGAACTATTTGCTGCAGAGCCTGAAGGTAAACGTGACGAGTGGTCACCGCCTCCACCACCACCACCACCACCACCGCCTCCTATCATACGTCTATGTGAATGTTGTAATTGCTGTTGTTGCTGTTGATGCTGCTGCTGTTGTTGTTGTAAATGTTGCTGTTGATGCATTAATTGTTGCTGCTGCTGTTGTTGTAGATTTAATGGCAATGGTGGCGGCTGTTGCTGCTGTTGTTGTTGTTGTTGTGTAGACATTTCACTGTTCATACTTACCCCAGCCAGCATATGTGAGGAGGGTGGTGGCGGTGGCGGCAGATTAAAAACGTGATTCGCTTGTGGCGGCCACGAGGAATATGAGGCAGGTCCGGTGTTTGATGCACCACCGGCAGAGGCAGTTATAACACTTGAATCGGTCATCATTAGATGTGAGGCAGCCGCCGACAATGGATGATGTACCAAATCTAAAGGCAATGAAGCAGGTGCATAATTATGATGATGACCACCGCCACCACCACCACCCATATTAACATTTGAGACGGTTTGCATTAAATTACTACTGTTCGGCGGCGGTGGCAGTTGATTATTTGTTTGATGTTTCGTTTGCAGCGGATTGAAGCCTGCACTCGTGCCGCTGCCTGAATTTTGTCGTATACGCACTGCATTTAAAGACGTCGTACTACCGCCTAACGCCGTAGTTGATGTTACACCCGCACCTTGTAACGTTGCTCCTGTTATACCGAAACGTACTGGCTGTTGTTGTTGTTGTTGTTGTGGCGGTGGTGGTGGTGGCATTTGTTGTGTCGCCAATGGTGGATCACAATCCATGGCTAAGGGATAATTATTGTTATTGTTGTTGTTGTTGTTATTACTATTCACATTGTTCGACTGTTGCAAACTCGTACTGCTACAACTGTTACTGGAGCCGGGCGTTAGCAGGCCCTGTAAAGATTGTTGTGCAGCTAGTAATTGTTGTTGTTGCTGTTGTTGTTGTTCATATAATGATTTCATCATCATACTGTTTTGTTCGAAACATTGTGGTCCAAGACCAATACCACCGCCGCCGTTACCACGTGAGGAACGTAACATATTTGAGGCTGCCGCCTGATTAAGGCTGGTTAAACTGTTCGTCTGTTGGCTGGAGGGATGCATTAGAAGACCTGTGTACGAAGATACAGAACAAAAAATTAGAAAATTTATTTAAAAAATTAAGACGTTTTGCTAAATAAGAATTTTGGAAAGTTCCAGCACTGAACTATTAAACGTGGAAGACAGGAGTGCTGTTAGATATCATGCCGTTTGCTATTTCTAGTGCCCTAAGGTGAAAAGTATTTCCGAAATGAAAACTGAAGACCTTAGGCGATGTTTTTGGGTCTTGAAAAGCTTTCTTGGTAAACCAATTCTAAAATGTGATGTGATGATGCCACCAACAATAATTCTCTTCAGCAACTTTAGTGTAACGGCCAGTGAACGTGAACATTGTCGATGAAATCGACATTCGATTCGAATAAGTGACAATCAGAATTGCATGCCGTTGGAATATATTCGAGTTGAAATTCTCGGATTTTGGATAGTCAAGCGAATTTAAAAGCCTTTCAATCGCTTTAAAAATGTGATGGTATGTGAGTGTTTAAAGCTTCTCGACACGCTAGTAAACTTGAAATATGTTACACTGTGTTGGGTTCCTGGGCATGAGGGCTATGAGCGTAATGAGATTGTAAATAGTCAGGCGAAATGAAGGGCAAATTATGTCACCAGTAGGCCATGAGCTATTTTGTAGAAAGGAGGAAGCAGAAGGTTTTTCCTTTTTATTGTCATAATTGTGATAGCCAGCGTCAGGTTAAACGGTGTCTAACCCCTGACAATGCATTCTAGGCTAAGCTGCTTTCGTTACTTTAGGAGTGTACCACTTGAACAAATTTAAGCTCTCTTATAACAGAATTAGATGATTTCTTCAAGTCGCGCTTATAACCTAGCTACTCACACCACCCACTGTGTGTGTTAATATAATCCCTGAGTGGCGGAACATACGCTTTAACGTCGATTTCAACGACAGATTTTTTTCAGAAACTTTGGCATGGCAATTTTATTTTATTTTATATATTTTCTGCCAGAAGACTCGAGACAGGGAGAAAGTCGACGAAAGAAAATGTTTGTCCGAGATGTCTAAGCTTGGTTTTTGAACTACAGGCTCTCGTTTAAAAAAGGGAAGCTAAAGAGAGGCAAAGAATCTTTTCAAATCAAGTGAATTTAATCAAAGTTTTCGAAATTACTATGAGGGGATATCTAAGCCATGCATTACACTATCCAGGAATAACCTGCGGTTGGTAACAAAGTATTTTGACAGGGCACTCTGCAGAGTATGTACTCAGAATGAAAGTTTTCTCGTGCTTAACATGTAGATTCTGTGATGAATAAGCCATCGAAACACATTTCTGGAACCTGTCGGGCATTAATCCATCTTAAAAAGAAACACCTGGCTATGTATACGGTGCTAGGCAGGAAATTGTTATCCTGAAATTTGCCAGGACAGTAGGCTTGGATGATAGCTATATAGACAATTTGAGGAGAGTACAAAAGATCGTATGGTCGCAGTCCTATGGCATCTTTTCACGAAAATAATAATAATATCTACTAGACTACGGCGACTCATAAGTGGACCAACATATATTTTTTTATTTTCAATAATTGATGTTGAAGTCTTCGTGGTCTAGTAGGTAGTGTGTTGGCTTATTAGACGAAAGCCAGGATTCGAGCCCCAGGCCAGACATCAAAATAAAATACAAAAAGTATTTCTTCGGCGACTTCCTCTCAGCAGATTTCTGGCAGAAATTCTGAGAGCAAATAAAAATTGCCATGTAAAGTTTCTCAAAAAAAATCTGTCGTTCGGAGTCGACTTTAAACTGTAGGTCCCGCCACTCATGTATAAAATTAACACACACAACATAAGTGATGTGAGAAACTAGGTCGTAATCCTGACTGAAGGGTTGTAAAGACCAAGTATGTATAGTATGTAAACGACTATGTTGGAAGAAAAGAAATTTATATTAAAAATATACTTATAATTATTAGTTACAGTGCAGGTAGGTAGGTTGGAATGGTAGCTTTGATACCAAAAGATCACGCATAGCGACCCGTATGGACGCCACAGGTGATTATATTTAATTTATTGCCGTTTCTCGAGATTATTACGTTTAAAAAAATATAAAGAAAACGTAATAAAACAATTTCGATTGAATATTTTGCAGTCTGTACCTAAAACTATTTTATAAAATGCTTCATAGAAAGCTGAAAAACAACAGTTAGAGAAAATGAATTAAAAAATACGTTTTTTTTAAAGTGTACTTCAGCGGAAATTCATTACTATGTATATGGGATGATAAATAACCACAATGATAAGGTTTTATTAATTACGTTGTAAAAATCTAAAAAACCGTTTCAATTATTTTTTTTTATTTTTTTGTTGATTATATCATAAATTTTTTATTAAGTTTTTTTGTTTGTTTGTTTTTGTTGTTGTTTTTTGCTTATTTTTCTGTTTTTTTTTTTTTTGTTTTACTTTTTATATAATCATTATTATTATTATACTTATTTATTGTTTATTTTTTTAATTTTATTTTTTTTTAATATTAATTATGAAATATTAACTTAAAATGTAAATGAAATATGGTTTGTTTTATTTTATAATTAATTATTATAATATTAATTATTATTATATATATAATTTTGTTTTTTTTAATTGTTGTTGCTGTTTTTTTATTTCTTTAGATGAAGTTTATTTTACGCTTATTAAATAAATGACTTAAATTTGTATAACATTTCTTATTTTTTTTTTAATATTATTTTCAAGTTGTTTTGTTACTTATTTTAAGTTTTATTTTTGTTTTTATGTTTTAATTATAGGTAGAAAAAAATTATAATTTATTTTTGAGTAAAAATATTTTTTAACTGAAATTTTATAATTTTTTTAATTTTTTTATTTTTGTTTATAAAAAAAATATTTTTTTTTTAGTTTTTGGGTTTTGGAAAAGTTTTTATTATATTATATTAATTTTTATATTATTTTTTATTTTTATTTATGTGTTGTTTACTTTGCATTCATATTTTTTTTTTAATTTTTTTGTGTTTTCGGATTTTGTAAATAAATATTTTTTGGTTTTATATTTTAATATATATTTTTAGCTAGTTTTTGTTGTTTCTAATATATTTTTAAATATTATTTTTTTCTTTTTTTACGTTTTTAAGGTTTCAAGTAAATTTCTTTATCTTTCGTTCTCTTTTTTATTTTTTCGCTTTCAATACTGTTGTGGTTGTGTTTGTTAATTATTACTTTTTTTATTTAAAAAATTCCTTTTTAAAATTAAATAAGTTATAGAAAGTTTTTAAATATTAAAAGTCATAAAAAAGTGTTTTTTTTTTAAACTAAAATATATAAAAAAAATTATTTAATAATTTTTAATAAAAATTACCACCGGAAATAGAAAAATTAATATTAAAAATATAATTTATTATAATTATAGGTTAGAAATTGTTTAAAAACACTACCGAGAAAATAAAAAAATTTGATAAATTAATGCAAAATAAAAATTTTAAAAATTTCATCGTTTTGTTAAAAAATTAAAAAAAAAAAAAAATAAAAAATTTCATGAAATCTGATTAGAAAATATTCAAAATTATAACAAAGGTCTGTAAAATCTTTTTTGTGGAAACCTGATTAGAAAATGTTCAAAACTACCACAGAAAATAAATTTTTATGGATATCGGACTAGAAAATGTGCAAAACATCCACAGAAGTAAACATTTTTTTATGGAAATCTGATCAGAAAATATTCAAAATTACCACACAAGTCTGAAAAATATGTTTTTATGGAAATCTGATTAAAAAAGCAATCAAAATTAGTACAGAAGTATGATGTGTTCCGCAATTTAAGAGGAATTACTCTGCTGCTACGGACCCACCCATGGTTCGTGTGTTCATTTTATCCACAAGTGGCGGGAGATATAATTTCAAGTAGAACCTTAGATTTAAAATTTATTTTCATGGTATTTCGCACTCCTTGATTTTGCCATAAGTCTGCTGAAAAAAAGACGGGTCGCCGAGAATAAAATTTTCAAAATGTAAGAGTTGAGCTTTGAATACTCGAGCAATCGTCTAATACACACTATTTCAGTGACTCTGGCGACTTCCTTGATTTTGCCATAAGTCTGCTGAAAAAAAGGCGGGTCGCCGAGAAATTTTTTTTTCCAAATCTAAGAGTTGAGCTTTGAATTCTCGAGCTATCGTCTATTTACACACTATTTAACTGACTCTGGCGGCCTCTCTACTTACCACCCATAAACAAAATACCATCTGTCATGCATGCTGTCAGACAGAGGGGGCTTCAAGTAAAAGAGAAAATAATGTAAGAGCCGAGGCGAACAGGCTTAAGGTCATTTGAACAGAGCAATACATAATACACATCAGCCCGGCTGTTATATGGAAAGCATCCAGAAGAAAAGAGGTTCACTGGCATATAATTTGATTCGAAGTCAAAATTTTATTGAAAGTTATGTACGCAACTGCAAGACTTTCTGTTTTCTGTTCACAACAATGTAAGCATGGCTCAATTATTCGACACCAACTTTGAAGTGAAACAAAGAACATGCAGGATGAGATCCTGAACCACATCTGTTCATAGAGTAGAGGCATTACGTGGAGTTTACTACAGCAGCTCACTCCAGGATTTAGATAATACGAATGTGATGCCTTGTAGACCTGTTTACAAGATGTATTATATCGAAGAAAATCTAGAATCTGCAAAGATTATTGAATAATATTGGATCCGGAATAAATAGAAAGAAAACCAAGGCCACAAGAAAAAATAATGTAAGCTTCTACTATCTACGCAGTACAGTAACAACGAATGGCGAAATGGAACCAGAAACAGACACAAACAATAGGTTCAACAAAGTGGGAACGAAAGTCTAACAATTAGAAACATTATGCAGAACTTCACAAATATTCAGAACAAAGCATAGAACATTCAACGCTTTCGATAACTCGGCTAGTATCAAAGATAATTGCAACTAAACTACAGATAGTCACTATTGAGTATCGTCTACAGCATTAGCAACATGAATATCTAAAACCTAAACAACATGGAGTCCATAATAAAACAAATCAAACGTAGAAAATGGAGGTTGATCGACCATAGAATCAGGAGGGAAGACCGTAAATTATAGTGGAGAATAATGGTGCAGACAAGACGGTCCTTTTATGATTGCAACTTAACTCCAAAATAGACTTTGTTGTGGTGGTGTAGAGAAGGAAGAGACTCACCGCTCACCTGGCATACTATCCTGTACCATCTTTAACAGAACCACCACTGTTAATGGGAGAGCTAATAGAGTAAGGTAGTAAAAAAAATCGAAGCATTGTGTTTAATTTTTAAAGGAAGTTTCGAAAAATGTTTTTAAATCCAAAAATGAAAATATTTTTTGTTTTTGTTTTTTATGGAATTTGTTCGATTTAGTTTTTATTTATGTATGCAATATAATTATTTATAATTTTTATTTATTTATTTTTTTCGGTATATAATGATCATTATAAATGACATAATTTTTGTAAAGTTTCAGTTTTTTTGTTGTTGTTTGGTTTTAATAAATATTTTTTTTGTTTTTGTTGTTGTTGCTGTGTTTATTAAATATAATTAAAGACTACAGCTAAACTTTGTTTTCTTTTTTAATGTTTTACATATTATTTTTTATTATACTTTTATTATTTTATAATTTATGTTTTTTTTTTTTTGTTAAACAATAATATCGTTTTAATATTTATTTTTTTATTTTCAAAGAAAAAAAACATTAGTTTAAAACATAAAAAAATACTCATGGTTATTTCTGTTTGTTACCAAATAAAATAAAAAATATATACTTTTTAGTCAAATAAATTTAAAATATTTTACGAAACAAAAATCAAATAAAAAATTATTTTCTTTGAAAAATAATTTTAAAGAATTTTTTTTAGAAAAATAAATTAATTATGAATGAAACAGGAAAAGTTAGAAAATTAAAATACATAATTTTTTAGGAAAATAATAATAAAAAATCATAATAATAATAAATAATCATAATAAAAATAATAATAAAAAATATTAATAAAAAAGAATAATAAAAAATAATAATAAATAAAAATAATAATAATAATAATAAATAATAACAAAATATAACAATAAAAAAAAATAATTTAATTTTAGATCTCATAAGAAACTTTTAGAACCGAGTTCGTTTTTTAGATACAAGGAACCTTTCAGCACAAAGTCCTCATATATTAATACGTAAATTTATTTACTATTAATAACTAAATAAATAAATAAAAAAATAATAACCGAAATATAAATAAAAGATAATACTAAAAAAGAACATGTAAAAACCAAAGTTAAAAACATTTTAAATTAATAAAAAAAACCTACCTACCTATTTTTTTTGTGAAAAATAAATATAAATTAATAATAAAAAGAAGAAAATAAATAAAATTATTTTTAATAAATGTAAAAACGATAAATAAATTTAAAAATAAATAAAAAGCAAAAAATATTTTCAATTAAAAAAAGTATTTTTTACAATAAAATATGACAAAAAAAGATTAAAATTTTTCTAAATATATTTTTTAAAAGAATTAGATAATTTGTTTTGTATTTCTCAATAAAAACTTTCTTTCTTTTTTGTTCATTAAAAATATGTTTATTTATTTTTTTTAAATTTTTTATTAAAAATAATTTTATCTGTTTATTAAAAATAAATATAAGAAATAAATAAAATTATTTTTAATAAATAATTAAAAATATGTATTATAAAATTAAAATTTTATTATAAGAATAAAATATTTTTATTATAAAAATAAAATATTTTTAATTATTTATTAAAAATAAATATAAGAAATAAATAAAATTATTTTTAATAAATAATTAAAAATAAAAATATGTATTATAAAATTAAAATTTTATTATAAAAATAAAATATTTTTATTATAAAAATAAAATATTTTTATTATAAAAATAAAATATTTTAATTATTTATTAAAAATAAATAAAAATATTTTTAATAAATAAAAACAAAATATTTTTATTATAAAAATAAAATATTTTTAATTATTTATTAGGAATAAATATAAAAAATAAATAAAAATAGTTTTAATAAATAAAAATTATTAATAAATAAAAATATTTTTAACAAATAAAAAATAAAAAAATAAATTAAAAATACCGTATGCAAATACAACTAAAAATATATTCTTAATAAGTAAAACAAATATCTTTAATAAATAAACTTCGTTTTCAAATGCAAGGAAATTTCAATATTTAAAATATTTTTATTAATTTTTTTAAATAAAATATCAACAGAAATAAATTAAGAATACCAAATAATGTATAATAAAATAAAAATATATTTTTAGTAATTAAAAAAATATATTTTTAATAAATAAATAAATTTTTATTATTATTATTATCAATTTTTTATTCTTCTTTTTCAAATAAATAAATATTTTTACTAAAAACCATTTTTTTATTCATTTGAAAAATCAAAAAAAAAAAAACAAATTAAAAACAATACGAAGAAATTAAAAAAAATTAAAAACAACCAAAAAAGTTAAATAAAAAACAAAATAAATTAATTTACTTTTCTAAAAAAAATAATAATTTTTCTATTTCTTTTTTTTTTATAAAAAAAATTAATTTTTTTTAATAAAGAATTTTTAATTTAAATAAATATTTTTTATTTTTAAATATGATGTTTAATAATGTCATATTTAATGGTTTTGTTTTTATTTTTTTTTCATTATTTTTGTTTATTTTTATCTAAAAAGTATGCTATAATTATTTTTATTCTTTTTATTTTTTATTATTATTATTTTATTACTAAATAATTTATAATTATTACTTAATTTTAATATTTTTGTTTTCTTTTCATATTTATTAAATTTTTATACAAACACACACGCATTTATTTGAACATTCATTCAATTTTTTACTGGTTTTTTTTCAATTTATTTTTAAATATTAAATTTTATTATTAAATTATATTTTATTATTATTTTTTAAGTAATAATAATATTTTGTGGTTGTTTTTTTTATTTTTTTTTATTTGTTTTCTTATTATGAACTATGATTTGTTGTTTTAGTACTTATGTTTTATAATAAATTTCTAATATTTTATATTATTTTTTTTTTAATTTATATTTGTATACGTTTTGGTTTGCTAATCAATTTTAATATTTTACAAGTGTATAGTTTTTGTTTTTATATTTAAACTTAATTTTTTATTTTTTTTTTTTTTGGTATGTTAAATATTTTACAGCATGTATGAATTTATTTTTTTATTTTCTTTTTAAGTTTATTAAATGGTATAAATATGTGTGTTTTTTTGTTGTTGTTTTTAATAATTTGCAAATAATGAACTCTATGGTGGTTAAGTCACCTAATAAATGCATAATTTATTTTATGTTTCTTTCTTTATTTTTTAATTATTATTTTATTTAATTACTGAATTAATAATTTATAATATAATGATTTTATGTGAGTATAATTTAGCTGTTTATTATCATAAAAAAAAAACAATAATAAAAAACTTCTTGAAATTAACTGAAAATGGTCCTTCGAAGCAATTAAATACAGAGAAATAATTTATCTGTATGGTCTACACAACAATTGAAAAAATCTTTATAATTCGTTTAGCAATTTTTTTCTATCGTTTTTAACGCGGTTACAGTTTAATGGATAACGTATTCAAAAATTTAAGATTTTTTAATTAAAGATCTCGTTAAAGATTCTATCACAATTCCTGTTCCAAAGGAATTCCAAAGTTTAGAAGTTTTTCGTTACACATGAGAATAGAGCGGCCCTAAGAGTGAATCCTGCTAAACCTAAACTTCAGTTACAGATCAAATGTTCGTACATCAAACGTTCAATATTTAATGGATCTTGATTTTGCACTCAAAGCTTCATAGAGGTTCAAACTAGTGGACTAAAATAGCCAACGCTAGTCGTGTTAATAACCATCCATTTGAAGGCTAAGACGTAGAAGCATTAAATGGCTTTCTCGTTACACGGTTCATACAATGAAAACCAGAATCAAACAGAAAGTATTGGGACCTGTTGACTGTTCGTAACTTATGGACGTTATTGTCAAGAAAATGAGTTGGTAACCTATGGTTGAACATAGATTATTTCTCTTCTTGAAATGCGTAACGACAACAGACCAGAATCTCTGATAAGAATCGAACACGTAATTCCCACATACATAGCCGCACAGAAATAAATGAATCGTGATACTGAAAACCCTCAGTAAAAAATGTGTTCCATTATAGACGGTATACATATGTAGTATGTAGTTATGGCGGCTACAGAAAAATTTAACGAGACTGTTTAAAGACAGCTTGAGAAGGAGTTTGAGTATAAACCCGGGTAAGACAGCAATAGCATTTACTGGAGAAAGAAAATTTCCTAAACGGAAAAATATTCGATTTGTGGAGGAGACAATGCCACGGAAACAGCAGTTAAAATGTTTTGGAAATCACAACAGAGTAAATTAACATACAGGGCTCTATATAGAGAGTATATCAGGAATGGCTAGACATGCCCGAATAATATGCAGAAATCCTTCAAAGGAAACCTGATGATCAGAGCAATAGAAACCTACGAAGGCATTGTTTCGCTAACAGAGGAAATCTAAAAAAACACTCTGAGAAACACACTGAGAATGAATCAAAGGAATATGTTCCTGGAAACTGAGACACTTAGGCATCGCAGAAGTAGCCGTAGTCTAGTAGGTAGTGTGTTGGCTTATTAGACGTAAACCCAGGCTTCGAGCCCCAGGCCAGACATCAAGACAAAATACAAAAAAAGTATTTATTCGGCGACTTCCTCTCAGCAGATTTCTGGCAAAAACTCGGAGAGTAAATACAAATTGCCATGAAAAAGTTTCTCAAAAATCTGTCGTTCGGAGTCGACTTTAAACTGTAGGTCCCACTACTCATGTATAAAATTAAAACACACAACATAAGTGGTGTGAGAAACTATGACGTTGTACAATGGGTAAATTCGACCTCCGGGTACTGTACTTGTATTAATTGAGAAGTACACGTCCTCTAACCTAAGCTAACTTAGGCATCGCACAAGAAAATACCTGCGTGCATATTAAGTGCTAGGCAGGAAGTTGATTGAAACCGGGGACCTAACTCCTTTGATCTCGATCATATGCGTGGACAGTCAAGCAGCAATCTCTAGGATCGTTAGGAGTTGCAAGGACTCTTTATACCGTCCGCCTTATACATCCGCCTCTACTATAGAAGAATACTTTTCCAAATTGGAAAAAGCTGCATGGAATTTAACAAACCGTAGGTGTGTCCAACAGTGAATTGATCTCGACCATATGCGTGGCCAGTCAAGCAGCAATCCCTGTGATCCTACCTCGTCAAATCCGAGGATGTCAGGAGTTGCAAGGACTCTCTATACCGCACATATCGACACGATATCTGCCTCTGCTATACAAGAATACTTTTCCAAATAGGAAAAAGCTGCATGGAATTTAACAAACCATAGCTGTGTCCAGCAGTGAATAGCTGGAAAACCAAGGAACTACCTGCAGGATTACTGTCGAAGCTGCCACGATGTGGAAGAAACGGATTCGGTACAACAACACCTTTTATGTGAGAGCCCTGCACTTCAAAACAGATGTCATAGGTTTTGCGGGTTACAGAATGTTTAAAGATCTAGGCATTATGGCGAACGTGTCAATAAGGGAACTGGCAGGTTTCATCCAATGCTCGGGGGTGGTTCGAACCCTCCACTAACAGATCATGACAAGGGGGTAAACTTGCCTGTGAACGCTGAGGTACCCACTAACATAGCCTAACCTGTATGGCGACCATGTTAGTGAGAAATGTAAGAAAATATAGAAAATTTAGAAAGAAAGAATTCTTGTATCCAGAAAGGAAAAATGCTAATGTCGAGATTTTTAAGAATTTTTAAAAATTGTATGAAATTTAATCATCGAAATTAAAAGGGTGTGTGTATGAAAAATCATAATATAAAATATGAACAATTTATTTAAGCCTTTTAGAATATACGTATGAAATATATTTTTTATATATAAAAAAATAAAAAAAAATTAAATAAATAATTTTAAATCATTATATAATTTTTAGCATTAAATAATACTTTTTAAGATTGTTAGTTTTATTTTTTAAAGTTTTGTTTTATTTTTTTGTTTTTTATAAACTTTTTCATAAATATTAATATGATTAATTGGATAAACATTGCCATAGAGTCCAAAAAGTATGTATAGAGGGGGGAGGGGTAGAAAGTTTTATTTTTACCATATTACTTTACTTTTTTTCTTCTTTTCTTTCTTTCTTTTTCTTCTTTGGGGGTGTAATAGATTTTGTTTTTGACTTTTTTTATAATTGTTTTTGTTTTTATTTTCTTGTTTTTGTTTTGTTTTGTTTTTTTTAAGTAGTAATAATAGTAAGTAGTAGTAGTAATAGTAGTTTAGTAGTTAGATTTAGTAGTAGATTTCGATGCCAAAAATATGTATTTTTTTGTTTTTGTTTTTTTTTTGCCAACTTTTATGCTTTTCTTGTTAATTTTTTTATATTTTTTGTTTTTAATAAACATTTTTTGAATTTTGTTAATTTTGTTTTATTACCAGGATTAAGTATTGTTTTGTTTTGTTTTTATTTTTTATTTTTTATTATTATTTTTTCTGTATAGAAATATATATATTTTTTTGTTTGTAAAAGGGAGAGTAGGAAAGTATATAAATTATATGAACAAAAAAAAAATAATAATAATAAAAAAAAATATTTTTTTTAAGCCCAAAACAAAACTTAGGTTTTTCTTAAAGGTTTTCTTTTTGTTCTAAATTTTTAAATTTAATTTTTCTTTTTTGTTTAAATATATATATAAATGTATATATTTTTGTTAAATATTTTTGTATGCCAAAAATGAATTTCTTTTTTAATTTTTTTATATACTTTTTTTAATTTTCTTTTTTAAGACTTAAATGTCTAAAAAAAAATTAGCAAGTAATATTTACTTTTCTGTTTTTAATATATAATTTTTAGAAGTTAAGTTTTTTGTTTTTTGTTTTTTTTTTTTAGCCAAAAGTATTAATTTTGTTTTATTTTTTTTGACGCTTTTGTTTCTGGAAAGTGTTCTAAACGTTATTTTTCTTGTTCTTTTTCATACTAAAACTATAAGATTTTTTTTATTTATTTTTTTTTATTACTACTTTTAATCATTTTTCATATATATAATAATTTATATATATTTTGTTGTAATAATATATATATATTTTTGTGTGTTTGTTGTGTTTTTAATTTACTTTTTTAAATATTTAATTTCGATTACGACAATGTTGAACCAACTAATCTTTTGTTGTTTTTTATTTTCTTTGTTTTTTTTATTAAAAATTATTTTTTTTTGTTTATAAATTAATTTTATTTTTATTTTTATTTTATTTTTTATTTATGAATTGCTATTTTTCTGCTGTTCACTTAAGTTATTGAGTTTGTTGCTGTTTAAATTAAATAGTTGCATTTTGTTGTTGTTGTTGTTGTTTTAAATTTAATTATATTTTTCTTTTTTAATTTTCTTTTCTTGTTAATAATGAATTAGAAATATTTTTTTTATGAGTTTAATCGTTTGTTTTCTTTTGTTTTATGTTTTAAAGTTAAAAATTATGGCAGTCAATTAAGTCGTTTTACAATTTATTCTTTCTTTTTTTTTAAAGTTTTCTTCATTTAAAGTAGAAAAGAAAAAAACTTATTATGGAAAAAATTATTTAATTTTTTTTTAATTAAATAAGTTTAAGGATACAATTTTTTTTACAAGTTAGCAAACATATGTTAGCACAATAAGCAAAGAAAGAGAGAGAGACTGAGAGAGGGGGATAGTCCAAAGGAATTAACATTTTGAATATTAATCTTCCTATTTAAGCATAAAAAATAATTTAAATATTTAATTTAACAAACTGAGTTTAATCAATCCAATTTTGTAACTAAAAGTTTCAAAATAAATTATTATTTTTTATTTTATTTGTACTTCGTAAATAAAATTTTTTAAAATTAAATATTTTTCCATTAAATTTTTTTATCTCTCCCCGTTGAAAACCATCCCACACAAATGTTAAAGCATTTAAAACACATTAGAATGAAAGTTTTACTTCCCCTTTACATCAATCATCCAATGTGAATATGATTTTTTTGATGGAATCCTTCTCAATAATCTCATCGAGTTGCTTAGGAAATATTTCTTCTGAAGCAAAAAAGATATTTCTAGGCGACATTAAAAAAGAAAGCCAACGTACTAAATATTTGCCAAACACTTTGAAGTCTACAATGAGCGCAGTATTTTCGATAAGACGGGAAAAAAATCACACAGCATAGTCAAGAATGCGAAAGAATAAGTCCTCGTGGAAATTGTTTTCAGTAACCTGGTTAAATAGTCTTTGTATTACTAAAAATATTTCCATACGATTTCATTGACATTCTAAGGCATTAACCCTTTGACGGACACTGACGTCTATAGACGTCATAACAAGGGTTTCTGGGGGGACATGACGTGTATACACGTCATAAATTGTTTCCTTCATAAAATCATTGTAAGAAGCTAATGCCCTTAAAAAATTGGTTTATATCAATAATATAAAGAAAACAGATCTTTATAACGATATCTATATAGACATTGTTGCGGACAAAATACGGATACAAAGCTTACAAATATTGAAACATGTTATCTTGCCAAATAACGGAGATACAGCAAGTGTCCCACGGGAAGGCCTCCTAAAAATTTGGTGTCCGTCAAAGGGTTAAAAAGTGAGACCTATCGTTTAAAGCATTGGCCAAAGTCCTTTGAAGTTGGCAATAAGCACAGAAATTTCGAAAAGATTTTTGGACAGAAAAAACGAGGGAAAACAAGGGAGTTGCAAAGGAACAGCAATGTAGGACAAAAAACAAAGCCAAAGATTTTCTTGGCATTTGTCCTTATTCTAAAAATTATTTCACTTTTTAACGCCATTTAAGAATTACGATAGAGGCCACAGCTTGATGTTCTTTCTGCAGATTAGATATCTTTGCAACGTACAGGGTGCCTTTAAAAGACATGCTAAGAACACTTTTACAGTCGACAACGGAGTGATTGCAAGGCATACTTGTGTTCTTTGTGCAGATAAGATATTTCTGCAACGTATGCAGTTGGTAAATTTAAAGGGTGCCTTTAAAAGACAAGCTAAAAACACTTTTACAGTCGGCAACAGAGTGATTGCAAGACATACTTGTGAGCTTAGACTCAAGGACTCATCATTAACTAATTTTTTTAAGAGCCTAGAGATAGCTAATGACTGACAAGTGAATGGGCCAGCATAAATCTTCAAACACAGAGACTAGCATGAACGTACTAACTGAGGAGAATGCGTTTCTGAAATCATAGCTCACAACACCAGATGGTGTTCATTGTGGACTTAAATAATGCACCCTTAATATCACTTTTATGCGACCGAAAATGGAATACAACTCTTGTGGAGACCGGTGCTGCACAAGTCTATTTTCTATTTTTTTATTCAGACGCCCTGAATTTGCTTGTAAAATGCTTTTCCTGCAGATATTTTTCCTATCTCTTACAAGCTAGATAGATTTAAATCTATATACTACTGCCTCATTGCTCTCTTCCACATCGAATATTTCTAGTTTCAACACAAGTCTAGGGACCTTCATTTGAGTCTGGGTTAGAAAAGAAACATCTTCCAAGAAGGTGAAACAAAAATGATTGTTTATGTCCGATCAGATAGATAGCCTTAGTCTAGCACAGATCCAAATTAATATTTATTCAGAAGCAGTAAAAGAAAAACCTGAAGTCTTGAAGCAGTTCTTTAAAAAGCCAGGGAGAACAGCTATGATCGTTTTTTTTTTTTGGGTTGATGATAGGTTGAGCCCGTGCTTTGTGTATTTTGAAATTCGTTTTCAAGCCGTATTATTTGCTGCAAAACGTTCTTCCTGCAAATATGTTTCCTATCACTCTCTCATTGCTATCTCCCACAACGAATTTTCCTCGTTTAAACACAATGCACTGCATGACTGGATACCATACCTTGAATCTCGGTTATAAAAGAAAAGTCTTCTATAAATTTGCAGGCGCACACGAAGCAGAGGCGCCTGGAAGGATGTGTTGCGGCAGGCCGAAATCCGTTAAACGGGTTGTTAGGCCAATTAAGCTAAGCTAAGCTTCTATAAATCGCTAAGAATATGAAACAAAAGTATGGTCAATCAGATAGTATTTATACAGAAGCAGTAAAAGAAAAACCTGAAGATTTGAAGCAGTACTTTAAAATACCAAGGAGAATAACTATGATCGTTTTTTTTTTTTATTTTAGTTGATGATAGGTTTCCTTAAAGAACATCTTTCTCTCTCTCTCTTTCTTTGGTTTTATTGTATGCAACACATATTAAAGCGTTGTTTT
Organism: Sarcophaga variegata; assembly: GCA_932273835.1. NCBI lineage: Eukaryota > Metazoa > Arthropoda > Insecta > Diptera > Sarcophagidae > Sarcophaga > Sarcophaga variegata. Next base: position 10,031,560 of record OW026358.1, read on the forward strand.
CTTTTTTTAATTTTATTTTAAATTTTAAACTAAATTGTTTTGCATAAATAACTGAAATTTTCTAACTTAAATATGTAATTATTAAAAAAATAAAAGGAATTCTGGCTTTTTATTTTATTTTGTTTTTGGTTTCTTTTTTTTGTATTTTTTTTTAAGTTTTTTGTTTTGTTTTGTTTTGTTGTTCTTGTATGTTGCATGTATGTATGTATGTATGTATGTATATAAATATATATTGAAATACTTAAAAACTACAGTAATAATAATAATAATATGCTACACTCCTCTTTACGTTACACAACATTACGTTCAGTTAACGTAACGTATAACGCAATGTTATGTATATTAATTTAAATATAATATAAATAACCATTACATTGCATTTCTTTTTCTATTTATTTATACACACACTCTCTCTCTCTTAATTAATGATTTCCTTTTTAAAGGTTTTACATGACGTTCTTAACGACAACTTATTATTCACAATGACTGACGTACGTTTAAATATTAGAAGAAGAAAGAAAAAAAAAACAAACATTTAAATGCACAAAAACCGAGATTACATGATTGGTTTGGTTTGGTTTGGTTTGTTAAGTTGCTTGTTGTCATGTTGATAATACGTACTATCCTCGTATATTATTTTAAATTTTAGTTAACAAAACATTAGGAAAATAAGGTTAAGAAGGGAAATATTACTTCGAAAACCAATATTCATCATTTAAAGCCAATTATTATTATTATTAGTTGGGACTTAAAGCTAAAGTTGTATCTTAAATGTTTTAAGATGTTTTTTTTTTTGTTGTTTACTTTTTTTTTATATATGTATAAAAGGTTTAAAAAATTAAATTTAATTTTAATTTCTTTTTTCTTAAAGGCAACAAACAAAATTTGGAAAAAAAAAAATTATTTTTCATTTTTTTGAAAATTAATTTTGAAAAGAATTTAAAAAAATTTTTCTTTTAAACTAAATGATGGATAGTACCATGTGTTGATTGTTGTTGTTGCTGTTGTTGAGGGTGTATTTGTTGCTGTTGTGTTTGTCCCATTGTATTGGCTGTTGAGGATGATGTTGCTGTTGTTGTTGTTGTTGTTATTATTTTATGTATTATATTCCTGGTAGCTGCTGTATTCGAACCTGAGGAAGCGATTGATGTTGTTGATGAAGATGTTGATGATGCTGATTTTAATGATGTTGAATGCTGTTGTTGTTGATGTAAATAATGTTCTTTCAACATAATGCCAGGTCATCGTCTATCGTCTATTTTTGTTGTTTTTTTTTTGTTTATGTTGTTTAAATATAAATTTTACAATTTGTGTTCAGTTTTTAATGAATTTTTATTGTGATTTTTTTTTTGTTACAAATATTTTGTGTTAAAAAAAAAGTAGAAAAAGAGAAGGGAATTACATTTGGTTGTTAAGCACAATACAATACAATACAATATTTAATTAATTTTTTTCTTTTAGTAAATATAGGGTGTTTCAAGTTCGTATTGCTTTTTTAAAAGCAAAATTGTTAAATATTTGCTATCTGGTGGAATCAATTTTCTTTCGAAATGAAATACATAATAAATCCTCTGAAGTTTTGTTTATTTGGTAATAAAGGGTTCGCCAAATAATTTTTTTTTCTTGAAAATGCTTAAAAAAAAAACTACTGAATATTTTCTCAAATTTCTTTTTTTATTTGAAAGTACAATCCTTCCGGTTAATAATGGAAAATAATTTCATTCAAATGGCTGCCTCGGCTGGCCATGAAGTAGCCTACACGAATATTGTCCTTTAAAGCGTCAATTGTCTCTGGCTTGTCGGCGTAACACTTATCTTTGACGGCACCACCCCACAAATAATAGTCCAACGGTGTCAAATTGCAGCTCCGAGGTAGCCAAACGACATCAGCTCTGCGGCTGATAATGCGATCTTCAAAAACAGGGCGCAAAACATCGAGTGTAGCTTCGGCTGTGTGGCACGTAGCGCCGTCCTGTTGAAACCAAATGTTGCCAATATCCTCCTCTTGAATTTTTGTGAACAAAAATTCGTTCAACATGGCCCGATAACGATCGCCATTGACTCCTTGCTCATTTTCGAAGAAAAATGGCCCAATTATGCCTCTGGACCAAAATCCGCACCAAACAGTGACTCGTTTTGGATGCGTCGGCTTTTCAATGTATGCGTGCGGGTTTTCTGTGCCCCAAATGCGACAATTTTGCTTGTTTACATACCCGCCAAGATCAAAATGAGCTTCATCTGAAAAGATGATTTTTTTTTGCCAAAATCGGCATCTTCTGGTGTAGGCTACTGCAGGGCCGGCCGAGGCAGCCATTTGAATGAAATTATTTTCCATTATTAACCGGAAGGATTGTACTTTCAAATAAAATCAAATGGCAAGATTATAAAGAAATTTGAACAGATTGCATTCCTAATTTGTCGATTCCATGAAGTCCCCAGCAATTAGGACTGCCTTACGGTTCACTATGACTTATTTAGATTTTTTATTTGCATTCTTCACCATATTAAGTCCAACTCACACAAGTTTTGAAGCCAGCTAATCATTTACAACGCTGATTGCTAGCTAAAGAGCAGCAGACTTTCGGTGCTGATTTTTCGAACAAAATTTTCTTCAGCTGTGATGATCATTTCAGGGTGGTCCGTGAGTTAGGCCAACAAGTAAAGTTGGAATCAAAGAACTCTAAGAAGAAGTAACAATGGAATATCCATTGCAACAAGGAAAATCGAATGTTTGAGGTGCATTATCATTTCAAGATGTTATTGGGCCGGATTTTTTTCGAAAATGACATCAACTAAGTACATATTGGCAGTATGAAACCACTTTGTTTCCTTTGCAATTAAAGATTATGGACTAGATGGTATGTGATTTCAAAGACAACACGACACGATCCATTTTTGTTTATTTAGGGACGCCAATTGGTCACCGTTAGAACTGTTTTTGGAGCTGCATCAAGGATTATGTCTACGCGGACATCCTTCTAAAGTTAGAGTATTTGAAAATCAAAACTTTGTCAAGTAAAGTTTATCGAAAAATTCAGTAGTCTGGCTCGGTAGTATATACCAGACTGATGCTTAATTTGCAATTGAATACGCAACTTGAACTTGAAACATCACACTAAGTTTGTTCTTTAATTTTTTTTTAACAACTTTTGTAACTAAAACTAAACTAAACAGTTTATAAATAATTGACATTGAAATTATACGTTTAAATACAAATAATAATCATAATAATAATAACAAATATGAATAAATAAATAGAAATTAAATGAAACTTTACAAAATTATGTTTACAAAACAGAAAAATAAACATTTAAAGGAAACAAAACATACGTACATACAAAACTGGCATACTTTTAAGGTTAGTAGACACGATTAATTTATTGGCATACTTTGGGGGGCAATGATTCAATATTTTTTTAATTTCAATTTCAATTTTTTTAATTCAATTTGAGTTCGAAAGATATTTAATTTCTGTTCTAAAGACATAACATTTCATCATACAAAATTCTGTTCTACAGGCGCTTTGACATCGCATTGTCGCTTTCCTTTCAAACTTCAAACATAATTTGACATTTTACTACGATACAGTGGTATCATGTTATATTATAAATTATATTGCCTGTTAAGGCTACGGATTTATAGTTTATTAAAACCCTTAATCTCTATAGAAATTTATACCCAACCAATAATCGACCAGGTCGTTCTAAAACTACATGGCGCAGAAACGGTTTCTCACAGATAAGACACTTAAACAAACCGTGGTAAGAAGTTAAATGGTTTGTAACAATAGAACACATTCCTAAGTGGAATGAATTAAGAGTAATAAAGAAAAAGGGATCCAATCCCCAATTGGGAACAATGGCATGATGCCTTTAATGTACCTATTATGACATTACAATGGAATCAACTTCCAGAAAAGTAGTACAGCCATGTCCAGACCAATGTAGTATCGTGCGGTACTGTTTAACAATGGCATGATGCCTTTAATGTACCTATTATGGCATTACAATGGAATCAACTTCCAGAAAAGCAGTACAGCCATGTCCAGTCCAATGTACTGACCAAGTTCCACAAAAAAAAAAATCAAGGAAGAGGAAGAAGTTGGTCAGTGCAAGGGCTTTTTGAAGTCGCCGTAGTCTAGTAGGTAGTGTGTAGGCTGGGTTCGAGCCCCAGGCCAGACATCAAGACAAAATACAAAAAGTATTTCTTCGGCGACTTCCTCTCAGCAGATTTCTGGCAAAAACTCTGAGAGTAAATAAAATTGCCATGAAAAAGTTTCTCAAAAATCTGTCGTTCGGAGTCGACTTTAAACTGTAGGCCCCACCACTCATGTATAAAAATTAACACACACAACATAAGCGGTGTGAGAAACTAGGACGTTGTACAATGGGTCAATTCGACCTCCGGGTACTGTACTTGTCTTAATTGACTAGTACACGTTCTCTAACTTAACCTAACCTAAGGGCTGCACAAACCACAAAATCTAGATCTGTTAAGCTTTCCAGAGAGTTGCTGTACAGAAATATCTCTTTATTCGTCAACCACACTGGGCAGTGACAGAGGAAGTAGTTAAGTATCGTTTGCAACTCCTATAAAAATCGTGATACGCAAGACCTAATCTTCTCACAGGAAGACTAAAGTGGTAGAAAGACCTGTAATCATATCAATCACTGTACGTTATCTGCATCTAAGAACTCTCATCAAAGGGAATACTATTCTGAGGGCATATTTTTTGCACGAGCTATAATTCGCAGTATAAGGGACCCTAACAATGTGATCAATCTCTTCGCGTAGCAGCTTGTACCTGGTGTAGCTAACCCTCGCCGATCGCGTGATTATTCACCAAGATGAGATTGTTTTTTTTTTATAACCAAGATTCAATGGATGGTCCCCAGTCATTGTGTTGAAACGAGGAAAATTCGTTGTGGGAGATAGCAATGAGGGAGAAGTAATGTAAGTGATAGGAAACATTACTAACGATAAGATCAATCTCCCAGCGTAGTAGCTTGTACCTGCTATAGCTAACCCTATTAGGGTTTAGATTTCCCTCGCCGAACGTGTGATTATTCATTAAAAGTTGTCCGGCATTTTCTATTCTGGATGATTGCCGTATAAACACCATCAAAGTCTTTTAGTGATGCTTGGTTGTCTGCAAAGATTCAATAATCTCTACAGTATACTGGGGTATGGCTAGCCCATAGACATCTTGGTACATTGTAGATACTTTGGCTTGGCTAATAATATAGCTAGCATGGGACTAGACTAATCCTCCTAATCCGCTTACTTTAAATAGTAGATTAGTACGGTTCCTATACAAATTAAGCCAAATAAATTTGGCAATGAAACAATAGTCCTCGTCAGGACAGAATTTGTCAGCATCATTTAGCCTATGAACAGTTTAACGGAGCTAAAATAATTGGATTGCTAGTCTGTGGGGGTGCGCCTGCTCTAACCAATTCATTAACTACACAACTTTGGACTTGTTGTTGTAAACTTACACTAGCATTCAGTATTAGACAGCTATACGGACAAGACATTTGAAACCCAAAGAGTTTTTAAGTTCATTTAAATAAAAACAAGAAAAATCATATTCGAAAACATAACTTAAAGTTTCTCAAATAAAATTATAAAACAAAAACAGAAAATCTGCTTTTAAACGAGAAACTACCAACGAAAACAATTCATAATGAAATCAATCAACTAAATATATGGAAATCAAATAAAGAATATAAAAATAGAGAAAATATTTATAAAGAAGACTTACCATGACTCTGTTGTTCTGAATGTTGCACCGCACTGGCCGGTACCATTTGACCGCCCGGCACTAAAGCGGCCGTCGATGATGATGTTGAACTAACGGAAGGCGAAGATATTGCTATACTACCAGGTTGTACTGTACCAGCACCCGTATTCGTACCCTCATCTGTGGTACGTTTAAAGAAATTATGCTGCAAAGCATAATACGGTGTGACACGTGTTTTTGGATCAAAATCCAACATTCGTAATATTAAGTCTTTAAATTTCAAATAATCGGCTACCGAATGGCCCGGCTCGTCCATACGTCGACCGCCGGGACCACCCGTCTCCACACCCAATATATCGTGCAGTTTACGTGACCCAGGCGGTTTATATTTACGGCCATTCTGACTCTTCTTCAATACATAAGAACCATCGGAGACAATTTTATCGAAAAATTTACGTGTCTTGTGCGCTTGATCCAATAAATATTTGGGCGGCATACCCAATACCTCAACGATTTTGTTCATTTGATCGACCTCATTGCAGCCGGAGAATAATGGTTCGCCGGTATGCATTTCAACTAAAATACAACCCAAAGACCACATATCAATGGCCAAATCGTATGGTATGCCCAATAAAACTTCCGGTGAACGATAGAAACGTGATTGTATATATTGGTATATCTGTGAAATAAAAAGAGATTATAAAGTAAATGGATTCGTAATTGTAGCATTCGATTCGACTTACCCTTTGACCCAATTGACATGAACTGCCAAAATCAACAATTTTAATGGCTGATCTTTTTGGATTACAAAGTAATATATTTTCGGGTTTTAGATCACAGTGGATTATATTCAGTTCGGGAGTACTCAAAAAGAGCAAAGCAGTGCATAGCTGTTGAGCAAATTTTCGTGTTAAATTCAATGAGACACCACGAAAATTTGTATTACGTAATAAATCATATAAATTATAGGATAATAATTCAAATACTAAACATAAATGATTGCGCCACATAAAATGCCGTTTAAGTTTAACTGTAAAAGAAAGAGAAGGACAAAGAAAAAAGATAAGCAGATTAGAAATGTTTATTATACGTTTACTTTGTGAGTGGTAATAAAGAAAACATTGTAGAAGGTGTAGTAAAAAAGAAATTCAATACGTTTCCAATGGACGACTTTATTAATCGGTATCCATGTCATGTTGTATACGTCCTCAAGGCTCCTGCTAGTTGATTATACCCAAAGAGTACCTACACAGAAACCCTTTTCTGTCTTTTGCAGATAATGTTGGAAATAAGTTAGGTTAGGTTAGGTTAGAGCACGTGTACTTGTCAATTAAGGCAAGTACAGTACCCGGAGGTCGAATTGACCCATTGTACAACGTCCTAGTTTCTCACACCACTTATGTTGTGTGTGTTAATTTTTATACATGAGTGGTGGGGCCTCCGAACGACAGATTTTTGAGAAACTTTTTTTCATGGCAGTTTTTATTTACTCTCAGAGTTTTTGCAAAAAATTTGCTGAGAGGAAGTCGCCGAAGAAAACTTTTTGTATTTTGTCTTGATGTCTAGCCAGGGGCTCGAACCCTGGCTTTATGTCTAATAAGCCAACACACTACCTACTAGACTACGGCCACTTCATGTTGGACAATAACAAGGCAAGCAATGATAGCCTCCTGCCCCTACAAAATCCTTAACGAAGAAAAAAAACTCACTTGAGTTGTGATAACGCAGTGACCACCTCAGCTAAGCTATCTAGTCAATATCCCTACTGAAACTTTTCTCTGTTTACCTTGCATGCTGCTGCCTTATTTGCTGCCACTACAAAAACCCTGATAAAGAAAGGACCTATTCATCGTACTATTCGGATTTCCGTATCGGATCCAACAGTGAGCTGTATGACGACATTGACGTTGTACAGCGTATTAATATCCAGCGGCTAAGCTGGCTCGGCCATGTCGTTCGAATGGAGGAGGATGCTCCGGCGAGACCTTGTATCCGTTGGAAGGACCAAATCGAGGAAGCAATGTCATCGATTGCTGTAACCAACTGGCGTAGGTGCGCAAGAAGCAGAGGCGCCTGGAAGGATGTGTTGCGGCAGGCCGAAACGGGTTGTTATGGCCAGTTAAGTAAGTAAGTAAGTAGTCATCGTACAAGAGCACCGATAACACAGTGACCAGTAATCACATCAACCACCTTTCGTTCCCGTATCTGTAAATTCCGATCAAAGCGAATGATCTCTTCTTCTGATCATAGAGGCCAGATCTGCCGCATTATAGCACATGTTGGCAGCCAGGGCTATCTTGCGAGCGCAAGCGATGAATCAAAACTTAGTTCCTGTCTTATATAACATATAAGCGATCAGGTTTCCTTCATTGCCTGCGTGACCAGGCATTCATGTGATTTTGAACAGTAAGGCGTATGCAAAAGTACCTTTATAATGGAAGCAGCAGGATGTTTGGTCGAGGCACTCTATCGGGGAGTGTTGCATTATTCTTCTATTGACCGATATTTTTCTGATAGGATACTATTCCTAGCCTAGGCCAATGAATGCCATTTGTGAACTACTCTCAGACGGTCCAGTTGTTCACGGCATGGGTCGAAATTAAAGAATTTTGCTATAACAGAGCCGCTAATAGCAAATGATTTACTACCAGTAGCATCAAACATATAGCAAAGCCTTTCAAGCCTATTACTTCTAGCTTGTATACCATTTGCACGGACTTAGTACGATTCTACCACGAGATTTTTCGGCTGCTATAGTTCCTGGTAACGGCCTTTTTATCACCAATCAATGTCTCCTTTCGAAATGCAACAATTTTTTTTGTAGTTTAGCAGCAAGTCGCAGATAAATATTCGTCTCATGAGGCTATTTTTTTAACTCGTATGGCTTCCATATTGTTTTCTTATCGAGTCCGATTCAAATCTTAGATCGTTAGTTACTGGTTTTAGCACTGCGGAACTTGATGTAAAGATTGTTATGTATCCACCAAATACATACCACCTGTTACCATATGATTCCCCAACAGTTGCCGTTTAAGGAGAATTATTTTGTTTTTGAAAAATCTGCTGCAATAGAGGCTTGTAAAGACCAACTGTCCGGGTGGCCAGTTTTATCCATAAGAACACAGCACCAGTGCCTTTTATAATCAATCAGCATGTATGGAATCAGCAGTATTGCCCAATTCGTGTTCTACTATTACAATGTCAGCCAATACATATTGACAGTGACCATCCTAACACGCCGGTAGCTGAATTTAAAGGTCCTTTGGCTTGAAACTAATAATCCAAATGTTTATCACGTCCTCCAGCTTTCGGAAATCAACTTTATTGTTAAAAATGAGCCCTCATAGAAGCTTAAAATCGTTTGTCCAAGAGCTCGGTATTGGTCAATAGAAGAAAAACAAAATTATTCCACATAGACCGAGAGTGATTCACCTCAACCGCCAAAAGTTTGGAAGGTTATTATACATCCATCGGATTACCACCAATATCAGCTTATGAAAATCCGATTGTACTAGACGATACGTGGTGGCTGTGGTTTGGACTCAAATCGCGGGAAGAGTCTAGTCAGTAGGCTCGGTGTGGAGTTGCATGTTCAAAAGGGTGCCGTGACCCAAAGATCGGAAGGAGTTTTGGATAGGCTCCGCTCCTAACCAAGGGGGAAATCATGTCAAATACATGGTTTCGAATTGGTACTCAGTTGGTAGCAGTCTGCTACATTTGGGGGCGTTGGTAGACGCATTGTATTTCACCCTGTGCGAACAGCACCGTGGGATTGGGTCCACGCGGACAGGTACCCACGTAAAACCCATTGTCGTTGTACTAGACGATAGAAAAGGATTTGTCTTCCACTAGCACAACGACAGTGAGTCGCCTAATGTTTCACAAACTTAGTTAACCTCATAATTGAAATGTGTTGTCTTCTCCTCTTTATAAGAGAATAATTTTCCATAACAATAGAAGCTTGTATGTGTACACAACTCCAAGACTGGGCTACCCACATTAATCGTGACCCGATTTAAAGTTCTGTCAGGTTTCTAAAGGAACGCTTCTAATATCAGTACCAGAACCAGAACCTCTTAATAATTTTATTGCTGATAAATTCTCTTCGATAGACTTGTGACAAACGATGATTGTCCCAGTTATTTGCCAATAGAGACGAGGGATACCAAGAGATAGGCATACTAGATTTCTTTTTACTACACCTCTTATAATTTCTAATTGCCATATACATATGTACATACCGATATAATATTTATTTTCTGCATCTGCACGATTCATCATTTCCAATAGTTTAACCTCAATTTGTGCCTGATTTAGGAACGGTTTTTTATTCTTAATTATTTTTATTGCTACATAACCTTGCTCTTCATGATCATAAGCTTTGACCACTTGTCCAAAACTGCCTTTACCTATAGAGAGGAGAGAAGAAAAAGAAAATGTAAACAATTAAGTTGGAAACAAAAAAAAAATAAGTTTGTATGTATGTCCGGCGCTCACCTATTAATGAATCAATTTCATAACGATCTAAAAATCGTTCACCATGTTTAATTATATAATCGTGATTATCATCATCATAGCCATCGTTATATAATTTACGTTCCTTTTTGTTGGAGGAGTCATCTTCGCCTTGAGTCTGTTGGGCACGTCGTTTCTTTTTAGCATAATAGACCTGAAAGGAAAAAACGAATTCAGTTTTAAAATGATTTTTTTTTGAAAATATTGAAAAAAATCCAAAAATCAAACTCACTGAAGGATCTGTAAAGACCATAATATCAAAATATATATGTATGTATATGGGGCTATAGAGGCGATTACAATGTACGTTACGACAAAGGTACGAAAAAAAAAGAATTGAACTGAACAAATGAAAAAAAGACACAAAAATACTGAAATTTTAAAAAAAAAAAAAAGCCAAAAATAAAGAAGGAAAAAATAATTTTTTTCCACTGACAATAGGAAAACAAATCGAATTGAAAAAGAAACTTAACCCTTAGGTGGTCATTTAAATATTTAAAATTGCTTGCAAAGCAGCAGAGGAACTCAATTACTGCAATTTTAGGTTAGGTTGTATGGTTAGTTCGTCATAATTAGACCCATTATTTCCATTGCGATACAATAAACAGAGTAGCCTTTCTTTCCACGTTCATAATCCTCGTTCATAAACCTTCTGAGTGAACTAATCACGAATAAGATAGCGTTCGCTCATAGAATACTGCCTGCTTGTTATGGCAACTTCTACGAACATCATTTCCCTCTAGCTCCATGGGATATGTACGTTCGTTGAATATCTAAGCATAGGAACAGAACAGTCAAGCGGACCAGAGAGCGATTGGATCGGCCTGTTAAAAGTTGGTGATTTGGGACCAGATGAGATATTTGCGTGTTATATAGGACTATTAGGGTAAGGTTTCGCGCGAAGGAACGTATAAGGCCTAGGAATTTGTGGCTATGAATTGTCGGTGGTACAACTGGCCACTGCTGGAACTTCATAAGCATAATCTGACACTAGAAACTGGTTTCTTTTTCCCGACTTTATGGTGACAGATCACTAGCGAGGATTTGGTATAGGTTAGGTTGAATTGCCATAAAAAGCATGGTTGCACTGTATCATCGATAACACCTATTCCGTGATTTGCCTACAACTCTAGACTAGAATTCCTCAGTCATCCTAATAGTTGTACGAAAGTCTGGTTTTATTCAATCCACCTTGGTGTAGACACGTTCTGTCAATAAATTCTAGGCACCTAAGAATCCCTTGACTCACGTTTCCAAGTACCGATCCTTTGTCGAATGTCTAAATCAAACGAATAGTAGGTAGTAGTAGTGGGTAGTTAGGAGGTGAAAGAGCGCATCTCCTGCGCCGTTGTCTAGCTGCCACAGACAAGGATGGCAGCTGGTCCTAATTTTTATCGAAAAATTGTCTTTAGCAATAAGACCTATTTTTAAATGTATAGTAATGGTAATGGACGATTTAATAAATACGAGGCCTATTGAAAAAAATATCTGGTTGCCTATAGGTTAACAGTGCTAATAAAAAAATTATTAAAATTACAATATTTTCAGAATTGTAACGGTTTTTCTTACATTTTACAAAAAGTAAAACATAAAAAGGCGAAAAATTAAAAAAAAACACAATTTAAAAATTTCCTTAAAGTAGGCAATATTTTTTAAAAAGATACGATTTAAAAATTCAAAATTATCATACGCCTTATAGTAGACACTACTTTTGAAAAGAACAAAAACAAAACAAAATAAAAGCAATTAAAAATTGTAATGAATAATTTAAAAATTATATTACACGCCTAAAAGTAGGCAATATTTTTTGAAGCTAGAAAAATTTGAAAAGAGAAATTTAATGAAATAATTTAAAATGATTACACGCCCTCAAGTAGACAATCATTTCTAAGGGGGGGAAAATCAAATTAAAAATTAAATTTTAATAAATAATTCAAAATTATATTACACGCCTGAAAGAAGGCAATATTTTTTAAGAGAACAAAAAACAAAACAAAATAAAAGCAATTAAAATAATTAAAATGCAATGGATAATTTTAAAAAATTATATTACACCCCTAAAAGCAGGCAATATTTTTTGAAGCTAGAAAAAATTGAAAAGAGAATTTAATGAAATAGTTTAAAATGATTACACGCCCTCAAGTAGGCAATCATTTCTAAGGGGGGGAAAATCAAATTAAAAATTAAATTTTAATAATTAATTCAAATTTATATTAAACGCCTGAAAGAAGGCAATATTTTTTCTAAGAGAAAAAGGCAAAAAAAATTAATTCGAAAATAATTTAAAAAACTTTAATTTTAATTTTTGTGCTTCTTGAAAATATTTGTTTTTTTTTTGTATTTTTTTAATGTTAAAACAAAGTGTATATGTATGTGGTTATACGAGCTAAGGAAAAGCACACATATTGAAATGTAAACACAACTAAAAGCGCATGTGTCTAACACGGCTACGGAAAACACACACACACATATGGATAGGAGAGAGATAAAAAAAATTTCTTTTTCAACAAGAAAAAAAGCAAAACCAAAAATAGGAAAACACTGAAAATATAAATTCAAAAAGTAGCAGTCAAACAGAAAATAGAGAAGAGATATAAGCATGGATAGACAATATGACAGTCAGTTAGACAGCCAGTCAGCCAGCTTACACACACACACACACATGCTAACATATTAAAATACAATAACAAAATAGCCTAGACTGCCAACCAGTCAGCCATGCTACAGCCAGTCAGCCAGCCAGCTAAGCAAACCAGCCAGCCATCTAACGAATTTATACGGAGAAAAACATGGTTAAACAGACGGCATTAGCAAACCAGTCAGCCAGCCAAACAGCCGGCCTACTCATACCGTTTGTTTTCAATGCTTTGCAATGTACACACATGTACACATGTGTACGACTGTGTAGTGTAGCTCTCTCTCACCCATAAAAGTATGCAATGAAAAATCAAAAATTGCAAAAAAGTTGTTGCTAACCCGTAGAACATTTAGAATTCTGCTGTTTATATATATATATGTATGTGTGGAAATGTAAGTGAGTGTCTGTGTGTGTGTGTATGTGTATGAGTGTACAGGCAGGCACAGAAAATAAAGAAAGATGTATAAGTAAGAAAAAAATACACACGCACACACAGGGAAAAAGAACTGGGGGATAGAGAGAGAGAGAGAGAGAGAGTAAAGGAAACACAACAAAATATAACAGAAAACAATATGACATATGAAGCAATATTAAGTGAGAGAGAGAAAGAGACAGAGAGAAAGTGGGAGAAAGGGGGATATAAACAAAACAAAACATACTCTTACACTAAAACATAAACATTTATGTGTAAAACATGATCAAAAAAAAAGCCAAGAGAAGAGAATAACATTAACAAAGTGTAGAAATAATAAAGAAAAACAAACAATAATAAATAGATTAAAGCATTATTAACAACAATAACAGGAAAACAATAACAACAAATAAAATAGGAAAACGCACAAAAACCAAGAGAGAGAGAGAGAGAGAGAGAGAGAGGCACTGAAAAATAGGAAACAATGCAAGGAAATATTTAACACTAGAAAAACAACAACAAAAAACCCATAATATAATAATAAAAACACACAAACAAAATATAAAAAGAAACCAAAAACACACACACACACACACAAAAAGGAGAACAAAAAAGAGAAAGAGATAGAAAAACCAGCAATACAGTACCAAGTATAAGAGCTGTTGTTCTACGTAATGGTACACATATAAAGTTGCGCCTAAAAGTCTGTTTAGCTCCAACACAAACACACACACAAATACACACACACTTATAACTGCATAAATATAAGGGAACAAAACAAACTACATAAATGAACGCTTAAAAATGGGTGTATGCCAAATGCAGTTGACGTCAACGTCTAGCGATAATGTACCTTCTGAGGTTTTTTTTGCTGCACTCACAACTTCTTTTTAACAGAGGAATGACAAGCATACACACATACAAGCATTACACAGGCACACACACATATACTCAAAACACCACCGTTAAGCTTTAAACATAATATCCAAAATACAATGTTAAATAACAGTAAAAGAGAGAGAGAGAGAGAGAGCCACTCTACTAAAATGTACAAACAAATAACCACAAAGCTTTAAAACCCCCATTATTGTTTATCCACACAAAATAAAACCAGTTTCCTTCCAATGTTTCATTTCTCTTGTCTCGCTCTCTCAGTAATTCCATTTAAGGTTTTTGTCATTAATATCAATAAAACAACAAAAGCAACTACAACAACAACAAATAACAAAAAATTATAGCTCCTCCAAAATGTTTCGTTAAATTTCCTTCAAGCAAAACTAAAAGAGAGCCCCTCTTAACATAAACATCGAAAGAGAGCGAGATTTGCCAACCGTTATGGTTGTAAAAATGGCTTCATCCATCGCAAGTAACCCACAAATAACAGTTTAAAATTGTTTGCTTATGTTATATCGTAAGTATAACAGTGTGTAAGTGTTTAAAACATTATGTTGTGTTTGAAAATGTTGCCAGATTGTTAAAAATAAGAAAAATATTACCGTTACTAGGTAAAAAATTAATTTAAATAAAGGCTTTGGAGAAATATAAAGAATTTTGAATTAAAATTTTCTTTTTTGGCAAATTAAAATCAATTTTATTCCAATTCAAACCCAAAAGGTACCCAGAGTAAAACAACAAATAAAGAAACTGGGGGGGATTAAAAAATAAATGATTTTATTTTTATTTATTTAAAAAGTTTGTGTATTTTCTTAAATTAATTTATGTTTGAAGTTTAATTGTTACTTATTCTCTATGCATGCTTAAAAATAACACCTAAAAGTAGGCAGTGTTTTATATGATCATATCTCAAACAGGGCTTATGACAGATTATCCATTTTGGGGCTTCCAAAATCCAGAAGGAAAAGATGCCAGCTGTTAAATATCTTTCCCCTGAAGTGTAATTTAATTAGTAATGGGCTTGCCAACCGAAAAACACATTAAAAATATTTTAAAATTTACTATATGTAAGGGTCGATTCATACGTGACTACTTTTCCGGCATCCATCTACCCATCTTATATATAAAGTCCAACTTACGCAAGAGTTAAAGCCGGCACAACGCCGTAGATGTGTTAATTTCGCTTCAGAATAACAGACTTGAAACTTTGTGCTTTGCGAGTGAGCACACTGCAGAATGCAGGGATCTGGCTGCTGGCCCTGTAGGCCGCTTATAGGATTCTCATTTATGTTGATCGAACAAAGGATAAAACAGAGAGTAGAAATGTTAAGGGGGAAATCTACAGTTATAAAAGGCTCAGAATGAACCGTGATGAACATAATGGCTTCAGAAACTGGGAGAGTCATAGATTTCCTGATTGGATATCGTGCGCAGAACACAATGATTCCTTTAACGGCTTTAGAGAGTTAGAATCTTTAGACATTTCTTTCCTATACAGATTCATTTAGGCTATTGACTGGCTCATGGGATGACTATTTTTTCCACTTCTTACTTCACTCATTCTGTCTGATCTATTATCATTCTATTATTGTGTATTATCTTCGTAATCTAAACTCCCAATTTTCTTTCAAATTCTTAAATAATTCATATCCTTTACAATCACACATCTGGCAGCACACAACCCTGTTCCTAAACACTGCTCATCAACAACATGGAGTAGAAAACATAGCAACAAAATCCACACTCATGTACATGGAAGCATAGCCACAACAAAAATCTGCACAAAATCTGCAGCCAGAGTATTAGCAGCTAAAATAATCATACAAATTCATGCATTCCACACACCCACCTAAACACACAGGCATACACATACACGCTCCATAAACAACACTCACACACAAATTAATTTCTTTTTAAACAACTTCTAACGAGCATTCAATATTAAAACACGAGAGTAATACCATATAAGTGAGCGGAGAAAGAGAGTTTTATTATGTCTGCCGACGCCATTAACAACAATGAAAAAAACCTACATAAACAATAATAAGAATGTAACCGTAAGCATATGACAAATACACTCATATTTCTTCTTTCGCTCTCATCCCGCAATACACAACACAACCGAAAGCATCATTATAAGCTTCATTATTATGTTGTGAAACATTATTATCATTATTATTACGTATGTATGTATGGCTGTTGTTATTATCATTATCATCATAAACAAACAAAAAAACGATTCAACAGCGTGTTAATGGTGAATATCCGGTTTATCTTTTGTATTGTATTTTGGGAAGTAAATTTTCTCTTTTTTTTATTATTATTATTGTCGTTATTGTTTGTTAGTGTTGTAAAACGAAGGAAAAAAACCAATGAAAACAATATTGAGAGGAGGAGGTGGTTGTCAGTCAACCAACACTTTTGTATACATTTTTATGCAAATTGTTTACAAAATAAACAAAACAAAAAAACAGAAAGAGAGTGAGAGCGGGAGCGGGAGAATAAAGTGTTAAGAATTCTTTATGACTGACTGTTAAGCTTAGTTGGGGTTTGGTTTGCATATTTTCAATGCATATTTTCTCTCAGTGTTTATTTCCAAACTGAGAGTTAAGAGAGGGAATAGAAAGACAGAGAGAGAGAGAGAAAGCACATGTTAATTCAATAAAAAGTATGGCAACTTCAATCATCAAAAATATGAGAGCGAGTGATGAATCCACTTGCTAGACAGCTTAAATCGTGTATAACTTGCGTTGTATAAGCGGGATTCGATCGCGCAAGGTGGCGTTAGAAAGGTAAGGCTTCGCTGAAATTAAAGGAAGCTCATTTGAGCACACACAACGAGTCGATGGTGATCATAGGACTAAATTCCAACTCCTAATTAGGACCTTTTTTCCAATCATCATCATCATGAACTTCGCATTTAAGCATGACTGTCTTAGAATCAAACAGAAAACCAAGTATATAGTAGTCACTCCGATATTTACTAACAACATCTCCGTTAAACTATCGAGAAATGACGCGGCAAATGAAAGAAATCTGCGTTGAGTCAGATACGAACACTGATGGGTGAAGTGGGGATATACTCTCTTTCTCCCCAATCGATCTATACTCATCATCCAAGTCTTGGAGTATTCTGTGGAAGGCGAGAACACTATCCTCTTTAAGATTCCAGTCGCTTGCGTATGCCGCATTTGGCGTATTAAGCTGCGTTTAGTGGTATAGAATGGGAGTCAGCCAAGATGTAACTGCTGTCGATAAAGGAAGACGTGAAACATGTCGAATCCCTCCTTAAAGCTCCCTTCGTCGTTGTGTAAAAATTTATTTAGACTAGACTTTGACGTTGCCAATACATGTTATTATGATCTGAAGGTGAAATTGAGTAGCAGGGAAATCTTTGTCTACAAATCGTTAACCCTTCCTGTGCTTCTATGTGGCGCGGAAGAATAGACGCTATTACAAACCAATGCAGCTGCATTCAGGACATTAGAGAGATTAATTTTACGACAAATCTTCCTCCCGTTTTACTCTTCGTTAACAATAAGCGGCTACACTGGCTTGGCCCAACCATTCCAATGGAAGAAAGTATTCCAAACGGATGGATATTTGATGCGACGATCAGTGTTGTGGAGGACGGACGACCTTATCTGAATTGGAAGGACCAAGTTTAGGAAGTCCATTTGACGTAGCACAGGCACTTGGGATTAAATGCTAAGACAAACCAAAGTCCCACAAACGGCGTGTTAAAGCCAATGAAGTAAGTTAAGGATTAAATGGCGTACTTCCACGCTTTCAAGGGACACTAAAGGAATACTACACTGGCTCTAAAGCTCCTCGTAACCTAATTCTTTGGATTAGTTTTTCTACATGAGGAATTTATATAAAACACAGCGAGCTTTCAATGAACAATAGATTCAGGAATTTGTAATAGAAACAGAAATAGAACCACCACCACAATTGAGGGGGAGAGGGTTTTGTGTTATTGTATATCATTAAATCGACACATGTCGTTCACTTGACAATGAATGACAACAACAACAACAACAACAAACAATATATATAAAAATGACAAATGCCCTTGACCCACAAAATAACAAAATGAAACGAAAAAAAAATGGAAAGAAATTGAATAGAAACCACGCAACACACGAATATAAATCATCACAACCAATGAAATCAAATTTCAAAATAAAAATCAAAACGTATGATGGCTTCTATCGGTGCCTTGCTCCTCTCTCCTCCTCCGCCTCGTCCGTTATTATTTCGAAATACTTCCCCATTTGAATTTTAGATTTTTTTCTTTCGTTTTGTTTTTGTTTTTTTAGTGTCTTTGTATGCACGCAAGAAAGTACAGAACCGAATACTGAACACTGAAAAAAGAACCTGAAGTTTTTCAAAGACTTTAAGTTGCTTAGCTGACCATGTCTCTTGCATGGCTACTAAAGTACTGCTGCTGCTGCCTACCTGCAGCTGACATTTTAGTGGAATGTAGAGACTTAACTTACCTCATTAATATGCTTGTAGGTCTTGATTAAATCCACACTTAATTTTCGTAACGGCGCCGTTGCGGGATCACGAAAATGTGTTGGAATTCGTGCCTGCATGGCGCGCACCTCTGATGAAGACGTTGGACTAGATCGCTGTAAAAAGCAAAGAAAAAAAAGGAAAATATGAATACAAAAATGTTTTTAAAATGGAAATATTTAAAGAATCTAAAGAATTTAATTTTTTTCTTACAAAGATTTAGAAAAATGTGTATAATTTTCTTAATTTCGTTTGCTGAATAGAATTTCTAGCAGCTGAATTACAAGTTTACCTTTAAAATTGAAAGATTAAGTCACTTTCACTAACAATACTAACAAATAAGCTTTGCTGAATCGCGAAAAACTGACAAATTTTCAACTGAAATTTAAAAAAACCTGTAAAATTCATAAAAATGGTAAAGAAAGTCGAATTGCTTTAAAATTCCCTTTGCTGAATACAATTCCCTTCAGCTGAATTACAATTTAAACTCAGAAATCATAAATAAAAATCACTTTCATTAACTATATTACCATATAACCGCTGCTGAATAGTTAAAAATTAAAAATCTGTAAGTTAAAATTCTAAACATCTATTTAACCTTCCAATTTCCGTAGCTGAATACAATATTTAATAGCTAAAGTACAATTTAAACTTAAAAAACATAACCATACATCACTTTTATTGAGAACACTAACAAAATAAACTTTGCTGAATTGCTAAAACCGCGAATATTTGTCAATTTAAATTATAAAAAGTCTAAAACATATAAAAATAAAATTAGAAAATGATATTACTTTGATATTTCCTCAGCTGAATTGAATTTTTTGCAGCTGAATTACAATTTAATTCCTAGTCCAATAAGCTAGAGGTATTTTTATTAAGAATACCAACAAGAAACCTCTGCTGAATAGCCAAAAAGCCTATAAAACATAAAATATTCTACATAATCCAATTTACTTTAAAATTTCTTGAGCTGAATGTAATTTGTTGCAGCTGAATTACAAATTGACGTTAAAAAGCATAATCCTAAGGCACTTTTATTAACAATACTATAACACTATATAATCTTAGCTGAATTGCAAAATTTTCATTTAAAAGTGAAAAAAGTTTGCATAACTTTAGAACTTCTGAGCTGAATATCAAAATTTTTAGCTGAATAGAAAATTCTTAATAGAAAAAGATAACTGAAAGCCATTTTAATTAGAAATTTGATTAATTTTCTTAGCTGAATATAAAAATTTATAGCTGAATTGCAAAATTTGAATTGAAAATGAGATTTAAAGGTATTTTTCGATATTTCTTAAATTTCTGCTGCTTATTACAGCAATTTCTAGCTGAATAGAAAATTTTTAGCATAAAAACAAAATTCAAAGCATTTTTAATAAAAGATTTGATAAATTTCTTCAGCTGAATATAAAAATTGGTTGCTGAATCGCAATATTTGATACAAAAATCATATTTTGACAGCATTTCGTACTAAAAATTTTATGAATTTCCTTAGCTGAATATATAAATTTGTAGCTGAATTGAAAAAATTTGAATTGAAAATGAGATTTAAAGACATTTTTCGATATTTCTTGAATTTCTGCAGCTGAATACAACAATTTGCAGCTGAATAGAAAACGTTTAGCATAAAAAACAAGGCTAAAGCATTTTTAATTAAAAATTTGATAAATTTCTTCAGCTGAATATAAAAATTGGTTGCTGAATTGCAATATTTGATACAGAAATCATATTTTGACAGCATTTCGTACCAAAAATTTTATGAATTTCCTTAGCTGAATATATAAATTTGTAGCTGAATTGAAAAAATTTGAATTGAAAGTGAGATTTAAAGACATTTTTCGATATTTCTTAAACTTCTGCAGCTTATTACAACAATTTGTAGCTGAATAGAAAACTTGTAGCATAAAAAACAAGATTCAATGAATTTTTATTTAAAAATTTGATGAATTTTTTTGCTGAATATAAATATTTGTAGCTGAATTGCAACATTTGACACGAAAATATGGTACAAAAGGAAATTTTACTATAAATTTGAACAAATTGTTTAGCTGAATAAGAAATTTCTAATTGAAAACCAAAAATAAAAAAACTTTTAACTGAAAACTTGATTAACTTGCTTAGCTGAATATAAAAATTTGCAGCTGAATTGCAAAATTTGAATCAAAAATGAGCTGTAAAGGCATTTTGCGATATAAATTTAAAAATACGATATAAATTGAAAAAATTAATACAGAACTTTGATGATTTCCTTCAGCTGAATATAAAAGTTTCCTGCTGAATTGCAATATTTGAAGCGAAAATTATGTTTAAAAGCATTTCATATCACAATTTTGATGATTTTTTTCTGCTGAATATAAAAATTTGTAGCTGAACATAAAAATTTGTAGCTGAATATAAAAATTTGTAGCTGAATTGCAATATGTGACACGAAAATAAGATTTAAAGGCATTACTGTATGTAAATTTAGTTGAATAGCTTAAATATGAACTATTCCTAGATATTCTATGAAATTATTGAGTTAAAATACTTGTAAAATAATGAACTTGTGATGATTTAATAATTTGTTGATGAATATAATAAAATTCAAGCTTAATTATATTTAAAATGTACTTACATGATGCATAACATCGCGATGTGTAGCAGGAAGCTCTTCTTCACCAACAAAACGGCCATATAGTGGAGCATGACGCTGTCGACCACCACCACTGCCAGCCTCAACGGCAGCTGCCGCACTGGATACATAAGCTGCAGACACTAAAACGAAAAAAAATAATTGAAAAAAAAAAAACACCAAAAACAATTAATTTCAAATTATTTCAACAAATCAAAGTAAATAGACTAGAAATTAAAAAAGAATTTTATGGCTATAAACACACACACTCAAACAGCTGAAAAAAATTATGCATTTCAGCTGTCATATTAAAAAAAAAAAATTATAAAAAATTGTTTTTTTTTTTTCACATAAAATCTGCTGATTTCCGTTACTAAATTTACAATTGGTAACAAGTGTTCATATTTTCTGTTGTTGGCTAGAAACAACAACAACAGCAACAAAAGAGAAATTCATATTGCACACTCTATAAAAGAGACAAAAAGATGTCGCTTTTAGGCCAATAATTATGACAAAAACAAATGAATAGAACGAGTGAACGTATTGCTGTTAAAAAAAATAAAAAAAAAATAAAATTATTTCACCTAAATTCGTTGGATGCCAAAAAGTCTCGTTTTTCGTTTAGGTAGACAGATAAATGACAGATAATTTTGAAGATTTCCTCTCTCTCTCTCCTTTTTTTCTTTTCCTTTTTTTCATACAAAATTAAGAGGCAGAGAGAGAGAGAGAGAGCGAGAGCGAAACATAAATTATGTCGTGGGGTATTGTTATTCTTTTTCGGCTTTCCGACAGACGACAATACATAATAACAGGTTATTATAGATTTTATTTTTATACCGTTATAGTTGAGAAACATTATTACACAATTTTATTTAAGTAAAGAGTAAAAGGAAAAAAAACAACAACAAAAATTAAAGAGAAAATAGCATAAGAAATAAAAATTTACAAAATTTTCAAATGGTTTTTGAAGGGGAAATAAAAAGGCGATGCCTTTAAGCCTACAAAACAGACAAAAAAAAACGTGACCTTTGACCTTATTTATAACATAATGAATTAGAAACATTCTCCAATACATAAACATCCAAAAAGTTGTCAGGATTTCATAGAAATTAAAGATCTCCTTAACTACCTTAAATAGCGAACTCTTGCTAAAGGTTAATGAGTCCCAATTAGGCCACAGTTAGGTTAGGTTAGGTTAGCGTGGTAGCTTTAATTTACCAAAAAGCTCACTTGAGCACGCATAGAGGCCTGTTGTGATGCCACAGGTGAACGCAGCCTCTGTACTGACCAAGTTCCTCCGATCCAAGGAGGGTGAAGTTGGTCAGCGCAAGGGCTGCACAATTAGGTCACAATTCAATATTAATCTTGAAGTTCAAACATTCTTCATAGAAAACTATCCCAAATCTATAATAAATCTTGCTTTCTTATTCCGAAAAATTCAGCCAAAGATGACCGAAAATGTGAAATCAAGAACCCACGCCTGTTTATAGCAAACGCTAGACACTGACATACGAGGTGAAAAAGAATCTTTTCCTGCTTCTTAGTTCCACAGCTCCTGCAGAAGTCTTTTGGGGGGAATGCCTTTCAATAGAACAGTGACCTGTGATAACCACAGTGATGCGATGAACTGCCATGTGATTTAAGGGAAAAAGACATTCAGTCTGGTTCGACACAGAGGCACTGTTTCGCACGTATGAGACCAAATACCCGAGCAGTGTCCTCTCACGAGGCGCTGACTCTGGCAAGAAGAACGAACCTTTGAGTGCGGACAAGAGCGTAGAGCCATTTGCTTCTACTTTTCAAGACGCAAGCAAGGAGCATGCAGGTTCTGCACCCTTACTCCCAACTGGAGTAAATGAGACCTCTCGGGTCTTCAAACCTCCTGTGAAGAGTAAGGTTGTTGGTGTTCCTTCGTCAATGGAATGGATGGGGGAAAGAAGGTAGAAACTACCGCTAATCCTTTATCCCAGAAGGATGTAAGATTGGAGGCAAGGTGGCGAGGAAGGGCACTTTTGCAGATAAGTCTTCTATGTAGGTTTTCCTCTTCCTATCCAAATCAATCAAGCAGAGCCTAACAATATTAAAATTAATTGAAAATGACCAGAGAATGCCCAGTTTAATTAAGGCAATCGAAACACATATGCGTTGTAACATGTCTATACCAGTCCCCCCAGCCAGTTCATCAGCAATGCAAATTCCGAAATCCCATGCCATGAAACACTTGTGTAGATTTACGTTTGAATGATTTGATTTGACAAAATAACTATGATGTGATGCTCATGATAGCCTTGATTGAGTCGTCGTAAATTAAAAAATTTTCAGAGGAAATTCCACCACCCAACAAGCATTGTGCCGCTTCGCAAGCACATTCGCATCGTCTCCGCTTGGAAAACGATGGTCATATTGTAAAGAAGGCGTGTTCCGCCTTAAAATATGACCTGATGGAATTTCATCTAAAACAACACTTATAGAACGATCCCTAAGGGTCGGAAGAAGTAACATCCAACCTTAAAAGTAATAAGTTCGATGAATATACACCATGGCACACTCTATCATGAGTAACGTCTGTTATACTGGATCCGTCCCTCCTTCTGATACGAAAATCACAGTGCCTGGTCTGTGACAGGTCCACAAGCTAATGAATAATCATACTCTTTAAAATTGGGAAAGACATTGGTATTGAAAGTCGCCGTAGTCTAGTAAGTAGTGTGTTGACTTCGTAGACGATAGCTTGTGAGTGTTCAAACCTCAACTCTGACATATCGATCAAGACAAAATATGAAAGAAAATACTTCTTTCGAACAGTAAAGAAGCAAAGTTTCGAATTCGGTAAGTGGTTGCTTGACTGCTTAAATTATATTTAAGTCCACAGAAAAATAGTTCCCAAAACAAGCAGGAGGAGCATTTCAATCTTAAATAATATTTATTTCAAAAAAGGGGCGTTGTTTTTTTAAGAAAGAACGTTTGACATTGATGAACATTATTTTTTGATTATTTAATTTAAATTTTTCTGTGAGTGTAAGTGAATTAATACAGAAAAATTCTTTGTTTGAAAATGAAACACAGATGGTTTTCGATAGAAAAAAATTCTGTAAATAAATCTGCCAAGAAATTAAATGACATAAGAATAATAAAAGAGTAAAAAAAAAATAAACAGAAAAAATCCAAACAAAAACAATCGAAAAATAGGCAAAAAAAAAATAAGAAAAAAAATAAAAAAAAATAAGAAAAAATTAAGAGAAAAAAGCAATAAAAAAAGTGGAAAAATAGACACGAAAAAAACAGAAAAGTATTTAAAAAGAAATCTAGAAGCCCTAAAAAGCATAAAAATGCTACAAAATAAAAGTAGAAAACATATTAAAAAAAAAATATAGAAAAATATTTAAAAAAAAAACAAAACGAAATTAAAAAAATGGACAAAAACAGAAGACATAAAAAAACAAATCTTAAACGCTATAAAATGCTTAAAAATAATAAAGAAAATTAAAAAAAATATAAAAAATATATATAAAAAAATATAAAAAAAAACATTAAAAAATATAAAAAAATAAAAAAACATCTAAAAAAATTAAAGAAAAATAAAAAACATCTAAAAAAATTAAAGAAAAATATAAAAAATAATATTAAAAAACAAAAAAAAATTTAAAAAAAAACAAAAAAAATATATAAAAAACAAAATATAAAATAATATAAAAAATATAAAAAAAAAATAAAATAAAAATATAAAAAAAAACAAAAAAATCAAAAAATATAAAAAGGAACAAAAAACGGGATTAAAAATTATACAGAAAGCACAAAAAAATAAATCCTAAAGCCTATAAAAAAATTATTAAAAATACTTAAAAATAATAAAAAAAGTATCTAAAAAAAAATTTTTAAAATATAATAAAAAATATCTAAAAAATATATAAAAAAATTAAATAAAAAATAAAAATAAATAAAATAAAAAAAAATAAAAAAAATTAAAAAAAAAAAAAAAAAAAATAAAAAATAAAAAAAATAAAAAAATTAAAAAAAAAAATAAAAAACAATACAACAAAAATGTATCTAAAAATATAAAAATCATGACAAAGAAAGCAAAATAAAAATAGAAAAAAGAAAAGAAAAAAACAACTACACCACCTACAATTTCTAAGCAGCTGATGACTACGGGCGACCTCTTGATCGACGAGCATCATTTCAGTAATATTTGCATCACGATGATCATCACCAACTGAAAATGCCCCCAAACCATCAGTAACATCATCAGCAATATGATCAAAATCACAACCACCACCACCGTCCTCCTCTTCACCATCGCCAGCACCCTCATCCACACCATAACCATCAGCATCTGCATCATCAGCATCAAAACTATTCATTTTTAGTTTGTTAATGAAGCGCATTGAATTCGAAATACCACCACCACCACCACCACCACTGACTAAGGCGGCATTCGATTTATCACGATAATCCCGTATCCTATTGATGTTGTTGTTGTTGTTGTTGTTGTTGTGGCTGTTGTTGCCATTAGTATGTTGTTGCATATCCCAATCAATGTTAGTGGTGCTGTTACTACCAACAGCCGCCAAAGCAGCAGCATATTTTTTATAAGTATTTTCATTATTATTCTGCTGCTTTTGAATGTTTTTACTTAAATTGTTATAATTTTCAATTAATTTGGAGGTGGAGGAGGATGATGTTGATGTTATTGGACTGGTCGTACTATCGGGCAAAGCTGTTGTAGTGGACGACGATGACGCGGGGGCTGATGTTGTAGAATTTTGCCAAAAACATAAAGTAGCCGCAGACATTATGATGATGATGATGATGATGATGATTTCGTTGTTGGTTGTTTTATTTTTATTTTAGAATTTTAAAATATTTTTTCTTTCTTTTTTATAAATTTATACACACACAACTTGCACACACCTCATGAGTATCTGTTTTGTTTAATAATTTTTTTTTAATTTGAGAGAGATTGTAACTTCTTCTTTCTAACGAAATATTTTAAGAATTTTTTATTTTATAAACAATGTTGCTTTAGTGGTTTAATAAATCTAAATATACATACAAACATATGTATGTATGCCAGAATACAAAGAAAATATTTTATTTTATAATTAATTTTTATTTAATTTTATTATTTAATCATTTCGTTCTTTCATAACACAATAGTTTCCATAATAAAATTAAAGCTCAACCATCGATAATATGCCTAAAAAAACACGAGCAATATGAGCGTTAAAGAGTCATAAAAAAACTGCAAAAGAAAACGTTCAAAGAAAACATGTATTAAAAAAACATCCTTTCTTCTAAGCCAAGCTTCTCGGATTTAACAAGAACAATTCCATGCCCACCACCTGACCTACTGTACTTCCCTCAATCTATAGTATATTGTACCCCGATCAAGTCTCCTCCAAGCCTATTGCCCTGAGACAAACCTAAGGATACTGTTCAGTGTCAGCAAAAACAATTCCCTGTCTAGCACTTGATAGTCACCTAGGTATTCCGTCCTGGGATGTGTTAATACTTCACAGGTTACCAGAATGTTTTGTGATAATTTATTCTCATCACCACAGAATCTACATGTTGGATTCGTGACAATCTCTATTCTGAACAAGTGTACTTAGGGTCTATGGTGTTCTCCTTCAAAAGATTGGTTATAAACCTCAAGTTATTTTTGGCTAATCTGATGCATGACTCAAATCTACTTCTACTATAATTTCAAAAAAAAAAAAAATAAAAAATAAAAAAAAACTTTGCGAGAAAGCCTGAGGCCCCAATCGGTTTGAGATTACGGTTTGCGTCCCTTTATCTAACCTTTCATTGAGTACACCTTTCTATACATCTGTTCCCATCCCACCTACAAGTTCTACCCCCATCAGTGACGTGGAAGCTTCCCACTTCGCAAATACATCTGCCTGCCCTTTAGTGGCAATTCTCACGTAATCTAGGACCAAGCACTGGGTAACCCTATTTTCTCTACTTAGCTTTCCATCATCGACGTGGAAGCCCCCTACGGCGGAAGTTCGTCTGTCTGCTCTTTGTTGTGAATTCCCACATAGCTTAGGACCCAGCCATGTGGTTGGGTAACCCCATTTTCCCAATATAGCTGATTAGGCATTCCCAAACTATACCACACTATCTTCGATTTAACCTCTTAAGAACCTCAGATGACTTAGCTGCAAGATCGGATTACTAAGTTCCGTCCTTTGTACCTCCTGCCTGAGTTGAATTGAGCACATCTTTCCATTCCATAGACTATTTCTTAGAAGATATCTATATGTGTGTGGCCTTGGGCAGGGAATATTTTATTGCGTCACTAGAAGTTCGTGATGGCTTATTAGACTTGAGGCCACAGTTCAAACCACAGTTCAGACTTTTCCAACAATACGCAATTCGAAAAAAAAAAATATTTTTCTTTGGCGACTTTCTCTCAGCATATTTCTGGCAAAAATTCTGAGAGTAAATAAAATTGCCATGAAAAGTTTCTCAAAAATCTGTCGTTCGAAGTCGACTTTAAATTGTAGGCCCGGCCACTCACGTACATGAGAAGCTAGGACGTAATACTGACTGAATGGTTGTAATGACCCATTATGTATGTATGTCTCTAAAAGTTCCTGCTTTTGTGCCAAAAACCTGCTTTTGATCCATAAGTAGTGATAGTTTCTCCATTCACTTCTTTTTATCAAGTATCTGAAAGCAAAGCATTTGCCAAAATCATAGAGTCTGCTGATTCTGCCCTGAGAATAGTTAGAAGGGGAGCTATCACCCGATTTCTTAAATTAATTTTTTCAATGCTTTTTTAACTTATTATTATTTTTTATTTTCTTCGTGTTTTTATTTGTTTTTTAATATTTTATTTATTATAGTTTTGGTGTTTTTTTAATTTTTTTATGAATTATTTAAATTTAATTTTAATTTTTTTTATAAATTTTTATATAATAATTTTTTATTTTAAATTTAATTTAAATTTTTAATAATTGGTTTGTGTTCTTTTGTTTATTTAGTTTTATTACAAATTTTTATAAATTATTTTATTTTTTATTAATACTTTTTATTA
Organism: Sarcophaga variegata; assembly: GCA_932273835.1. NCBI lineage: Eukaryota > Metazoa > Arthropoda > Insecta > Diptera > Sarcophagidae > Sarcophaga > Sarcophaga variegata. The sequence continues at coordinate 10,059,945 of OW026358.1, forward strand.
ATTATTTTTTATTTTTTAATTATTTAAATAATTTTTGATTTTAAATTTAATGTAAATATAATTTGTGTTCTTTTGTTTATTTATTTTTTTAATTTCTTAATTATTATTTTATTTAAATTTAATGTAAATATAATCTGTGTTCTTTTGTTTATTTAATTTTTTTAATTTTTTAATTAATTTAATTTTTTTTAATTTTTTATTTAATTTAATTTTTTTAATTTTTTAATTAATTTAATTTAAATTAATTTTATTAATTATTGTTTTATTTTATTTTATTTTTTATTTTTTTATTTTATTTTATTTTTTATTTTTTTATTTTATTTTATTTTTTATTTTATTTTTTTATATATTTTTTGATTAATTAAATTTTCATTTTAAATTTTATTATTAAATTATATTTTAATATATTATTATTAATTATTATATTTTGGGAAATTTTATTATTTTATTGTAATTTTTTTTTTATTATTTTATTGTACATTTTTTTTTTATTATTTTATTGTACATTTTTTTATTATTTTACTGTGTAGTGTTTATTATTTTACAGCGTATTTTTTTATTATTTTACCATGAATTTTTTTTGTTTTTATTACTTTATTGTGAATTTTTTTTAATATTTTTTTTATATTTTACGATTTTTTTTACAGATTTTTTATTCATTTTTCGTTTAATTTTTTATTGTTTATTTTTTTATTAAAATTTTTTTATTTTTAAAGTATTCTTCAATTTTTCATTTTCGTAAAACTTAAAATAGTTGATCAATTTTTCTTACTTAAATTTTCATTTAAGAATTATTATACAATAATTTTGTATTTCATTTCATTACTTTTTCTTTTAATTTATGGGTGGCAAAATTTTTGAAATTCTTCAAACAGAAAATAAAAACAAATTTCTTTTCATTTCAAATGTAAATAAATAATATTTATTTATTATTTTTAAATCTATTATTTATAACATATTTGTATGTTCAAATTTATTAATTTTCTTTATAAAGACTCATTCTTTTTTTAGAAAATTTTCTTTTTATACGAATTTCAACAATTTGTTACTCAAACCGTACGTAACAAAATTTCAACGAAAACTGCAGTTAAACGGATTGAAAGCACTTTTTTGCCCAAAACAAATCCGAAAAAAATGGCAAAAATAAAAACAAATACACAAACAATCAAAAATAAAAAGAAATTAATTTGAGAAGAAAAAAATTATCGGGGAAAAATCTCAGAAGAACATATTAAGAAAATGCCAAAATAAAATCAAGAGAAAAACTTTTAAATAAAAAAAAATTTTTTTTTTGTTTAAAATTAGAAAATTTAATAGAAAAAAACAAAGAAATTAAGGAAAAATTTAAACAAAACACAATGCTACAAAATGAGAAAGAAAGAAAAATTTAAAATTGAAAAAAAAAGAAAATATTTCAATACAAACAAAAGACAACAAGGAGAGAAAAAAGAGCGAATTTTTCATTGTTTTTAAAATTAAAAATAAAAAAATCAAGAAAATAAAATAAAATTTATTTGATTTTCGTTAATAATCCTCGTGATCTCTCTGTGACGACATTTAACCAATTAATCGTAAGAAAAAAAAAAAACAAAACAAAAAAAATTATCTCTCGTTGTCAGTGAAAATGTCAGACACGGAAATTTTTCAACGCAAAAGAAATTCAACAAAAAAAAAGTGCGTAACAAGGAGGTGGATTTCCACTGTATTTGAGTCACTCAATAGTAAACAAAAAATAAAAATCGTGCCTACCGGTATGCTTAGGTTAAAGCCAATATAAGAAAATCACTTAAGCCCAACATATAGATTCTGTGACGATGAGAAAATGAATCAACAGAACACATTCTTGGAACCTCTGAAACACTTGGGTAGATATGAGGTGCTAGGCAGGAAATTGTGTCAATGTTGCTACCAAGTAGCATCCTAAGGGTTATCAGGGCAAATAGGGCTTGGAGCGAACATTTTAGGAACACCGTATACAGTTTGAGAGGACCGTAATAATAATAATCATGATAATAAGAAAATCGCCGCTCAAACCAAATTTTTTTTCCACTCATTGAAGCATATGTCTTCTATGGCATTTTCCATCTTATCCAGTCGGCTGCTGATTTTGGCATAAGTTCCAGTTAGATTTTGTCTGCTGTAGCAGTTCCTAGAAACGACGCCCTCCGAGTATGTGCTGTATGGTGGGGAAGCTTGCTAACCGTTGATTCCTACTCTTTTTCCGTTAGGTGGCGGCACTGTCTGAGCTCCCTGTGATGTTATCCTTTTTCCACTCAAGGGGGCGAGAGGGATTGTAGGGGTGAAGCGACTTAATTTGAAATTCAAAAATCATGATGAACGATTTTTTTAATAGCGCGTTACAAAAACACGAACGCATGGCTTAATGCGTGACAGACAGGATAAACAAGAATTGGCTTCAACATATAGTTTCTGCTACCACTTATAATGTGTGTGTTAATTTTATACATGATTGGGGGGACCTACAGTTTGAAGTCGACTCCAAACTACAGATTGAGAAACTTTTTATTGGCAATTTTTATTTACTTTCAGAGTTTTTGCAAAAAATCTGCTGAGAGGAAGTCGCCTAAAAAATATTTTTTCACATTTCGTGAAAAACCGACCTGAGGTTTGTATCGTGGCCTCACGTTTAATAAGCCAACACACTATCTACTAGACTACGGCGACTTCAACTCTGTTAGAGAGAGAGGAGAAGTCTAGGATCCCTAGCTTTTTACAGTCAAATTCGCTATCACAACAGTTCCAGATTAATGAGTTAAGTGCTTTAAAACAATACAACAATACATAGCATAAGTCGCTAACTTTATCGTATCACATCAAAGCTTTTCATATGAGACATACATAACATAACATACATAATTGGTCATTACAACCCTTCAGTCAGGATTACGACCTAGTTTCACACACCACTTATGTTGTGTGTGTTAAATTTTATACATGAGTGGCGGGACCTACAGTTTAAAGTCGACTCCGAACGATAGATTTTTGAGAAACTTTTCATGGCAATTTCATTTACTCACAGAGTTTTTGCCAGAAATCTGCTGAGAGGAAATCGCCGCAGAAATAATTTTTGTATTTTATTTTGATGTCTTGCCTGTGGCTCGAACCCTGGCTTTTACGTCCAATAAGCCAACACACTACCTACTAGACTACGGTTACTTCTTATGAGACACCCTACCCATAAGTAGAGCAAGTAAATCCCTAATAACTCACAACTCAATCAGCTGCCTTGAGTCAAAACTTTTCACATACGACACCCTACCCTAATAATTGAAAAAAGTGATTCCTTAATAACTCACGACTCCACCTTAAACCATGTCGTAGAGCGATTAGAGTTATTGAGTTCTACTGTTACCTTTGAAAACTTGAGCATATCTTGTCATTCCTTAGTTATTGTTGCGGATTCAATCCCCGTTCAGAGGTAATACACCTAATTCTGTTTTTACACGGTAGATTGGTTCCAGAAAAAACCGTGTAAAAAAAACCGTGTAAAAAAAGACACTGGTCGTATGCAAAAATAGGTGATTGGTTCCTAATCTCTAAAACCTATTAAAATTAGTGAAAAACAAGGATTTTTTAAGAAGTTTTGTATTTGACATTTTCTTTTAGGGATTCATAAAATATTTAACAAAATTAAAAACATAAATAACTTAATAAATATAAAATATTAACACATTTCAATTGCTCCGACCTTTGTGCTTGTATGCACAAAAAGGAAATTCCCCTAAATTCATGCCATTTACATTTGCTTTGACCAGTAAATTTGCTTGTACGCGCAAAAAGGGAATTCCCTTAAATTTGTGATATGAACATACATTCCAAAAATTAAATTTGACAAACAAATTTAAGCACAAAAAATTTTAAATCGTGCTAAATGGAAAAAAATCGTTTAAAAAAAATTAAAAATATTTTATTTTCAAACCGTGTTATATCAAATCCGTGTAAAAAAGACCGTGTAAAAACAGAATTGGGTGTATTGAGGTGACAGTTCTTAATCAATTCATTATTTAGGCAGGGGAAGGAGAAATTATTTCAAAAGCCCGAAAAACAAAATTTGACATGCCAGCTTGAAGCAAAAAATTGAAGTTTTTGATCCAAAACATGTCAAATTTTCAAAAAATTTTACTTCAGTTGTCATTTATTATCGTCCACTTAATGGCATTTAATTGGCATAATTAATCTGACACTGTCTGCTAAACGAATTATGGACTCAAATGCTTTTTTTTCTTTCAATAATACTTGGTCAGTTTGACAGTTTCTTTCTAATCAATTTAATTCCAATAGCAATCATTACAAAAACAAACAAAAAGAAAGAAAACTTTTTTTGTTCTTTCTTAGTTCACATTATTGTCCTCTATCAAGGAAAGTTTGCATTGTATACCCCATCACATCTCCTGCTAACGATGCTGCAATCGATTACAATTTTCTGTTTCTGTTTTTGTTTTTTTTTTGCTTTGGCCACCAATTTTACTAATTTTACTCGCTCGCATCATATCTTTGGCGCTGAAATTAAATCTTAAAGGCACACACACTCTTACACACACACACGTAATGAAAGAAAGAAATCAAGAAAGAAGAAAAAGAATTCATTCGAGAAATATTTTACATTTCGAATGTTTAGCTGAACTGAAAAGACATGTCACAAGCGAGCAATGCAATGCAATGCAATGAAGCAGCAGCAGCAGCAGCATCATTCGTTCTCCTTCTCCTTCTTCTTCTGTGTTTTCAATTTCTTCATTTCGGAAGAGAAAAAAGAAAAGGAATTATTCTGGCAGAGCAGGGGCAGCAGCAAATCGAAAACCTGTCGTCAAGTGCACAAAAATCTTAAGCGAAACAAGCAAAGAAAGAAAAAAAAAACAAAAACAAAGAATATATTATGATGGTAATCGCGATCATGATGACGATAATGATGATGATGATAAAGAATACAAAAACAAGTAATAAAACTATTACACAATCAGCAGATATTACATGCGAATGCAGCAGCATACAAATGGATGAGACCGTGTGTGACTGCCAGCCAGCCTGCCTGCTGGGGGTGGGGGAATCTTAAAGAATTCAATTTTTTTTTTGCACGACAAGAAGGATGAAAAAAATAAAAAAAATAAGAGAAAATCGATAACAAATGCAAATTGAGTGAAATGGACGCGCGATATTGTTTAGCCTAGCGGGCGGAGGTCCTCTCTCTCTGTCTCTCTCTCTTTATATTTACGTTCCGTAAATCAACGAAACTGAAGTGATAATTGCTAGGAGAGGTTTGACAGCGGATAGGATTAATTTTAGTTTGAACTTAAGCCAAAGGCCAAAGGTCAGTTGTTCCCAATAATAAAACAGGGTTAGTATGGCCTTCGCGCATCCCTCGAACAAAGTGGATAACTCTATCGAAACAATATCCTCGATATTGTTTAGACTAGCGGGCGGAGGTCCTCTCTCTCTCTCTCTTTTTATATTTACGTTCCGTAGATCAACGAAGCTGAAGTGATAATTAATAGGAGAGGTTTGACAGCAGACAGGATTAATTTTACATTGAACTTAAGCCAAATGCTTATGCGGTCAGCCCTTCCCAATAATAAAACAGGATTCGGTATGGCCTTCGCTCATCCCTCGAACAAAGTGGATAACCCTAGCGAACGATCCTCGATATTGTTTAGACTAGCGGACGGAGGTCCTCTCTCTCTCTGTATATTTGCGTTCCGTAAATCAACGAAACTGAAGTGATAAGAGAGATTTGACAGCGGATAGGATTAATTTTAGTTTGAACTTAAGCCAAAGGCCAAAGGTCAGTTGTTCCCAATAATAAAACAGGGTTCGGTAAGGCCTTCGCGCATCCCTCGATCAAAGTGGATAACCCTAGTGAACGATCCTCGATATTGTTTAGACTAGCGGGCGGAGGTCCTCTCCCTCTCTCTCTCTCTCTCTCTCTGTCTCTCTCTGTATATTTGCATTCCGTAAATCAACGAAACTGAAGTGATAATTGCTAGGAGAGGTTTGACAGCAGACAGAATTAATTTTAGTTTGAACTTAAGCCAAAGGCTTATGCGGTCAGCCGTTCCCAATAATAAAACAGTAAAAAAAAAATGGGTATGGCCTTCACGCATCTCTGGAACTAAGTGGATAAACCCATCGAAATATGCGCGATATTGCTCAGACTAGCAGATGGAGGTCCCTTTGTATATTTGCGTTCCGTAGATCAATGAAACTAAAGTTACAACTGATTGGAGAGGTTTGACAGCAGATAGGATGGTTGATCGCATCGAAAGAAATTTCTCTCTGTAGCTCTGGATAGAAAACAAAGGAGTTCTCATCCCCAGAAACTAGGATTTACTGTGGGTAAGTCCCGATAAGTAAAGATGAAGTTACTACAGAAACAATTTCTAATTCAACAGAGGTTAGGTGCCTGACACGCCCCCTTTTAAAGAAAGAGATCCCATTTAGGCCAAAGTCGCCGTGGTCTAGTAGGTAGTGTGTTGACTTATGAGACGAAAAGCCAGGGTTTGAGCCCCAGGCCAGACATCAAAATAAAATACAAAAAAAAATTTATTTCTTCGGCGACTTCCTCTCAGCAGATTTCTGGCAAAAACTCGGAGAGTAAATAAAATTGCCGTGAAAAACTTTCTCAAAAATCTGTCGTTCGGAGTCGACTTTAAACTGTAGGTCCCGCCACCTATGTATAAAAATTAACACACACAACATAAGTGGTGTGAGAAACTAGGTCGTAATCCTGACTGAAGGGTTGTAATGACCAATTATGTATTATGTATGTCCCATTTAGGCCAGCATTTAGGCACATTGTCATACCACAATCAATTCACCCGGGGGGTCAAACATTCCCTAGAAAAAAGCATTCCCGAGTCCAAAAAAAAATCCAGCAATTACGGCAATCTTTATATTGCAAAGCTCGGTCAAAGATATGAGAAGAAGAGAGGAAAGAAACTTCCATCTCCTTGTGAAAAGAGTAGGACAATGACTGACATATGAGGTGAAAGACAGCCTCTTCCTCCTCCGCCTCAGACCAACAGGTCCTGCAGTAGCCATTTGCCGGAATACGGAGACTTTCGGCATACCCACCAAAAGTGCAATGACCCAGAAAGTGAGAGGAAAGAAACCTCCCCCTCCTTGTGAAAAGAGTAGGACACTGACGGACATACAAGGTGGAAGACAGCCTCTTCCTACTCCTCCTCCTCCTCAGACCAACAGCTCTTGCAGTAGCCATTTGCCGGAATGCGGAGACTTTCAGCATACCCACCAAAAGTTCAATGGCCTGTAAGAATCGCTATTGTGCGATGGATGGCCATACGATTTAAGGACAGAAGTAAGTCGAATCTCTTCTTATCCATACGTGTTTAGCAGTGTCTCGCAATATTGCACATTCCCTGTTGAAAGCCAACGAGTTTAAACTTCGCTGTAATGCGAGTAAAGCAATCGAAATACCTATGCCCTGGGTATATATTTGTATGGAAAAAGTGAGCCAGAAACGCCATAAACATACTACTGCCCTGTAACATGACGGAGATTACTAGCTCCGTACGAATGCTGGCCAGCTGATCAGCAATGCAATATTGTAACGATATCCCCCATGTCCCGAAACCCATATAAGAACTACCTTTGAAGTGATGATTTTCCCTGTGAATTCTTAGGCATTCGTGGACAATGACATTCATTTGGAACGTATAATCTCAACCTGGCTATCCAAGTAATTCTAAAGAAGATGACTTCTTCAAACTGATTTCCAGAGTAAACGAATAATACGATGGCTGAAGAATTGTTCCATTTGCATGCATGCTAGTATGCTTTGGACAGGATTGCAGCCTAGTTTCTCACATCACCCATGTTACGTGTGTTAATTTTATTCATGAATGGTTGGTCTGATTTGAGAAACTTCTCATGACAATTTTATTTACTCTTGAGAGTTTTGGCCATAAGAGTACTGAGAGGAAGTCGCCTAAGAAATATTTTTTCTCATTTCGTTTTTATTGGAACTGTCTGACCTGAGGTTTGTATCGTGGCCTCACGTCTAATAAACCAAAACACTATCTACTCGACTTGGGTGGTGTGACCCGCCTGTTTAGAGACTCCGTACAAATCTACACCGATGGCTCTAAGCTGAAAGGAGCGGTTGGCAGTGAAATTTTTTCGGAATCGGTTGGAATAGCTCAGTCTATAAGACTACCAGACCACTGCAGTGTCTTTCAGGCGGAGGTGGTGGTCGTACAGGCTGCGGCGAGTATTATTGGGGATGGAAGGGTCTCCAAGCGGAGCGTTACCATACTTTCTGATAGCCAGGCGGCTATCAGGGCTTTGAGTTCTAACGTGATGAACTCCAAGACGGTGTACGGCTGTCGCAGATATCTCGACGAGATAGCGAAACGATATGACATCCATATCGTATGGGTACCGGGACACAGTGGTATTCCGGGCAACTGTAGAGCTGATGAACTTGCCAGGCGGGGTACGACCATCGAGCTCACCGCTGAGTTCTCGAATCTGGGCATACCAATGAGGACCTGCAAGCTCATAATTGATAATGCGATCGTCGATTCCGTCAACGACAGGTGGGCGGCCTCGGACACGGGTAGAACGGCTCGTAAAATCTGGCCAAGGCTGGATGAGGGGCGCACAATGAGTCTGCTTAAACTCCAAAGAGGCGCGCTCAGTGTAGTTGTCGGTGTCATTACGGGGCATTGCATTATGGGTACGCATGCGAGGCGCATTGGACTTGGACACCTTGCTAACGACTTCTGTAGAAGCTGCAGAGATGAGGAAGAAGAGGAGACTGTCCCTCATCTGCTGGGTACATACCCGGCTCTATGCCAAAGGAGAAGGAAGTACTTGGGTACTTACTACATGGATGATCTGGAGGAACTGTCAGGGATTGACATTGGCAGCTTAAATCGCTTCATCAGGAGCTTCGAATGGTTTCGAGACTAGGCGATAACGGATGACTGTGGTAGCACAATGGGCTACCACAGTGGCCTAAGTGTGTCCATCCAAGAAAATTTTTTCTTGGATGGGCAGCCACCTCTACCTACCTACCTACCATCTACCAGACTTCGGCGACTTCAGCTCTTTTAGAGTGAGGAGAAGTTTAGCATCCCTAGAAATATTTTTTTTTCGTATTTCGTTTTTGTTCGAGATATCTGAGCGGGGGGTTTTGAACCACAAACTCTTGTCTAATAACCCAACAGAATAGCTACTAGACTATGGCGATTTCAAGTGACATCGAATTCAAGTATGGTGGTCAAGTAAATACCAGGTTTTAACACGCCTTCTATTCTAAATCAGTTCACCAAAACATGGATTTTCATAACAAATAATTCAAAAATTCATTCTCATTATATCTGTCGTCTGGCAGCCCCATTGTCGTGCTTCTTATTTTAACACACACAAGGAAAGAAGAAAAGAAAAACTGAAAGCGTTTTAAGAAACCGACAAAGTGGGAAGAGAACACAAAACAAAAGCGTGAAATGAAACAAATGTTGTCTTCTGTTGTCTTACACCAAGTAATTAACAATTCAATTAAAACTTTAACAGATAAATAGAACGACAACAACAACACAATAACAACAACAACAACAATACAAGAATAGAAATAATAAATATCGCCGATATGTATTCAAGTATATATTGACGTCAAAACAAATACTACACAAGGCAGTTGATTTAGTTCACCCCCCCCCCCCTCTTTCGGGTTTTTATTTCTATTTTTATTTCACTTTCTTGTTTCGATTTTTTTTTTCTTTTTTGGTTTAGCATTCGCATATTGAGGAGACAAAAAAGTTCAATAATCTTTGACATTTCGCGTTGCTTCAAAATTAAAGAAGAAAACAACAACAACGACGACGACGACAGTGACGACGTACAAGCAAACGTATTAATAGACCCAACAATGACAGCAGAACGAGAGCAAAAGCAAGAAAGAAAGGGAGAGAGAGAAAAATAAAGAACAGGAGTCTTGTTACCGCAAATCATTAAATTTTTTTGATTTTAAAACTCTTCGACGGCCCATAACTCTTCTTATCATACAAGATATTATTGCTGAACTTCCCCTTGTACCAGATCTTTCCGAGGACAGCAAAAGACTCGATCGAATATTCGCCGTAGTCTAGTATTTAGTGTGTTGGCTTATTAGACGCGAACCCATGGTTGATAACCCCGCTCAGACGACAACAAAAAATATTTCCCTCGGCCCATCGGTCCTTCTGACAAAAACCGTAAGAGTAAAAAATTAAATTTTCATGAAAAGTTTCTCAAAAATCTGTCATTCGAAGTCGACGTTAAACTGTAGAGTGCTGTAGAATTAGGGCGATGCAAGAAGCTAGGTTGTAATCCTGACTAAATAATCGATAAAGTAAGTATCTGTTGGCATACGAAAAAAATGTCAGGCCAGACACCTTGAAGGCACTAGAAAGAAAGGTTGATTGCATTCGACACTAAAAATAGATCAGAACCTATCATCGTGGCAGCTACCCGAATACAGGAGAGGGAAAACAACTGAGCCATCGTGTTTAAACAGACGTAACTCTCGATTGCGGCTGCGCTGGCTCGGCCATATCGTTCTAATGGAGGAGGATACTCCGGCGAGACGGGTATTTGATGCGGGAATCTGCGGAAGTCGGCGAAGAGGACGACCTTGCACCCGTTGGAAGGACCAAATCGAGGAAGCCCTGTCATCGATTGGTGTGACCAAATGGCGTAGGCGCGCAAGAAGCAGAGGTGTTGCGGCAGGCCGAAATCCGTTAACCGAGTTGTTATGGCCAATTAAGTAAGTAAGTAAGTAACTCTCGATTGCGACAATCTAGGCATTTTCAAATCAAGGAATATAGTTAGGATTTTGCAGGTGGATTAAAAATCTATTTCAGCTTTAATTTGCTCCACTGTAAGACGTTAGTAAAGGAACACCACAGGGAAAAGTTTTCCCCCTGCCCTTGTAAAAATCTAGACCTTATAGCTCGGAACCTAGTACTGATTACACTGGCGTCTCAAGACTAGTTCAATGCTGTGAAAGCAAAGGAAAAGTTGCATCTGTGGTAAGAGGATACTTGTTCCCATTATACGGAAAGAGGACATATCCCCCGCACTATAAGTCAGGCACTACAGAAGAGGAGCTCGGTTATGTATTAGCGGTGCTTTGCCTAGCTACCCTTGTGGGAATTCTGAACTCACAAATTTTAGATTTAAGAGGTATGGAAATCAGGGCGAATAAATACTCCACAATAAAGTGAGTGGAATGGGAATGCCGGTGAGAATTGCAAAACTGCAAGTGATCCCTAAATGGATGGTAGATCCTGTGGTGGTAGGATCTCACATGACCGTTTTTATAACACTCAGATTCGAAACTTAGGGAATTAGGAAAAGTTATCTTTGGCAGACGGAAAGTTTGTTCAGATTTCCACAAATGATTACAAGACGCTTAAGGGTGTAGATTTTGCAACAAGGGAGCTTAGACCAACTCTACCAGCGAAATTTCCAGATCACTGCCGGGTTTGTCAGGTAGTAATTCAAGGTTTCCACAAAGTTAACCGTATATGGATAGCCGTTTCACGATTGTATCCTCGCTCCTGAGAATAACAACTATCTTCGACTTAATGGGCAATCACACATGAGAACAATTATGCTGGCACAAAATGGCAACTTGTTGGCAAGAGAGGTGAGGAGAGTGGTTTTTTGCTGGCTTCTACCCCACACAATTAAACTAATACACACAAAGCAGAGTACATGTATACAATTTTATTCCAGATGAAATAGTCTCGTGTGTGACTGAAAGAACAAACATTATGCGGCTTAAAAAATAGTCTCGTGTGTGATAGCACAATGAGATATCCAAACAGTTTAATATTCGAACCGTATGGCATATAGGGTTAATGTAAGGTCACATGAGAGATGCCAGAGAGGGCTTTACCTTTTACAGGTACAACGTCGATTGATTTTAAGTGGGTGCCCGTCCGCGTGGACCTAATCCCATGGTGCTCTTCGCACCGGGTGAAATACAATGCGTCTACCAACGCCCCCAAATGTAGCAGACTGCTACCAACTGAGTACCAATTCGAAACCATGTATTTGGACATGACTTCCCAATTGGTTAGGAGCGGAGCCAATCTAAAACTCCTTTCGATCTTTGGATCACGGCACCCGGTTGAAAATGCAACTCCACATCGAACCTACTGACTAGACTCTTCCCTTTTAGCCAAGCAAAGATGGCTTTATCTTGAACGGACAGATGCTTAAATGAGGATGAATTGGCGTGAGAAAGCATAAATGGAGATTGACTCATAATTTGGCGGAGATCTGTGATTTGATAAAATTATCTCAAAGGGAAGTCGCCGTGGTCTAGTAGGTAGTGTGTTGGCTTATTAGTCGAAAAGCCAGGGTTCGAGCCCCAGGCCAGACATCAAAATAAAACACAAAAATATTTCTTCGGCGACTTCCTCTCAGCAGATTTCTGACAAAAACTCTGAGAGTAAATAAAAATTGCCATGAAAAGTTTCTCAAAAATCTGTCGTTCGGAGTCGACTTTAAACTGTAGGGCCCGCCACTCATGTATAAAATTAACACACACAACATAAGTGGTGTGAGAAACTAGGTCGTAATCCTGACTGAAGGGTTGTAATGACCAATTATGTATGTATGTATGTATCTCAAAGGGAAACCTCATTAGGCGCAGGGTATTACGAATACTGCTTCAGATGAGGAGATTAAAATAAAGAGAAGCACGACCATTGCTGTTCTCCTAGTGAGTATCTAACTTTCGTTTTAAAAAAACTGAAAAGCAGAGATTGGTTCTACGTTGGGGATGCTGTCTAATTAGTATATTGTAGTATCACAATGGGCTTGGATGGCCTCAGTGTGTCGTATTAGATGGAATGACGTGTTTACTTAATCCAAACACAATCTAATCGCAATGGAACTAGGTTTCAGACACAAGTTGAAGAATATTCTGCAATCCTGATTACCCCAAGCGTGCTACAGCACAACGCAGCCTAAGTAGCAACGCAGAAAGTACCTGAGTGAAGGCAACAAAGGAAAAGATGCAAAAAAACGGGCCTGCAATCAGAAATTCTTACTTGATTAGCCTTTAACTTATCGTTTAACTTATCGTTAAAAAAGCTCTGAAAGTGAAGCTGCCTTGTGCTAAAAACTCAACACTTTGCCTATCTCTGCCTTGGCAATTCGGCATTAGAGGAACCAAATGTTAGTTTTTGATAAGAAGAACAAAAAAATGTTTGCTTTTAAAAGCTTTTTCCACATTCAATGTAGGTGGTGGTAACGATGACAGTTCTTTGTTTCCATTTCATTTCGTAAACAAATTCTTAATGAAACACATGCTATCGAATGACTAAAATCCCACGCCAAAAATTACAAGAAAAAATTTGAATTTTTTTTCTTTCTTTCTTTCTTTCGACGACGACGACTGTTGCCGCCACTGGCAAAAACGCTTAAATTTAATTAACTAAAATATTTTGTAATAGAATTTATAACCATGAAGATTTTCGGAGTAACGCCACTCACGCCATTTCTAATGCGCCATATTTTTTAATAAAATCATTTCATTACTGCTTGACCTGGCGTGGTGGTCTTCAGACGGTAAATCTTCTGGATTATATTTTAAGTAATTAATTTCTAGTGGTTTCTATACCAAAAAGTAAGTGAAAATTATCTAACTGTAATTAAGAATATTACTAACAAAATTGAATTGTTTATAGGAATTTTAATATAAGAAAGCCAATAAAACATAAAATTAATTTGTGTGGAATTGAGTTTTCTTTATTCAAAATCCTGTGGAAATCACTAGCGAGGAAATTTCCTCTTTCAACATTTTTAAAATTCTTTTTGATTTTATCCAATCATACGAAGTCCGTGTACATTGAAGGAACACCTATAGCGCCCTGATTTGCCAAACTCACAGTAAGTACAATGGAAGTAGAAGGTCAACTAAATAGTCCGATCTGTCCGAAATGTTTAAAGTCCCCTGACGAAAATATGATATCTTGCATAGAATGCCAAAAAAGTTATCACACCTCGTGTGCAAATGCCACTTCTGAACAAATATCGAACCTAACCTACAAATGTTCGAGCTGCAAAACGCTTTCGCCAGAATCTATTAAAAGTGCTTCTACTAGATCATCAAAAAAATTTGAAGAAAGATCAATTCGATTAAAATTGCAGCGTTTAGAAGAAGAACGCGCTGTTTCCATGGAATTTATTTCCAAAAAGTATCAAATTATAGACCAGCATGAGAAAGAACGGCACAGTGAAACATCGTCTAATCGTTCACTTAGTATTCAAAATTGGTTAACGGCACTTCCAAATGCATCTTGTACCGAAGCGCCGGTCCAGACTGATGTCAGGAGCGCACCTGAAAATTTAAATAACAATAAAGCAACCGAGCAGGAAGCTGTCCTGCCTGATGAAAATATTTATTTAGATATGCCATCTCACATAGGTAATAAAAACCATGTAAGTAATTCAAGTGGAATTATTAAAACATTGCAGGGAAATAATTGTTTGAACAATCCATCGGATAATACACATGCTGCTAAAATGTCGTCTTCAGCACCCGGAGTACCACAACAAGCTTCTGGTCCTGCCATTATAAATGGCTTACAACGTCGACTGCAGCCACATTCCCAATCGATTGCCTTGGAACCTACAGTGTCCACATTCAGTAACCCACCACTTAATTCTGGTGCTGCATGCAATTCTTTTCAAAACGCTTTCAATAGAAATGCTAATCAAAATATATTTCATCAGCCACACGCTTCTACATCTAGAAATTTTAATTCGCCTTCTCACCATTTAAACGACGCAATGACAAATTATATTCCTCGTTTAAATCAGGAGCAATTGCAGGCACGAAATTCTCTGCCGAGAGAGCTACCTGCCTTTTCAGGTCAACCAGAAGAGTGGCCTTTATTTTCATCCACATTTGATTGGTCCACTAAAATTTGTGGATACACTGATGCAGAAAACTTCATCCGATTACAAAAATCTCTTAGAGGAGATGCGTTGCAAAAGATTCAGCATTTATTAGTTCATCCCTCGAATATAAATTGGGTAATGTCAATATTAAAACTACTTTACGGGCAGCCTGAAAAAATTATAAACTCAATTAAAAACCGAATAAAATCAACACCCACTATAGATGAAAATAACTTACCTTCATTTACATCGTTTGCAATTAATGTAAAAGGTTTAATCGCAACTATTGAAGCTTCCAACTTAAGAAATGAATTAAATAACTCTTCTCTTCTTCAAGAACTAATACAAAAATTACCACCGTCTTATCAACTTCAATGGGGTACATTCAAACTTCAGCTGCTAAATCAAAATAAAGATCCTAACATGTACGAATTTTCTAATTGGATTTTTAACATTGGTCTCTCTGCTTCTTGTATACCAGTCGAGAACACTTGTGATGGAAAGAAGAAAATGCAGACTGTTAATAACAGCAGTAATAAAAAAGCTTACATTCATACACATAATGAAGATCGTAAATGCTTTGTGTGTAACAATAACAACTGCAGAACAATTTCAAATTGTCAAAAATTTCTTTCTCTTAGTCGTGAGGACAAATGGAATATCGTAAGAAAAAATAAATTGTGTAGAATTTGTTTGTGTAAACATTACGGTAAATGCAAGAAAGAGAAACAATGCGGAGTGGAGGGGTGTAAATATTATCATCATTCTTCTTTACATCGATATTCTCATGAGGAGCCAAACGATAATAACATAATCGACCAAAATGTAAGTAACAGAGACAACAGCGAAGTTGTTAATAATCATAGCAGTGAAGCGATGAAAGTGTTATTTAAAATAATCCCTATAACAGTGCACGGCAAAAATAAGAAAATAAAAACTTACGCGTTTATTGATGAAGGATCCTCTATTAGTTTGATTGATAATAAATTAATGAAAAATTTAGAAATTACTGGAACAACTAACCCTCTATGCTTAAAATGGACTGGAGGTATAGAAAGATGTGAAGATGATTCTCAAAAATTAACTATTAACATTTCAGGTTTGAACAACAAAAAGATGCCGATAAATGTACGTTCAGTGAAAGAATTAAGTTTACCATCTCAATCCTTAGATTATGAAAATCTTGCACGAAGCAATCCACATTTAAAAAATTTACCAATTGAAAGTTACTCGAATGCAGTTCCAACAATACTTATTGGTCTTAATCATTTTAACTTAGGAGTTCCAAGCAAAATACGGCGAGGTGGTCCCCATGATCCAGTTGCTGTCTGCACGAATATTGGGTGGATGATATATGGTGCTGTTTCGAAATATACGGAAGAAAGTAAGGGTTTTAATTACCACATTTGTGAATGTTCCAGCAAAGATGACAGCTTAGAAGAATTGGTAAAGAGTTTTTATTCACTCGATAACACGGGAATTTGTAGTAAAGATCCGCTAGTAGGAAAAGACGATGAACGTGCTTTAGGTCTTCTTCGACAATATACAACGCAAAGAAAAGATAAGCACTACGAGGTTCCTTTATTATGGAAATTTGACATGTTGAATTTACCAAACAGCTATGAAATGGCACTTAAGCGTTTACTTTGCCTGGAGAGGAAATTGAAGCAAAATTCAGAGCTTTTAAAGGTTTTTAGAAATACTGTCGACAAGTACATGGCTAAAGGATACATAAGAAAATTAAATCCTGAAGAAATTAACACCAATAATGGAAAAGTTTGGTATCTTCCGATTTTTGCAGTTTTTAACAAAAACAAACCTGGTAAATCCCGTGTAGTTTGGGATGCTGCTGCAAAGACAAATGGAGTCTCGCTTAATTCATTTTTATATAAAGGTCCGGATTTATTAGCGTCTTTACCTGCAGTCTTATTTTCATTCCGCTTGAAAGCTATTGCTGTTTGTGGAGATATTGAAGAAATGTTCCACCAAATTTTTATAAGACAAGAAGACCGAGATGTTCAACGTTTCTTGTGGCGAGATTGTAAGCAAAATCTTGAACCTGAAGTCTATGTAATGGATGTTATGATTTTTGGTGCTTCGTGTGCCCCCAGCATTTCGCAATACATAAAAAATTTAAACGCCAACAATTTCAAGGACAAATTTCCTGTTGCTGCAAAATCAATACAGGAAAATCATTATGTTGACGACTTTCTGCAATCTGTTGAGAACTCAACAAGAAGCTGTAAAGCTAATATCAGACGTTAAATTTATACATCAACAAGGTGGATTCAACATTAGGAATTGGATTTCAAATAGTGAAGAGGTAATAAATAAAATTTCAGATTGTTCCGGCAATAATATAAAATGCCTAAATTTAAATGAGAATAAGCCAGTAGAGAAGGTACTTGGTGTATTTTGGGTGCATCAACCGGATGTTATAACATTTAAAATCGCACCATGGCTAATAGATAGTCACATCCTTTCTTATAAAAGAATACCAACCAAACGTGAAATGTTACGTGTAGTAATGTCGATTTATGATCCTCTTGGTCTCATTGGAAATGTTATCATGTACGTAAAAATTTTATTACAAGAAGTATGGAGGTCCAAAATAAATTGGGACGAAAGTATTTCCGAAGAGCTAATGCATAAATGGATTCAGTGGTTAGAGATTTTGCCAAATATACAACAAATTAAAATTCCACGCTGCTACTTGCAAAATTTTACTAGCTACAATGATGTTGAAGTGCAACTTCATACTTTTGTAGATGCCAGCAAAGAAGGATATGCTGCTGTCTGTTATTTCCGCTTGATAAAAAATAATACAATATTTTGCTCTTTAATTGGATCTAAAACCAGAGTGGCTTCTTTGAAAATAACCTCAATTCCTCGTCTCGAACTAATGGCAGCTTTAATTGGTGCTCGTTTCGCTAAATTTATCTGCGACAATCACAAAATCGCAATTTTGAAAAAATTTTACTGGTCTGACTCAAAAACGGTCTTAAGTTGGATTAACTCAGACCATAGAAAATATAGTCAATTTGTAGCTTTCCGCATCACAGAAATTTTAGAATTGAGTTCTATTAAAGATTGGAGATGGATTCCAACAAAACACAATGTAGCTGATGAAGCCACAAAATGGGCTAGAAAGCCCAAAATTGTTACAACCAGTAGATGGTTTCAAGGTCCAGAATTTTTATATCGCCCTCAAGAGGATTGGCAAAATGCACAAGTCTTCAAAGAACATACTACTGAAGAGAGGATACATGAATTGTTTCAAATAACAATTAAAGAAAATTTAGTAAACGAAAAACGATTCTCAAAATGGAATCGAATTCTTCGGGCAACCGCTTATGTCTTGCGCTTTATTGAAAAGTGTAGAACAAAACAAATAGTCAAAGGTGAGTTAACTCTTGAAGAGTTGTTAAAAGCAGAAAATTTTTTATTCCGGCAAGTTCAGATGGAACACTATGCGTCAGAAATCGCTTTAATAAATTTTAAAAAGCAAATTCCAAAATCAAGTGAACTCTATACAAAATCTCCCTTTATTGATAAATTTGGAGTTCTAAGAGTGGATGGTAGAATCGATGAAGCAGATATTTCTCAAGAACAAAAAACACCAATTATTCTACCAAGATCCAGTCACATTACAACATTAATTATACGGCATTATCATTCTAAGTACTATCATATGAACCACGAAACAGCTGTTAATGAAATTCGTCAAAAGTTTTCAGTATCAAAACTGCGATCTGTATACAAAACAGTAATCCGAAATTGTCAGTGGTGTAAAGTAAAAAAGGCGGTCCCTCAAGTTCCTCAAATGGCAAAATTGCCTCGAGCTCGATTAGCATTATATTCCGCTCCTTTTACCTACACAGGTATAGACTTTTTTGGTCCTATAATGGTTACAGTAGGTCGACACAGAGAAAAACGATATGGTTGTCTATTTACCTGTATGACAGTAAGAGCAGTGCACTTAGAAATTGTACACTCACTTACAACCGACTCGTGCATCTTGGCCATCCGAAATTTTATGGCTCGCAGAGGAATTCCCCGTGAAATTTTCAGCGATAATGGCACTAATTTTGTAGGTGCAGAACGAGAGCTACGAGAGGCACTTGCAGATGTAGACAGAAATGAATTTATTAAAACATTCACAACGACAACAACGAAATGGAATTTTAATCCACCAGCATCTCCCCACATGGGTGGTGCCTGGGAACGATTGGTACGCTCCGTAAAAAACGTTTTATACAAAATAATGGTATCGGCAGCACCTAGTGATGAGTTGCTTGTAAGCATAATGATTGAAGTTGAAAATATTATTAATTCACGGCCCCTTGCTTATGTTCCTGTAGACGACGAAGCAAGTGAAGCAATAACTCCTAATCACTTTCTTGTTGGTAGCTCCAGCGGACTAAAGCCTATCTCCACTTGTAATGATACTGGTATAATCTTGAAAAAGAATTGGCTTATTTCTCAACAATATGCAAACATTTTTTGGAAAAAATGGATTGCAGAATATTTGCCTTCATTAACGTGTAGGTCTAAGTGGCATGAAAAACAAAAGGTAATATGTCAGGGGGACTTGGTTATAATAGTTGATCCTTCTCTTCCTAGAAATAGTTGGCCAAAAGGAAAGGTACTTGAAACGAGGATGGCAAAAGATGGGCAAGTCAGAAGTGCCAAAGTATTAACATCAAATGGAATTTTGGAAAGGCCTGTAGTCAAGCTTGCGGTTTTGGATGTGGCTTCCCATAAAGAGTATGCCGGCGAAGAACCTTCTTGCCATACTGCGGGGGGGAATGTTGCCGCCACTGGCAAAAACGCTTAAATTTAATTAACTAAAATATTTTGTAATAGAATTTATAACCATGAAGATTTTCGGAGTAACGCCACTCACGCCATTTCT
Source organism: Sarcophaga variegata (assembly GCA_932273835.1). NCBI lineage: Eukaryota > Metazoa > Arthropoda > Insecta > Diptera > Sarcophagidae > Sarcophaga > Sarcophaga variegata. The sequence continues at coordinate 10,079,794 of OW026358.1, forward strand.
AATGCGCCATATTTTTTAATAAAATCATTTCATTACTGCTTGACCTGGCGTGGTGGTCTTCAGACGGTAAATCTTCTGGATTATATTTTAAGTAATTAATTTCTAGTGGTTTCTATACCAAAAAGTAAGTGAAAATTATCTAACTGTAATTAAGAATATTACTAACAAAATTGAATTGTTTATAGGAATTTTAATATAAGAAAGCCAATAAAACATAAAATTAATTTGTGTGGAATTGAGTTTTCTTTATTCAAAATCCTGTGGAAATCACTAGCGAGGAAATTTCCTCTTTCAACAACGACCTTTAAAATGAACAGAAAGTGAATAATTTTTTTCTTTTTTTCTTTTTTTAGTAATTTAAGGTTATCGATTAGTAAACTACATATGTCCCGGGGGAGAAGGGGACCGATTTGCTGCTAAGCAAACCCCTAATAATCAAATTAATTCAAAACAATTCAAAAACCAAATGGTAAATCGAAATGAAATCAAAAAAAAATAAAAATTATTGGCCAAATCGATAACACGATGATGTTATTGAACGAAAATCATTTCACCCCCGCCCCCTACCCTTACTTGTATGTGAAGGCTTTGGCCAATGACGTTCGAAATAAAAACCTTATGCGGCTGATTATTTTTGGTTTCGAATGATGAATCAAAGGTTTTTACAATTCCAATTGAAAATGACGTCATACGGCATACATACGTACGTTATAATGGTAGTGGTGGCGGTGGCATTGGTGCTAGTGATGGTGGCAATTAAAAATGCATTGCGCATTCATCGTATAGCAAGATGAATAAATGAATAATATGGTCAACGATTAAGTAACTGACTGATTGGTTTATTTATTTTTAAATCAATTCTAATTAGTTTACGTCAACTGTACAATACAATTTACTTTAGAAAGTGATGAATTATTCAATAAAAAACAATACAAAACAAATTTCCAATCATTTTCCCATAAAATTTTTAAGTGTGCTATTTAGTTTCTCTCAACTGTTAAACATTTTTTTATTTTTAAATCAAGTCTAATTAGTTTACATCAACTGTACAATAAAATTTACTTTAGAAATTTATTCAATAAAAACCAATAAAAAATCCCAATCATTTATCCTTAGAATTTTTAAGTGTGCTATTTAGTTGCTCTCAACTGTTAAACATTTTGCAAGTCGCAAAATGTTACATTTTTATAAAATAAAACATTTTTTTACTATTTCTCTTCATGATTTATTTTGTTTTTACAATTTTGAAGCTTGTGCTATTTAGTTTTCCATTGCTGTTTATTTTTTCTATCTTCTCACGATACTTAAGAGTACGTTGTTTTCAGTTTTTATGAAAAAAAAAATTGGATTTAATATTTTTTGGTGAACATGAAAGTACCAAAAAATATTATAAATACAGGGTGCCTCAGTAAGAAGGCAGTTTTTTCGTTACATAAAGAAGACCCGTTCCGCTTAAGTAAGGAATGAAATATTTGTCAAATGAATTGAGTTAAAAAGGAGAAAATATGGTCACACCAAGCATTCTGTGAGAATTCCTGTGATAATCCTTCCTCTACTACTTTCATGTTGAACCCGCAGAGTACCGTGTAAGACCGAAAACAAAGTGGAGCCAAAAAAAAATGGATAAACTAAGATGATGCGCTTACTTTGCTTATATTGAATGTGTGCTATTAAGTAAACATCAACTGTTTAAAACTATTACTATAAAAAAATCTTTGAACAAACAAAAAAAATTAAAAATATTTTTTTGTTGAGTGTGCTATTAAGTTGTTACCAACTGTTTTTCAGTTTTTAAAGCATTTAAAAAAAAATTTCATACAAAATTTCTAACCTTAAAACATAATAGCATGTTTCAATTCTTTATATTAAAGGTGTGCTATTTAGTAAACATCAACTGCAAAACAAAGTGTTGGCCAAACTGAGTATTTGTACAAAAAATTGTTTTTTTTAAATATTTTAAAATTTTTTTTTTTTTAATTTTGACTTGACTTTACCTATAAAGTCAGGATGACATATCTCTATTTGTAGAGAGAATGCTACTTAGTAAACATTAAATGTACTTCAGAATTAGGTACAAAATAGTTTTAAAATTTATTTTAATTTAAAAATGAAATTTTCTTTAAATAAATTTTTGGAGTGTGCTATTTACTTGTTACCAACTGTTTTGGGTGCTTATAAGATTTAATTTTTTTTTGTGTTTTATCATCAGTTTTATAACACTTATAATTCATTTGTGATAAAATGTCTTGTTTTTTAAATAGAAGGTGTGCTATTTAGTAAACACCAACTGCAAAACAAAATGTTGGCAAAACTGAGTATTTTTAATAACAAAATTGATGTTTTAAAATATTTTTTAAAATATTTTATTAAAAAATTTTGACATGACTTTACCTATAAAGTCAGGATGACATATCTCTGTTTGTAGAGAGAATGCTACTTAGTAAGCACCAAATGTATTTTAGAATTGGGTATAAAATATGTACTTTTCAAAATTTATTTTATTTTAGAAATGATTTCTCTAAAAAAAAAATTTTTGAGTGTGCTATTCACTTGTTACCAACTGTTTTTGGGTGTTTATAAGAATTAATTTTTTTTTAATTTATCAACATTTTTATAACATTTATAATTCATTTGTGATAAAATGTCTTGTTTCTTTAAATAGAAGGTGTGCTATTTAGCAAACACCAACTGCAAAACAAAGTGTTGGCAAAACTGAGTATTTTTAATAAAAAAAATTGTTGTTTTAAAATATTTTTTAAAATATTTTATTAAAAAATTTTGACATGACTTTACCTATAAAGTCAGGATGTCAAATCTCTGTTTGTAGAGAGAATGCTACTTAGTAAACATTAAATGTATTTTAGAATTGGGTACAAAATACTTTTCAAAATTTAAATTATTTAAGAAATAAATAAATTATAAATAATAAAATAAATAAATTTTTGAGTGTGCTATTTACTTGTTACCTACTGTTTTGGGTATTTATAAGATTTAAAATTTTTTATTTAATTTATCATCATTTTTATAACATTTATAATTCATTTGTGATAAAATGTCTTGTTTTTTTAAATAGAAAAAGGTGTGCTATTTAGCAAACACCAACTGTTCATAAAATTTGCATAGTTGAGTGTTTTTGACACAAAACAAAATTCTTTTTTTTAGTTTTTTTTTTAACTTTTTAGGTAACAGTGTGACATATTTCTGCTTGTTGAGAGTGTGCTACTTAGTAAACACCAAATATATTTTAGAATTGGGTATAAAATACTTTTCAAAATTTAAATTATTTTAGAAATAAATAAATTATAAATAATAAAATAAATAAATTTTTGAGTGTGCTATTTACTTGTTACCAACTGTTTTAAGTGTTTATAAGATTCAATTTTTTTTTAATTTATCATCATATTTATAACATTTATAATTCATTTGTGATAAAATGTCTTATTTTTTTAAATAGAAGAAGGTGTGCTATTTAGCAAACACCAACTGTTTATATACAGTTTGTATATGTATGTAAAATAGAAAAAATTCTTTAAAAATATTCCATAAAATAATTGAAATTAAATCAAATATGTATGTACTCACATTTTTGTTTAGCCTTATCCATGGCGGCTCCGCTGGTATCCTCTAATCTATACATATATAAATAGTTCACTTAACGTGGATGGGGGGGAGGAGGGAGGTGTAGTTTATTACTTAAAACAGTAGAAAAAAACAAAACAAAGTAATTCTTTTAAAACTTAACCACAAGCAAAGTTGTTGTTGGTTGTTGTTGAATTGAAAATTGGAATTGTAAACGGAATTCTTTACGTTACGAATTTAATGAGCGTTTGTTTGAGAAGAAGGGGGAAAGTCTGTTGTGGGGGGAAAAAGATTTCTAAAGAAATTTTTTATTGTGGTTTTCTGTTCAAATGAAATTATTTTCGTTTTTTTTTTAATTTCAATTTTAAATATTAATTTGCAGCAGCGGCAAATGTGTTTTGCTTTTGAGTTTTCAATTGCTAAAGTGGTAGTAGCAGTAGTAGAGGGCAGGCGGGGGGCGCATATATAGAATTGATTTTTATTTTTTATTTTTATTTTTTATTTGATCTTAAACGATGAACACACTAAGAATTATTTCAAGTCTTTTTTATTATTTCTTTTTTTTTTTTATTTCTTTTTAAATTGTTGTTTGGGTTTTTTTTATTTCTTTCTTTGTTGTTGTTGTAAATTTAAAAAAATATATTATTTTTATGACTAAAACGGGGTCTACTTTTAAGACAAGTTTTTCGTAAATTTTTCACATTCAAAATTAATGCCACAACGTCTAGCTGACCACGAAGAAACATTTTTTTAAAGTTTTTTTCTCGCGCGACTTTTATTTGTTTTTTATTTTTAAATTTAATTTTTAATTACGTAAACAACAGCAACAACATGTAGTTTTTTTTTAATGTTTCGTTAAGTTTTTTTTTTAAAAATTTTACTGTGAAATTCTGTTTACAAAAGTCGTGTTGAGTTTTTTTTATATAATTTTTCGTTAAGTTGGGCTCTACACTTATAAATTCGTTTCGTTTTACTTGAAATTTGGCTAAGAATACCTGAAAAGAGAGAGAGAGAAAGAGAGAAAAAAGGAAATGAGAATTAGAAATATTATAATACAGAAATAATTAAAAATAAATGTTAATTAAATTAAAGATTGTCTAAGATGGCGGCCTTAGTATGGCCGTTCTAATACAGAAAGTATAACATAACCTACACTTCAATACCTAGTACATGTCCAATAGCTTCCATACCTTGTTTATACTAAGAACTAAAGGAGCTTCATTAATAGCCATCAATCGCAGTGTTGATGATCACATAAACATTTAAAGTTTAAAACATAAAACAAGAGAAAATAAGAGAGGCCCGCCCAATACGGTCTTTTTTCGTTAACTTTATCAAGTAGGCGCTAAAAACCTAAGGAAATCATAGGCCCATTTGTTCAGTGGTAACGATTTGTAAGTAATGGGCTGTATGGACTCTGAAGCTATTGGCACAAATTAAGCATAATTTTCATCGTAAAATCATTCACCAAATCAGAGCACACATGCAGCTCTTGAATTACATCTGTTTACTCTTCACATCAAATTGCTTTTCGGGCATGTTCTGTAAAACGGAAATCGCCTAAATTTTGCGTTTTCGTTTTAAAAACGCCAAGAGGGTGTTCTGACGAACGCAAATCGCTAAACAAAAATTATGCGATTCGAAATCGCCAAATAGGTGTTCTGGAAAATGCTTAGCGCTAAAAATTTGCGATTTCAAATCACAAAAGTATGTTGCAGTGAACTGATGAAAATATGTTCAAGAAAAACTTCTTAACAAAAAATGCGATTTCAAATCATAAGAGGATATTGTAGTGAACTGATGAAATATGTTCAAGCAAAACTTCTTAACAAAAAATGAGAACAATTTTACACTTTTCTAAATAAAAATTCCAAGCTAAGAACTTGCTTTATTTTTAACCAATTTTTTGCGCCATTTTTTTTTACTTAAATTGGCGATTTAAACGAACGTACGGTACTAAAACATACGGCTGTAGAGCATATGCTGAATGCGCCAGCAACCATTAACCACGATCTCCATTCGAATATTTTTCTAAGTAAAATTCATTGGCGTTACTTAAATTCCACACAAAAGCATCGTGACATGAACCAGTTCTAGATGTGTTAACAGCTTGTATCCTCATTCATCACATTATTTTGATTGTTTAAAACTCTAAAAATAACCTTCATATAGGAGTACTAACAATTAACACATCTAGACTATAAAACCCCTTTCTGCAAAAATAAAGTTCCTCACATGGGTGCAGTCTACCGATCCAATTACTCCTGGAATTTTAAACTTTTGATAGAAATGCATTTTTGATGCTTTCGCCTGCTCCGGAACGTCTAATGGGTTAGAATAATCCCTCAGGACACGTCCTTTTAATTTTTCTTTTCTGGTTTGCAGCTTTTTCAAACAAACTATGCTTAATAAAAAATCTGTAGGCATTTTTCTATTTATTTTTTTTTGGTTTTAATGTTTTAATTTTTATTTGTAATGCTCAAACATATGTTTTTTTTTTCTTCTCATAAACGACTTCGAAAAGTCGAAGATCGCAAGTAAAACGCGTGAGTTTCAGAAGACCCTGAAATAAATTTTGCGTTTTTAAAATCACTTGCGATTTCAAATCGTGCGATTGTCAGAACATGCCTGTTTGTTGACAAAGCCCCTAAGCCAAAAAAGGTATCACCATCACAGAAGATCGATTTATCGATCCTTCCTTAAAACACCACGAAGTTTGTTAATAAAATTCAATGACTTGCAACTAATGTCGCTTTGTTAGTCTTATTCACGTTCTTAACTTCCCGTTATTAAGTAGTTTTGGCATTGCCACATGTCACGAATATTTTTTTTTACACTGAAAAATCAAATCCTCAAACCGAATTCATACATACATAATTGGCGATTACGGCCTAGCTTCTCACACCACTTATGTTGTGTGTATTAATTTTACACAAGAGTGGCGGGGGATCTACTGTTTAAAGTCGACTTCGAACGACAGATTTTTGAGAAACTTTTCATGTCAATTTTTTATTTACTCTCAGAGTTTTTGCCAGAAATCTGCTGAGAGGAAGTAGCCGAAGAAATATTTTTCATATTTCGTTTTGATGTGTTCCCTGGGGTTTGAACCGTGGCCTTGCGTCTAATAAGGCAAACACACTACCTACTAGACTACGGTGACTCTACCCCAAACCCAATTAGTGAAGCTAAAATAGAATAAAGACGTTGTGCATGGTTTTGCCGTTCTCACCATTCACAGTAATGCTGATGCCTGGTCTATACTTTTCAAGGCAACGTCGTCAAGTCCTTAACCGAAATTGCAAATTATTTCAGTTTTAAAATTGTTTCAGATTTATTGATAAAACTTTTCCAAATCCACATGTGATTGCACTACAGTATGCAGTATGATCTGGAATGATAGGGTTACCAACTGTCAGTCCTATGTTAAAAGATATTGTATTGTATGTATGGTTACCTTACGTTCCCCAAAAAGGATACAAAATACCTCTCTTAGCTAAGAACTAAATTCAGGATATCTTAGAAAAACTTTCTTTTAATGATCTTTAGGTTATGGGATTAGTCTGAAACGATACATACATACATAATTGGTCATTACAACCCTTCAGTCAGGATTACGACCTAGCTTCTTACACCACTTATGTTGTGTGCGTTAATTTTATACATGAGTTGCGGAACCCCTACAGTTTAAAGTCGACTTCGAACGGCAGATTTTTGAGAAACTTTTCATGGCAATTTTTTATTTACTCTCAGAGTTTTTGCCAGAAATCTGCTGAGAGGAAGTAGCCGAAGAAATATTTTTTCATACTTCGTTATGACGTCTGTTCTGGGGTTTGAACAGTGGCCTTGCGTCTAATAAGCCAGCACACTACCTACTAGACCACGGCGGCTTCAATCTAAAACGATATACTTCTATAATCCAAAATATACATTGACCTTTAACCCTTCCTTCTACCAGAGAGGATAACATTAAAAACGAACATCATCACTGGAAGGAAAGACATCTCTCTAAGCCTTGAGTGGAATTAAATTAGCAAAAAATTCTTAATTCTAGACAAACAACAACCTGCCTTCTTACTAAGGCTGGCTACAGTAGATCTATCTAGATCTGCTTTGCTGAAACCCGCAAAAACCGGAAAAGTATCGTTTTAGTTTCGTTCTGAAAAATCCACAGAACTACCAGAGAAAACAGATGGTAAAGAATAAATAGAAAGAGAGAAATATAGAAGGATGGCAACACTATATGGCTGCCTTACAAAATGTATCAATAAAAAGTTTGTATGCAGTTCTACTACTGTATATAAACAATGTAGATATGCAAAGTAAGTAATCAAACAATGCATCAACTATAAATCCGATGCCCGATTGCTTTTTGACTGCATTAAAAAAATACACATTGACGACGTTTTGAAATAGAATACATTGTAAACATTTTGTACAGCGGCTTTATGAAACACGATACTTTGTTCAAACGCAAAGTAAATAACATTTTGGTAGGCAGCCTATTTGTATGATTCTTTACAAAAGTACATGCTATCTGGAATAAAACAGATGAGTTTGCTTGAAGTATCCATCTTGCTCTGTTATTAACATTGGAACATTTCTGCGGCTCTTTACAACACTGCAAATGTATCATTTTAAAACTAGGGAAAGCTTATATCAAATTTTCCTTTCCCTACAAACCACCAAATACCCAATTACCATTAAAACAATCACAAGAAATATTTGAAGAAAAAAAAACGCCATAAATTTTAAACTTTCAAATATTTCTTGCTGTTGTTGTTGTAGTTGTTCGTTATTCATTATTTTTAAAACAATTTACAATTCCCCCTGTATGTACATTCATATTCTTATTCAAATCAGAATGAGTAATAACAGAACCCCCCAGCCCCCTATCCAACGTTCATTTGTATGCGTGCTATTTATAGCACCGTTAGGCCAACATACATACTTCCATAAGCAAGTCAGCAACATAACAAACATAACAAAATCAACAATACTGTGGTAAAAAAATGCTGTTTTTTTTTCTTATGGTCAAGTGACGTCATCTGAGGCGTTTATTAATGGGATTTTTTCGAAAGAGAAAAAACAAACGAAATAATTTTTATGCAGTTGGCAACACACGCGCTGTATAAAACCTACATTTTTCAAAGAATGTGGTGTGCTTCGTTAGAGAGCAGTTAATAGGGCCTTAAAACAACACAAAACTTTATAGACAAAACGTGAAGAAAGTTTGCACAAGACTTTCTCTTTATTTAAATTGTTAAAAATAAAAACAAACAAACAAAAAACCAAAAACAAATACTCCGTAATAATGATAAAAAGAAAATGAATGGCAAAAAAAAAACTCAAAAACCAAAATTTTAAAAATAAAACAAAAAATAAATTCACACAGAAACCAAGTCAATTAAAGCTAAGAAAACCGTATAGAAAATGAATGGCAAAAAAAAAAAAAAAAAAAAAAAAAAAAAAAAAAAAAAAAAAAAAAAAAAAAAAAAAAAAAAAAAAAAACATTAAAGAAATCTATGCAAAATAACGACAACAACAAAAAATAATGATAAATGTACTATTCAAAAATAATACGAGGGTCGTATGAAAAGGCTTGGCAAAAGTCCTCACTTGCCAGGAAGACTTTCCAATCTACTTCAAAAAAAATAAAGAATAGTGGAAGCAGAACCAATACGACACAGTTAGTCCCTCAGATCCGTTCTGATACCACGAGACCCTGTAAAACCAACCAACTTTTCAACTCTGAAACACCAGATAGTTTCCCTCGAAAGGAGTATATTCTCCCAATCAGAACTGAAGTAACATATTAGCTGTCCTCTACTCTTCCCCTGATTCACATCCCTATAGCTACATCAGCAGTCTTCCTAACCTGCCCAAGCACTGTGCATACTTATAACAGACACAGTTTGCTCCCATCCGCCCAATAATAGCAGCCACTACACTTTGATCTTAGCCATAAGGCCGAGAAGCGATAATAGCAGCCACTGTAGTATCAAACCGAAGTTGGAATTTATTTGCTTAATTGGTCTTTACAACCCATTAGTCAGGATTCCAACCTAGCTTCTCATATCGCCAATGTTGTGCGTGTTAATTTTTCTCCATGAACGGCGGATCCCACAATTTAAAACTCGACTCCAAACGAAAGTTTTGAGATACTTTTGATGGCAATTTATTTGCTTTCAGAGTTTTTGGTAGAAAACTGCTTAAAGGAAGTCACCGAAAGAAATCTTTTTTGTCTGAACTGGTGTTTGAACCACGGACTCTCGTCTAATAAGCCAGCATACTACCTACTAGACTAACTGCATACGTCGGCCTAATCTTGGATAAGCAATTTATATTTAAACAGACCGTTGCGCGAAGGGCAACACTCTGTGGAAAAAAAAATTAACACTCACAACATGAGTGGTATGAGAAACTAGCTTGTAATGCTAGGTACCCTAGCCCCCTCCGTAGAATGCTACGTATAATGGGGCATAATTTTCCCCTTAATACGGTCGCAACATCGTCTGCCTATGCAACAATCTCACAGCCTGAGTTCAGCGCTAATTGCAATAAGAATGAGAAAAGTACTCCTCTATTTTGCCCAAACAAATAAAAGCGCCTTATAGTGAGTGAAGTAATCCCGGTGCTAAATTGGAAATTGGGGAAATGGACAAAGTAGGGCATATTAAGGACATAGACATCCCACACTTGTACAGACTACCCCATTACAAGACTATTTTATAGGATCAGTATATACGGATCTTCTCGGGCGTTCCTTTAGCCACAATAGAACTCGTAACTACAAATCAATTCCAATGCATAGCTAACATACCTTAGCTTGGTAAAGCTGGTCAAATCCAATTATCTGCGCACGTTTTTGAATCCACATTGATTACACTCTTGAGTGCAATTTTGCGAAAACCAATCAAAAAAAATTTGCCTCAACTTATCACACAAACCACGCACACAGGCTATTTCTCAGTAGTTAGTTTGTATAAATGCTTCGTTGATTACTGTTTTGTTTTTATTTTTCCTTAACGTCTTGCGTCTTTCCCCGCGTTTCGTTGCGCTAGTTTGTGCTTCTTTTGTTTTGTTTTTTTGCGCTTTAATGCCGCCGACAAAGTTGTCTTCTGAAAAAATGACCGAAAGACATTGGCACAGACAGACACCAAAGAGTGACCGGCATATAAATTTTGTTTTTGTTTTTTGTTTCTTCAGTTTCGATTATTATTCTTCATTTGTCATAAGCATACGTACGGTCTTATGTATGGACGGACGGACGGACATACGTAAGTATGTCTGAACAAATAAGGCAACTTGAGTTCATTCTCTCTCTCTCTCTCTCTTCCTTAAGAATTTTATGAGTAATCAGTGGCATATGAGATTCAATGACACTTACATACACAAAGTGACCATATAACGTCAGATACTTTGTATGGAATTCAGTGGAGGGTGGGGAACCTACAATAGGCGCAGATGATGACACCCCTCATTTACTTTTCATTTCCGAAATAATTTTAAATTAAGAAACCAATAAAGATCGTAAATTTTGTTTAAGAAGAACATATTTGGAGGGCAATAAACCCAGGCAAACTTAAGCGTAAGAAAAGTAAGACGTTCACAAAAAGACAGCCTCTGATCCGCGTAATCTATTGGCAACCATGGAACAAATGAACAAATTTGTTGAACGTATTCTTAGTAGCCAGTTTATTGGCTGGCTTACTTACTAAACGAGAGTTCAGAGTTCGAATCCTTGCTTTCGCACTTCCAAAAAAAGGAACTGCCAATAGCTTTGAGAAATAAAGAAAAATCAAGGATTTTTACCCTCCATTAATCGAGCAAAATTCGATAAAATTTTAAAGAGGCCGGTTTTTGGACCTATTGCGCTGGATAGCTAATGGACTAAAGATTCCAAAACAGTTTTCGTTACGGTTGGGTAACCTTTGGAACCAGAGATATAACCACGAATATAACTTTTTTCAAGTTATCAAAAAAACTTCTCTATATAAATCGGGCAAAATCGGATAAAAATGGACTTGCGGGGGAAATTCAGAATAATGGGTCGGATAGCCATGGCATTAAGGATTCCAAAACAGGTTTCCCTACAGTCGGGCGTTTCTTGGAACCAGAGATATAGGCGACGAAGCTAATTGTCTTCTTCAAATGAGCAACAAACAAGAGCTCTGTATAAATTGGGCAAAATCGGATAAAAAATGGACTTGTATGGGAAATTGCCCTAGTGGGCAAGATAGCGATGGTATCAAGGATTCCACAACAGGTTTCTCTACAGTCGGGAGTTTCTTGAGACCAGAGATATAGGCGACGAAGCTAATTGTATTCTTCAAATGAGCAACAAAAAAGTGCTCTATATAAATCGGCCAAAATCGGATAAAAATGGACTTGTGGGGGAAATTCAGAATAGTGGGTCGGATAGCCATGGCATTAAGGATTCCAAAACAGGTTTAATTACCGTCGGACATTACTTGGGACCAGAGATTTAGGCGACGAAGCTAACTTTTTCATATGAGCAAGGATAAAGAATGAAATTGTGGCGAAATGAACTTAAAATTTTTAATAATTCTCATTGAGTTCATATGCATTTATATATTCTAGATCTAACAAAACGTCGATTTTTCGCAAATTGCATTTCTTTGGTAAATGATTTGCATTTTTGTGGTCGATGGCATGCATATTTTTTGACCCATGACATGACTTGCATGTTGTTGGATGATGACTTTCATTTACTGGATCGATGACTCGCATTTTTTGGACCCATGACATGACTTGCATGTTGTTGGATAATTTGTTTGGATCGTGGCTTGCATGTATTTGATTAATGACTGGTTGGATGACCTGCCTTTTTTTAATTTTGTGGTCGATAACTTGCATTTTTTGGTCGATGACTTGCACATTTTTATCGATCAATGACTTGCATTTTTTGCTCAATGATTTACAGCTTTTTTCTTTGATGATTTGGATTTATTGGTCGACGACTTACATTTTTTGCTCGATGACTTAGATTTTTTGTCAATGACTTGCATTTTTTTATCGATGACTTACATTTTTTGCCGATAACTTGCATTTTTTTTTATCGATGACACATTTTTTCCCGATGACTTGCATTTTTTATCGATGACTTGCATTTTTTATCGATGACTTGCACTTTTTGTTCGATGACTTGCATTTTTTTGTCAATGACTTGGATTTTTTGTTCGATAACTTGGATTTTTTGGTCAACACTTATTTTAGTGTTATTAATGGCCATCTAATAGAAGAGTAAGTGCCTCAATACTTAATAAGCAATAACAAAAACAGTTATTCAGGGGAAAAAGAGGAGATGATTGTCAATCAAGCAAGTAACTTTGGAAATTCTGATTGATTTTTCTAAACAGTGTTTGTTGATTCGCTGTAAGAAAAGTTTGCTGATGGAAATGTCTGCCAAACAGCTATAAAAAGTAAGAATATCAAAATGCCTCTGACAGATACTGAGTGTGCCTGTCTTTGACGCGGCCTAATGTATGTACATATTTGTTTGGCTGTTTGAATTTTTCCAAAACCACTGGCCATAGTAATTTCATGTTTTATATTGAATTTTCCCTCCCAGAATTTTCCTCCATTGGTTAAGTAACTATTCTCGCTTAAAGAACTTTTTCCCTGAACCACAACTTACTTGACACAGTAAGTGAAAAAAAACACATTTTCCCCCTTTTTTATATTTATTTATTTAACCGTAACCATTAATTTAATTAATTTACCAAAGAAACAACACAACAATAATCTGGATGTACGAGAACAAGCAAAGTAAAATAAAATAAAACAAAACTTAGGTTTGGTTTGGTTTGGTTTTAATTGTGATTGAAAGTGACGTTGAAGTGTCCGAATACTTTACCCCTTCAATGCCCTTCATTACTAGGAACAAGAAGAAGAAACTTTGAACTATTGCAAGTGTGTGTGTGTGTGTGTGTATGTGTGCGCATTTCGCAGCCAATTAATGTCAATAAAATTAAAATATTTTCACAAGAAACATGACGTTGATGTTGATGTGGATGTTGACGTTGGACTTTGTTTGGTTATTTTGGTTTTCAAAGTAAATTCGCAAAAAAACCAAAACAAAACAAAACGAAAAACTTGCATTTGATTTAATCTTTCAAAAAAAATTGAAAGAAATTAGAAAACAAAATTATTGTTTAATAAACAAACCATAAAAGAATTCCGATAACAGTCCATAATAATAATAAACCCGATGTTTAATTATCATGGCAACAACTCAAATTTTTGTTCTGTTCGTGGTAGCATATCGTTCAATTGCAAAATCTTTACTAAGTTGCTGATTAAAACCCGTGTGTTAACTAAAGTTCGCTGTGAGCCGAAGTTGCTTGCAGTTGACAGTGCCACCACCAATTGGACAATTTTTAAGCCGTAAAAAAGGAGGTACGCATGCTCTTGCGATGTACTCTACTTCTTGAGTTCAATTTTGAATCGATTTTTCTCATTGAAGTTGACCACAAGCGCCTTTACGCGGCTACTTATTTGCAACAGAATTCTCAGAGGTTTAACGACTCTTGGAAAAACTAATTTTGCAGGTTAGCAGCTCTCAAATAAGCTCGAATTTCATTGCATTTGTTAAACAGTTCGGCAGTTAGGTTGAAGAGGAGGAGACCAGAATTGCAGGCAATGAAGAGAGAGAAAATAATAAAATATTTCAGAGCTAAAATTGAGAATTGTAGTCAGGCTTGGGCTGAATATAAAATAATTAGGAATCGATACAAGGTACAGATTGAAAATAGTAAGAATAGTTACATAAATACGAAAATTGACAATGCATGTTCACAGAGGCAAATGTGGAAACAGATTAAAACCCTGGTACTTAATAGGAAAGAAAATTTAACTAAGTCTGTGATATTTGACCAGGTGGAATATAGTGATAACTGTGATATAGTAAATAAGTTTAACACATTTTTTATTAATAGTATAAGTACCATAAGACAGTCGATTGATAAAGTTCAATATGTTAGTCAGATAACGTGTGAACCGAACAAATTATTTAAATTTCGTAGGATAGGCATTGCAGAACTTGAGAACATTGTGAAACAGATGAAGAATAAGCCTGACAATGAAAGTGTCTCAAATAAAATTATAATTGATAATTGGAATATAATAGGAAATGTTTTGCTAAGAATAATTAATACATCATTGGAGACTGGTATATTTCCAGAAAATTGGAAAAGATCAATGATAACACCGATTGAAAAGGTGCCCAAGACAAGAAAATGTGAGGAATTTCGACCCATAAATACACTTAAGGTATGTGAAAAAATATTGGAAAAAGTAGTCAAGATACAACTTGAGCAGTTTATTGAGGATCATGGTATATTATCTGAACAACAATCAGGTTTCCGGAAAAAACATTCATGCGAAACTACAGTGAATTATGTTATAAGCGAATGGAAGGCCGTAGAAAAGGAAAATAGAATGATTGCAATATTTCTTGATTTTAAAAGAGCGTTCGAGACTATTGATAGGGATATCATGCTAAAGAAACTTTATATGTATGGAATAAGGGAAATTGAATTAGAATGGTTCAAGTCATATCTTGAAAACAGAACGCAAACAACAAAATTGAATAATACTGTGTCTGAGGAAGCGATTAATAATTTCGGAGTACCGCAAGGTTCAATATTAGGTGCTTTATTGTTTATATTATATATAAATGATATGCCAAAAGTATTGGAAAGATGCAAAATTGTTTTGTACGCTGATGACACTCTTATATATACGGTGACAAATAGCGATAGGGAATGCCAGGATAACATGAAATACGATGTTCAGAAAATAAATGAATGGCTTAAAATGAATAAATTGAAATTGAATAAAAACAAGACGAAAATAATGGAAATAAACATGAACTCTGACGAAGTATTTAAAATAAATGATTCTGTAATAGAAAAGGTTGAGCATATAAAATACCTAGGTTTTATAATTGACAGAAAACTAAACTTAAACGAACACATCGATTATACATGTAAGAAAATTGGCAAGAAAATTGGCTTCCTGAAGAGAATTAGAAAGAGAATTTCAAAATCTACAGCAGTAACTATTTATAACACCATAATTAAACCGCACTTCGAATACGGCTCCACTATATTGTATACATGCAGTACCGCAATTCAACTTACAAGAATGCAGAAACTTCAAAATAGAGCTATGAGGGTAATATTAAAATGCGATCGGTATACACATATAAATACAATGCTCCACGATCTGAAATGGATGAATATAAAACAAAGATTAAAGTTTAACACCTTAATGTTTGTTAAGAAAATGAAGAATGGTGACGCGCCTAAATACCTATGCGAGCAGATTAAATATGTTGGAGAAAGCCAACCTTATATGCTGAGGAATGCGGACGACTTTCGAATTCAAAGAGTGAAGTCAACCCAGATGCAGAAAACGTTGTTTTATAAAGGACTACAGCTATACAATTTATTACCAACAAATATTAAAAATGAATTAAATGAAAATATTTTTAAACGAAAATGTATTAATTTTGTATTATTTAATGTTTTGTAATAATTTTGTTTAATATGAAAATTTAAAGTATTTTTAATACTTATAATAATAATAAAAAAAAAAAAAAAAAAATCAAGAACCCAGCATATCTACATACGCCTAAGCTATCAAATACGCTTGTTCTGCTCTCATCAACTCATCAATAACGGATTGATTTCTTCTTCTCCGTCATTTGCCACATGAAGAAGACTAATGCGTTTCGCTTCAGTGCCCGGTAATATAGTCAATCATCACGCTAAGCTTGCCCCTTTGGAACTTGCACAGATTTTCCATGCATCTTCCCACTGTGCTATCTGGCCTGCATCCTAAACTGACCAAGCAGCGTTGACGGAATCCATTACATATTATTGGCCAAAAACTCGAAGGTTTTCAATGGGAGGGGGTATTCCCATGTAGACGACTTATCGGAGAGTTTAAACCCTAGACATCGAATCTTAACTTCGTGGAGGGACCAGCTCCCCGAAGCTAGGGTGCAGCCCTTGCGCTGACCAACTTCTTTCTTTTCCCTGATTTTGGTGGAACTTGGTTAGTACAGGGACTGCGTTCACCAGTGGCATCACAACGGGCCGCTATGCGTGCTCAAGTGAGCTCTTTGATATCAAAGCTACCACTCCGACCTAACCTAACCTAACCTAGGGAGCTCCCTCATTACAAAAAGTATAGGAAAGGGATTAGGTCATGTGGATGACATACCAGAGAGTTCAATAATTGTGTCATACACCACCTTAGAAGTCGTCACATTAGAACTCTATGCCCTGACAGTGTCCAGCTATCAGAAAGTATGCGCACAGGACCCTATTTATCGAAATTACTTAGTGGAAGGACCCTTTGCCCGAGATTTAGGAGCTTGCCCATTACTAAAAGTATAAGAAGGGGAACTGGTCAATATCAAACCCTATCTTCGTGAAGGGACCATCTCCCCGACGCTAGGAAGCTCGCTCATTACAAAAAGCATAGGAAAGGGAACATGTCTGTAGATGATTTACCAGAGAGTTCAATAATTGTGTCATAAACCGTCTTAGAGGTCGTCGCATTAGAACTCTATGCTCTGAAAGTGTCCAGCTATCAGAAAGTATGCGAACAGGGTCCTACTAACAGAAATTACTTCGTTTGGGGATCATCTACCCGACGCTAGAGGGCGCGCCTAATACCAAAAGTATAAGAAGGGGAACAAGTCAATTGTGGCATAAGCGCTCCGTCCATCTGCTGGGACAAATGAGAGATATTTTCTGGGAAGGATATTGTATCCTTTCAGTGACCTATAAGGACTTTGAATCAAAATATTTGATTACTTGATAGTCGGAATCCGTTGTATACCATCGTGTATTACATTCGGTTCTTTTCCAACCTTTATAAATCAAATTTTGTACAGAGCCGCCGAGGGGTTTTGGTGAGGAAATTTTAAGGCTCCTCGCCCAGAAGAAGACTGCAAACATATCTAAGTAAACAGTTATCATACTGCTTAGGTTATGATTGTTATGACTCGTTGATAACAACGACATAAATTGGATAAGCAGGTGCTGCTGAGAGATATAAGATAGAAATTAGACAGGCAGACTTTTCGTTTATAAACTCCACAGACGTCTACTATACCATGTATTACACAATCTATCTCGTCGTATTGTCGAAAAGACCAGATTTCCTCTTTGCCAAGAGGGGCCGACAAGGTGTACTCTTTCTGTAGCTGTGTGTTTAAGTATGAAAAGCGGTCTCATCAACAAACCACTCCTTATTTTACTATATGGAGAGGAAATACGAATAGGAAATGAGGAAAAACTACTCTATTCTTAGTAATAAGGTGGGAATTTTTCGCCGCATTCGGTGTGAAGACCATTGCCGCCCTACACCTTTCTCATGGCACATGATTTAATCGAAAACTGACAAGGAGTGTGCATCTAAGGAGCTAGACGTACATACGTACATAAAAATTTCTTTCGGCAACGTCCTTTCAGTTGTTTTCTAACAAAAACCATGAAATGTTTCTCAAAAATCTGTCGTTCGGAGACGAACTTATGGACACAATTGGCACGCATGACATGGGTGGAGTGAGAACCTAGGTTGCAACCCTGACTAAAGGTGGTTGTAATGACTAAATGAAGTAAATAAGTATTTCCGTGTATCAAAATTTAGTGCTATAATTTCCTCCAATACTGTAAAACTATATACGACGGCTGTATGGCTTTCAAAATAATAAAAAACTCACGTTTATTTTTTTTCTACTTTTTTTTTGTTGTTTATTTTTCCAATTCTAATCTAATTTTTGCTTTTCTAATGATAATAAAAGAAAACAAATAATTTTTATGAAATATTTTATTTTTTTTTTATTGGAATACCAAAAAACAACAACAATAAAAACAACAACAACAACACACACTAACATTGATTATCGATTTTGTTGGTGTAGTTTTTCAACTGAAAATAAATGTTTATTTTTAAATATTGGCGCCAAGTAATTATTATTTTTTTTTTATTATTATTGTTATTGTATAAATAAATTACAACAACAACAAAAGAAAGAAGAAAAAAAATGAAAATAATTTTCAAGGAATTTCTTTCCGTATTACAAACGCGGCTAGAGATGATGAGAAGAGCCACGTGAATCGCTCAATTGATTTTTAACAGTCATTCAAGCAAATTGAGCGTGACGTTTGTAAAAATAACAACAAGAAATGAGGAAAGAAGAAAAAGCAATTATTAAATTAAAGGTTAATTAAAGTGATAGAAAAAAGCAGTAATAATTACAACAACAACAAAAACAACGAAATAAATAAAGTAAACATGACTTGCCTACACTATCTTTTCAAAGAAAGATTTCATTCAAGAGAAGAGATTCTAAAGTATTTGCAATTTGAAGTGAGATTGTATAGGTTCTTCAAACAAGGACTACCAAACTTTGTCAGTTGGTAATGGACATCTTATTAAAGCTACATCGGTCCAATTGGTTGTCAGTTGTTGGATCTATAAAATAATAATAATAAAAACAAAACCACTTAAGAAACCACCCTCGTATTATACAAAACGTCTTAAAACGTTTTATCACTTTAGAAACAAAAACTACTGGTTGGCAACATCTAGAAAAAACAAAAAATAAATAAACTTTGCTCTTGATTATCATATGATGATGCGTTGTTTTCTTGTGTTTGGCCATTGAAAAGAAAGAGAAAAAGAAAATCAAAATACCGTTATAATAATAACAGAACACAATAGATTGTCATGATATGCATAAAATGTACAGCCAAACATATGCTCTGCTCTCTTATATTTTAATTTCTCTTTTATTATTTATATTGGTACGGTAATGATAATAACGATTAAAAAGTAAAAAAAAACTGTTTTTCTACTATTTAGGTCAGGCTTTGTGTGGTGTGGTGTATGTGATGACGTTTGTTTTAGTTTAGTTTGTTTTGTTATTATTTTTATTGCTATTGTTGCTGGGGCTACACACGCAATTTAAATTAAAATGCCACACACGCACTTACACACCCACAAACAAAAAAAAAACAAACCAAAACATTTTAAGATCTTTAATTTTATTAACAGATCGTGTTCTTTGTACTCGTACTCGTGTGCTTATGCTTATAAATAAACAAAAACACTCCCTTAAGAAATTCGTACGAACAAAGCCTTTTAATAGAGAAAACAAAAACAACAAACAGCAAACAAGAAACCTGTTTGTTACAGTTTAAATTAACATAAGCCAAGCAACAGAACAGAATTCACTCACCCACCTCACAAGACAAAGACAACAGGCATTTGCTTAAAAAGAATATTGTGTGGTGCTGTGTACCTATTAACTAATTCCCCCACATACAAACAAAACAAAACTAAATCTAACATAAACTTTAATGACATACATACATACATCTGCCTGTGGGAGAACATACATACAGTACACACTTGTGTATATTAAGAATCATGTTACTACTTTTATGAGCAACTAAACTGTTAATCAAATATTGTTTTTTTTTATGGTTTCAAAAAACAACAAAAAACAAATCATGGTCGAAGCAATAGCACGAGTAGCAATCGCAGCAAATGTAAACGAAATTCTTTGTTAATGTTACCGTTGTTGTTGTTGTTGTTATTGTTATTATTGTAACAAATAATGAAAATAAATGTAAATAAAGAACCTGATTGATTTGTTTTTGTTTGTTTTTACTAGGAGGAGTACAGAGTGTTTTTGTCTTTTATTTTAACTGTTAAAAAACGAGTGTCTTTTTTTCTGTTACTCATACTTTAAATATGTACGTCTGGCTTTTATTGTATTTATTTAAACTCGTTTATTTTATTGTATGGAATGTGTGAAAGACAATAAAAATCTTTAGCTTGTGATGATTATTTGAATATCACTTATTCGGCTTTTATTTGATGTTTACGATGAGAAACAAATGTACGAAAATGTGACGCTGAGAGAATTTTTCTTATTACACTCTCATACTCAAGTAAAGAAACACATTATAACTGTGTGGTTATTCTTTTCAAAGAATTCCTTAATAAATTCTTATTTTATTCTAGCACCAGTAAATTATTTTAACGTTTTCTGAATGTCTGTATATAAAAACTATACAAAGCACCTATAAAAACTTTTATTATAAAAATAATTATTTCTGGAGAATTATTTTAATTTTTTTTTTAAGTCTGTCTTAGACTTTTTATTTCATAAAAAAAAATTTTCTCTTTATGGTTTTATTTTTGTCTACATCTACAATGATGGTCAAAACTAAAGCACAACTTAAATGATGGCATGCTACGAACCTCTGCAGGAATACTTTTCCAAATTGGAAAAAGCATTGCTGCTGTTAAAATAAATTCCTCTCTTTTCTTGTTTCTTTATAGGTTCACCTCATTAAAATATTGAACTCGACTTGACCATCACATCAATTAAATTGTTTGTTCCCAGCACCTGCATACATTAAAACAAAAATAAACCGTTATTATTACACATCTATTGTGCTTAAAGCAGTTAGTTCTCCCCTTTTTTCTCACTGCAGCCTTTCAATTGTTTTCCAACCACCACTACAACACTAAGGCAATAAAGCTTTCTTTGATGTATATGTGTAGGTGCCGTAAACATAAAGAAAGAAAACGATCGTTTTTGTTCTCCTTCGGAGTATTTTTTTTTTGGAGTCTAACGAAAATTCTCATGCCGAAATTAAACTTTTCATTCTGGTTTATAACAGATTCTTTGTTTTTTCTCCCCTTTTTTATTTAGAAATTTAAAACAATAACAAAACCAAACAAAAATGAAAATAAAAATGAATTTGCTTTGTTTGTTGTCGTTGTTATTATTGTTTTTATCCATTTCACATACATACATTAACTGGATACCAACACCACATAACATCGTCGTATAATTTAATAAAAAATCTTCGGCTTTTACTTACATACACATGCACATGCATATGTTATATATGACAGCGCGAAAGTGTTTGTGTATATATGTGTGTTATTATTATTTTTGTGTTGCTGATTTTTTTTTTTTTTGGTTTTTTTTTTGGTGTTAATGTTGAGGGTCATTGTACTTTATTTATAAACGTCATGCTCTCTTTAAGTTGAAATAAATTTGTGTGTTCTTATTAAGATTGTTTGTTCTTTTTCATTATTTTTTCTACTTTAATTTTATTTCTTTGTATGGGTGTTTTAGTTTTTCAACTGTTACCAAGAGCTTTATTACTTTTATTTGAAGGCTATTTTCTCTCTTCAATAAAAAAGCTTTAATTATGAACATAATGAAAGAAAGAAAAAAAACGTGATTTTTTTCTTTATAAAAGAGCAGGATTAGATTAGAGGGCAGGATATTTTATAAGAGAAAATAATTTATAAAAGAGAAATAAAGTTGGGAGAGATCGTCAATAAAAAAAAAACAAACTTTGAAGTTAGGAATGCACAAAAATGAAACTGTGTTTCCATTGGAGTGCGCAATTGTAGTGTGAGACGACTTAAATATTCACAATTTCTAACAAGAAATGCATGCAGTCTTACACATAAGTTTGCGGACAGCGTACATTCTCGGCCTAATATTCGTTTCATTTCCAACTGACCCAGGAACTAAACGGAAACCACCATAGGCAACGACATATGTTCACTAACTGCACAGTTTTGAACTGAGCAGTTAGAAATTGAACCAAATTCTCATCAAAAAATTAACTTCAGCAATGAGACCCATTTCTGGATGGATGGGTACATGAACAAAAACAAAATTGGACGATACCAGTCAGCCTATGGTCCAGGATTGTTAAATGCATTCCGAAGAAGTCAGTATTTGGTGTGAATATTGAGCTGGCGGCATCATCGGTTTATATTTCTTTACAACGACATTAGTTAGGTCATCATTGTCAACGGTGAGAACTATATGTAGGTTGATGAATACCAAATTCTTTTGAACTAAATTAGATGATCTTTGGTTTCAACAGGAAGACACTACGTGCCACATAGCTCATGCGGTATTGGATTTTCTGCAAGAGCGATTTGAGGGCATAGTCATCTCACATGGAGGTGACCTGAACTGGACACTGAAAACGTACGATTTGACCCCGTTGAACTTTTTCTTGCTTTGTTTTCTAAGTCGCAAATGCATGCTAACAAAATCAATAAATCACAATGGTCCTCAAAAGCAACATAACCCCATGGCATCAATCTAAAAAAATAATAATCTAGGCAGACAATGATACAAAAATTTTTCAATTTAAATATTTGAAGACCGTATAGCTCAAATCACTTTTTAATTTAATTCGGTGCAACTTAAGAGAATAAAAAATACATCCTTTACGCATGAGCATTCGCCGCTAGTTAAGGCACGACTAAATGTAAAGAGCATAAGAATATAAGTGAGTGGGCAAATAACTCTCCAAACAATTCCATTCAATAGAATTTACCGCAATAGAGAGAGAGAAAGAGAAAGGCAATAACATCACTTGTTTGGAATTTAATTTGAATTGATTTTTGTTTTTTTGCTTTCTCTTCTGTTCTTCCATTCATTTTCAAGGTTTTTGTTTGGGGTTGCTTTTTTCATTTTGTTTCTTCTTCTTCTTAATATTATAAACAAATAATATTTAAAAAAATTTCTTTTTTTTCTACACTTTTTGTTTATTTACAGTGAAGATTATGGTTTTACTTCTACAAGGTTATTTTTTTGTGTTTTAAAATCTGTTTACTGTTCCTCGTATTCTTCTTGCTTCTCAAATTTTTGCTTTTTTCCAATAAAAATAAACGCCTACAACTAATGTTAGTTACTCATACACATACATACATACACTTGAGAGGAATTGAGAAATTGCGTTATAATATTCATTTCTTTTTATTATTGTTTTTGTAAATATTTTTCTTTCTTTCATAAACAATAAACAAAAATACCCAAGAGAGAGAAAGAGAGAGAGAGCGTGTGTCATATGGAGAATTTGAGACGTTATGGAATACAAAGCACACACAACTAGTGGCGCTAATGATGATTTTCTGCAGAAAAAAGCCGTTAAAAACATGAAAAGAATTGCAATTGAAGCAAGAAAACAATTAAAATTTTTCAATGTTTGTCTTTGAAGGCCTATTTCTACAAGCGTTAAGATATTTGGCGGCCATATATGCAGAGTTTGAAGGGCGAATACTTCCCCATATTGTTGTCTGTCCTCTGCTGCAACAATATTAACTTGAAAATTGCTTTTTAAACTCAAGAAATAAAAACAAAAAAATTTTTTTGTTTCTTTTTGTGGCACAAAAACAAACCAAAACCTGTTAAATTCAATTAAACAGGTGCACGAGTTAAAACTCAACCAAAGAAACCAAAAAAAAAAGGGTTCATCACGCTGTAATTTATGTTTGTGGCTCTTACCCTTAAAATCATGAAAAACAGTTTAAATGTTGCACCTGGCTGATAAAAAAAGTAACAAAAGCAAGCACGCAAGTAAATGCGGCAAGAGCAGTCAACAATGTAATGTTCAGGCTAGCAACAGGAGCTCATATAAGAAAAAACTAAAAGAAAAACAAAGAGGAACTGACAGTGAACATTTTTTTTTCTTTTTTGAATTGGAAAGCCTCTGGTTAAGCTTCAATACACAGTCAAGGATTACAATTGTTTCGAGACGATAATTTCAAGACCGATTAGAGAGACTGGATAAATCATCATTTCTCTGAGCCCATTAAGCAGCACGTGGGTTTTTACAAAATTAGTCAGACAAGTATCCACACACTACGTACAGCTATCGTCGTATTGTCTGACAAATTTTTGTAAAAACCCCAATGACTGATTGCCTTACAATTAAAGAAAGCCTTGCAATTAAACGTAAACAATCAAAAACTGAACAAATTATGAAGGAAAGAGCTGATGTAGGTATTACAAAGAAAAACTCTCTGCGCACACACTAATAACGGTTTCTGCAACAAAAACAAATCCAAGTTCATTTAACTGCACACACACACACACACACAAAACAACACTGGCTGTAAAACAAAAAACGAACAACCGGACGAACATGTCAATACAATAACGAATCAAAAACAAAAAAAAAAACAACAACAGCAGCCTGATGACGGAGCTCAGACAACAACCCTGTTTGCAGTCAAACGACTGCAAAACAAAAAACAATGCAGCCACACACACACACACATGCTTATTTGATACTGATCTTTGTCAATATTAATCATTAAAAAAAAAATAAAAATAAAACCCAATAACAACAACGAAAAAAATTAAGAGCAAGTTCATTTACACACAATAACAACAATAACAACTAAAGCAAAAACAACGGAAAACAAAGCGAAACAAGCAAAATTGAGTCATGGTTTCAAGATTTAAATGCAAAACAAATAAACCGAACGAATTGAAAACAAAAACAAAAGTGAATAAACTTTTTGCAAAAATATGAAATAAACCCAAACACACGCAATAGGGCAATAAACAAAAATAAAAACAAAAATATAGAAGAGATCAGTAAGGAGGAGCTCGAATAGAAAAAAAGGAAGACAGACAGAGAGAGAGAGAGAGAGAGAGAGAGATAGAGAGAACGAAAGTGAAAAGCAGTTACAAATTCAAATATATGTATGCGGATGATTGACAAAAGAGAAACACGTGGAAAACGCAGTTACACAGAAAAATTAAAAAACAACAACAAAAGCAACAATACAGGACAAAAAAGAAAAGTGTTGCAGAGTATGCTGAAGCGATTAATAAATACAGTCTTGAGAGAAGAGAACAGAGGGATAGATCGCTAATTTGTTTCCAAGGGGAACATTGCATTTATCTTCCAACTTGAATAGAAAATACATACTCTTACATACGTACATACTTACATACATAGTTGATCATTACAACCCTTCAGCCAGAATAACGATCTAGTTTCTCACATCACTTATGTTGTGTGCGTTAATTTTATACACGAGCGGCGGGATTTACAGTTTAAAGTCGACTGTGACCGACAGATTTTTGAGAAATTTGTCTCTCATGAGGATTTAATCGAAGATATTAAAGAATTGTCAGGAGAAGATAAATCGGCTTAGGTAGGTAAAAGCTGAATCAGAGACTAAGTGGGAATTCTTGAGAATAAGCGTGGAGGCAAGCTTGCGAGTAGGAGAGCTTCCCCATGCTGCTAATTGCACCAAAAGCCTTCTGTGAAATGCAAGGGGATGTCTGGAAAATTATGCTCAACGAAAGAGTAGCAAAGACTCTTCGCAAACTATGTAAGTGAGTTTGAGACAATCAAAGCTTTTGTTGAGAAATCCCGTGCTTTTCTTTTGTCCAGCACTGTTAATGCAATTCGGGGAGAGACTAAGGACTTCTATGGAAGATAAAGAGAAATAAAGACTCTTCGTAAACCTAGTGGACAATCAAAACTTTTGTTGAGAAATCCTGTATAAGCAAAGCCGTGCTTTTGTTTTGTCTAGCACTGTAACGCAATTTGGCTAGAGATTAAGGGCTTGAGAAAACTAAAGAAAACAAACATTTTTATCCGAAAAGCATTCCAAAAAAAGTTAAGCTCTCTTGTTTTCTTCTTCTTTTACTTCTTATTAGAAGAGAATATCGTCTGCTAAATGCATTGTCTAGCAATTAATAATAAAAAAATGTCCAACAATTTTTGCAAATTGTGTCTCTTTGTCTGTCTGCATATTTATTTTGTCTAATAATTGCGTTGTTGTTAAATGTGTTTTGGTTTCATTGTTGTTGTTGTTGTGCCTGCTTGCCTTGTGTGTGTGTGTGATTAGAATAATTGTTTTTCTTCTTACTTTTGGTTCTCGTTGTATTAGGTACCTACATATTAACTATGATTCTTTCTCTATGACATATGCATATACATCCTCTCCCATGAGTGTAAAAAGAGCACAAGAGACCGAGCCAGATGAAGAGTGCAAGCAAGCAAGAGCGTTCAAAAACTGATTTTTAATGATTTATTTACAATAATTTTTCCAGTGTTGTTTGTTTTTGTTCTATTAACTTTTTCTATAGAAAATGAGAGAAAAACAAACGGTTTTTTTCTTTGTATACATTGCATTGTTGTTATTTGTTGTTGTGTGTATACTGCTGTGGTTGTTGTTATTAATGTACGATGAAATGCATTTTTTTTTTGATTTTCTTTTGTTTGGTTTTTATGAATGCATATGGATTTGTTTACCATACACATATGAGACATGAGTGTATGTACTCATATGTATGCCAGAGTATGTGTATGTGTGTTTATAAGCTATTGAGTTTATAAATTTTCTTCAAAATCGTAATGAAAAAGAAAAAAACACTGAAAAACGATTTCATGTTTATGTTTGTTTTTCATGTTATTGTTATTGTAACTGTTGTTGTTCTTATTGTATTTCTTGTTGTTGAGTCTGCCAAACGGAAATTCCACTTAAATTTATTATTTTTCATTTATTTATTATTAATTTCTCTTCTTCTCCATAATCACAATGCCATTCCTCTCTCTCTCTCTCTGGCATTTCTTATAAATCTGTGTGCATGTATGTGTGTGTGTCACATTAATGAGAGGATTTTCTTGGTAATTTTTCTTTTTTGTATTCTTTTGCTAAATGACACTTGAATTTACGGGATATTTTTCATTATTTTGCGCAATTAATTGCGAAATTCTTGGCATTTTAAAACGACAAACAAACAATAAATGGTCGATCGGGTCAAGGGTGACTAGATTATGGAATTTCTTGACCATATTTATTGACATGACTTTGAATAAGTACAGTGACCTGCATGTAAATTGTAATATAAAGCGAGCGGAGAATATAATTTGTATACCTAGTCAAACTGAGGCAATGTTCGACCTTATCCACCTTCATTAGCAATGCAATCTGCAATTATATTCCTAAGTCCTGGAAGCAATATATAAGATTCTTTGATTCGAAATTTCTCTGAGAAATCTGCTCGAGCCATACATAAATGGATGAAAAGAAATGAGGACAATGCACATTAAAACACTGCTATTGGCCTACAAACTCTGCCAGTGGATGGTTACAACAAAGTCACGGAGAAATAAATTCCAGCTTTAGTTGCCTAATAATTTTTGGTAATGGCAGCTCATCGATGGACACAAAACACTCTTCACACTCCTCGCCTTCAAATTTCTTCTTCAGAGTACTACATCAAATGGAAAAATGATTCGCAAGGATTGGAGGGATAAAAGTAAATGCTGCAGTCTGAGAAAAGTAAATTTGATTAGGCAGTTAACAGAGCACTCTAAAGGACATAATAATTGCAAGAAATCGCTTAGCAGGGCTAAGGTTATGATAACAAACAAAATTTAAAATTGAATTGAGTGTAGAACACAGCCAGAGGTTCTTTGATAAAAGGATTGTTTGGTAAAGCCTGTGGGCAGGCTCCATCATTGGAGAGTCTTTGTTCAAGAACAATAAAAACCACAAAGATGCACTCAAGGGATCAAGGTAATGTTCCATAAAAGAGAAGTTCATGGGTCAAAAGAGACACAATTGCACTTCGTTGACGATGCCATATGCCACTTGACATGCGATACCATGAGATTATTAAGATGTGCGTTTGATGAGTAATTATACCACAATTTAGAGGAGCTCATTGGCACTGTTGAACCATTTTTTGTGGGGTTATGTTAAGTCCTACGTTACAAACAAGCCACTACATGTTACTACACAAATAAAGAAAAAAAATCTAAGCATTGTTCAACCTCTAGGACAAGATCATACCTACAAATCATCACCATCAAAGCCATAGCCGCTCTAAAGACATCAGACTTGTAATTTATGATGTATTCCTGCTTAAGGAAGATCCCAAAGCCAAAAAACTCTGAACTGGTGTCTACGTTATGTTAGGGTTGAGTGTCTTCTTCTTCTTATAGAGTCATATTATGGCTTTGGAGTTAAATTTTTTTGATTTCCAATTCCAATTAATTCTCCATTAAGGCTTCTTCAAATGATAATTTTATTCATGTTGCTTTAGATTAATTTGAACCAAAAGAAAACTATTTTTTTTACTGACTTTTCATTCATTTTTTAATTTAATTTTTAGATGTTAACCCAAATTTAAATGAAAAATATTCCACGAAAAACGGAAGAATGTTTTTTGTCTGCAAAAATAACGGATTAAACCAGCTGATTAAGCATAAAAAAACACTAATGGGAAGAAGAAGAATGGAACACTATTTAAGAGAGAAACTGTTAAACACAATTAAAACGGTAAGAGAGAGAGATAGAAATTTCTGTAACACACAAGGTAAGCTATTTGGAATTTAAAAAAAGAAAAACTATTTAAACACTTACTTTTTTATTGTTGTTTGTTGTAATAAATCCAAATGATAATGATGATGATGGTGATTAAGTTGAATTAAGACTTGTTTTTGTTGATTGTAAAATAATATGAAATAAAAAACAACAAAAGAATGCACTTTTTTCTTATAAAAAGAATAATTTTTTCTTTTTCTTTTGTTTTGTTTAATACTTTTAAGAAAAGTATTTTCTTTTTTAATTATTTTTTAATTTTATTTATTATTTTATTTCTATTTTTTTTTCTGTGCGAAACTTTTTGTTTTCCTTGATTTCATTAATTATATCCTGTAAACACTAAACAACACTGTAACTGTGTAGGAGAGAGTGTATGTTAAAAAGAGCATAACAGACATGGATTTGTAACAAAACACACGGTACTTTTACAGCCCACCATACACGCACTACTCAATAGAAGTTAAACTAAACATGTTAATGATGTTGTTATTATTTATGGAGTTAATAATAATGATGATGACGTTTGGGTTTTTCATTTCATTTCGTTTTTTTTTTTCTTTTTTGGTTTTACTTGTGTTGGCGTTGTTTATTAAGATGAAACAGTAACAATAACATGAATTGTTATTCAGGCAAAGCCAACACCATTTCACATTCGTTATAAAAAAAAAATACTAAAAAACAAGAGAGCTTATTATTATTATTTGCTCTCTTCTGCACTGCTCTCTGTGTATGCTAAATATTTGCCAATGAACTGCGCGTTCCACAAACACAATTGTCGCCGTTGACGTTAAATTCTTAGCAGCAGCAGTAGTAGAAACAGCAGCAGCCCAAAGGCATTAAAAACATTGCTTT
Organism: Sarcophaga variegata; assembly: GCA_932273835.1. Taxonomy (NCBI): domain Eukaryota; kingdom Metazoa; phylum Arthropoda; class Insecta; order Diptera; family Sarcophagidae; genus Sarcophaga; species Sarcophaga variegata. The sequence continues at coordinate 10,109,461 of OW026358.1, forward strand.
TCTTTGCTTGTTTTCGCTGTTATTTTTTGTTGCTTCCACTTTTTTTTTGGTATGTTTTCTTTACTTTTTCTGTTATTCTCTTACTTAATTTTTTTGTGTTGTTGCTTTTCTTATTCTTCTTCCTCTACTTCTTGTGCTTTTTTGTTGAATATGAATTTTATTTTAATTTGTTTGCAAATGAAGGAAAATTATTTCACATTTTTTTCTCGTTTGTTTTTGTTCGGCACTCACTTTAATTTATTAAATTTCTCTTTTAAACTTTCTTTTGTTGTTAGATAGACTTTTTGCTTTATTTGTATGTAATTTAATATATTTTTGCTTTTTTATATGAACATTTCCAACAACTTACATACACAAACACATTTTTTATGGGCGACGTCGTCGTCGTTTGATACTTTTCTTCTTTGGTTGGTTTTTTTTTTTTGCTTCTTTCTTTCTTCTTTGCCTTGCTTCTTCTTAATTTTTTTTTTTGTATATTTTTATATCCATAGATTTTTGTGTGGCTATATTTTTCTATTTCTTTCTTTTTTTAACAACAAAAAGCAATTTCTTTTCACTTTTTTCCCCGTTTTATTTATTAAAATCTCATTTCTTTTAATTTATTTTTCTCATTTTGTTTGCTTTAACAAATAAAAAACCATTCAAAAAATTATTCCCAAAAAAACAACACAACACAAAAGAACACAACACACACGTTCGCACTCATAGGCGAATGTTTGTTTTAAAAGGGGCCGTGTGTTGGCACACAAGGGGCAACCAAGTGTGTATGTGTGTTGGTGGGGCAGCAGGCAGTCGAAAGGAGAGACGACACACACAGCAAGGCGAGCGAGCGAGCAAAAGAAAAGAAAAAAAAGAATAACACACACACTCACACAACAGCGTACGAAAAAATGGAAAAAAATTTACCGCCGCACGGCGTTGTCTTCTGCAATTTGTGTCAGGTGAAATTTTAAATGCATTTTTTCCATTTATTTACGACATTTTCTTATTAAATTCCATATACCCCGTATTACTAATCGTTTTGTCTCAACATATTTCACAAATTTTTGTAATATTTCAATAATTTTTTAGCGAAAATTTTAATTTTTCTTTTAAGCCACACAAAATATAAAAAAATTCACACTTTTTTTCTTTATTTCACACCGACACAATGATACATTATTCTTTGAGGCAAATGTTAAGGAACAGCAACACAAAGAAAAATCAACAAGAATATCCCCGTATTTTAGTGGCCATTTCAAATACAACACTTCACGAAATAGAGGGGAATTTTTATTTCATCATTTAACACACATGGAAATAAATTCTATTCAATAATAAATTAAAATTTGATATAATTTAGTAAAATTAATTAATAAATCATTTGCCTTAAAAATATTTATAAATAAATCGTGTTGTCTGTTAGCAACACTGTTGTATTTAACATGTTTTAGTACTTCAGTTCCAGGTGTTGCTTAACAGTGTTGCCATTTCAGCAGATTTTTAGGCTACTTTTTCATAAATTTTTATTTAATATTTAAAACCATTTTTTTTAAATTGTTCCTTATTTTAAATAAATTAAAAAATCAAGTGTTTACATAAGCCATTACCGAAATATTCTGTGTCAGCAATGACAATTCCCACTTAACAGAAGGGCGCAATTCCTCCTCGCATGGTTCACGCGCCCAAATAATACAGATTAAAGCAATCATAAAACGGTTGCAACCTTTTCCTTTTAGATGTGTTACTAAAGCAAAAGAAAAGTAATGTATTTCTTTTTACTACACCCCTTATATCTTTAACTGACATTCTAAAAATTCGTGAAATCAAATCGAGTTCCATTCTACCGTTAGCTCTATGTTTGAGCGATTCGAATTCTATTCATGAACACAGCTATGTAAATCTTAACCATCTGGCAACACCTAAAATCTATAATTTCCCTTTATTTAAGAAGCAAATATCCCATATACAATGAATGTTTGCTTATTACCTTTTCTTCTATATCCTTAACTTCTTTATTTTTTGCACATACAGTTGTCTCTTTCTAATTAATGCAACTTCATGGAAGTTCTTAATCTATTTGCCTTTATTTTTTGCTACTGTGCTCTACGATTGATGTTTTTGTTATTATTGCTGTTGTTGTTGGTGTTTTTAGTTTGGTTTGTTTATCAAAACGTCTGCACATAACAGTATGGTAGTTAATGTTGTTGTTGTTTTCTCTCTGGATACATTGCACACACACTTACTAACACTGAATCAAAAAGAAAGACTATGAAGAATGGACAGACTGACAATATAGGACAGACGGGTTAAACAGGGAGACGACGGTAGCCAGAAAATATATGTGTGTGTGTGGATAAAATGAGCAGAAAAAAAGAAAGAGAATATTTTTCTCTAGCTTGTTGTTGTTGTATTGTATTTGTTGTTGGGCTGTGTTACGGTGTAGAATTTTTCTTATAACCAGCGTGCATAGCAACCGAACAGCCAGACAGACAGACAACGTTAGACAATATGTAACCGCCGTAATGGATGTAAAAATGGTTGGATGATGGAAAAATGAATGAAATGGTGATGGAAAGAAACTGCGTTAAATGGTAAGAAGCAAAAAACGAAGCTAATAATTTGAGTGGGTATGTATGTGTATGTACATATGTATGCAAAATAATAAATTTTATGAAAAAAAAATTATTCAAAAAATATTTTTAATTAATTATGAATAAGAATTTTATAACACAAAAAAAGATTTGTTTTAATAAAAAAATTAATTTAAAGAAAGGTTTTTATCCTTCAAAAACGCCATGCTAAAGTTTCTTCCTGGCAACACTGGTGAAAGCTTCGTTTTTGTTCGTTAAAAAAAATAAACATACTTCTTTTATTTCGCACATTCTTTTTCCGTTTCCGATAAGTAAGTAAAAATTAAGCGCCCCCTGTTTGTTTAATGGAACTTTATGGTCTGTCTGTCTGTCTAGCTAGGTAGTTAGTAGCTTGTCAGACAACGCACGAAGGAAGGCAACGGTTCAACCCCAGGGTCAGACATCAAAACGAAAATACATATGATAAATAATAGGAGTTTGTTTGGTGGTGGTTGGTGTGTGTGGATAGGATGTGTTTGTTGTTTGTTTGCTCAGCTGCTGGTTTACTGGCTGTTGTTGTAATTGTGGTTGTTTGTGTTGCTGCTGCACCCGCTCTTCGTTGTTATTGGAGTTTCGTCGGTAGAAGGAGGGAGGGAAAAGGCAAAAAATTATAATAAATAAAATTTAATTTTAATTATTTTGTTTTTTGAAGTGTGGTGAATTTTGTTGTGGTGAGATTCTAGTGTGGTGAGTTTTTACAAAGTGTGGTGAATTTATCAGGTGTGGTGAATAAAATCGAAACTCACCCACGTGCAGTTATTCGACATATTGTCATTTATACATGTACTGTATATCCTGATTTTTGGGCGATGGGTGTCCAGAATAAGTATTTATCATCTCTGTTAGCGGAGGCATTCACCAACATGCCTGGTTACCATATGAACTGCATTACAAACGGGTTGAGGCTTGTGCTTGGATTAAGGATAAATTATTCTGAATTAGGAAACACTGAAATGTACGTACACTTAACAAACAAGCAAGGTAGTGTTGCCATTGTGTCATTCTATTTAAAATTCTAAAAAATGTAAATTAGAAAGTACCATTTGATGTAAAAAGGTACGCTTTCACGTACTATTCCAATTTTGCAACACTGGTTCTTAGTATTGTTATTGGGCCTTAGTACAGAATCTGATGTTGATAACAGAACTGTTGTAACAACAGTGACAGTGTTATCAACTTTATTGATCAAATATGGAAATAAGCCGCTGAGTGCCAAACCCACGTAGAGTACACCACATATTGTGGGATATTTTAAGGATGTTTTATTTACTGTTAATATTAAACAGTATTGGCTTCATGTTAAAGTACAGTTTATAATATTTGAATACAATTTCAATATTCTTTTAAGAATAAAACAATGTTTTTTTGTTTTTAATTTAATTAATATATCTTTTTACATATTTATTGAGATTTTTTGTTTTATTTTAGTATTGTTTTTTATTTAGAAATTCTTGATATTATTGATTATCATGTTTTTGTTTTTTATTAAGAAAATATTGACTGTTGATTTTAAATATTTTATTGTTGTTTTATTTTTTTTATTACTTTGAGTATATAATCATAATATAATTAACAAATAAATGTATGGTATGTTCACAAATAATGTGTATTTATTAATGAGTTTCCATTTTCTCTGATAAATTTACAAGTTATCAGAGAAAGTTTTATATTTTTGAGGTTAAATATTTTTGCTTGTTGCTCTGGCGTTTTTAATTTGTTTATAGAGGTTATGGTTTAAATAATTAAGATTCGGAAAGAGTTTGATACCTTACAGCACCTTAATTTAAAAGGAAAGTGTTGTAAAGCCCTTTCTAATTTTCTTCCTTTAAAATATATGCTGATGTAGGGTATCATTATATAGTCGGTTTCAACCGTTTATAACATTTATTTGTGTTTTAATAATTTCTTAAATATATTTGCTTTAATTATTTTTATTTTAAAAATAAATCAGTCTATGAAATAATTTTTTTTCATTATTTTTGGTTTTTAAGGGGATTTCGAGAGGTAACTTCTCTTTAAAAAGCCTAAAAGTATGTTCAATTTATTTAAGAGCTTTGTTTGCAAATGATAAGTGATTGGAAATATTTTCAAAACTCATTTTTTAATCGATTAATCGTTTTTAAAAACCGAATAATCGTATTGAAAAAATCTCTCTTCCCATATGCAGTTTTTTTAAATGAATAATCGGTTTTTAAAACTCTGAAAAATCATATAAAATGGACCAATTTTTTATTTTCAGAAAAATTCACATAAAAATAGGTTTACAGAGGTATTAAACACATTTTTATTCGAATAAACGGTTTTAAAACTCGAATAAAGGCTAACAAATGAGAAACCCGAATTTATAAAGACGGAAAATACTTTCTTTTTACAAAATGTAATTTTTTTCTTCGAATAATCGGTTTCTAAAAACGAATAAACGTTTAATAAAAATATAGAAACTGCTTTACAGAGGAGTAAAAAACCGATAAAAAAATGTAATTAAAATTATAAAAAAATCTGATTAAAAGCCAGAATTTAAAAACCGAGTAACCGGTTCTAAAAATTAATTTCATGTATTTTTAAAGCCTTTGAAAGCGCCGCTTAATATTGGAACTAAAATTTCCGAAATTAACGATTCTATTAACATTGTAAAAAACATTTCAAAAAAAAAACTGGAGAACCGAGTAATCGGTTTTGATTAGCGAGTAATTAGTTTTAAAAACCTTGTTACTCGTTTGATTAGATCAATATAGCTTAATTTAATTTTTTATTGTGGAAATTATTAATTAAAAATAAAGTAACCACATTTCAGTAACCGAGTAACCGGTTCTTAGAACCCGAGTAACTGGTTCTAAAGACGCAAGAAGACGATTTTTTTAAATATAAACTGATTTTGTTTTCAATTCATTAGAATTATTATTCGCAAACCCGGGTAACCGGTTTTTCAAACCGATTAACCGGTTTTTTTAAATTATTATTTTATTTTTTAATTCTTTCGAATTCTAATTTTGCTTTTCTACACCCCATTTACTATATTTTTTTAGGTTTCACCTTTGGTTTTTAAGCTTACTTTTAATTTTAAATACTTATTTTAAATAAATTTTTTTCTTATGGGTTTTTTTCTTTTGCTGTGGTTTGTTGTTGTTGTATACAAATCTAATATTAATAAAAACTAAACAATAACAAAAAAAGGAAAGAAAAACAAGAAAAACCTGTTTTTTAAAGCAGAATTTAAGTGCAACAGTGGTACGAGTAACCGCCACCACCGCCATTATTGCCATTAGCTGAGCTAGCAGAGGAGGAGGATGCACCATTTCTTAGTATATAATCATTGTGCACCAAAGCATTTGATGAGGTTTTACTGTAACTGGTTTGCTGGGAATGTGAAGAACTGTCAATCGAATGCACTGTCTTGCAAGAAAACTGACGATGATTGGCAGATTCCTTGAAAATGAGAGAAGAGAGAGGAAAATTATATTTTTTTTGGTTTGCTAAGCAAATTAAGAATTATTTTGTGGACTAACCTTGGGCTGTATGGGAAAGCAACACCATAAAATAAAAGCCACAAAAGCCACCACTGTACCCACAAGTAAAATAAAGTCCTCTATGGTCTGCAAACGAAGGAAAGGAAGTATTTTTTTAATCTCAAAATGATTATAGGCTGGTCCCTACGAAACTTACCGGCTCTTCGCCCAATATCACATGATTAATAAGATATGAAAAATCATCGAAGGGTGTCATTTTAATTCTTATTTAAATTTTAGTTTCCTTTTTACAAACGTTTTTAAACTTTTTTAACAATTTTAACAACAAACAGTTTTGTTTTCCTATGATTTTATATAAAAAAATTAAATTTCGTAATTGCAATGTCAAATTAGACAACGGGTACTCTCTCTCTCACTCTACGTTTTTAACTTTCAGTGCTTTTTCCTCTGCTTTACAAGCTCCCTGTCTTTCTTCCTCTTTATTTTTGTTTGCTTATTAAATGTCAGTCGAAGTAATAAAAATCTCTGGCTCTCACTTTTATGGGGTGTATTATTTTGTTGTTTTTGTCATTGTGAAGAAAAACACTTAAAAACCAACAAATAATTGTTCATCTTTTGTTTCAAACTAAATTTAATTTATTTTATAATTTTTAGCACTATTTTCACGATTATCCTTTAATTTATTGCACATTTCTTGCTTTTATTGCCACTAAATTAAACACCTTTAATGTCCTTTTCCTTAAAAACTGTCAAAACATTGCTTTGCTCACGCTCTCTCTTGATTTATTTTGTTTGTCATAACAAACGAGCGGCTTAAAGGACTTTCATTAACAATTACAGCGGCTGTTTTACAAAGGAAGTCAACATTAATATGAAAACAGTGTTAGAAATGTGTATGTATAGTGGGTTTTTGTTTTAATCCAATCAGTGCCTCTACTAATGGAGGCAAGTAAAAATTACTTATTCTAGACATGCACCTGTTAATTCACCATTGTTAGTACTGTGATATATGATAATACAGTACCTAATTTGAATAACGGCACTTTGGTGAATTTCAATTTTATCCACCACTCCGGATAAATTCACCACCTTTTGTAAAAACTTACCACACCTGATAAATTCGCCACACGTTGCAAAAACTCACTACTCTGTAAAACTCACCATAACGAATAAATTCACCATACTTCCCTAAAATTCACCACGTTAGAAAACACCGCTTATGTGCGGGGGTGAATCTTTGGGTCAAATCCTACTAAGTTCCAACAAACAACACACACCCACGCAACAGTAGTAACACCCCGTTCTCATAGTTTTCTATTTTTTTCTATTTTTTTCCAAATTAAATTATATTTATTTAGTTTACAATAATAAATTAATTAAATTAGATTGTTTGACGACAACAAAAAGAATAACCACAACCAGAAAAAAATCTACACATCCTTTTTTATCCAATCTACACTACACAAAAAAGAGTAACCCAGTTTTGATTAGAAATACCCTAAAATGGCAACACTGATGGTAATATCGCTTGATAGAAATTAGTTCTTATTTTAAAGTGGTGTGGTAAAGATCGTGTTCAGTTTAATTTGTGCTTTTTTGTTTGATTATTGTAAAAATTTCAATAATTTGTTAGCAGTGGTGCATAAAGTAAATTGTGTTATTTATTTATTATTCATTTCTTTATTTATATTGTCAAATAAGTTATTAATTAAGTTGTAAAACGTTTGCAAATATTCTGAAGCAAAGTAAGAAAAAGAAGTGTGGTTGTCGTCCATTTTTTATTTTCTGTACAACACAAGTGTTGTTGCTTTTAACGGGCAAACCTTTATTGTTGTTCTTTTACTGCTAAAGTTTTTTCGGTGCTTCTGTTATAAACACGCATGGAAAAGGAGTTGGTTGCTGGTTTTGTTAAATAATTATTTTTCCATTTCGTATAGTACCACGGAGGATAAATAAATAAAGAGTAAGGTACGTCAGTTTTACTATTATTTATTTATTTCTATTGCTTGTTTTGTTGCTATTAAATTAAGTTGTAAAACGTTTGCATTTCGAAGCATTTTTTCTTATTTGCTGCAACAGTGTTTGTTGTTTCTGTTGTTTTTCAGTGTGCAAGAACTTTCTTGCTTTCGCTGTTAAAGTTTTTTATACATTGCAACTGTTAAACGTACATAGCTAGAGAGAGAACAGCCTCTCTCTCGTTGTAAAGAATTAAAAAAAACAATTTTTATATACACTGAGTGGTAAACAAAATATTTTTCGTTTTGCATTTTGTTATTCTCTTTTGTTGAGTGTTGTGGGGGGACAAAGTAAACAAACTTGCGGTGAAAACAACAGTGTTGTAAACTAATTAACATTAATGTTTTTATTTTCTTAATCCTGTTTTTTATTTTGCTATAAAAAATAGTTTTTTGGTTAAGGAACTTTTAATTTTTTTATTTCCTTTGAAACCAAACGCAAACATACCCTGTTATAATGCTTCTAAATGCCGTGGCGGGACCATCTTTTGGAGAATGTTCCTCAAATGTTATCAAATCGTTTTTCTTACACTGTCATTGAACTTTTTAATATTTTCTTTGAGTGTTTAGTTGCAAACGATATTTTAATTAAGTCAGTAGGCATATTAGTTGGTTATTTGCTACATTGGGTCTTCAAACAGGGACTTGATTTTTTATAACAGTTGATAACAACGGCCATTTTTCGTGGCGTCATATTTTGACTGTTTCTTCAAATTGTCATGGATGAATATAACATTCAACTATAGACAGGGACTATATTCCGATCTTTGACAGTTGATAACAACAATCACTTCGTGGAGTCATATTTGTAGGTATTTAGGCTGTGTTTGGTCAAATTATCATGGACGGATATAATATAATATTCAACTAGATGTGGAATTAACACAATTGTTTTATTAAAATAGGTGTTCTGTTTGAAAAACTAACCACTGCACACTTCGTCCATTTTATGGTAGTCATAATTGTCCTATCGAGAGGTCTATTCGCAATGTGAGGGATAAATTCGAGTTCATTAGTGCACGCAAGATCTGCCCTGTCTTTGAAAGTGTTTAGGAAAATGCGAAGCAGTCCCTCTCAAGAACTCAGCCACAACTTTGCAAATTTTGCATCGGGACTTGGTTCCGCATTTGAACAAAATTCAACTGGCCCAGGAACTGAAAGTAAACCATCATAAACAATGACGTTTGTTCGCTAAATAGGTTCTGAAGCAATTGGCAGGCAAGTGATCCCAATTTTCATCAAAAAATCAACTTCAGCTTTGAAACCCAGTTCTGTATGTGAAACCTTATCAAGCCATGCTCCAACTGTTTAAAACTGCTATGTTCGTCGTGTTTTAAATTTTCTCCACCGTCTTAATAACAGATAATGGCAATATCGACCGCAAAGGCCACGATTATAGTCGAAGTTCATAATATTACTACATAGTAGTGGCGCTGCGGAATACCCGCCGATGTTCTTCTTTCCCTCTGTGTATATATAGGGTCGTTTAACAGGGACTTCCGAACTTTGCAAATTGATAACGGCCATTTTGTTGAAGCTGATTCTGTTAAATTCATGTCATGTATTCAGTCTATTCTGCCAAATTGTAAAGACGAATTAGACGGGTAGACCATAGACAACGATGTGTGTTCCTAGACACTGGAGTAGTCGGCAAGTGACCCTAATTTTCAACGAAAAATCATCTTCAGCGCTGAGACCCTTTTTTGGATGAATTAGTGGTACGTGAAGAAACAAAATTCTCGAACGATACACAACCCGCATCCAAGATCCGGGAGCATCAAATCCATTTTGAAAAAGTAATGATTTGGTGTGGATTATGGACTGGTGGCGGCATCGGTCCTTTTTTCTTTGAGAATTTCATTGAGTTGGTTATCATTGTCAACTGCTAGTACTATATGTCGATATTTACCAATTTCCTGTAGCCTGAATTGGACTTCAACTACATGTGATGTTAACAGGATGGCCGCATAGCTCATCACATTGGTGATTTTGTACGTACGATTTGAGGGCATGTTCAGTTCACATTACCTTAACGCAATCATGCGATTTGACCTTCTGTTAGACTTTTTCTTGTGGAATTTTTCTCAACTTGCAGGTGTATGCGAATAATCCATAAACCACAGTGGCCCTCAAAACCATGAGATAGTCATGGAAAATGGCTATGGAATTAAATTGAAAACAATTTGTATTTTTTTTAATATTTAAATTAATTTTATCGTATGTCTTTTCTTGAATTAAATCAATCGTTTGTTTACATAGTAAGTAGTCTTAAAAAATAAATAAAAACCTTAAATTTATTACAAAAATTTGAAAGGAATTTCAATTAAAAGCGTACTCGTGTATAAAAAACAAGTTTAAGAATAATTTAAATTTTTCTAAGAAAATTAAATTGAGTATATTTAATTAATAATTAATAACAAATAATACAAAGAAATATAATACAATGAAATTTGTCATTTAAAATTCTACATATATTTTAAAATTCATTTGGTCGTTTTCATTAGAAATAAATTCTAAAAATTATTTTTAATTTATTTAAACTTAATTTAATAATAAAAAAAATTGTACATGATTTATGTTTTTGTTTTGTATATAAATATAACACAATAATATTTGGTTTTCATACTCGTATAAAAAAAGCTTCTTCTGTTTTGCACTTTCATATAAAGTTTCCACTTTTCCTACCTCATTTTTTTTGTCGTTTTAATGCAAATTTTAATTGCTAAACAGTCTTAAATTTATAAGTATTTGTTTCGTTTAAATTAATTACATAAATTTTCTATTTTTTTAATTAAATTAATTAATCTTGAATTGAATTGAATTGAATTTTTTTAATTCAATTAAATGTTTTAATCAATTAAATTAAATTTGTAATCAAATTGATTAAATTTTGTAATTAAATTGATTAAATTTTTTAATTAAATTGATTAAATTTTGTAATTAAATTGATTAAATTTTGAAATTAAATCGACAAAATTTTGTAATTAAATCGATTTAGTTCTGTGATTAAATTGATTAAATTTTGTATTTGAATCGATTAAATTTTGTAATCATATTAATAAAATATTTGATTTCAAGCGATTAAATTTTATAATTAAATCAACTAAATTTTGCTTTAAATCGATAATGTTTAGTAAAGAAATCGATTACCCTTCGTATTTGGATCGATTAAATTTTGTAATTAAATCGATTAAATTTGTAAATAAATCGATTAAATTCTAAATTAGAATGGATTAAATTTTGTAATAAAAACGATTAAATTCTATAAATAAATCGATTAAAATTTGTAATTGAATCGATTAAATTTTGTAATAATTTTTATTTAAATCGATTCATATTTGAATCGATTAAATTTTGTAAATAAATCGATTAAATTATGTTTTTGAATCGATTAAATTTTGTAATAATTTTTATTTAAATCGAATTATATTTGAATCGATTAAATTTTGTAATTAAATCGATTAAATTTTGTAATTTAATAAAAAATTAAATTATTTAAAATTTTGTAATTTAATCGATTAAATTTTGTAATCAAATTGATAAAAATATTTGATTTAAAACGATTAAATTTCATAATTAAATAACTAAATTTTGCCTAAATTGATAATGTTCTGTAAAGAAATCGATTAAAATTTGCAATTGGATTGATGAAATTTTGTAATTTTGTAATTTAATCGATTAAAATTTGTAATTGAATTGATATAATTTTATAATTTAATCGATTAAAATTTGTAATTGAATCGATTATATTTTGTAATTAAATTGATTAAATTTTGTAATTAAATCGATAAAAATTTTTTATTTGAGTCGATTAAATTTTGGAAATAAATTAATTAAGTTTCGCATTTAAATCGATTAAATTTTGTAATCAAATCGATTAAATATTTTTAGGAACTAATTAAATTATTTAATCAATTTAATTAAGATTTTTTTAATCAATTTAATTAAGATTTTTTAATTAATTTTAATCAAAACAATGAATTTATTTCAATCAAGAGTTTTTAAAAAACAAATTAATTAATTTTCTTTTAATCAATTTAATTAATCCTTTTAATTAATTTTTAATCATATTAATTAATTAATTAATTACTATCTATTACTACGGTATTATTAATTCCTTATAATTGAAAACAATTTTTTACTAAACCTATGCCCTATTTCAACTACATTGTTTGGGGAAGAAAACATTCATTTCGATTAGAATCTGGAGTACGATAAATACCACATAGACGGCGAATAGTAGGACGCCTACCCTCTTCGTTAGGCGATAACCACTTAAACTCAGGCCAACGAATAGGGTTATCGTGCAAAGCATAAGTATAAGTATACTATACTCTATGCCCTGGGCAGAAATTTTAATATGATTTGTACCATCGGTACGGCCATAGGTCATGCAATTCTTAATGAACCATGGCACACCCAATGACAATAATATGGCCAAGGAATTGGCACCCAATGAATTGGAAACACCAATGCCGCTTTCACCTGGAAAGTAGATGGAAAAAAATGTGTTTTTAAAATTGAATTTGGAGAGCTTTAAAGCTTTCTGAGAAATTAAAAGTTTTAAAAGCTTTTTATAACGTTAGAAAAGCTTTAAACTTTTTCCATGACCTACCATTTCTTAAAGAAATCACACTGGAAACTGCTTCAGGCATAGTTGAGCCTGCGGCTAAGAAGGTAAGACCCATAATAATCGTGGGTACATTGATGGCGACACCTAAAAGAGGAAGAAAAATACTCGCAAATTATTAAAAATCAGACTTCAAAGCTTTCCATCACTTACCAAATGCGGTCAACATCCACACAATCATATAAGCATTAACGCCAATGGCTATAATGCACATGAAAAACGATAACGGATACAGTTTACGATGCTTCATGGGATTGGGTATAAGCCAGGATAAAATAAATTTCAAAGGGAAGGTAAACACCCACCAAAATTTCATAAGTTTCGATTCACCGCGTGGCAAAGAGTATATACTGTCAGGTAACTGTACTGATTGATCATCGCCATCCCCTAGAAAACAAAGCCATAAAAAGTAAAAACATTAAAAAAACTAAACTTTAAAGCTTTCAAAGCTTCAACTTACAGCTTTTGGAGTGAGTCAAAGTGATGCGCGACGACATGGAGTTGGTATTTTCTGGCAGATTGATAACAAACAAACCATTACCCGTTAAAGGATCCTTTTTCATGGGCAATTTCGCTTTGGCACTGTTCTCTGGCGGTTCAGTTAGATCTAAAACACAGAGGGTACTTCCCTTAATAAAAAGCTTTACCTTAAAAATATTTAATAAACTTACCATATCTGGTTGAGAAGCAACATCCCAATTTATCCTCCACAAATACTCGAATGGCGGGCATGAATTTATTGTTATTGAACGTGACCAGATAGTAAATGAGCAGAAAACCCATCATTACACAGGTTTCGGTGAAGGTAATCTCACCGCCCCAGGCCAATATAATCAAAATAATTGTGTTGAAGCCATAGATAAAGCAATCGCGGGCAATAGGCCACCAATCCAATTGGACGGGCTGGAAAAAAAATATTACAAATTTTTAATTTTTTTGTTAACCGAATAAAAGTAATCGTTTTTAAATTAATCGTTACTTAACAAATCTACTAAAAAAAAAGATTTAAGATAATAAAAATTATTTCCCACTAGCAGCCATTCAATATGGCAACGAGTAATCTGTAAAAAAAAACCGAATAACCGATTATTTGGTTCAATTTCAAATGGTTACCCGATTAATATTTTAAATAACCGAAATTTTCAAAGTGAATTTATATTATTTTAACAATGATTAGATTCAGACAAAGTAATGCGTAGTTCTAATAGTAGTTGCACTTCTTAAAATACATTCGAATAACCGATTATTCGCTTTAACTGTAAACGGTTGCTCAAGTTTTAAGTACAATTTTGGGATTGAGAATTTTTGAAAATAAGTTCGATGTTTTCGAAAACCGCTGTCCTACAGGTCTAAGTTAAACAACATTCGAATAACCGATTATTCGGTTGTATATCTAGTGGGTACACACATAACATTTTTATATTTGAAATATTTAAAGTGAATTTTTGTTAAATAGATATCTTTTATAGAAATCTAATTAAAAATATGTTCGAATAACCGATTATTCGGTTATATATCTATCGGGTACCCACATAACATTTTTATATTTGAAGTTTTTAAAGTGAATTTTTGTCAAATAGGTATCTTGTATAGAAATATAATTAAAAATATGTTCGAATAATCGATTATTCGTTTTAATTATAAGTGGTTACTCACTTAACATTTTAAATACACTAAATTTTTAAAGTGAATTTTTATCATTTGGAAATGAGTTTATAGAATCCTGTGTCATATAAGTTTGAGTTGAAATATATTCGATTAACCGATTATTCGGTTATATATAGTGGGTACCCACATAACATTTTTGTATTTGAAAATTTTAAAGTGAATTTTTGTCCAATAGGCATCTTTTATAGAAATCTAATTAAAAATATGTTCGAATAACCGATTATTCGGTTATATATCTATCGGGTACCCACATAACATTTTTATATTTGAAATTTTTATAGTGAATTTTTGCCAAATAGGTATCTTTTATAGAAATCTAATTAAAAATATGTTCGAATAAACGATTATTCGTTGTAATTTTAATTTTTAAATACACTAAATTTTTAAAGTGAATTTTTGTCATTTGGAAAGGAATTTATAGAATCCTGTGTCATAGAAATTTGAGTTGAAATATATTCGATTAACCGATTATTCGGTTTAATTTTAAACGGGTAACTGCATAAATTTTTTATATTTAAAAATTTTAAAGTGAATTTATTTTGCCTACAAAATTATGTAACTTTTTAAAAAGTAACGAATAAGTCTGATCTGATTTCATAAGAATCTAAGGTGGAATAATTTCGAATAACCGATTATTCGGTTATATATCTATCGGGTACCCACATAACATTTTTATATTTGAAATTTTTAAAGTGAATTTTTGTCAAATAGGTATCCTTTATAGAAATCTAATTAGAAATATGTTCGAATAATCGATTATTCGTTGTAATTTTAATTTTTAAATACACTAAATTTTTAAAGTGGATTTTTATCATTTGGAGAGGAGTTTATAGAATCCTGTGTCTTAGAAATTTTAGTTGAAATATATTCGATTAACCAAATATTCGGTTTAATTTTAAATGGGTAACCGGATAAATTTTTTAATATTTAAAAATTTTAAAGCGAATTTATTTTGCCTACAAAATTTTGTAAATTTTTACTTTGATCTGATTTCATACGAATCTAAGGTGAAAAATATTCGAATAATCGATTATTCGGATCGACATATTTGTAATATTTGGAAGTTTTTTTTGTTGAATTTTAATCTTTAAGATTTGTAGTAAGTTTTGCCATAGGTTAGGTTAGGTTAGGTTAGCGTGGTAGCTTTAATTTGCCAAAAAGTTCACTTGAGCACGCATAGCGGCCCGTTGTTTTGTTTATTTAGTTTTAATATTCGTACTTTATAATAACGATTATTCGTTAAGTAACTAAATGGTTACTCGCTAGAGATTTAGACAGTTTTGTGCATGGTTTAAGGCAGTTTTGAAAAATAACGAGTGATTTTCAAAACCAATACTTTGGTGAGTGGGTACATTTTAATATTTCCTAAAGAAAACTTACCTTATCTATGGCCAAAGCCGCCAAACTTGCTACACCCAATGTATTAAACATCAGTGAACCGATTATAGTACCCAAACCCATATCCGAGTGTGTTAATAACGTACTGATTGTGTTGGTAAAAAATTCTGGCATTGAGGTAGCAGTAGCCATAAATGTAGCTGCCGCTACATCTTTTGACAGATTCAAATCGGCACAGATGCACTCGACGGTGGGTAAAAAGTAATCGTTACAGATGATTGCCAACAGGATAAAGAAATAAACGGCAGCAAACACATGTAAAACTACCCAGCCCTGGCGTAATTGTTCCACTGTAAATATAAAGAAATTAAAATTAAAATAATTTTTTCCGTTTTTTAAATCTTATCTTAAATAACGAAACATGTGTTTATCACAAAAAGTAGCCGTTTTAATTAAAAAAAAAAATATAAAAAATAAAACAAGAAAAAAATATGTTTTTCACGGAAACACTTGACTTCTTTTGACTTCATGTTAATCACACAGAACTAGAGAGAGAGAGATACGTTATCAAGCAGATGATTATTTATAAAAACTTATTAAAAAAAAATAAAAACAAATTAAACACTTGAATTATATTTTTTTTTTAAATTTTTGTTTCTAGTATGGCGAACCAATATGGCGTTCGTTTCTATAGCGGATATGTGGATATCAAATTGCAGTGACCGTTAATCGTTCACGTTTTTTTCTTGTTTCTTTTCAAACAATTTCAAGTTCATGATGATAATTTGTTTTCATAATCTAGAGATGAAGAGTTGTGATATTAAAAAACAAATTATTTTACATAAATAACGGTTACTTTTAAAAATGGTGATAGAGGTAGTATGGATTCAAACCACTTAAGCCTTTGGAACCGAATGAAATGTTTTTTGTGGCCCTTAACTAGGGTATATCATGCTTCTTAGGGAGATATTCCTTCGGAATAGTCTAGGATGGGTGTGATCTCATATCGACTTCAGGCAGAACTCAAAAACTTACTTTCTTAATTGCTTGTTGCAGCGCTTTAGTCAGGACTACAACCTGGATTCTCAGTCACATCATTCGTGTCGTGTGTGTTAGTTTTATGGCGAGACCTACTATTTAATGTCGTGATATAAAAAAGAAATTATTGTAGATAAATAACGGTTACTTTAAAAAATGGCGATATAGATAGTATGGATTCAAACCACTTGAACCTTTGGTATCGAATGAAAAGTTTTGTGGCCTTTAATTAAGGTATATCATGCTCCTTAGGGAGATATTCTGTGCCAGTATTCGCTTGAACCAACGCACTGTCGGAATAGTCTAGGGATAGTCTCATATCGACTTCAGGCAGATTTCAAAAACTTTCTTTCTTAATTGGTTGTTACAATGCTTTAGTCAGGACTACAACCTACGTTCTCACTCACATCATTCGTGCCGTGTGTGTTAGTTTTATGGCGAGACCTACTATTTAATATGGACTCCTTTTCCTTGAAATTCTATTTTATTCTCAGAGTTTTTTTAAACAGGCTACTGAGAGAATATCACCGAAGGAAGATGAATTTTCTATGAAAATAAGGGCCAGTCTAATCTAGTATTCAATAAAGGGAGACCCTATTTACCTCGTCTAATAGATTCAATTTGCTTAGGCACTCAGCTTGCTCTGGCATATCCTCCGTAGAAGATAAGTGCTTAGATGATGACCAATCTGTGTCATAGTATTGTTATGCCCCGTCCTCTGTACTTTTTGTTCAAATTTAAGGGAGTATATCTCTCGATGGCGTAAATATCTGCTTGGAAAAAACCAGCGGGTTTTCCATAGGTTCTCCCTACACCCACAGCCTGTGCGCGTGAGTTTTGAAATTGAAGCCGTTATGTACATAACTTCTATAAACACCGAAGGAAATATTCTCCTCATACTTCACTTTGTCTAAGATGTCTTAGCCGGTGACTCTCGTCTTATAAGCCATTACACTGCCTACTAGAGTAGGCTAGTGGAGCGTTACATAGGGACTATAGACCCATAATTCTTTACTCCTTCCTGCTAAATACCATGGAGAAAACTCAAAGATGTGAAACTTCACGAAACCTTAGGTGGTAATCTCTTGTTCAAGGGCAGCATGCGCCTACAATAAGGGAAGGTCTGTTGAAAGTGCAGAAAGGTCACTGGGCTTCTTGGACATAGATGATGTAAATCCAAGTGCTATATCCATCGCATTGGGAAGATTATGTGTACAAGACACCATCGGGAACTAGATATCGATAGTCCTTTGTGGAAGAACGATCTACGCGACGTTAGATGCCGTTCTTGTGCCATCGAATAAGATGTTCTCACCCTTCTATGGAAACTTGTAATGATCGTGGTGGTAATGGAGCAGGTTTGATGTGAGGCAATGCTTATGGGCATGACTTAGTTCTTTAAATTTCGGTTAGGTTTGTATAATGTGTTAGAGATAGAAAGCACCATGCACATTAGAAGCTTCGAACAAATAGATAACTGTGGTGTCATAGCGGGTCTTATATGTAAAAGCATCTATTCCAACCTCTTTTAATGGACAGCCATCTTTATCTACATAAGTACTTATACACCTAACTTGTGTTTCATATACAAAAAATTTATATTCAATATGTACTTTAAATTCATTTCTTAATAAAATTCCCTTGAATTTTTTGAGTAACGAGTAATTTTCGAAAGTGGTTACTCTTTTGTATTTCTAAGATTTTAGTAAAAATTTGAATGCCATCAGTTTAACCATGAAATTTTATTAAAAATTATAACATTTATAAGCAAATCATCACTTTAATCGTTACTTTTAATCGGTTACTCGTCGAAAATTTCGAATATTTTAATATGAAGTACTTAAAAGTAATTTCTACCAATTATTATTGGTTATTATTTACTAATTTTAGAACTAACGAGTAGTTTTTAAAAATGGTTACTTTTTTGTATTTCTAAGATTTTGGTAGAAATTTGAATGCCATCGGTTTAAGCATGAAATTTTTATTAAAAATTATAACAAATTTGTAAACAAATCATTAATCTAATCGTTACTTTTCAGCGGATACTCGTTGAAAATTTCGAATATTTTAATATGAAGTACTTAAAAGTAATTTCTACCAATTATTATTGGTTATTATTTACTAATTTTAGAAGTAACGAGTAATTTTCGAAAGTGGTTACTTTTTTATATTTTTAAGTTTTTAGTAAAAATTTGAATGCCATCAGTTTAAGCATGAAATTTAATTAAAAATTATCTCGAATATATAAAAAAATCATTAATTTAATCGTTTCTTTTAAAAGGTTACTCGTCGAAAATTTTGAGTATTTTAATACTCAGTACTTAGAAATTATTTATACTAAATATTATCAGTAATGATTTACTAATTTTAGAAGTAACGAGTAATTTTTAAAAATGGTTACTTTTTTGTATTTCTAAGATTTTGGTAAAAATTTGAATGCCATCAGTTTAAGCATGAAATTTTATTAAAAATTATAACAATTTTATTAAAAAAAACATCATCTAGTCGTTACTTTTGAACGGGTACTTGTCGAAGATTTCAAATATTTTAATATGAAGTACTTAAAAATAATTTCTACCAATTATTATTAGTTATTATTTACTAATTTTACAAGTAACGAGTAATTTTCGAAAGTGGTTACTTTTTTATATTTTTAAGTTTTTAGTAAAAATTTGAATGCCATCAGTTTAACCATGAAATTTTATTAAAAATTATAACAAATTTATAAGCAAATCACCACTTTAATCGTTACTTTTAATCGGTTACTCGTCGAAAATTTCGAATATTTTAATATGAGTAACGAGTAATTTTTAAAAATGGTTACTTTTTTGTATTTCTAAGTTTTTGGTAAAAATTTTAATGCCATCAGTTAAAGCATGAAATTTTTATTAAAAATTATAACAAATTTATAAACCAAACTTCAATCTAGTCGTTACTTTTAAACGGTTACTCGTCGAAAATTTCGAATATTGTAATACGAAGTACTAAAAATAATTTCTACCAGTTATTATTAGTTATTATTTACTAATTTTAGAAGTAACGAGTAATTTTCGAAAGTGGTTACTTTTTTGTATTTCTAAGATTTTGGTATAAATTTGAATGCCATCAGTTTAAGCATGAAATTTTATTAAAAATTATAACGATTTTATAAACTAATCATCAATCTAATCGTTATTTTTAAATGGTTACTCGTCGAAAATTTCGAATAATTTGATATAAAGTACTTAAAAGTAATTTCTACTAATTATTATTTGTTATTATTTACTAATTTTACAAGTAACGAGTAATTTTCGAAAGTGGTTACTTTTCTATATATTTAAGTTTTTAGTAAAAATTTGAATGCCATCAGTTTATGCATGAAATTTGATTAAAAATTATAACAAATTTGTAAACAAATCATTAATCTAATCGTTACTTTTAAACGGTTACTCGTCGAAAAATTTGAATATTTTAGTACGAAGTACTTAAAAATAATTTCTACTAATTATTATCAGTAATTAGTAATTTAGAAGTAACGAATAATTTTCGAAAGTGGTTACTTTTTTGTATATCTAGGAATTTTTTAAAAACTTGTATGCCAATAAATTAAGTATAAAATTTTATTAAAATTTTTGTAATTTTAAATGGTTACTCTCTTCAAGTGATTACTGTTTTCCTAATAATCAAAGTATACATAGATATTTTTCAAACAATATTTATAGGTTTTAAATTTTTTAAGTAATGGTTTTAATGGTTACCCGTATAAAATGGTAACTAATATGTATGTGTTGAAAACTTACAAATTACAAACTAATTATTTATTTTTTTCTAAGTGGAAATTCCATTTATTTGTTTATTTATTACACATTAAATTGTAAAAATTACTTTTTAATTTTATGGCAACAATTAAATGATTGTTCTTAATCATTTGGAATTTATGTTAGAGAAATAAGACACGCAAATAAAAATTTTAATGTTTCCATATTTAATGGTTACTTTATAGCCATGAACAATTTAAATGTACATATAAGGGGAAATAAATCATAAAACCTTATTACATTATTAATAATTGTGAAATGTACATGGATTGGATTTTTTTTAACAAATCTGAGAGTTTTATTTAAATTTTAATTGTTATTTACACTCTTGTAAAGAAATGTTGAAATTTTAAAATAAAAAAATTCAAGTAACCATAGGCTTTTAATCGGTTACTCATTATAAAATTATTTTGATATTCGATTTTTTATAAAATTTTAGTTCAAATATTCAATTTTATTGCATTCCGTAAAATTTCTTTAACATTTTCTTAAGTAACGAGTAATTTTCAAGAGTGGTTACTTTTCTTTAAAATACTAATTTTCAAAAAAACTCTCATGGCAAATGTTTAGTTTAACAATTTGTAAATGATTTTAATTAAAATCGCTTAAAAATTAAGCTTTTAATGGTTACTTTTAAGCGGTTACTCATTGTAAAATTTTGTTTTTATAAATTTTTGAACGAAATATTTGTTGTGTTTTTAAATTAGTAACATTTCGTATCATTTTCTGAAGTAACGATTAAGTTTCTAAAGTGGTTACTTTTGTTTAATACTAAAATTTTTTGAAAACTTTTTAACTGGAAATGATTAATTTAACAATTTTTAAATGATAACAATGAAAATTGTTTAAAATATTTGATTGCTATGGTTACTTTTAAGCGAGTACCTGTATAAAATGTATTATTTTGTTATAGTTATTTGATATATTTCGTAAATTTTTCATATAAAACAACTTTTTAATAGTTTTGTAAAGTAACGATTAAATGGTTACTTTTTCAAAAGTGGTTACTTTTTTTAATACTAATATTTTCGAAAAAAAATTCAAATCAAATAGCTAGTTTATCAATTTGCGGATGATAAGAATCAAAATTGCTTAAATTTTTTTATTGCAATGGTTACTTTTAAACGGTTACTCAGTATAAAATACATGATACTGGTACATTTGTTAAATATTTTTAAGGAATGTTTAATATTAAACAATTTTCTAATAAATTTATTAAATGGTTACTTTTTTGAAAGTGGTTACTTTTTTTATACACTCAATTTTTCAAGAACATTCATTAAAAATTTGAAAGATTTAAACATTTCAAGACCATTTGCATTAAATTCAAGGATAAATAAGACCATAAAGTTATGTATTTGAACGGTTACTTGAATTTAACATGTGTTTTTTTTTTTGTTAAAATTTAATTGCTTACCTGTAAACAGCTCTTTGAATTCAGCTAATGGCGATTCTTCCGTTTCATTTGGACATGATGAGCGCGGCACACCTCTTAGTAGTACAAAATCATCAAAGTCTTGAAAAAATGAGCCAACAGTCGTAACATTATTGTAATCGTCTGTAAATAATGAGAATAGGAAGAAAAAAAACCGGTTATTAATAACGTCTATTATCATAATGACTTATCTAGACATGCGCCATTATTCTACGAAAAAAACTGACAGAATAAAATCCCTGCACTTAAGCAATCACCATTTAAAAGGGCTTTCATTAAATATTAAATGAAAAAACAAAATATAATAATAATAATCAGTATTTATCGATTAATTTATATTATGCATTCGATTCTAGATTTTTTTGCTTGTTTTTTCATTATTTTCGAAAAATGATCGATTCGACAGCAGTAATGGGTGTTTGTAATTAATTATAAGGCTCTTGAGTTGTAAAGTACCCCCCAACACATGAAAACATCATGTTATCGTTGGTATTCGTTCACATTCGTTATTAGTTTTATCGTGTTTTCATTTCAAGCAAGGAGGCTGTGCTATTCATTTCAAAAATAATCATATGCGTACATGACTCACTCACTATCTGGCGTTAGAATTTAAGCATTGAACAAATTTTTTTTAATTGTTTAATTTTACTCGTTAATATGCACAATTGGATTTAAAAAGCTTGTCAAACAATAGGTCTAATAAATATTTATTCCTTGGGAATAAACAATAATAAAAATATTGTCTAATAAACTAAAAAAAATATCAAATTTAAGCTAAATTTTCATAAAATTTTGCAAGTAACCATGTATTGCCAAAGTGGTTACTTTTCTTTATTTATAATTGTAAATCAAAAAGCTTTTTAAATTGAAACTTCTTATTAAATTCTAAGACCAGTACCTTAGACAAACCTCCGAAAATTGCCTTATTTCCCAAAAAACCAAACGGGTACCCGTTTTAAAAATAAAAATATAACATTTTAAAATACAAATTCTTTAATAACCATGAAATCTGTACAATAATTTATCGTTTTTGAAAAGTAACGATTATTTATGAAAATGGTTACTTTTCTTTGTTTGTAATTTAAAAACGGAAAAAGGCTTAGTTTTAAACTTTTTATTAAATTCTAAAACGAATGCCTTAAAAACTTTTTAGAAAATGCCTTCTCTTCCTGGAAAACTAAGCGGGTACCCGTTTAAAAATCAAGAATATAACATTTTAAAATAGAAATTACTTAATAATTCTTAAAGCTATACAATATTTGATCAATTTTGATAAGTTTTGAAAAGTAACGAATAGTTACAAAAATGGTTACTTTTCTTTATTTTTGATTTGACGGAAAAAAATGAACCTGCATTTAAATTCTTAATTAAATTCAGAAATATATTAATCAAAAAATTTGCAAATATTTGCTTCTTTCTTACAAATCTTAATGGTTACTCGGTTAAGAATTAAAATATTGAATTTCCAAAACACAAATCTGTGAATAATTAATGCGTAATTTAATAGTCTTTAATAAGTAACGTTTAATTTTATAAGTGGTTACTTTACTTTATTTCTCACTTTAAAAGAAAAGACAGTTAAATCTGTGAAAATTAGTTCCTGACTAACAAAAGTAACCGGTTACACATTTGAAAATGCGTTGCAACAAATTTTAGACATAATTTTAGAAATATCTTTTGATTTTAAACTGAATTAAGAATTTTTTTAAAAGTAACGAATAGTTTGCCATGTGGTTACTTTTCTTTATTCCGCATTTTTAAAAAGAAAAAATTTCGATTCATTAATTTTCGACATGTTCTTAAATATTTACATAAGAAAAGTGTGAAAATAGAAAAAAATAATCGGTTACTCTTTGAAAATGTTCTACAAAAACTTTTTAAACAAAATTATGCATTATTTTCATAAGTAACGATTAGTTTTGCTAAGTGGTTACTTTAATTAATTGCCCATTCTGATGGTGAATGTTTAATGTATGTGGTTACTTACGTAAAAACCCAGTTTTAAAAATAAATCTCAAACTCTTAGTACATAATTGTAATGGTTTTATACCTAATAAATCATAGCGATTACTTTTAGATCCATTTTATATGCGGACAAAGAACTGATTACTCATTACTTAGCGATTCAAATGATCGTATTTAATTGTGTAAGTATAATTAGCAACTCTATTAATATTTAATTGAATGCATATAAGCATTACCACTAAAAGCTTTCTTATTTTCTAATGCCAATGATCGATGTGGTTACTCGTGATCTATTAACGGTATTTGAAGTGTTCGGTGTATTAAAAAGCCTGTAAATCTATTTAAAAGTCATTCTATTTATAAATCTACAAATACTATAATGAATCACTAATTAATTAATTGTCATTGGCATTTATAACAGACAAAAACTATTCAGGCTGAAATTTGGCCATATGGTTACTTTTGTTGAAATGGTTACTTAACTGAAGAGACAAATAATTAACAGAGATTACATCCTTAGTTAGTAATTGTGGGTGTTAAAAATTCATTTAACTCAGATTTTAGATAAATAGTTAACATTATTAAAGGATTAAAAGAAATAGGTTACTTTTCAATTAATCGGTTACTTATTCGAAAATAGATTACTTTTCTGTATAGTGGTACTTTTTGTTATTTTTCTGAAAATTTGTTACAAGTGCTCTTGGATACATTAATGCGGGAAAAAATCAATATTACAGCAGATTTTTTTGATACCGGTTACTTAGCAATAAAGTGGTTACTTTTCTGTAAAATAGTTACTTATGGTTATTTGCCTGAAAATTTGTTGCAATAATTATTCAATACGTTCGCTGATATTATTTAAGAATTATTTGCAATCGGTTACTTTATAATAAAGTGGTTACTTTTCTGTAAAATTGTTACTTATTGTTATTTTCCTGAAAATTTTTTACAAGAATTCATAGTTACATTAATGCGGGAAAAAATCAATATTACAGCAGATTTTTTTGATACCGGTTACTTAGCAATAAAGTGGTTACTTTTCTGGAAAATGGTTACTTATGGTTATTTTCCTGAAAATTTGTTGCAATAATTATTCAATACGTTCGCTGATTGAGTATCTTTATTATTGAAGAATTATTTGCAATCGGTTACTTTATAATAAAGTGGTTACTTTTCTGGAAAATGATTACTTATTGTCATTTTCCTGAAATTTTTTTTACAAGAATTCTTAGTTACATTAATGCGTGAAAAATCAATATTACAGCCGGTTTATTTGAGACCGATTACTTAGCAATAAAGTGGTTACTTTTCTGGAAAATGGTTACTTATGGTTATTTGCCTGAAAATTTGTTGCAATAATTAGTGAATACGTTCACTGATTGAGTGTCTTTATTATTGAAGAATTATTTGCAATCGGTTACTTTATAATAAAGTGGTTACTTTTCTGTAAAATTGTTAACTATTGTCATTTTCCTGAAAATTTGTTACAAGAATTCTTAGTTACATTAATACGGGAAAAATCAATATTACAGCAGATTTTTTTGATACCGGTTACTTAGCAATAAGTGGTTACTTTTCTGGAAAATGGTTACTTATGGTTATTTGCCTGAAAAATTTGTTACAATTGCTCTTGGACAGATCAATGCGTAAAAAATCAATATTACAGCCGGTTTATTTGAGACCGATTACTTAGCAATAAAGTGGTTACTTTTCTATATAATGGTTACTTTTCTATAAAATTGTTACTTATTATCATTTTCCTGACAATTTGTTACAAGAATTCTTAGTTACATTAATGTGTGAAAAATCAATATTACAGCAGGTTACTTAGCAATAAAGTGGTTACTTTTCTGGAAAATGGTTACTTATGGTTATTTGCCTGAAAATTTGTTGCAATAATTATTCAATACGTTCGCTGATTGAATATCTTTATTATTGAAGAATTATTTGCAATCGGTTACTTTATAATAAAGTGGTTACTTTTCTAGAAAATGATTACTTATTGTTATTTTCCTCACAATTTGTTACATGAATTCCTAGTTGCATTAATGCAGGAAAAAATCAATATTACAGCAGATTTTTTTGATACCGGTTACTTAGCAATAAATTGGTTACTTTTCTGGAAAATGGTTACTTATGGTTATTTGCCTGAAAATTTGTTGCAATAATTAGTGAATATGTTCGCTGATTGAGTATCTTTATTATTGAAGAATTATTTGCAATCGGTTACTTTATAATAAAGTGGTTACTTTTCTAAATAATGGTTACTTATTGTTATTTTTCTGAAAATTTTTTACAAGAATTCTTAGTTACATTAATGCGTGAAAAATCAATATTACAGCTGGTTACTTAGCAGTAAAGTGGTTATTTTTCTGTGAAATGGTTACTTTTTGTTTTTCTTTTCCGAAAATTTGTTGCAATAGTTATTGCTTACGTTCGCTGATAGAAGTACTTTATTATTTAAGAATTCTTTGCAATCGGTTACTTTTCAATATAGTGGTTACTTTTCTGTAAAGTGGTTACTTTTTGTTTTTTTCTAACAATTTGTTGATATTATTGTAGATTACGTTCGTACGATGGAGAATCTTTATTATTGAAGAATTATTTGCAATCGGTTACTTTGTAATATAGTGGTTACTTTTCTGTAAAATGGTTACTTTTCTGTAAAGTGGTTACTTTTTGTTTTTTTTTCTGACAATTTGTTGCAATTATTGTAAATTACGTTCTCTGATGGGGAATCTTCATTAGTGAAGAATTATTTGCAATCGGTTACTTTTCAATATAGTGGTTACTTTTCTTTAAAATGGTTTTTATTGTTTTTTTTCTGACAATTTGTTGCAATTATTGTAAATTACGTTCTCTGATGGGGAATCTTCATTAGTGAAGAATTATTTGCAATCGGTTACTTTTCAATATAGTGGTTACTTTTCTTTAAAATGGTTTTTATTGTTTTTTTTTTCTGACAATTTGTTGTAATTATAGATTACGTTCGTACGATGGAGAATCTTTATTATTGAAGAATTATTTGCAATCGGTTACTTTAAAATATAGTGGTTACTTTTCTGTATTAATTCTGAAAACAATGATTTTTAAGTATTTTTTATGTTTTATCACCTTTAAATGTAATTTAAAGCTTTTTAGAAGTGATTACTCGATTAAAAAATGTGATTACTTTTTACATGAAAGTGGTTACTTTTCTAAAAACTATGTTTAATTACTAAAACAGAACTGCCACATAATATTTAATATATTTTGTTATTTTTAAATATATTATCAAGCTCTTGGGTATGGTTACTTAATGGAAACAAGTGGTTACTTTTTTGCAGAAAGTGAGTACTTTTAGAATAATTGTGGTTGATGTCTTAAAAAACATACCTAGAGAGTAATATTTACTAGAATTTGTTATTTTTAAACATAAAAACATGGTCTATGGTGTGGTTACTTGAGGGAAAAATGTGATTACTTGTGTGCATTCACGATTATTCTTGCCTTAAATTGTAAATATTTGCTTTACAATTAAATTTTAAACAATTTTCAATACATTTCCTATTGGCCATATTATTAACTGTTTTCTAAATGTACTCAACGTTGAAATGATTTGTTAATTGTCAATTTGTTATTTTGTTTTGTTTTTGTTTTTGTTTTTGTTTTATTTGTTTGTACAACTGACATTGACATACACAATACAAATGCCTTAAAAAAATTGAACAAAATTTTCTGTATTTGTTCAATCAAGAAAATACAAAAACAACAGAAAAACCAACAACAATTGCAATAAAAAAAGGTAAATAATAGTACGTCATAAATTAATAAACTTAAGTAAACAACAAAATAACATCATAAAATCACCCTCATAATGGCATGAGCTTTATATGGCCGAACGCATCAAGCATACACGGCAAGAAATTGAAAAGAGTAACGCCGTTGACTTTTTCTTTTTTATGGCACTGGGATGTCTGATTGTTTTGTTTACTTATGGCTTTTGTTGCATATCGAAATTCTTTATGGCCAATGTCTGAGCCATTTTATCAGGTGGTTTTCTAATTGAGTTACAAGTGCGTTAGGTAATCGTTTAAATAACGGTCAAGAGTGGTTGAGCTTAGAAAAATGTTGACTTGTTTGACAAGGAATTACTGTTTGAAACTTTAAAACTTTAAATTGGTTATATAAGCACGTGATGATAACGAATAAAATGTATGTTTTTGTTGTAAAACATTTTTTTTCTTTTATTTTCATTTTCCATATACGTTAAGAGTGTTTAAAAACCGGTTACTTAAAAATATTTTAAGATTTTAGACAACTTTGTATAAAGCTTTTAAAACTCAATTAATTAAATTGTTTTTCTTCTTGATTTTTATTTTGTTTTTAATTTAAAAAAATTTCTTTTAAAATATTTTTATTTAAACCGGTTACTTAAAAATATAGTTTTACAACAGCACTATTTGCAGAAATTTACATACATAAATACATTTCTCACACGACTTATGTTGTGCGTGTTAATTTTATACATGAATGGTGGGACCTACAGTTTAAAATCGACTCCGAACGACAGATTTTTGAGAAACTTTTTCATGGCAATTTTATTTACTCTCAGAGTTTTTGTCAGAAATCTGCTGAGAGGAAGTTGCCGAAGAAATACTTTTTGTATTTTGTCTTTGATGTCTGGCCTGGGGCTCAAGCCAACACACTACCTACTAGACTACGGCGACTTCTTCCTAAGTGAAACTGCTCCTTACCTACATACCAGTGTACTTGCTCTTGTAGCTCTTTAATCCATTATTAGTCTTTTAGTTTGCGTTTCATGTTTAAGAGAGGAATCATTCTGTAGAACAGGGATGGGTAGATGGTATAGCAGTAGGTGAGTGATCGATGTCAATGTAAATATTCGGAAACTCGATATCTTTCAATGAGTTCCATTTGATTAGGATAGAATCAACAGCGTCATAGCACTATCAGGCTCTCAGTTCCCAGGGGCTTAACTGGCTATTAGTTTAGCTTGCGATCGTGCTACTGATCGAGCAAAAGCCTTTCTGTGGAAAAGTGTACTCATCGAAAACGTAGATATCAGAAGGGAGAGGCTTTTCTCAAATCAAATGTGTTTGAGACTAGCGATTGGATGTACTTGCTCTTGTAGCGCGATAATCCATTATTAGGCTTCTAGTTTGTTCATATTTAAAAGAGGAACCATTTTGTAGAACAGGAGTGGGTCTAGAGCAGATGGTATTTATAGCAGTGGGTGAGTGTTCGATGTCAATGTAAATATTCGCAACCAATGAGAAAACTCGACATCTTTCGATGTGTTCAATTCGATTAGTATAGAATCAACAGCGTCATAGCACTATCAGGCTCTCAGTTTCTAGGAGTTTGACTCGATATTTGTTTGGCTTGCGAGAAGTGAAGCTGGCTACTGATCGAGCAAAAGCCTTTCTGTGGAAAAGTGTTCTCATCGAAGAGGAAGATAGCGGAAGGGAGAGGCTTTTCTCAAGCCAAATGTGTTTGAGACTAGAGATTGGATGTACTTGCTCTTGTAGCGCGATAATTCATTATTAGTCTTCTAGTTTGAGCCTTATGTTTAAGAGAGGAACCATTCCGTAGAACAAGGATGGGTCTGGAGCAGATGATATAGCAGTAGGGGAGAAAACTCGACATCTTTCGATGTGTTCAATTCGATTAGGATACAATTAACAGCGTGATAGCACTATCAGGCTCTCAGCTCCTAGGAGCTTAGGTTAGGTTCGGTTAGAGCACGTGTACTATTCAATTAAGATAAGTACAGTACCCGGAGGTCGAATTGGCCCATTGTACAACGTCCTAGTTTCTCCCAACACTTATGTTGTGTGTGTTAATTTTATACATGAGTGGTGGGATCTACAGTTTAAAGTCGACTCCGAACGACAGATTTTTGAGAAACTTTTCATGGCATTTTTATTTACTCTCAGAGTTTTTGCCAGAAATCTGCTGAGAGGAAGTCGCCGCGGAAATACTTTTTGTATTTTATTTTGATGTCTGGCCTGGGGCTCGAACCCTGGCTTAACGTCTAATAAGCCAACACACTACCTACCAGACCACGGCGACTTCAGAAATTTATTCGAATAAATTATGGTCAATTAAATTTCAAAGAAAAAACTGTTTTATCCACGTTAGTTTGATTTTCTTCATGAGAAAGATATTTTAAGCAAATTTACCACGAATACGAGAACATCTGTTAAGCAATTAGGCAGTCATAATGGCTCCATTAGACTGATAACGTGTTTAATTTTTATTTTTAATTTTTAATTTGAATTTATTTTAAAAAACCCATTCAGGGAAAATTATAATTTTTCATTTCTAGATAAAAATAAAATTTTATAAACATTAATTCTGTTTTAAAAATAAACAATTATTAATGAAAGTTTTTTTCTTAAAAATTGCTTTAAAATAATAAAAAAAAATATTTTATCAATTGACATATGGTCCCCGGAATTTTGATAAAAAATAACTTAAAAAAACAAAACAAAACAAATAATATCCATTGAAATGCCTAGACTTAATGACTAATTTTAAAAGAAAAAGAAAATAATAATAACATTTGCAAAGTATTAACAATTATAAAGTAAATCTTATCTTTAATAATTTTATAATCCCAGCGATAAAAGTTTAAAGAGAAATCGCAAATTTTCGGTATAAATAAGGCCAGATTGTCATTTATATGGCATTGTATTTTAGATACCGATTATTATAGACAGTCTCACTGACACTTTGATTATGAGATAAAAATTTTATAGAGAGAGAAACATTTGGAACATGTGGTTTTTTTTCTTTGTTTATTTGTTTAAATTTTTCTCTAAAAAACTGTATTATCTTAACAAAGGGTAAATAAAACTAACCTATGCAGATTTAAGATGATTTCTTTCCTTATTTGCGAAAAGATTTTCGAATATATTTTTTTGTATTTATATTTGTTAAAATATTTATCATTTCGTATATTGCGAGTATGTTTATATTTGATTAACAATTTTAATTTGTATTAAACATTTGTTTTGTATTTTTTGTTTTATATTTTTATTTTATTATCATTAATTAGTTTACTTTACCAAAGAATTTGAAACAATTTATTATTCCTTGTTATTAGAGTTCTGATGAATACTTCGTATTTATTTTTTATTACAGAACAATACAGGTTTTAAATTAAATGTTTTAACAGACAATTGCACACTTATCTTCGTTGTTGTCATTTAATTTTCATTTGTTTTTCAACATTTGTTAACTGAACGTGGCAAAGTTTTATGCAATTTAAGGCGAAAAGTAAGAATAAATAGTGTTTAAAAGAATTCTTCATATCCATACAATAAAATATTGAAATGTGTATACAAATTTGCATAATAATTATCCCTAAATTCTCCAAATGTAATGGCAAAATAAGTTTCAAGGGAACATTTATCCCAAAGTTGTAGAACTGCAACGCAAAAACATATTTTGTGTTGAACAATTATCCTCAATTTTTAGAAAGTGCAAAGAAAAATATTTTAAAACAAAGGAATTATTCTTAAATTCTTGTCGTATACCCCGAGTTGTTAACCTTGGTTATTTAGTCCTATATTTTATACAGGCACCAGGTTAACTTGGGAACAACTTTTCAAATGTATTCTTAGTTTATTTATATACAGAAACAGTCTCGAACTTGACAAGTTTTGTTCTCGGTTTTTTAGTTTCTTAAAACTAAACATATTTTGTGTTGAACAATTATCCTCAATTTTTAGAAAGTGCAAAGAAAAATATTTTAAAACAAAGAAATTATCCTTAAGTTCTCGTCGTATACCTCAAGTTGTTAATCCTATATTTTATACAGACAACAGGTTAACTTGGGAACAACTTTTCAAATGTATTCTTAGTTTATTTTTATACAGAAACAGTCTCGAACTTGACAAGTTTTGCTCGCGGTTTTTTAGTTTCTTAAAACTAGTATCCTCAATTTTTAGAAATGCAAAGAAAAATATTTTAAAACCAAGATGTTAACCTTAAGTTCTCTTGGTATATCCTTAAGAAAAAAGTTATTAACCTTGGTAATTAACTCCAATAGTTTATACAGGCACCAGGCTAACATGTGAACAACTTTTCAAATATTTTCTTAGTTTATTTGTATACAGAAACAGTCTCGAACTTGACAAATGTAGTTTTATGTTTTTTCTTTTTAAAATTAAATGATCTGTACCATGGTGGTAATTTCTTTAGAAGTTAGTTCCTGAAGAAGCATTGCGTTTTGTTGTAGTTAACAATGTTTCTGATAAAAATTTCATTGAATTATACAATGTCATAAGGACTTTTCAAATGTTTTCGTAGTTTACTTTTATACAGAAAAGTCTCGAACTTGACAAGTTTTGTTCTCGGTTTTTTAGTTTCTTAAAACTAAACTGACTTTAATAGTTTATACAGGCACCAGGCTAACACGTGAACAACTTTTCAAATATTTTCTTAGTTTATTTGTATACAGAAACAGTCTCGAACTTGACAAATTTAGTGCTATTTTTTTTTTTCTTAAAATTAAATGATCTGTATCATGGTGGTTATTTCTTTAGAAGTTAGTTCTGGAAGAAACATTGCGTTTTGTTGTAGTTAACAAAGTTTTTGATAAAAATTTCATTGAATTATACAATGTCATAAGGATAAGTTTGTTTAGATACCAGTAATCTAAAGTTTACAGCTCTAGGTTAGGTTAGGTTAGGTTAGGTTGTCTTAATTGACAAGTAAAGTACGCGGAGGTCGAATTGACCCATTGTACAACGTCCTAATTTCTCACACCACTTGTTGCGTGTGTTAATTTTATACATGAGTGGTGGGACCTACAGTTTAAAGTCGACTCCGAACGACAGATTTTTTGAGCAACTTTTTCATGGCAATTTTATTTACTCTCAGACTTTTTGCCAGAAATCTGCTGAGAGGAACTCGCCGAAGAAATACTTTTTTGACAGAAAAAAGATGTTTACTTTAAGTAAGTCCTACTTTAATAAGACCATTACTTTTATTAAATAACAGTAACATATCAACCGATTAGTTGTTGAAACAACCCGATCACTTTTGAATATACACACAGATGTATATCGATTATTTAACACGTTGACTGCCGCGGCAATTTTCAGAAAACTGGACACGCAAGCCAACATTGAATTTTTGTTCTTTTCCCAGAAGCCATTTATCGATACTAGCACTCATATAATACGATTTTATTCGTAGCTACACTAAAACGGCAGGTTTAGTGAGTACGAGATAACTCGTAGTTGACTCCCTAGAAGGGAACGTAATCTAGGAGTTATCTCGTAGTCGGTAGTCAACGTTTTAAAATATTAACCGATTACTTTTAAAAACTCTCCTTACTTTTAAAAACTGATTTATTACTTGTAAAATTAGCCAATGACTTGTAAAATTAATCGAATTATCTTCAAAACTAACCGATAACTTCTTAATAATAAACAATTACTTTTCGAAAAATTTTTGAAATTTTTTTGAAGTAATTAACTACTTCTGATTACTTTCAATTTACAAAAAAAATTATGCCCTCTGCCATAATAAACCTCTTAAGTATCCATAATAATAATAAATATTTACTCATTTTTTTTAATTTAACAACCTAAATAGCATTGATTTTTATGTTTATAACCGATGTCAATAACACGATATATAAACAAATAAAAATAATTGTATTGTATTGTTTGTGTTTTTTATGTTTATTTGTTTATTTACTTTTGATTTTTAATATTTGAAACGTCATATTTAGTTGAACGTCAGCCAAATCTAGGCCTATTTGACATCATAACGGTTTATTATACACTAT
Source organism: Sarcophaga variegata (assembly GCA_932273835.1). Lineage (NCBI taxonomy): Eukaryota > Metazoa > Arthropoda > Insecta > Diptera > Sarcophagidae > Sarcophaga > Sarcophaga variegata. The sequence continues at coordinate 10,143,234 of OW026358.1, forward strand.
AAAAAAATATGTGTGTCCATAAGCTTGTTTACACTGTGGGAAAAAACTGTTGTTGTTTGATAAAAAAAAAAATGGCAGATAAGAAGTAAATATGGCTACAAAAAGAAATATAAAAACATTTCGATGGAGGTTAACAAAATTTAGGAACAATAACTGAACCGATTTTGATGTATTGTATGTATTTTGAAGGCATGTGATGGCCTAGTACCTTAGTATGATACTGAACTCAAAACTGTCATTAAATGTGAACAACCAAGTGAAGTTGGCTGCAACGTATCTACACTTGGAAACTCGGGATTGCGGTTCTATGTTATATCTGATATTGTTTGTTTTTGATATTACTTTAGATATTGCGGTATTTGCTTTTATAAGCTGGTCGTCGCCGTAGTCTAGTAGGTAGCGTGTTGGCTTATTAGACGTAAAGCCAGGGTTCGAGCCCCAGGCCAGACATCAAAACAAAATACAAAAAGTATTTCTTCGGCGACTTCCTCTCAGCAGATTTCTGGCAAAAACTCTGAGAGTAAATAAAATTGCCATGAAAAGTTTCTCAAAAATCTGTCGTTCGGAGTCGACTTTAAACTGTAGGTCCCACCACTCATGTATAAAATTAACACACACAACATAAGTGGTGTGAGAAACTGGGTCGTAATCCTGACTGAAGGGTTGTAATGAAAAATTATGTTATGTTATGCTTTTATAAGAGCTGTTGTTAATGCTTAGTTGCCGAGAAAACTTGGCGCAGGTACTACTGTTCATTTTAATATGCCTACCTACTGTACTAAGTTTAGCGAAAATTTTAGTTAGAAACTTGGCTTTGAGACCAAGACTTATCAGGGACACCTATATACTGTCATTCACAATAATGTAAAGTAATGTCTTCCTTCTTTTCACTTTAATAGAAGAATTCCTGTCTCTATGATTGCTTATGACCCGATATATCATGCATAGCGTCCTATATAGATGAGTTCACCTATCTCTTCTCCTTTTCCAATTTCCTTCACTATTCTCCTTCACTATTCTCTCCCTCTCTTCTAGGACGTATTTGCTGTACTAAGTTTAGTGAAAATTTTAGTTAGAAACTTGGCTTTGAGACCAAGACTTATCAGGGACACCTATGTACTGGCATTCACAATAATGTAAAGTAATGTCTTCCTTCTTTTCACTTTAATAGAAGAATTCCTGTCTCTATGATTGCATATGACCCGATATATCATGCATGGCGTCCTATATAGATGAGTTTCCAATTTCTCTATCTCCTTGACTATTCTCTCTCTCTCTTCTATTTACGTATTTATTTTGACCTTCGGGTATTGTACTTATCCAAATGACAAGAATACGATCTTAAATCTAACCTGACCTAGATGGGTTGAAAATGGAGACAAGCGTTGAAGTAGCTTTTATAGCCGAAGCCCTTTAATTCAATTTTATAGGGCAGTAAAAGGAGTAAAGTACTGTCAAACATGCGATAGGATTATACAGCAACTTCCAAGGTCATGAGTAGAGGCCTTTAAGAGTTTGAACTGGATCTATACGATATTCGTACATATCCAGTAACGTCTGGTATTTCCCAATGAATAGAAGAGTTTTTCTAGTTCGATTTCCGAGGGGATTTTATCATTTGATGTGGGCTTTTCGGATCACTTTACAATCGTAAAGGAACTACTATACTGGCATGTTTTGCAAGTAATTATTTATCATTGCCTGATAGGAATACTCATAACAGAAGGCACACACTGTAATAATGTAGACGTGAATGAAACTTTCTGACATTATTGTGCTTGACACAGAGCTAAAGCTGTTGTAGTGAGGGTGTCTAAATTCCTGTGTAATTCAATTGGTTTCGCATACGTTTGTCTATGTCTTCAAGTTCTCTTTGAGTGGCTTAAAAATATTTCTTTTGAAGTGATAAGCGGCACGTGGTAAAATTTAGTCCCGAGCCTAGACTAACACTAATTAAACTTGTTCAGCCACTTGGACACAGCTTCCAAGCTTTAAAATGTCTAAAAAAAATTTTAATTTAATTATCATTAGCATCAGTGTAGTAAGTGTAGCATTGTAAATCAATTTTTATGGGAATAACTTGAATACGAGGTGTAACTGTCAAGTGGTTTGTTGACTTGGGGCATAGTAAAGCCTTATATTTCTAACGGGGATTTTCTAAATTTCTTTAAGGCGTGGTTCTAATTAGGGGGTGTTATTCGAGAGCTATTAAACACATTCTTAGCTAACTAAGGGAGCTATTGTATATTGGGGGATTTTTCTTAAACTTTTCTTTTGATCGTGTCGTTAATTTTTTTAATTGTTTATAAAAGATCCAATTAATATTTTTCTGGTGATGAAATTTAAAAGTAAAAATTCTTGGTAAAATAAATATGTTTTTTAATTAATATTTGGTTATTAATTGATTCATTGTATTAATACTTTCATACTTTCACATATTTTTTTTATTTTTTAATTATTATTATTTTTAATTAAATAATTGTTATTTGAATGTAACACAATTTAATTTAACAAATTTCAAAGAATTAGAAACAATTAAATGTTGCCAAGGTTAAATATTTTTACGTTTTTATGCGTATAACAAGCATTTACATCAAGTTGTAAACAGAAATACTAAATGAAAGGCTTTAAAATCTAGTTAACTTCAACCGCTTAAGAGACTTAAATTTTAAACAAATAACCTCAGAGTATTTTTTGTTTAGTTTTAAGAAACTACAGAAGTTTGAACAAAACTTGTCAAGTTCGAGACTGTTTTTGTATACAAAGAATCTAAGAAAATATTTGAAAAGTTGTTCACATGTTAGCCTGGTGCCTGTATAAACTAGTGGAGTTAATTACCGAGATTATCAACTTTTTTCTTAAGGATATACCAAGAGAACTTAAGGTTAACTTCTTGGTTTTAAAATATTTTTCTTTGCATTTCTAAAAATTGAGGATACTAGTTTTAAGAAACTAAAAAACCAAGAACAAAACTTGTCAAGTTCGAGACTGTTTCTGTATAAAAATAAACTAAGAATACATTTGAAAAGTTGTTCCCAAGTTAACCTGGTGTCTGTATAAAATATAGGAGTAAATAACCAAGGTTAACAACTTGGGCTATACGACAAGAACTTAAGAACAATTCCTTTGTTTTAAAATATTTTGCTTTGCATTTCTAAAAATTGGGGATAATTATTCAACACAAAATATGTTTTTACGTTACAGTTCTGCAACTTAGGGATAAATGTTCCCTTCAAACTTATTTTCCCATTACATTTGGAGAATTTATGGATAATTATTATGCAAAATTGTATTCACAATATTGAATATTATTGCATGGAAATGATGAATTCTTTTAAACACTATTTATTCTTGCTTTTTGCAATAAATTGCATAAGACTTTACCACGTTCAGTTAACAAATGTTAAAAAACCAATGAAAATTAAATGACAACAACGAAGATAAGTGTGTAATTGTCTGTTAAAACATTTAATTTAAAACAACCTCTATTGTTCTGTAATAAAAAATAAATACGAAGTATTCATCAGAACTCTAATAACAAGGAATAATAAATTGTTTCAAATTCTTTGGTAAAGTAAACTAATTAATGATAATAAAATAAAAATAAAAAACAAAAAATACAAAACAAATGTTTAATACAAATTAAAATTGTTAATGAAATAAAAACATAATATATGAAATGATAAATATTTTAACAAATATAAATAAAAAAATATATTCGAAAAACTTTTCGAAAATAAGGAAATAAATCACCTTAAATCTGCTTAGGTTAGTTTTATTTACCCTTTGCTAAGGTAAAACAGTTTTTAGAAAAAAATTTAAACAAATAAACAAAGAAAAAAACCATGTGTTCAAAATGTTTCTCTCTCTATAAAATTTTTATCTCATAATCTAAGTGTCAGTGAGACTGCCTATATAATAATCGGTATCTAAAATACAATGCCATATAAATGACAATCAGGCCTTATTTATACCGAAAATTTGCGATTTCTCTTTAAATTTTTATCGCTGGGATTATAAAATTATTAAAGATAAGATTTACTTTATAATTGTTAATACTTTGCAAATGTTATTATTTTTATTTTTCTTTTAAAATTAGTCATGAAGTCTAGGCATTTCAATGGATATTATTTGTTTTGTTTTGTTTTGGTTTTTTAAGTTATTTTTATCAAAATTCCAGGGACCATATGTCAATTGATAAAATATTTTTTATGGTTATTTTAAAGTAATTTTTAATAGAAGTTTTATTAATAATTGTTTATTTTTAAAACCGAGTTAATGTTTATACAATTTTATCAGTCTAATGGAGCCATTATGGCTGCCTAATTGCTTAACAGATGTTCTAGTATTCTAGGTACATCTGCTTAAAATATCTTTCTCGCGCAGAAAACCAAACTAAGGTCGATAAAACAGTTTTTCTTAGAAAATTAATTAATCAAGATAGCTGGATAAAGCTGTTTGAAAACTACAAGGAAACCAAGTATATGGAACAATATTTCAATTAGTTAGGTTAGGTTAGATTGGAAGGATAGCTCAGCACTGTATCTTTAGAGTGATTATAATATAAAATTAAAACGTATTGATATGACATATTTACTCGGATACTTTTATTGAAGTTTTTTCAATTAGTTAGGTTAGGTTAGGTTAGAAGGATAGCTCAGCACTGTATCTTTCGAGTGATTATAATTGGGCAATTCACACGACGTTGTATCGTGTATGTTGTATAGAATACATTTGTTTGTTTGTGTATCTCGTGGCATTCAAACAATTTGATAGCCCGAAACCAACACAACTTTTTAAAAACATATACACATTTTTTTCATTCACACAATTTGATAGCCCGAAACCAATATAACTTTTAAAAACATATGGAAGAAATGTGTATAAGTGTATCGGATTTTTATATGAAAAATATCAACAACAATCAAACACTGTTGTATGTTCTTCCAACAATACAATGAATATAACGATACAACGGCTTGTGTGAATTGACCAATGTATTCAATACAACATACACGATACAAAGTCGTGTGAATTGCCCAAATATAAAATTAAAACGTATTGGTATGACATACATATTTATACTTTTCTTGAAGGTTTTTTTTTATATACATACAATTTTATAAAGGAGAAATTTTTTTTCAACGTTTTAGTGAAACTACAATTAAAACGTTTTTAAAATATTTTTATTTTTGTTTATAAAGAGAACACTTGACTTTTAAAAACATCTGTTAATGTATTTATATACAATAATATTTACACTTTTTCTTAAAGCTTTCTTTCACAAAATATTATAAAAAAAATTGTTTTTTTTTTATATTTTCAGGCGAACTACATACCGTCTTACGGGCAAGGTAAGTTTTTAAAACTAAAAAATTTTATATTTTTTTAATGTACTATATAAAATAATATTTACATTTATGTGAAAGCTATTTTTACACAAAATATAAAAAAACTGAATATAAATTTTTTTAACTGAATTACTAGGTTAAGGAAAAAAGAATTAAAAAATTTTTTTTCGTGATTTTTTTTGGTTTCTTTTAAAACTAAAAAATTTTATATTTTTTTAATATATATAAAACATTATTTACATTTATGTGAAAGCTATTTTTATACAAAATATTTAAAAAAACGGAATATAAATTTCTTTAGCTGAATTACTACGTTAAGGAAAAAAGAAATAAAAAAAAATTTTTTTCATGATTTTTTTTGGCTTCTTTTAAAACTAAAAAATATTATATATTATCTTGACATATATAAAATAATATTTACATTTATTTGAAAGCTATTTTTACAGAAAATATTATAAAAAAAAGTTTAATTAAAAAATTTAGAAAAATTTTGGAATTAATTTTTTTCTAAATTTATTTTTCGTGATATAATATATTTCTAAATATATTTACATTTTACCTCTATACCAATATATACGCCATTCCATTGTTATTTATTTTTTTCCCAAGCCGAAAAATCAATTCTGATAACAAAAATTGTTTGGTTTGAACTTTAAGGTTAAACTTTTAAAAAATTCTCTTTACACTCACTTTAAATTTTATTTAAAATAGTTGTTAACATTTTGTTTTATTTATTTATTTTTAAATATTTTTTATACAATTTTTTCACTTTAATAATGATTGGTAATACCGTGCAAATTTAAATTCAATTTATAATTTCAATTATTTTTTGTTTTTTTTTTTAATATATTTTTGTTGTAATATTTTTTATATATTTTTTATATATTAAATAGACACTAATCAATGGTAATAATACAACAAATTAATCATTATGCCATTAGAAAAAATAATAAAAATACAATTACAATTATTCACTCATTAACAATTTCAATAAAATATTGAAATAATTGTGGTGCTAACAACAACCACAATTAAATTTAAAACACAAAGAAAGAATCACTGCGAAAAATAAATAATAAAACGCATGCCGCTCTTGATTTTTTTTCTTCTCTCTTTTACAATTGTTTTAATTTTATTATTACAATAAAAACAATTGAAGTTAATAGTTTTTTTTTTGTTTCAATTTAAACGTAAACAATACACAAAAAAAATAAAAAAAAGTTTTCTTTAATAAAATCGTCTTTAGCGTATACCGATCGATTGCCGTTTATTATTATTGTTATTATTGACTGTTGAGCAATTCAAGTTTAAATAAACCCTCTTAAAAACTTTAACGTTATTTTTATATGTTTAAAATAAATACAAATTAAATTTATTGTTTTTGTTATTTTTATAAAACAAATCTAAAAACAAAGCAAAACAAAAACTCAGTTTTTTTTTTTTTTTTTTTTTTTTTTTTTTTTTTTTTTTTTTTTTTTACTTAAGTCAACATTTACCAACATTTAATAGTCAATTCTCTGATAGTTAACAATGAAACTAATAACAACAACAACAACTAATCAAAACGAAAAAAAAACTAACATTTGAAAATACTATACAACAACAATTTGAAAAAAAAATAAAAAAAATAAACTTAGTTCAACTCATCTTTAATAGATATGAAAACGAAAGCTGTTTTTCTTTTCTTGAAATTTACCGCGTTTCCAAGAAATAAATTTTAAAATAAAATTTCTTAGTTATCAGCATTACAACCTAGCTTTTCATACCATCCATCTCGTATGTGCTAATAATATCCATGAGTTTCAAAACCTAGAATTTAAAGTCGCCTCCGAATGACAGTTTTTTGAGAAACTTTACTTGGCAGTTTTATTTTAACCTCAGATTTTTTTTGGTGAGAAGACTGCAAACATACATACATAATTGGTCATTATAACCCTTCAAATTAACAAAAATACATGTTGCTAAGTCGTTTCTAATTATAAGGCCACCACTGTAGGTTGCAAGTAGGTATAAGAAATATATTCTTCTGATAACAGAATCTGCTTGAAACGATTCCTTTTCTCAATAAGTTTTCTTTTAGACTACATTGCCCAATCAAAAGTTTGGTTACTATTCTCAGGCTACTACATACATAATTGGTCATTACAACCCTTCAGTCAGGATTACGACCAAGTTTCTCACACTACTTATGTTGTGCGTGTTAAGTTTTATACATGAGTGGTGGGACCTACAGTTTAAAGTCGTCTCCGAACGACAGATTTTTAGGAAACTTTTTCATGTTAATTTTATTTACTCTCAGAGTTTTTGCCAGAAATCTGCTGAGAGGAAGTCGCCGAGGGAATACTTTTTGTTTTTTGTTTTGATGTCCGGCCTGGGGCTCGAACCCTGGCTTAACGTCTAATAAGTCAACACACTACCTACTATACTACGGGGACTACAATGCGTATTCCTCTAATCGATATATTCTGAAACCGAATTCGAACAACGGCTGTCTTTATAGCCATTATTTCAGCCTGTATAGCGCTACACTAAACGGATAGTGCAAGGTAACCACATCTGAATTTGTCACGTGATCTATCCAGACGACTTGTAGAAGACTGCAAACGTCTGACCAAATTATTTCTGGTGTCCAGTCCACCGATTCGCCATTTCTTAGAAACTTCCAAATGGCCAGCAATATTTCTAACTGACAGAGAAGTCTTAAGTTTCTTACCAGCTGCTTTGTAGTGAGTATTGCAAACTATTCTTGGTGCTATACATTAGCTAACATTTTTATATGTATATTGTTAGGGAAACGACTTCTAATATGTATTAAGAACTGCATCCAATAACGATAACTTAATAAGAAAAATAATAAAATAATCGGTAAGCAAACTTTTCCTGCTTACTTTCTTCTTTAAGTAATGATAAGACATGGGTGCAAAACTGAGTACATGCGTACTGGATTACAACCTAGCTTCTCCTTTCCTAAGATATTTATTTATTGCCAGAGAAATGACTTTTAATATTAAGACCTGCATCCAATAACGATAACTTCATAAGAAAAATAATAAAATAACTGTTAAGCAAACTTTTTCTGTTTACTTTCTTCTTTAAGTGATGATTAGACATGGGTGCAAAACTGAGTACATCCATACACCCCCTCCCATGTTATGTGGTTTAATTTTAACCATGAGTGTTTTGTCATGGCAGTAGTCGCCATAGTCTAGTAGGTAGAGTGTCCGCTTATTAGACGCAAGACCACGGTTCAAACTCCAGGTCAGACAACAAAACGAAATTATGAAAACTGTATTTCTACAGCGACTGCCTCTCAGCAGATTTCTGGCAAAAACCCTGAGAGTAAATAAAATTGCCATGAAGAGCTTCTCAAAAATCTGTCTTTCGGAGTCGAATTTAAACTGAAGGTCCTGCCACTCATGTATGAAATTAACAGCATAAGTCGAGTGAGAAGCTAGGTCGTAATCCTGACTGTAGGATTGCAATGTATGTATGTTTTATCATGGCAGTTTTATCAGATTTTTTGCCAGAAGGCTGTCACCAAAAAAAAATGTCGTTTTGTACGAGGTGTCTCAGCTTGGGTTTGAACCTCAGATTCTCGTCTGCCAATGTACTACATACTAGACTGCGGCGACTTCTTCTAATGTTATGTGTAGTGATGATAACACATCAGTGCAAAACTGAATACTTGCATACTTTACAACCTGGCCTCTTAAACCCTCCATGTTATGGGTTAATTTAATCCATGAGTGGTGGGAGAGATTTAAGAAACAGTTTTATCAGAGTTTTTGACAAAAGGCTGTCGCCCAAAAAAAAATATTTCTCGTTTTGTTTGAGATGTCTCAGCTGGGAAGCACAGGCTCTCGTCTAATAAGCCAACACTCTACCTACTAGACTACGGCGAGGTCTAGTGATGTTATGTAATATAAACACATGGGTGCAAAACTGAGTACATGTGACTTAATTTGGTTTTTTGATCGTTCTGTTTGTTAATATTAATATTTTTTTACGCAAATTGAAATTAATTGTTTAACGACATGTACTCACTTTTGCTCCTCATTATATATGAGGTTATAAATCTTGATTTTTATTTTGCATTATAAGGAACATCCTCAACATTTCTAGAATTTAGGGATACAAAACTGAGTACATGTGACTTAATTTGGTTTTTTGGTCGTTCTGTTTGTTAATATTAATATTTTTTATGCAAATTGGAATAAATTGTCATTATATATGAGGTTATAAATTTTAAATTTTTTTTGCATTACATATATGGAATTAGGAATAATTATTAGGTTTAAGAGTATATTTCCTCAACATTTCTAGAAAAAATTCAAAAAAATTTTTTCCCCTTGGCAACAGTGTAATTGACACAAATTCCTTCAGATTGCTTTTGACTTTTTTTGTCTTATCTTGAAACGTTTTTTTGAAAAATTCCCCGGATGATTTAGTGCAATCTATACCGCTACATAGAGTGTAATGTTTTAAATTCATAGAACTTTAGACACTTTTGATGTTTTAATTCATTTCAACAGATTGATTTCAAGCTTGCTTAAAGCCATGCTTTTGGGTTATTACAAACAAGCAAACAATCAAACAAACTAACAATTGTACGGGTACAAAGTACGCCAGACGAAAAATATTAAAGTGAAGCGAATTTAAGAAAAAAAAAAAGAAAAAAAAAATTAATTTGTTTCGTTTCAGTTTGATTTGAAGTTTTTAAATTAAACAATTAAAATTAAAAAAATAATAATAATTAAGACATAAATTATAACCAAATGAGATCTGAAATAGAAATATTTTAAAGTTTTTTTTTTTGTTCATTTTTAGTTGAACATATTTCTTCGGGTGTAAAAATAATTTTTTTTAAATAAATTGTTGGTGCTGAGCAAATAAATTGTTTAAACATTTTATAAGTTAATCCACCTTTATGAATGAAAGTGATTTCCCCTTTTAATTCAACATATTTTTTTCTGGGGGAATACCCCCCTTTATGCTTGGAAGAATTGTGTTTTAGGAAATTCCTTAAAAGGAAATTGGGAAAACCAATTTTACCTACTTTAAGACATAAGCAAGCTGGCTTTCGATGATATAGGTTCCAGAGGAATGCGTATTCAAACAATTTCATGGTATTTTTTATGTAAAGTACTGAGAACTTTACATTGCCACAGTAGCAGATTGAAAATGTTCGTTCAATTTGCTATCTGGTAAGCATTATTTTACAACAAACGGTGGCTCTAGTGAGGTCGTGGAGAACCGTATTAACATGGTCATACAAACTGAAGCCCATCTACACTCTGTATACAATAGAGCAACATTTCCTTCTATCCGTTGAAAACAGCTTCAGCTCATTGCCTATTATATTTATCTTCGCTGCCTGTATTTCCAGCTGTCGGCTTAGACGTTCCATCGGACAACTGCGCTACAGATTTATGTCAATTGCAGTCCTGGTTGCATCGGACAGGAATCTAGGAATCTCAGTTAAGTGTTGGTCACAGTAAAACAATCGTTGAATTCGTCTCAGACATTGGTAGACCAAGATCGGCACTGTCTTGGGGCTACTGCGTTCACATAGCTAGTAAAATATTCAGTTTAAAGCGGCGCCAAATTTGTCGGCAGTTTATACAGAATGTTGAAGTCGCCGTAGTCTAGTAGGTAATGTGTTGGCTTATTAGACGTAAGGCCAGGGTTCGAGCCCCAGGCCAGACACCAAAAAAAAAAATAGAAAAAGTATTTTTTGGGCGACTTCCTCTCAGCAGATTTCTGGCAAAGACTCTGAGAGTAAATAAAATTGCCATGAAAAAGTTTCTCAAAAATTTGTCGTTCGGAGTCGATTTAAAACTGTAAGTCCCACCACTCATGTATAAAATTAACACACACAACATTAGTTGTATGAGAAACTTGGTCGTAATCCTGACTGAAGTGTTGTAATGACCAATTATGTATGTATGTAAGCATTAGTACAACAAACGGTGGCGTTCGTGAGGTCGTGGAAAACCGTATTAACATGGCCATACAAACTTAAGCCCATCTACACTCTGTATAAACTGCCGACAAATTTGGCGCCTTTCTAAACTGAATATTTTTAATAGCAGTGTGAACGCAGTAGCCGCAAGGCAATGCAGATTTTGGTCAAGCAATGTCTTGAGCTGAATTCCAATACCAATACTTAACAGTGGATAAGAACCAAATAGAAATCGAGACTCCTAGATTCCTGTCCGATGCAACCAGGACTGCAATTGACAGAAATCTGTAGCACAGTTGTCCGATTGAACGTCTAAGGGACACCTGTAGCCGACAGCTGGAAATATAGGCAGCGAAGATAAATATAATAGGCAATGAACTAAAGCCGTTTTCAGCGTATGGAAGGAAATGTTGCTCTATTGTTGAAACCTAATGCACGAAACATTTTTCTTAACCATAAATCTTGAGGAATCTTGACAATCGAAACAGTTTCAGAATTGTCGTAGGAAAGTCAGCGGAATGAAGATCATTGGAGATTCCTAAAGGCCTTCGATGCCTTTAACCACTCGACGTTATGGAATACTCCATGACTCCATGATATTAATCCAATTAACCGAATGTTTCTGCAGAAAAGTCACATGTTGTGGTTTTTGGAAGGAAGGACTCTGTATTATCAACTCTTCTATTCAACTACGTCCTTGATATAGCACTAGTGTGAACTAGGCAGGTTATATTTTAAGTTACACATTCTCCGTTGCTTAATTATGCATAAAGAGACCAAACAAAACCAAATCACTGCTTATCAATTGGAACGTAGATTGGCAAGTATCACTTGCAATTCAGCAGCGAACTGCTAAAGCTAGCCGCGTCTTCATAAAACATAACGCATCCAGCCTAAAGTCTACTTTTTATTATCTATGTACGACCAATACTCAGGAAAAGGGGCCCCTACTCATTCAGTATATCGGAGGAAGAAAAGAAGATAGTGTCGATGTTAGATTCGAAACGGTTTATATGGTGACGTGAGAAACTTGTGCTGGAAGACGGATTATTTATCGCTTCAAATAAATATTTTCTTATGTTCGTGGGCCGCCCTACTTGCCTCAACGTTATTTCATGCGCAATAATTCTATGCAACTTCCAAAACTCTACCATAATAGTGCAGATGCTACCAATTTAAGAAATAATAATTTTAAATCAAATTATTATCCGTAATATCGCTGTAGTCTTGGCTTATTAGACGAGAGTTAGCGGTTTAAACCTTAGCTCAGCCATTTCGTACAAAACGAAAATAAAAAATAGTTCTTTCGGCGACTTACTCCCTCCCACGAGACTTCTGGCAAAAACTCTGAGAACAAAACAAAATTGTCATGAAAAGCTTCTCCAAAAATCTGCCTTTCGGAGTCGATAATAAACTGTAGGTCCCGCTGCTCATGGATAAGATCAACACACACAACATGTCGACGCCTCCGTTCTATAACGTTCTAAGTCGAAAAAGTGTGTTTTGAGTTATGAGCGCTCAAAGTTTTCACGCGACATACGATCATATGTGTATTCTCAGAAGATTTTTCCCTATAACTTCGGAACGGATCGGCGCATCTTAACCAAATTTTGACAGTATTTAAGTTAGAGAACGTAGAATTTAAAAATGCAAGAACATTAAAAACGTTCTAAGTACACTTAGAACGTTATAGAATGGAGGCGTCGATGTGTCGTGCAAGAAGCTAGGCTGTAATTCTGATTAAAGGGTTGTCATAGACAATTATGGTTTTTATTGTAATAATTATTCGTAGTTTTTCAAAATGTAAAGCAAGAAAATGTTTTTGCCAAATAATTATCCGCAAATTCTAAAAATGCACATAATAATTATCCTCAAATTGCAGAAATGCAAAATTAAATAAAAAAAACAATGTGTTACCGTGGGATTTTGGTGATCTAAAAGCTTAAACAAGTTTATTGAACTTATTTTTTTTAAAGGCAAATTGAATAAAGTATTGAATATGGCTTCAATATTTTTTATTTTATTTTTAAAAGATATTTTGTATTCAAGTTTAGTGTGAAAAAACATATTTAAACATGCTTATTGCGTGACACGTGCTTTGGTGGGAATTTTTTTATTTTTTTTTTCTTTAAAATAAAATTTCTTGCTTTAAACAATTAATTATTACAACATAATTACATATAATTGTGTAATGAAATGAACTTGAATTTTAAATTAAAAAAAGAATCATTAACAAAAAAATTATTAAAAAAAAACACAAACAAAGAATTTTTTAAATGATGAAAACTATTTGGTTTAAGGAGGCCAGAGTGTTTTTCCATAAGGGAAAAATACCATTTTTCGTGTGCCATTTTAAATCAAATTCAGTAGTAGTTTCGTTACCACATACGTAGTACATACCGATAGTATCTAAAAACAGCCAATTAGTTTTTTTTCTTTTGTTATCGATAACAACCGATCTCGAAATAATTTGTCAATCAAATTAAGTTTTCTCACAAAACAAACTCGTGTATAAAATTGATTGAATGTGTCATAATTTTAGAACATTTTTCTTTCTTCTTTCGTAAAAAAAAAACTTGAGAGTTTGATTTTCTATGTGGATAAGATTTATTTGTTAAACAAATAAATTGTTTTTAGAACTCTTTTTTTTATTAACCATTAATTTGTAATGACAAATTAATTCAAAAAAACATTTATTTAATTATGATTTTTATGTGTTCTCTGCCGAACCTCATGTGTCAAGTATAAATTTTTTTTGCTAAACAACTTTCAAACTTAACGCGGCCATTTTTTTGTAAGATTTTTCAAGAATCTTTAATTGCATAGGTTTTTTTCTATCATATTGTATGTAAAACATTTTAGGGGATTTTTTGTTTGTTTTCTTGAAAAAAGAATTGAGAAAAACCTATAAAACGAGTCAACTACACTGTCAGACAAACTATAACCAGTATTCTTACCACGCAAATAGATAACGTTTTTTTTTTAATTAGTTTATCTGGAATATTTCCTCTACAAAATATAGATTATAGCCTTTCCTTCAAATCATAAATCAAATCAAACTGTTCAACACAATTAAAGCCATAAATAGGGAACTCCATAGAAGGCAGCTAGTCTGCTACTTTCCTCAATAGGCATATTTTCATTTGCTGAAAGGAACGTTATCCCTCTATACAAGTTATTATTGTAGTTTAACAAACCTTCATGGATCCTCTTCAGGTTTCGATGTTAACCTAGAGTTTGAATCTTTTTAGAAATCTCATCTATAACCTCACAAAACCATTTGATCTCTGATTCCACATTACTCAGGCAGAAATCATAAAATGGTTAAGCCTACCGCCCGCCCCCCTTACCCATTTAGATAATTCGAAGTCGTCGTAGTCCAGTAGGTAGTGTGTTGGCTTATTAGACGTGAGGCCAAGGTTCGAGCCCAGGCCAGACATCAAGACAAAATACAAAAAGTATTTCTTCGGCGACTTCCTCTCAGCAGATTTCTGACAAAGACTCTGAGGTAAATAAAATTGCCATGAAGAAGTTTCTCAAAAAATCTGTCGTTCGGAGTCGACTTTAAACTGTAGGTCCCACCACTCATGTATAAAAATTAACACACACAACATAAGTGGTGTGAGAAACTAGGATGTTGTACAATGGGTCAATTCGACCTCCGGGTACTGTACTTATCTTAATTGACAAGTACACGTCCTATAACCTAACCTAATCTATGAGCTCTCAAAGTTTTCACGCGACATACGACCATATGTGTATTCTAAGGTGATTTTGCCCTATAACTTCGGAAAGAATCGGCGAATCTTAACTAAATTTTGAAAAAAGTGTTTAAGTTAGAGAACATAGAATTTAAAAATGCAAGAATATTAAAACGTTTAGAATGGAGGCGAGACGTCGATATTCATGGCATTCATTTAAAGTCCCAATTTATTTTTATTTTCGAAATGCTTTATTTTCTTTCGTTAATTTAATTAATTGCCACAATTAAATGCAATAATAATTTTTTTTATAAACCAGGTATTTTTGTTTGTTAATTTATTAGCTTTTAAATCTATTAAAAAAAATAAATAAAAAAAAATAAAAGGAATAAAAATAAAAAATCATTTCGATAATTAACTCTGTAAGTGAGCTTCAGACAGTCTCAGTTCTAATGAGTATTACGAACATAAAAACGTCATTGTTTTCACAATGGATTTTAAACTTTGAACTGTAAAAAAATCAAATCAATTCTAATCAAATAAGAAAAAAACCCAAATTAAATAAAAATCAATAGAAAAAAAACAAAAAAGCAAAAACATATTAGCATGACTGGCCAGAAATGTTTACGAGAGTCTGGAAAACAATTTTTAACCAAAGCAGAACTTATTGAGGCTATTCAACGCCATGCCCGTTCTTCAATTTCTCTCGACTAATTAACATAACCTTACTTTACATTACTGATTAACATTACAACTCATGCAAGTCATTAGTTTACATAGCGTACTTATTAGCGGGTTATTTGAAGATGATTTTTTTTTACACAGAATAGCCAAGCAATTCTTAAGAATTTTCAACGGGTCATGGGAATTTTAGTTTTTGATGAAAGAAAATTTTTAATCAAAATTATAGAAAAATTAAAAAGAAATTATTAAAAGTAATTTTCTTTTTCATTATAATTGAATGATAACATATGCATATGAAATCTTATATGGCATGTTTATTAGGAGGGGGGTTATGGAATAAAAAATAATTGAAAAAAAAGAACAAAAACGTGCTATGAATATTAATTAATTATAGTTGTAAGCAAAATAGTCGTAGTTGTTGTTGTAGTTAATTATGATAACTAAACTGGGGAAAAAAAAGACGGTGATTTTTTTTTTGTAGGCTTGAGGTTTTGAAAAATTATGAAAAAATAAAAAAATACCGAAAAAAAAACAAGTATTTTACATTAAAAAAATTATTTTTTTGTAGTTTTTAAAAATTTATTAAAAAAAATTTAAAAAAATTAAAAAAAAATTTTAAAAATTTTAAAAAAAAATTTAAAAAAATTTTAAAAAAATTTTAAAAAAAATTTTAAAAAAAATTGAAAAGATAATTATTTTATTTTCCTCCCAAACTAAACTAAACAAGCCTGAGAACAATTTAATTCTGTTACGATGACAAGCTACAGCATATTGTTCAGCGTTAGTAAGGATTAAGCCGCCGTAATCTAGTGTAGGGTGTTTCCTTCTGAGCTGCTTTAACTCCACATACAATGGTGGCCTTATATAATTAGAAACAATGTTCTCTGGAGTGAGAGTTCTCTGGAGTGACAAATCTAAGTTTAATTTGTCCCAAATCTGATGAAAAAACGTATGAAAGACGTCCTCCAAACAAAGTCTTTGATCCCAGGTACACAATGAAAACTGTAAAACAATTTAACAAACATACATGTTGCTAAGTCGTTTCTAATTATAAAGCCACCACTGTAGGTTCCAAGTAGGTATAAGAAATATATTCTTCTGATAACAGCATCTACTTGAAACGATTCCTTTTCTCAATAAGTTTTCTTTTAGTGTACATTGCCCAATTAAAAGGTTGGTTACTATTCTCAGGCTACTACATACACATAATTGGTCATTACAACCATTCAGTTAGGATTACAACCTAGTTTCTCACACCACTTATGTTGTGTGTGTTAATTTTTATAAATGAGTGGCGGGACCCCTACAGTTTAAAGTCGACTCCGTACGACAGATTTTTTTTGAGAAACTTTTTCATGACAATTTTATTTACTCTCAGAGTTTTTGCCAGAAATCTGCTGAGAGGAAGTCGCCGCCAGAAATATTTTTTCATTTTTTTTCGTTTTGATATCTGACCTGGGATTTGAACCGTGGCCTTACGTCCAATAAGCCAACACACTACCTACTAGACTACGGCGACTTCATGATGTTTATTCCTTCCTTTATTTGGAATATTGACGAAACACTGCCTAAGTACTTCCGTATGTACATCGTCGGAACCCAGTACACACTTTCGAATCTCCTCACATGTTGGCGAACCAGTAGAATTTAATACGCATTTCGGTTTGAGGAAATGTCCGCCTGGTGTCGTTGGTTCAATCTCATGTTTCTTCTTAAATACGGCAATGCGGCTTTTCTCATATTTTTGCATTTTGTACTCGCTCGCATTGTGCGGATCTTGCGCTGACCGACCTCCCTCTCCTGGGTTCGGGGGAACTTGGTCAGTAAGGGACAGGGTTCTCCTGTGGCGTCTGAACGTGCCACTATGCGTGTTCAAGTGAGCTTTTGGTATGAAGCTACCACACTAACCTAACCTAACTCGCTCGCATTGGTTCACTAGCCATTTCTTTATGTCAAACAAGCCTCAAACGCCATAGCATTTATAGATGGCCAGCATTTGAGATCAGGGGCATTTAAGACTTTTTGCAAGGATACGTAGTTTGCACAGTTTCGATAAATATCACATTCCATGTAACTTCAAGTTATTATGCGCCTTCACATCCCGTTTATCCGTCAGACATATCATCTAAATCCTGTTTAAAATAGCTGCCCAATGCACTACGACGGGTAATGCAGTTCATGTAAATATAAAGGCAGTGAGATCAAGTGCATTTAAGACTTTTTGTAAGGATACGTAGTTTGCACCGTTTCAATAAATATCGCAACACATGTAACTTCAAGTTATTATGCCACTTCACATCCCGTTTATCCGGCAGACATAAAATCTAAATCCTGTTTAAAATACACTACGACGGGTAATGCAGTTCCTGTAATTATAAAGGCAGTGAGATCAAGGGCATTTAAGACTTTTTGCAAGGATACGTAATTTGCACCGTTTCGATAAATATCACATCACATGTAACTTCAAGTTATTATGCCACTTCACATCCCGTTTATCCAGCAGATTTATAATCCAAATCCTGTTTAAAATATCTGCCCAATACACTACGACGGGTAATGCAGTTCGAGTAATTATAGAGGCAGTGAGATCAAGTGCATTTAAGACTTTTTACAAGGATTCGGGGTTTGCACCGTTTCGATCACATCACATGTAACTTCAAGTTATTATGCCCCTTCACATCCCGTTTATACGGCAGAGATATCATCCAAATCCTGTTTAAAATAGCTGCCCACTACACTACGACGGGTAATGCAGTTCGTGTAATTGCAAAGGCAGTGCTTAAACGTTTATTTCTCTTGCGCATCCCTGCAACTACGATTGCTACCTTCGCGCTTTATTCCTATTTGTGAAAGACTTCTTCCTTAGAGCCTCATCAGAGAAAAAACTCTTTCAATTCTAGGAATTTTATTATTTTTTTTTATACAAAAAAACTAAATTGAATGAATTCATTAACAATTCTTATTTGTTAATTACATTATTTACTTTTAAATACAATTAATAAATAGTAGAACAACAACCATATTTTTGCTTCATCACTGTAAACAATTGCGAAAATAGCACACAAAGTATTTAAAAAAAAAATTGTTTTTTAAAAAGGCTCTTAAAAATATTTTATTTTATTATTGTTGAATTAAATTAAAAAAAAATTAAAAACAAACAAGTATAATAATAATATTATTAATTATGAAATTGCCGCAATAGATTAAATTTTACAAAATTTCTTTAAATTCCATTTCTAAGAATTGAAAAAAAAGTCAAATAGATTTAGAAAAATCCAACGCAAAAGTCTAGAACTTGTGACCTCATAATACACACAAATGTCGAAAGAGGTTTTGCCAACTTATAAAAGAGAACACTTTCGTTAAAGGTTGTCTTACAAAAGAGTTGTAAACAAAAAAAAAAATCAGAGACTGAGATTTGAACTCTAAAGCTCTCAGCTAGTAAGGTACGACACTATCCAATAAACAAGGACGTCAATTTTAATTTAACCATTAAGTTTAAGGGAAACTGCTCCTTACCTACATAATAGTGTACTTGCTTTTTGTAGCGCGATAATCCATTATTAGTCTCCTAGTTTGAGCTTCATGTTTAAGAGAGGAACCATTCCGTAGAACAAGGATGGGTCTGGAGCAGATGATATAGCAGTAGGGGAGAAAACTCGACATCTTTCGATGTGTTCAATTCGATTAGGATACAATTAACAGCGTCATAGCACTATCAGGCTCTCAGCTCCTAGGAGCTTAGGTTAGGTTCGGTTAGAGCACGTGTACTATTCAATTAAGACAAGTACAGTACCCGGAGGTCGAATTGGCCCATTGTACAACGTCCTAGTTTCTCCCAACACTTATGTTGTGTGTGTTAATTTTATACATGAGTGGTGGGATCTACAGTTTAAAGTCGACTCCGAACGACAAATTTTTGAGAAACTTTTCATGGCATTTTTATTTACTCTCAGAGTTTTTGCCAGAAATCTGCTGAGAGGAAGTCGCCGAAGAAATACTTTTTGTATTTTATTTTGATGTCTGGCCTGGGGCTCGAACCCTGGCTTTTCGTCTAATAAGCCAACACACTACCTACTAGACCACGGCGTATGTATGTATGTATAGTCATCAAAATCCTTAAAAGCGGTGTTTTAAAGAAGAGGTAGGAATTCAATTGACGTCGCTTTCCTAAACTCCATTCAAACTCGTAACTACTCGACGGAACACGCAGTCGTGGAGAAAATTTACGCGCCCTAGGAAAAATATAACACTCATCTCTAACTGCTGTGCGCCTATTTTGAAACCTTTCCTGTAATGTACTTTGGAAAATTCTTGTAGGAAATGATCTTTCTGACAAGATCATGGTTTTTATATGTACGTAGACATTACATGAAGTCTTTTGGACCAACTTTAATGGAACATAAAGGTTTTACGTTCACGATTATGTCCTTCTAAGGTTCAATCATTAAATGGCGAATGGCGAATGGCGTAACTCCAGGAGGTATACAGTTGGAACTAAATGACTATTTAAATGGTATTAACTATGCCAGACGATGCCTGCTTAATGCGTTACCGTTTCGCAGACATCCAAACTACCTGAGAAATTATCGGCATTAAATTCCCATGAAAAGTTCCTCAAAAAATCTATCGTTCGGAGGCGATCTTAAACTGTAAGTTCCGCCACTTCGGGATAAAATAAACACACACAACCTGGGTGGTGTGAAAAGCCGAGGTTGTAGTCCTAACTAAAAGGTTGTTGTTGTTGTAATAGTTCTGTTGTCTTCGGAAGTTTTTTTCCTAAGGGAGAAACTTCCGGTTGATACAGATTTCGCTGGGTTGACAATCCTTGGCCGATGATGAGTCGGGTCGTTCCGGAGCGAAGATCCGTTTGCCGTGGGAAGGAACTAAAAGGTTGTAATGACCAATTAAGTGAGCAAAGAAGATAAAGTAAATTTTCAAATGCTGAAAAGAGCCGACGGCATTGTCATGAAACCCCTGGGTGCTATGGAATATCTCGTACGTCATGGTCACTATGAATAAAAAGGGATTAGGAAGCCCTTAACGAAACATGGAAAGATGCAGAGTTCTGCTGAGAATGGATGAATGTGAACAGTATTTGTAGTCGGCTTTTGTTGCAGACGCTCATGCTGCCTAAAGATTAAAATGAGGCTGAATGGTATAAAATGGATTGAAAGAAGGAAACAAATCTTCTGATGGAATAAAAGTATCCTGTGTTCCAATGTTCTTGTAGAAACTCCAAAAAAAAAAAAAAAAAAAAAAATGGGGTACCAAAGGCATGCATACCCGTTGTAAAGTGTCCGCCAAATAATATTTTTTTTTAAATGCTTTAAAAAAAAACTACCGAATATTTTCTCAAATTTCTTTTTTTTATTTGAAAGTACAATCCTTCCGGTTAATAATGGAAAATAATTTCATTCAAATGGCTGCCTAGGCTGACCATACGGTACCCTACAGCAGAAGATGCCGATTTTGGCAAAAAAAAAAATCATCTTTTCAGATGAAGCTCATTTTGATCTCGGCGGGTATGTAAACAAGCAAAATTGTCGCATTTGGGGCACAGAAAACCCGCACGCATACACTGAAAAGCCGACGCCCATAAAACGAGTCACTGTTTGGTGCGGATTTTGGTCCAGAGGCATAATTGGGCCTTTTTTCTTCGAAAATGAGCAAGGAGTGGCCGTTACAGTCAATGGCGATCGTTATCGGGCCATGTTGAGCGTATTTTTGTTCACAAAAACTGAGGAGGAGGATATTGGCAACACTTGGTTTCAACAGGACGGCGCTACGTGCCACACAGCCGAAGCTACACTCGATGTTTTGCGCCCTGCTTTTGAAGATCGCATTATCAGCCGCAGAGCTGATGTCGTTTGGCCACCTCGGAGCTGCGATTTGACACCGTTGGATTTTATTTGTGGGGTGCAGTGAAAGATAAGTGTTACGCCGACAAGCCAGAGACAATTGACGCTGTAAAGGACAATATTCGTGAAGCCATTGGTGAAATACAGCTGCACACAATCGATAATGTGCTTAAAAATTGGACCGATTGTGTAGGCTACTGCATGGCCAGCCGAGGCAGCCATTTGAATGAAATTATTTTCCATTATTAAACGGAAGGATTGTGCTTTCAAATAAAAAAAAGAAATTTGATTAAATATTCGGTAGTTTTTTTTTAAAGCATTTTCAAAAAAAAAATTATTTCTCGGACCCTTATATAATTTAATCTAAGGGTTGACCCTGTTGTTGGGCAGATATGCTCAATATCCATTGAAAACGTGTGCTAATTTCGTATTTGAAAAGCAAATCTTGAACTTGATAGATTCTGACGCTGATTATGAATACCATCCCGAGGATTTTGTCATTTTTTTCTTCATTTTTTTTTTAACTTACCATTGATTTCTCTTGCCCAGGATGCATTGCTATTTAGAAATATAACAAGCACGGCTAAATATAACACAGTTCTTTGCAACATGTTTCCGTTTTCTTTGAAATTTTTTAAGCTAAACAAACATACACTTGACACAAATTTATAACACTTTTGCAAAAAACAGTTATTGCTGCTTAAAAAAAATTTATAACACTTTTTATTTGTATTCTTAACTGTTATACAAAGCTTTCGAACGTTCGAGTTTAAGTTTTAGTATGTAAAAGTCCGTTTTAAAAGCTTGTTTCAAAGCTTGGAAACTTAAAAAAACCGTTTTTAAAATGTTTTTTTTTCGTTTTGAATTTACAATGCCATGGTTTTCTTTTTTCGTTTTATTTAAACCGTTATTTTCATGGAATATTTAAAAACAAACGTTAGTTTTATTGCCATTAAGAGCTCAAGAGCCCAAATAAAATAATTGCCGATGATTTAAATGAACATTTAAAGCCAACATTCGCGGTTGAATTATTTTTTAATTTTTTATGATTTAAACTGCCGTTAAGTACTGTATTATCGCCGAGCGTCTTACACGTTGTACTGCCAATAACTTAATAACTGAGAAATAAAATCAAAAACGTTTTATTTTATAAAAAAAAATAATTGTTATACGCTCTACACAAACGTTCCATTATTATTAATAACAGGCAGGGGCTGTGGTTTTTTTTTTCGTATTATCTCAGCCCTCAGACATTTTGCCAATATCAGCTGTAGATAGTCTCTGTTCTATGCTAGTATTGGTATATTTAATCAATTTACTACAATAATAACCAACCACAACAACAATAACACTAACACCGACTATAATTAGTATAAAGTCTTAACGCCTAGCATTCACCGTTACCCCACACTTCACACTTCACTCGTCTTCTTCTTCTTCTGCTTTGTCTTAACTGAGATATTTTTTAATTGATAAATTAGTTGGAGAGGGTTCTTGTCAAACTCATTCAGTAATACCCGAATATATGTATGTGTGTTGGGGACTGTCAATCTAAAAACAGAAAAAAGAAAAATCAAAATAAAACGGTGAAGCACAGGGTGTGAGGTAAAACAATGTTAGCGAATGTGACTCTATCTCTGTCTCTCTCTCCCTCTCTCTCTCTTTGGTTAGTATAAAACGTAAAAGTTTAGCTGTCAGTGTTTACAGTCGGTATAAATCATTAGGGACCACTGTGTCTTCTGTTCAGATAAAATATGACGCATTAACCACACTATAAATTTAAAATCGATGGTGATGGCCGTGATACATAGTTATAGTGACTGTGATAGTGGCAATGGTAGTGACAGTGGCATTGCAAAATATGAGGCCATTATTATGATTATTCAAGTTCAGAGAACACTGCACCCCAAGCTGATCTACTGTCCACAGCCGTTTTCATTAACCTTCCCAAACCAAGACATTTCAGAATTTCAATCACGACAGTGTCACTAAAGTGAGGAGGCATCTCTTTCTCAAGTGTAAGGAAATGTAAACTCGCAGTGTCACTACCACAAAAGCTATAGAAGTTCGCCTCGGGGAGGCCTAGTTTAACAACTATAAGGTCACCTAGCAGCAACTCGTTTCCTTGCCGTTCGCATCTTGAGTTTAAATCAAATGTCCACAAACACCCTCTTTCCACCTTCCTGTAACCTATTTTCCTAAACCTGCACAATGCACTGCATGAATAGGGACCATCCCCTGAGCGCTGGTTTTACAAAAAAAAAAAAAACTCTATTAAGAAGCTAAAATATGCTCTACTAAGCGAAGTCAGTTTAATAGAGAAATTTTGGCCCTATTAAGGATTACCGTTAAGTTGGCGGGATAAGTCCTTGTGTACATCGTTATACCGAATATATCACGGAGCGCTATCCATATTTCTCAAAGCAAACTATAGAAGTTCGCCTCGGGTAGGCCTAGTTTAACAACTATAAGGTACTCTCTTAAGAGGCTAAAATGTGCCCTACTTAGCGAAGTCAGTTTAATAGAGAAATTTTGACCCTTTTAAGGATTACCGTTAAGATGGCGCGACAAGTCGTTGTGTACATCGTTATTCCGAATATATCACGAAGCGCTATCCATATTTCTCGAAGCAAGATTTGATCAGATTGAATTATTTTCAGTTGGGTTTTTGGGGCACAGCTGGCTGGTCTTCGTTCTTTATTAGATTCTAATTGTGCTATCACACACGAGACTATTTTTTAAGCCGCACAATTTTTGTTCTTTCAGTCACACACGAGACTATTTTATCTGGCATAAAATTGTATACATATACTCTGCTTTGTGTGTATTAGTTAAAATTTTTAATTTTTCTGAACCTGCTGTTTTATAAATGTAGGTTAGGTTAGGTTAACTTAGGTTAGGGTAGAGGACGTGTACTTGTCAATTAAGACAAGTACAGTACCCGGAGATCGAATTGACCCATTGTACAACGTCCTAGCTTCTCACACCACTCATGTTGTGTGTGTTAATTTTATACATGAGTGGTGGGACCTACAGTTTAAAGTCGACGAAAGCCGAACGTCAGATTTATATTTATTGAGAAACTTTTCATGGCAATTATTATTTACTCTCAGAGTTTTTGCCAGAAATCTGCTGAGAGGAAGTCGCCGAAAAAATACTTTTTGTATTTTGTCTTTGATGCCTGGTCTGGGGCTCGAACCCAGGCTTTTGCGTCTAATAAGCCAACACACTAGCTACGGCGACTTCAAAAATAAATAAATGTATGTGTATTGGTTTTGTGTTGTTTATGTATTGGTTTGTGCTGTGTAGAAGCTGGTTGAAAAATTATGCCAGTGAAAAACCGCTCTCCTCACCTCTCTTGCCTACAAGCTGCCATTTTGTGCCAGCATAATTGTTCTCGTGTGTGATTGCCCATTCCAAAGATGAGATGATTCTTGATCCCTTACGGGTCATTGTCTTTTGTAGGCATGCTGAAAGACTCGGCATTCCTACTAATGGCTTCTGCAGGGGCTGCCTGTCTGAAAAGGAGGAAGAAATTGTCTTTCACTTCATGTGTCATCGCTTTGCTCTTCTCATGAATAAACGGAGATTTCTTTCCGGAGGTTTTCTGACATCGTTGAAAATCTTGCTGCAATACATACACACATACATAATTGGTCGTTACAATCCTTCAGTCAGGATTACGACCTAGTTTCTCACCCCACTTATGTTGTGTTATGTGAGTGGCGGGACCTACAGTTTAAAGTCGACTCCGAACGACAGATTTTTGAGAAACTTTGGCAATTTTATTTACTCAGAGTTTTTGCCAGAAATCTGCTGAGAGGAAGTCGCCGAAGAAATGATTTTTTTTTTATGTCTGGGTTGGGACTCGAACCCTGGCTTTATGTCTAATAAACCAACACACTACTCACTAGACTACGGCGACTTCAATAGCAGCAATAGCAAGATTTATTTTGTACTCGGAATGGTTTTCTCTAGGCAGTAGTTGACCCCCTGTGTAGAATTAATTGTGGCATCATAGTGGGCCTAAATGCTGGTCTAAGTGGGACAAAAGTCCTTCGAGGGGATCTGCCCCACCTGATCTGAATATTTTGGAATATTTTGGAATGCTATGTTGCTAGGAATCTTTGGCCATTGGTTGAAGGTGGTAGAATCGACTCGCTGCTGAAACTAATAAGCTCTACATGAGATTGGTTAATGGTTTCTTTGCGCGGCATTGCAGTGTCTGGTCATTGACGGTGATCTAGGATAAATCGCAGCAAGATTTATGTTGAGAAGTGTTTTCCTCCCTTAATTTGATACCATACGGTCGGTAATGCAGTAGTTAAAACTCTAAAGTCCTTTGTATAGTAAACGAATTCTTATCGCTTGTCTAAGAAACAGCTAAGGTGGCGTATTTATTATAAAATTTAAATTAACACAACAACAACAACATTATTATTGTTTTTTCTTTTTGTTTTGTTTTAAACGTAGCATTAAGTGATAAATGTTTTGTTTTTGACAATAAATTTATTGACATCTCTTAACAAGCGTATCATAATTTTTCCATTGGTGGTACACAATAAGACCATAGTGACGTAAAGAAAATTGTACAGTTAACGTCATTTATTAGAGAATATTATTATGGCTGAAGTGAAAACCATTTTTATTGTATCACGTTAGTAACATAATTTAACTAAAACGCTATACATTGGGTTTTAAATTTTTTTTTTGTGGTCATTAGTAATGAAGGAAATATATCATTAGTTATCGATAAATAATTTTTAAAAATAAATTCTCTATCGAAATATATGATTCATGCCTCTTCATAGTGGATAGTGGATGAATAAATTATGTATGCCGCCGTCGTATCGCTTAGAATTATCTGTAACCACACTCGCATGTAACCAAATTGTAGCTAAGAAAAGAAAATTAATTTTAAATGTCTATCGGTCTGACTGTCTGTCTGTTTGGTTATTACCGTTAAAATGATTAATTAAAAATTGAAAACAATAACATTGCAAATAATCGATTATTTAGTCTTGTGGTCAGACCGCGAACGATCTGATTACGAGAAATATAATGAATTACTAAAGCGACAGGAAATAGTTTTGATTTATGGACTGTAAAGAAAAAAATTTTTATTTTTTAATTATTATTTGAAGCCTATTTATGCAAGCGTATCGAAGCTCAAGTGTTGGGCAAAATGGCGGCACCACAAGAAGGTGTACTACACAAAGGAAGTGAACTTCGTCTTTAACACTCTATTGAAAGAACATGCTGCGCGACTATCGCCTAAGCAGACTACGTCAAAGATCAAAAACTTCTTTCGGAAATTCTGTAATCTACGCAGAGATTGCGGGAGTCTACTAAGATAGGTTTGGCAGTAAATGAGGGCAAAACAAAGTATATGTTATCGACAAGTAGAGACGTGCGGCGTATTGATTCTCAGATTACGGCCGATAACTATGTATATTTTTGATACAATCAAGGAATTTATTTATCTTGGCTCCACCGTTACCACCAAAAGTGATGTCAGTCTGGAGATCAAGCGCAGGATCACTCTTGCCAACAAGTGCTACTATGGTCTCAATAGGCAATTGAGTAGCAGAGACCTCTCTCGTACGACGAAGCTAACACTCTACAAGACGCTCATCCTACCCGTGCTTCTTTATGGCATAGACCCTATTAAGTACTGATGCAGCAGCCTTGAGTGTTCGAGAGAAAAGTACTGCGTAAGATCTTCGCTTCAGTACAAGTTGGCGATGATTTCCGCATCCGATCCAACAGTGAGCTGTATGAGCTCCTCAACGACATAGACGTTGTGCAGCGTATTAATATCCAGCGGCTGCGCTGGCTCGGCCATATCGTTCGAATGGAGGAGGATGCTCCGGCGAGACGGGTAATTGATGCGGTTATCTGCAGAAGTTGGCGAATTGGACGACCTTCTATCCGTTGGAAGGACCAAATCGAGGAAGCCCTGTCATCGATTGGTGTGACGTAGGCGCGCAAGAAGCAGAGGCGCCTGGAAGGAGGTGTTACAGCAGGCCGAAATCCGTTAATCGGGTTGTTATGGCCAATTAAGTAAGTAGTACGCAGAGATTGCTATCGAAATGGTGTAACAAATGTGCACTGAAAGTTAAGCCAACCATATCAATCCACAAGTAGATACAAAGACCTAAAGACCTAGGCCTAGCAGCAAGGGAGTAGCTTTCATTCTATCCAATAACGCCTATTACTTCGATATCATATTGCGCAGCAAACCAAATTGGAATATGAATACACAATCCAGAACCACTAAGGTGGATACTTCTCTTTATTGTTATAAGAGAGCATATGTAGAACTCTGTTCTACAGAGCTGTACCTCATATTCGGTTTGAAAAGATTTTAAGGTTGCTGGCGTTCATCATAACACGTGCTGCATCATCATATACTGGCTGCAGGACTTCGTAAACAAATCAACTCTGTTCTACAGAGCTGCAGTTTGAGGATTGGTTTTATAAAAAAGAACACTTCAAACTCGGTTTGAAAAGATTTTGAGGTTGCTGGCGATCATCATGCAGGACATTGTAATCAAATCAACTCTGCCCTGCAGGGCTGCAATTTAGTGGCTGTTCTACATAGATGCAGTTTGAGGGTTGGTTTTAGAGAAAAGAACGCCTCAAACTCGGTTTGAAAAGATTTTGAGGTCTTTGTAATCAAATCAACTCTGCCCTGCAGGGCCGCGATTTGGTGGCTGTTCTACAGAGCTGCAGTTTGAGAGTTGTTTTTAGAAAAAAGAACGCCTCAAACTCGGTTTGAAAAGATTTTGAGATTCCTGGCGATCATCATGCAGGACTTTGTAATCAAATCAACTCTGTTCTGCAGAGCTGCAATTTGGTGGCTGGCTTTAAAGAAGAGAAATCATCAAGCTCGATTTGAAAAGATTTTGACGGTGCTGGCTGGCTGGATCATCATCACAGGTGCACTTAGAACTACGTCGCCATTTTTTACTATCCCTAACTGGCCACCACTAGCGTTTTTGGCAGAAGAAAACGCTGCAAATGTGCAACTGAGACTAAACGCCCCAGGAGTATGAAAGTACGAAAACCTGAAGGTCATGCCAAAATTTTGCGTACAGTATATATTAATATTCCTATCGACTGCACGATACCTGAATCCGATTTTGATCGTAGTTTTACACCGAAGTTACCGGATGGATTCATTTATTTATAACAATGTTTTACATCTCCCTGAGAATATCATCCAAGTATTCACGGATAAATTTAGATCACGTAGAATCCTTTGACAACAATTGAATT
Organism: Sarcophaga variegata; assembly: GCA_932273835.1. Lineage (NCBI taxonomy): Eukaryota > Metazoa > Arthropoda > Insecta > Diptera > Sarcophagidae > Sarcophaga > Sarcophaga variegata. The sequence continues at coordinate 10,172,074 of OW026358.1, forward strand.
TTAGATTGTTCCTTGCACTACCCGTTTACTGTAGTACTATTCAGGCTGAAATAATGACTATAAAACCAGCAACTGTGTGCGTTAAGTGTCAAAGTATATCGTACGTTTATATACACAAATTTACGGCCAGCAAGACGGCTATCAGATACCTAGATTGTCTAAAAATGACGGGTGCCACTAGAGCAGATAAGAAGATGTTCGACTTTTCCCTCATATGGGTTCTTAAAAGGCTATAAGAAAGCCCATGCAATTGGAAAAGCTAGCACACAGTGGAAAATTCAATTCTCAATTTGATACACTCTGCTGTTCTTACAAATATCTAAAGTTTTCTATAATTTTCGTTACGTGAGGGGGCGCCTAGCCAACAAGCATGTCCCCTCATAAGGCGATGTGTTTCGTGAGGATCACAATGTAAATGACAATTCGGAAGCAAAAACTGAGCTGTCAAACAGGTTCTCTCTTCTACACAGAGAATGTAAGCCAAGAAGTGAAATTTACCTTTAATTTTTAACCTATTCGGAGTCATAGGGGATCGGTCCTAAATACGGACTGTTATGGATTACTTATAGTGTTTTTCATTAAAATGCCCGTACATTGCATCTGCTGAATATAAATTGTTGTGAAAGCATGAAAGCAAATCCAATAAATAATTACGAATAAGTTCCGCAATAAAAATTTCATTGTGAGAAGCGAAACTTACTGTAGGGTCCGCCAAATAAATTTTTTTTTGAAAATGCTTTAAAAAAAAACTACCGATTATTTTCTCAAATTTCTTTTTTTTTATTTGAAAGTACAATCGTTCCGGTTAATAATGGAAAATAATTTCATTCAAATGGCTGCCTCGGCTGGCCATGCAGTAGCCTACACCAGAAACTGCCGGTTTTGGCAAAAAAAATCATCTTTTCAGATGAAGCTCATTTTGATCTTGGTGGGTATGTAAACAAGCAAAATTGTCACATTTGGGGCACAGAAAACCCGCACGCATACATCGAAAAGCCGACGCACCCAAAAGGAGGAGTCACTGTTTGATGCCGATTTTAGTCCAGAGGCATAATTGGGCCATTTTTCTTCGAAAATGAGCAAGGAGTGGCCGTTACAGTCAATGGCGATCGTTATCGGGCCATGTTGAACGAATTTTTGTTCACAAAAATTGAAAAGGAGGATATTGGCAACATTTGATTTCAACAGGATGGCGCTAAGTGCCACACAGCCGATGCTGCACTCGATGTTTTGCGCCTTGTTTTTGAAGATCGCATTATCAGCCGCAGAACTGATGTCGTTTGGCCACCTCGGAGCTGCGATTTGACACCGTTGGACTATTATTTGTGGGGTGCCGTAAAGATAAGTGTTACGTCGAGAAGCCAGAGACAATTGACGCTTTAAAGGACAATATTCGTGAAGCCATTGGTGAAATACAGCTGCACACAATCGATAATGTGCTTAAAAATTGGACGGATCGTGTAGGCTACTGCATGGCCAGCTGAAGCAGCCATTTGAATGAAATTATTTTCCATTATTAACCGGAAGGATTGTACTTTCAAATAAAAAAAAAGAAATTTGAGAAAATATTCAGTAGTTTTTTTTTAAAGCATTTTAAAAAAAAAGTTATTTGGCGGACCCTTTATAAGAAAATATCTCCCACTTAAGTCTCTCAAAAAAAAAAAAAATCCCCTGGACTTTATCTCTGCGAGATTATGTGTTCCGTTGATTTTAATGCTCTGTTTACATGCCATTTTTCTCGTGTTTGTTTTTACCCTGTTCTCAGCACAGAAAGTCCCCCGTGTGAACATGTATTTGTATTTGTTAACATCGATGTTTTATATATGTATTGTTGGCATGTGAGCACGTGTATGTGTAGACATGTGTTTCTGGTTTGCTGTTGTTGTAATTCAGGGTATTATTTGTTAAAATGTCATTTAACTCGATTACAGTTAAATTTTTCTCTTGATTTCGATAACGGGATAGAAACTGTTTTAAAATAAAATGTACAGTGTAGTGAAATAATTGTGGTACATTAAACTAATTAATTGAGATTTGAAACTGTGTTGCAGTTGAGTTCAAAATGTCCGTACGAACTCGAAACATCGAAACATGGAACTTTGGAGTGCGAGAAATTCATCGAATAATATCCTGTAATAGAAGAGGTGCTTGATAGGAGATCAACCATTAAAAATTTAATTACGAAAATGAAATCCCGGCCCAAAGTTTGCCAGATTGACCACAATCGAGGGAGAATATAGGGCGCTGCAACAACAGAAACCGTAAGGACAACGTTCCACGCTAATGATAATCGTTTAGAGGCAATTGAAGTGTAACGACCATAACTATGGACCTAGCTAGATCTAGTAAGATAATTCTGTCGGACACCGGTGTGACGTTAGTGGATGGATATTATTCGTGTCATTAAAGTGGGGAACATGTATTGTTTGCCTTGGATAAGAACTGTAAGTCTTCAATAAGAGAAAGCGGATTGGCTCTTTTTTGTTGCCGAAACGAGCCTAATGCTTCTATTGAAGCGATTTTTTAAATTAATGCACTTGAAATGCGCTGTGCGGCGCATAGAGCCAGAAGCCTAAGAGAATTATACTGCTGGAAACAGCGCCACGGCAGTCCTTCTGACAATATTTCTCGAGGCCCTAATTATTTCTGATTTGAACTGGATGGAGATGCTGTGGCTGGAATCCTTTGTGAGAATCTCGGATTGGTGCATCTTTATGACAAAGGCAGTGTTTTTCAGGCGGAGATCTTTGCAGTAAAGAAAACGCAAGAGATTAATTTCAAATCTTTAAGTTCAGTGTATTACGAGACTTTCGTTAAGCGGTCCTGATGCCGATTAGATGGGTCTAGCATAAGTAGCGAGTTATTGGTGACTGCAAAACTTAGTTTCCGTTGAGTTTCGGAATACGTGTGTTTAATTCTTTTGTTAGACTAGGCTCGCATGTCAATAATGTGGTGATTGCTGGTACTACTCACCTCTGCTATCTTTAAGGACTCATTATGCAGTGAGTTCGCGTGAAAGAATAGAGATGTTGGTTTATAGTTCGGATGCTATTCGGCTAGGAATCTTTGGATATCAATTGGCTGAGGGGGGAACTATGGTATTTCGGCGGCTAAAGGATGTTTCCGTTTATTTTCTCTCTCTCTCCTACATTGTCTATTTTCTGTACTTATTTCCTCTAAGATAATTTAACCCTTTGCGACCTTATGTCTGCTCTCAGCCACCAAAGCTTTATTACCGATTAATTCCGACCAGCATGACACCCATATATAGAATTAATACGGCCGCAAAGGGTTAATTTAAAATCAGTAATTTTCATTGCAAGTAAATGCTTTAATAAGTATTGTCCATCGAAAGCTACGACTTTTTTCCATCTTTTCGGCAATTTATCGAAAACCACTCGTCTTTTGAGCGGTTCAAGAATAAATTTCGACAATTTTTTATATTCTCCCTCTAAGTGAAGCGAATAACAGTGAATGTATTTAACATCGATCAAAAAAATAGCAATCAGTAGGAGCAATTTCTAGGCTGTAATACGGTTGAGGTAAAACTTCCACTCCACCATTCTACAAATAGTTTAAAACTGCACCACAGTGTACGGTCAAGTGTAGTCATGCTGATGGCTGGTTGCATATTCAGAACGTTTGGCAGCTAATGCTCGTTTTAAATGAATTAATTGTTGTCTGTATAGGTCTCTCGCGATGGTATAGCCCCGTTTTATCAGCTCATAGGGGATCACGCCCTCTTCTGATGCTACCAAATACAGAACATTACATTGGTGCAATGGATATTACGTTTGACCGTAGATTTTGCTTCACATATGATATTTTATGTTGGAGATGTCGTAATAAATACAGTTTTCATCGCCAATCACAATTCGGGACACAAAAGTGATTTCTTTTTAAAGCAATCGAACAGCATTTCCGACACGCAAAATTGTCTTTCAACGTGGTACCCAAGTTCATTGGTTATGAATGAATTCTACTCCTTTAAAAATCCTTTGAAATGGCTGCTGCCCTTCTTTCCCCGTTTTTCGGTGACCCTTTATTTCTTGCGCTCTTTGTCTCTGTTGTCAAAATCACTATTGTTAAAGCATGCAACCCACTCGAAACATTATGTTCTTGATAGAGCGTGCTCAGGGTATAATACCACATGTAAACGATGTCCCATCATATGTGCAGCCCTTGCGCTAACCAACTTCTTCCATTTCCCTGATTTTGGTGGAACTTGGTTAGTACAGGGACCGCGTTCACCCGTGGCATCACAACGGGCCGCTATGCGTGCTCAAGTGAGCTTTGTGATAACATAGCTACCACTCCGACCTAACCTAAATCATATCCAATATAATCCAATAATATCCGATCGTGTGCTGACCACTGCTGAGATAGGAGAAGCCCCATCGGATTTATAAAAGGAATTTCGAAAATCTGTGACCGCAATAGTGAGGGTAATGAAGATTGCAATGAACGGAATAGAGTGCGAAGCATGTATGTCCGAGGATTACTTAGCGTTGGTCATACTTGATATTAAGGACACCTTCTATTCAATTTAACTGGTGGAAGCTCCACCACCATACTAGATGGAAATCATAAATAATTATTGCTGAAGAGAAGAGTGTCCCGCATAGCCACTACTATCGAATATTATGTCTGATGCAACTACTACGTGATGCCGTTCATGACTTGTCGTGGTTACTTCAGAAGTAGTTGCACAGATTAGGTCATGTCGGATCTCTTACATATCCAAACTGTGTGAATGAGAATGAAGTTGAGGAAATAATTGTTTCGATGGCCGTGTCAAATTGATTCCAGGCTATGCCAGCTTATCGGTGAAATATTGCATGAAACGAGTCAGCATATGACAGAAGCTATTCAGGGACTTCAAATGTTAGAGAGGAAGAAGCAAAGTCTTACATGAGAAAACTTAAAAGCTAAACTCCACAAAGTATTATATAACGTCAGTGCCGGGGAGGGAGAGTGGTTAGCGGATATAGTAGGTGGTGGGTTTAGGACGATGGTGAATCAATCGTGTATTCTTATAGTGACAAGAAAGAGCGATGTGTTTACTTACCCTATAACTCCATGGAATGCTTTTTAACTCCCTATAACGAGTGACATTAATTTTCATTCAAAATTATTCTTCTATTTTTATTTTATAGATTTTTTTTAATTTTTTTTTTAAATTTTTTTTTTTTTTTCTTCATAATCAATTTAAAGCTTACAAAACAATACTGGGGTATTTATTTTTATCTCCTAAAAATAATGTCTTAAAATGTTTAAAGTACACATATTGCAGGGCATCTAATCTAATCTTCTTAAACATATTTTCGATAGACTCCCTGTTAATATGCATTATATCGCCTCATAATCGTTTAATTTAATGCCTACAAACTGGCAAATTAACCGGAAAGAAAAGATTTAACTCTACCAGAGTTGCCAACAGCATAAAACCCGCATACATCACTACACACCATACACCTACACTCTTTTGTAAGGTGAAATCGTAATACAGGAATACTAAGTAGAGACCCAATAGGGAGGTGAGTAGTATAATGCCTGCATATGTTAAACTGGATGAATTAAGCGTCAGGAACTTTTGACCGGCAATATCGGGCAGGAAGAAAGATTTTATAAACCAAGGCAAGCCTAGACCCAGCAGGATATCAAAGGTATTTGAGCCCAAAGAGTTGCTAAGACCCATACCACCTTGACCTTGTTTGGTTACAATAATACTGGAAACTGCTTCGGGTATGCTCATGCCAGACGCCAGAACGGTAAGACCCATAACAGCATCGGGTATACGGAGTGTGTCACCTGAAAAAAAAGTTTTTTAAGAGAGAAAGTTCGTAAGAAAATTTTATCAGTTTTTGTGTAAATTTAAGGAAAAATTAAAGGGGATTTGGGGCAAACCTATCCCTAGCAAAAAGCTTCATTCAGTTCAAGCACTCAAAAAAATTGTTGTACTCAAACGATGAAAGACGGGTACTGACACGTTGACTGCCACGTCACCCATATTCGGATGACAGTAAGGTTTCTGATCGAGCCGCGTCACCCATATTGCGGTGACGCTTATTTGACTACTTGCGTATAGTGGTACGCATGGCCTAAGGGAGATTTTACTATAATCGCGTGTGGCAGTCAACGTGTTAAACCGGTTTAAACGAGTTGTCATTGTAATCAAATCGAAATTTTTCTTAAGATTCGCTAGGTTAGGGGAGGTGTCACACCCTCTGTAACGGGTAAGGCGCCACTTACAGCAGAGGTTGTGATACCTCAAATCGTTATCTATTGCTTTGATCCTGGAAAACATGTTAGAACCCTTAATACGTATATCCCAACGGCTACTCCCCATCTGTCCAGGATATTTGAGACATCAAAAGTTCCACCGGATACCTCCGGATAAACATTTGTACACATGCAGAGAGCAATTCAAGGAGTGTTTAAAATGTATAATCTCATGCAGAAAATTTTGGGGGCAATCCCCCTTGAGTGCATTGAATGAATACCTTGATGGTCGGCCCAATTGTGAGCTATGGAGTCATTGTTGTCGCAGATGCCTCAGATGGACCTGAATAAGGTACAGAGACTGGTATGTGTTGGCAGCAACTCGTTTCCTTGCCGTTCGCATCTTGAGAGTCAAATGTCCACAAACACTACACCCTCTTTCCACCTTCCTATAACCTATTTTCCTAAACCTGCACAATGCACTGCATGAGTAGGGGCCATCCCCTGAGTGCCGGTTTTACAAAAAAAAAAAAAAAAAAAAAAAACTGGGACAATGAGAATCTATCCTAAATCGCCGTTGGAAACTGTGTCATTTTTTTTTAATTGTTTATTGAAGAGAGGACCTCGTGACCCTAAATATCCTTTGGACAGAGTTGCAATCGCTATAATGTGTGCTGAAAATAATAAGGTAAACTGTCCAATCTGAGGGTAAAATATATCGGTCGGTGAAGGGCATAAAATATTATTTCCCGAAACAATTAATTCCGCTGCAGACGATCATAAATTAATAAAAAAAAAATTATTTCTTGTATTATTGCTTAAGAATATAAAAAATAAATATTTTTATGGCCCCCCAATAAGGGAGTGAGTAAGTAAGTGAGTGAGTGGAAGGAGGAAGTGATAATAAATTTTTTTTCAAAATTTTAAAATTTCAACAAAGAAACTTGAACACGAAATTCTTTATGAACTCCCACGATTTGGCAATTATTTTAAAATTTTAAGATAAGATAGGCAGGGACACACAAAATAACTCACCTATAACGGTTATGACAAAGGCCATCATATAGGAAATAGCAGAAATCCAAATGATGGACATGAAGAGTGTAAAATATTTCCGCGAGGTTTTGAAACGACAATTGGGCACAGTCAACCACAGCAAGAACGTTATAGGCCAGCGGCAAATAAATTCAACAAGACTTTGGTGTTTGTCTAGATACCAAGGAGAGGCGATAGGTTCTATTTAAAAGAGAGAGAAGAACAAAAGAAAAGTTTTAAATTTCATTCAAAATTATTTCATCGATCACCCATCACTCTTACCTTCCTTTTCCTGCTGTTCCAAATACAACATGACATGTGAAGAGTTTCGTGACAAATCATGGACCTCATAAGCTTCTACGGCTAAACCATATTGTTTGTTTTTACTTCTTAACAAATGGCTGAACTCATTGATCTCCCTATATTGGGGTCTAAAGTAGCCAAATTTTCTCATAAAATTTTTAAAACACCGGCATATTTTCTTCTGATGATACATGACTTCAAAAAAAAAAGAAACCAAAAAATTCTTTTAAATTTTCTTAATTACGCTCAAAATCTCTCTTAAACTTACTTAACATATAACCAAAATAAGCCAAGACCAGCAGTAAAGCCTCATACCACCACACTTGACCATCCCATAAGATGCCCACTAATATTAGTACCGCAGCCAAATACATGAAACAATCTCTGGTTATGGGCCACCAATCCATTTTCAAACAACTCGCCGCAAATAAACCACAGCAAGCGGGCACAGCCAATACATTAAATACCGCCGACCCCACAATAGTTCCCACGCCTATATCTCCCTTGGTTATGAAGGTGCCAATAAAGTTCATGAATAGCTCAGGACTAGAGACCGCAGCTGCCATAAGCGTGGCTCCAATGACATCACGTTGTATGTTGTTTTCTGTAAGGCGGAGAAATTTTAGATTTTAAAACATTTCATAACAAATAAATGTTAAGGGGGCTTCCCTAGATTCGATTTTGGTTAAAAATGTGGGTTAACTCTGTGATAGTTAAGTTGGAATTAACGAACGCTACTACATGTTTTGTGGTCACATTAAGGATATTTCCCCTTCCCCTTCCCCATCAAAATAGCTGCAGTATTATTTAGGCTGAAATTGAATCTCCAAGCGAGGCAGGGGACATTCATTGCTGATGCACTTGCATCTGGGAATATTTCGAACAGATCCTCTCTTCTGCCGAGGATCACATTAGTCAAGGAGCAACATTTTTCAATAACTTCCAACCTTATCGTGGCTAAGGAGATCATTACGCTCGAAGGACATATGAGATTTCCCGTGCAGTACCTGTTCTAGACAGTGCATCCGCAACAAAGTTTCCTTTAAAGGGACCCCTATGTGCAGAGCACAAATAAGGTTTTCCAGTATGATACTTTTTCGGGATAGTACATGCGCACTACAGTTTTCGAATATATCACTAGGCTCAGAGAACTAAATAAGGGGGGAATAATTTCCCATTTTCCAGAGACATTCATGGATAAATTTTGAACGTAGGCCTGAAGTTTGAAAGGGCAGCATTGCTGTCCGAGTATATTAGAGAATATTGCGCTATTTAATCGCCATGAGAAGTCGCCGTAGTCTAGTAGGTAGTGTGTTGGCTTATTAGACGCAAAAGCCTGGGTTCGAGCCCCAGGCCAGGCATCAAAGACAAAATACAAAAAGTATTCCTACGGCGACTTCCTCTCAGTAGATTTCTGGCAAAAACTCTGAGAGTAAATAAAAATTGCCATGAAAAGTTTCTCAATAAATAAAAATCTGTCGTTCGGAGTCGACTTTAAACTGTAGGTCCCACCACTCATGTATAAAATTAACACACACAACATAAGTGGTGTGAGAAACTAGGACGTTGTACAATGGGTCGATTCGACCTCCGGGTACTGTACTTGTCTTAATTGACAAGTACACGTCCTCTAACCTAACCTAACCTAATCGCCATGAGGATAGCCACAAATTTTGCCTGGTAGACGCTGCAGTGATCTGTGACTCCGGATGAGTTTTATATACACACCGCACCCTGGTTATACATTCAATTTCGAGTCTGGATCTGCATTCGGATGTTCTCATAGTTCCAGGGGTATTGAGCAATAAGGGTTTATGATTCTAGCATGTCCATGAGGCTACTTCATGCTGATTGCAACAAGAATATCCTGGTTCCCAGTTATACAAATCCAGAGTTTGAAAATAGCTTACAACGGCAATGAGGCAGAAGAAGAGGACGCAGAACATTTGCTCTGTCGCGATCGGGCTCTCAGACAACTATTGTTTAGTGACAGAACCTTTTGTAGACAAAGACGATTGGCATAGAATCCATATCGTCATAAAACTATCGGAATGGCTGAGGAATGCCAGCCAGGAGAGAGGTACAGTTGATACAAACCATTTGGCGAGAATCTTAGAAGAATTAAAGGAGTACGTCCGCGTATCTCTGGGTACTTACTTGAGCAAATTTGTTCTATGCTGGGCACTAAATAGTCATCACATATGCTGGCCAAAAACCAGAATCCATAAAACATTAAAACCATGTGCACAATTATCCAGCCATGTTTGCGTTCGTCCCGGGTTAAGCCATCCGAGGGAAATGCCAAAATGCTGGGTTTGCTGCAATTCATCACATCCTCATGAGATATTGGAGGCTTAGCAGCCAGCACACTTAAAATTTTTCTTTGTGTTGAAACGCCAGCAACAATAGCTGCAACGAAGGAATGCAAAATGATTTTTTCCAATAATTTTTCTTTGTTTACATAAACAAATCAACTTACAATTCTCATTTAGTTGATGATTAGCTGTGGGGTTATCTGTTGTGGGTGTTGTGATAAAGAAAGATCGAAGATAGAAAACCATTATCAAAGCAAATATTAAAAGAAAACGTGTAAAGAGAACATAATTCCAGTGTCTCTTTTTTAGTTTCACAGTGACATCCAGGACTAGCATTTTTCAAGTGTTTAGCTCGTGACAGTTGCTTAAAGACTGAAAAGGAAAGAAATTTTCCTGCTGCTGTTTTAGGCTCATCAGTTTGAGTTTTTGAAAAGAGAAACTCAACAAATAATCACTCAAACTGTAAGCCAGTGATAAGGAAAACATATGTGCCTGTGTGTTTAGGCAAAAAAAAAAAAAAACTTTCCATTCCGTAATTTTTTTAGGAAACCACACCCTAAAGGTCGGCTTTAAAATTTCCTTTAATGATGATTTAAAAATAAAAACACAGGTCAGGTAGTGGTTCTAAGTACAGAGCAGCAGGTAACAATGTTTTCCTAATGCTTCTTAGAATTTCCCTTTAAGCCAGACGTTTGTTTACTTGTTTTGCTCTCCACTGTATGATGTGTTATCGCATAGATTTTTTCCAAATATTTGTAGAGGCAAATATTTATTCAGTGGAACAAATATTGGCATTTAAAATCAATATTAGAAGAGTTTGTAAAACAATTTGATAGCTTCGTTGGTGTCTAGGGAGATTAGGAATACAAACAACGGAATAATTATCTTCAACTATTTTTCTTAAAGCCTGTTAATGTGGTTACCAGTGAAAACAAAACATGATTTCAAATGAAATCCCCAATTACGGACAAGTAAAAGCCCGACTGCTGACCAGTGCACTAGGTAGAGTCCAAGTAACGCTCAAGTAATCAAATGCGGTGCAATAATTGTACATTTTATCAGATAGGCAGTGATAGAATACTTTGGCCTCCACAACTTATTGAACAGAGAAATTCAGCAGCACATCGAGCACCCACCTAATGTTCCAGAGCGAAATTGAACAAGTTCTTTAGCGAAGATGAACCGTCGCTGAGATGTAAGAGATAGTTTTCATGCTTCGGAAGTGATGATTTTAAAACAGAAAGCAAAGGTCACTCAAACGGCCAGCCAAAAACGTAAGTTTGAAGTCGCCGTAGTCTAGTAGGTAGTGTGTTGGCTTATTAGACGTAAAGCCAGGGTTCGAGACCCAGGCCGGACATCAAGACAAAGTACAAAAAGTATTTCTTCGGCGACTTCCTCTCAGTAGATTTCTGGCAAAAACTCTGAGAGTAAATAAGATTGTCGTGAAAAAATTTCTCAAAAAAATCTGTCGTTCGAAATCGACTTTAAACTATAGGTCCCACCACTCATGTATAAAAATTAACACACACAACATAACTGGTGTGAGAAACTAGAACGTAGTACAATGGGTCAATTCGCCCTCCGGGTACTGTACTTGCCTTAATTGACAAGTACACGTCATCTAACCTAACCTAACCTAGCGAACATGAACCGTCGCTGGGAATGGTAAAATATGTGAGGGATGATTATCATGCTTCCTGAAGTCGCCGTAGTCTAGTAGGTAGTGTGTTGGCTTATTGGACGCAAAAGCCTGGTTCGAGCCCCAGGCCAGACATCAAGACAAAATACCAAAAAAAAGTATTTCTTCGGCGACTTCCCCTCAGCAGATTTCTGGCAAAAACTCTGAGAGTAAATAAAATTGCCATGAAAAAATTTCTCAAAAAAATCTGTCGTTCGAAATCGACTTTAAACTGTAGGTCCCACCACTCATGTATAAAATTAACACACACAACATAGGTGGTGTGAGAAACTAGGACGTTGTCAATTCGACTTCCGGGTACTGTACACGTCCTCTAACCTAACCTCACCTAGCGAGCATGAACCGTCGCTGGGAATGGAAAAATATGTAAGGGATGATTATCATGCTTCAAAGGTCACTCAAGTAGTAAGGCAACGAACGTTCGATGATGGTCAGCTGAAGACCCTGAAGAAGAAAATTGTTATGAAGCTTAAGTGTTATTGTCAAGCTCAGAATGTTAACAAGCAGCGCAATTTCTCCAGAAGCCAGATATTTGGAATCACTAAGGCAATGGAGAACGAAGTGTGCATCGGGTAAAATATGTGCACAGTCTGACTAAGGGAACTCAGCGGGGCACTATGTCACTTTGAGGCTGGAGATACCCCATAACGATTCTGATATCTGCGAATTTTGCGGAGAGGTCTATAGGATCTCTCATGGTACATTTTTTCGTATTAATAAGCCAAGAGATCAGACGAAGAGAATGGAACAGTTGATAACGGCCATATTGTTGAAGCTACATCTGTCAAATCTGGACAGATACATTATTGAACAACATATGCAAATAAAAAAAATTGTTTTATTAAAATCGGTGTACTATTTGGACAACTCAGCGAGCGCTTTGCCCATTTTACGACCTACCGAGACAACTATAGGCAATACAATGATTGGAGTTGAACCTACTGGTTCGACCAACAACCGTATATCGACGAAACGCATGATGTAACGAACACATTGTCGCTGTCCGAGAGACTGTACGTAACACTCAGAGGCCGTCGATTTTTCTTCGTTCACAAGAACTCGACCTTTCGCAGCCCACGTACGTACGTACGTAATTGGTCATTACAATCCTTCAGTCAGGATTACAACCTAGTTTCTCACACCACTTATGTTGTGTGTGTTAATTTTATACATGAGTGGCGAGACCTACAGTTTAAAGTCGACTCCGAACGACAGATTTTTGAGAAACTTTTCATGGCAATTTTATTTACTCTCAGAGTTTTTGCCAGAAATCTGCTGAGAGGAAGTCGCCGAAGAAATACTTTTTGTACTTTATTTTGATGTCTGGCCTGGGGCTCGAACCCTGGCTTTTCGTCTAATAAGCCAACACATTACCTAATAGACCACGGCGACTTCGCAGCCCACAACTTGGTGAGTTGGGCATGCAACCGTACGAAATTTAATTGACCCAGGAATTGAAGGTAAACGATTATACACAGTGAAGTGTGTTTGCTGAATGTGTCCTGGCGTAGTTGGGTGGCAACTGACCCTAACTTTCATCGAAAAATCTTGATCTGCGGTGAGGCTTATTTCTGGAGGAATTTGGGACTATTTTGCAATACACATTAGATCCGAGAACGTCCTATGCATTCCGAAAAAGTTACTTTTGTTTTGGCGGCGTCATTAGCCCATATTTCTTTGAAAACGGCTGTCAACGGCGAACCCCCCTATATGAATGATTAGCAATTTCTTTTCGCCTGATGATTTTGATGATCTGGCCACCAAAAGGACGGCGCTACGTACTACATATTTACCAATTAAAAGTGATACGATATATGTATGTAGAGTTACCAATACCAATAAAATATAAAAGTTTTCACAGGAAAATATTAACAATTTATTATAATTACAAAGTGGCAACAATGCTATAAACAGTAGGGTGTGCAGTCTAGTTTTTTTTACTCGATCATATTTCATAAATATGTGTACAGTAGGGCAAACGAGTTGCAAAATATAACATTTCCACTGCTACGGCCATTGTGCCGAATAGGAGGTACATGATTAAGCACACAATACCTAAAAATCGATTGAATTCAAAACGTGTGATTAGAAACAAAATGTACAGAATTGAAGAGGATATCAGGAGGCAAGCAGAAATGTAGGCTAAACCAGGGGAAAGTATTGAAACCGCATACTTATTGGGTGTGGTGGGAAAGTAGAAAGCTTTTACCAGCCAGGGGCCACCCAAACATAGAAGCACATTGACGGTATTCGAGCCCATAGCATTGCAAATGGCCATGGAACCATAACCTAAAAATGAAGAAGGAAATTAAGGGACCTTTTTTTTTTTGTTAAATACAAAAGAGAATTTTTTACCTTTTCTAGTCACTATAACACTGGATATTATCTCTGGCACACTGGTACCAAAAGCCAAAATAATAAGGCCCATCACTGAATCGGGCACCGACAAATAGAAGCCTGTAAAAGAGGGCACATTTGTTAAGTGCGCATTAAAACAAAAGTTTTGAAGCTCCTCTTTTTGGAGTCTATGTTACCTACCAACGACTGTCATGGTCCAGGAGCATAAATAGGTTAAAAACGATATCCAGAATATGGACATAATCAAACAGACAAAAATCCAATTGTGGGTAAATCGTCTGTGTACACTGGGTATGGTCAAAAAGAATAGTATTTCCCAGGGATATGATAGCACCCAAACCATCTTTCCATAGAAGGAATCTTTGGGCCACTGATAGAAATTATAGGGCTCTTCATTTTGATCGGGATCTTCCATTTCGGCAAAATCCGCTACCTCTCCCAAAGGCACAAAACATTTGCATTTGGAAGGTTTGTCGCGATCTGTAATTGGAAATATAAAGTACATATTGATTGATTGATTTCGATATCGATATCGGTACCCTGGTTCAAGAGAGACACCACCGAATCATTCTGTTGAACCTGGTACAGCGGGCTCTTTAAAGAATACAACCACTTACTGTTCTTGCAATTGAATGAACTTACTCGAGCGGTTAGATTACTTACTTCTGAGGCACTTTTGAAGCCTTGTATCCAATAACAAATTGGTCACATTAACGATGTAGAATAAGAATAGAAACAAAGCCTCCCACCATTTGATCATGCCATCCCATAGGAAATATGTCAACGCGAGTGTTGAAAAGGTAAACCACAATAGATCCCGAGATATGGGCCACCAATCAATATAAAAATGCTGGGCACAAGTAAACCGGAAAAGAAATTTATACCCTAAGACTCAGTTTAAAGTTCAAAAATATTCAGCGACACTTACCACTCCCGTAATTAAACAACAGAAAGCCGGTACAGCCAAAGTATTACAAACCGATGAGCCCACAATAGTGCCAATGCCCATATCACCCTCTGTTAAAAACGTGGCATACAAACTAATAAACAGCTCTGGGGAAGAGGTAGCCAAAGCCAATAATGTCGCCCCTGCCACATCATAACTCATGCCAAATTCTAAAACAAAAGAAGAAAAAGAAAAATTAAAAAAAAAAAACAATTCACACCAGCTAAGTGCAGAGCAATACTGACTGTAACATATTCGCTCCACCGAGGGTACACAATAATCATCACAAACTATGGCAATGGCCAGGAACGAGTAGGCAGTGATTAGAGTACACAAAAAAACAAAATCATAGCGTGGCGGCTTAGCGGTAAACCAATTGGGAAACTCAGATATGGCATGCAAAGTGCAATTGTCGAGATCTACATAATTATGTCTTATAAATGACGCAACTAAGAGGATAGAAAATTTGAAAATTTTTGATTAGACCCTATCTATATAGAGAGTATAGGGTGGGGTTTAATACTTTGGTACGGTTTTGATTTGATAAAACTAAGAGCCATTTTCCGAAGTAACAATTTTGAGTTTAAAAAAATTTAATTTTTTTTTATTTTATTTTTATTTTGGCACTTATGTCTGACTGGCTGGCTGTCAGACTGTCTTTTTATAAGAAACACTTGTTGCTTCACAAAACAAATGTCGATAGAGCACCACACAGAGTTGTATTTTCAATAAACGGTTTTTTTAAAATGTTATAAACAGACTCCGTTATCGCCAATTACGTTCTCACGTCTTCCGTTTTCCTGACAGGTTACTGGGTATCGCCATTTTGTATTTATCGTTCAGAGCAATTGCAGAGCTCTTTGCAAATGCAGCTCAATTTGTTCTTTGCAATTCGACTGGTCTTCCTTCCGTTCTTTGCCAGATGTTTCTGTACTGCAGTAAGTACATGAAATTTTTAGGGGGGGGGGGGGGGGGGGGGGCGGTGTCATATTATGTTATCACAATACATAATAATATCGAATATGGGATGATGTCAATCTACTACATGAGATCCAAAGGCGTCCAAGGCATCCCAAAAAAAAAAGTCATTGTTTGGTATGGAATTTGGGATGGAGGCGTCGTCGGTTGTTATTTATTGGAGAGCGGCACTGTCTAGGCCAACAGCGGCTTCTATAGATCAATGATTACCAACTTCTTTTAGACTGAATTGGATGATCCGGACTGGAAAGCTCTACATGCTCTACATTTCGGCCTGCTTTAACATATCCTTCCAGGCGCCTCTGCTTCTTGCGTGTCTTCGCCAGTTGGTCAAACCAATCGATTCATTCATCGAAATCATTCTGCACGAGTGATTTGAGGGCACTTATCATCTCACGCGCACGAGATGTGAACTGATCACTGAGATTGTGCCATTTGACCCCATTAGACTTTCTCTTGTGGGGTTTTCTTGGGCAGCAGGTGTATGCGAATAAGTTACAAACCACACCGGTCCTAAAAGCAAACATAATCCTTGTCAAGGGTAGAGTCTTGAAAAATTCGGAGGATGGACTCCTTATCAGCGCCCACGTGAGCAATATTATTCTCTGCGATGCCCAAAATTCTTGTGTAATTATATGCGACCCCTCGCTCTTAATATCTTCGAGATCAGAGTATAAAATCGAGTTCATCTTGTTCCAAATAAGAATTTGTTGTGACAGTTGTTGGGGAAAAAGTTAGTGGCCCTTATTTATTTGAGACCACAATTTTTTGTATAAGATTACTTATAGATTACCTTGTATTAATGGAAGGCACATGATTCAGTGAGAATTAAAAATTGAACATGAAAATTACTAGTAACTTTGGGGTACTCAAGGGAAATCGCGTGATACTGGCATGTGTAAAATTTGCTGATAACTTAAGTGTCTATTTTTGGATTCGGCAATAACATTTTAATTAAAAATAGAACGGCTGCTCGTTTTAGTTAAAAAAAAATTTTAACAATTCTTATTGACCACCACCATATTTATTACGATTTAATAATTAATTATCGATTCTAGTCCATCCATTCTTATGAAAGAATGGCCCTATCACAGTGCCATATCTCTTCGTATTGCGCATAAAAGTGGTTAGTCTAGGAGAAAAAAAAGAAAAATTTTTTTAATTTTTTTTCTAGTCAAGTGGCTTCAAATCAATATTTCGCTGTCTTTCTTACATTATAAATCAATCAATAAAGCATTATAAAAGAAAGAAAATAAAACACAAAAGGGGGTTACAAAATCCCCCCTAAACTAACTAAATGAACGTTATCATACGAAAAATCTATTGATACCTCCCTCCAATTGAGCACTGCTGTCATGGCCCGTCAAATAATAGAGTTTTTATTTTAAATTCTTAAGTACCGTTAGATAATGTTTTAAATGTTTAATTAAAAAAAAAAAAAAAAAAAGAAAATAAGAAAAAAATATATTGTTTTACCCGCTTAATTATTTGAGATATGAACCCAAAGAACTAGAAAGAAGAAGAATTAGAAAAAAGTACTTGATAGGTGTACTATTTTAAATTTTTGTTTTCTTTTTAAAATTATCTTTCAATAGAAATCTGAAATAAATAAAGTTTTATTTTTGGCATTACAAAATAAAGGCAAACGGTTGGATAATTTAGGGAAGCATAGCTAAACAGCACTAATTGCACCCTACATCATATACTATATATGTACATATATACGTAAACAAATAGTTGTTTGTAACTCAAAAGACTAAACTACCGAAGTTGTTGAAAGGAAAGTTAGCTGCGCGATATTTGAACCCGCTTTTGATCTTAATTTTAGAGTATAAATACCGGATAATTTATAAAATTGTGACAATGACATCCACCTTTCGGAGAACATAGCCTTACATCATCATACTCATTCATCATTATCATATTCATACATCATCGTACTCCTACATTATCATCATACTCATACATTATTGTCATACTAATGCAGCATCTTCATACTATCATACTATCGTGATCATATTCATACATCACCATACTCATCCATCACTGTCACACTCAATTATCACCGTCGTACTCATACATCGTACTCATAAATCATCATCATCGTACTCATACATCATTACCATACTAATTCATCACCATATTTATGCATCATTATCACACTCATGCATCATTATCACACTCATGCATCATTATCATACTCATACATCATCGTCACACTCATACATCATCTTCATACTCATACATCATCATACTCATACATCCCTATCATACTCATTTATCATATACATGCATCACCGTACTCATACATCATCGTCACACTCATACATCATCATCATACACATACATACATACATCCTCATCATCATACACACACATACATCATCATCATGTTCATACATGCATCATTATCACACTCATGCATCATTATCATACTCATACATCATCGCCACACTCATACATCATCATCATACTCATACATCTTCCTCATACTCATACAACCCCATCATACACATGCATCGCCATCATACTCATACATCGTGATCATATTCATACTCGTCCATCTCATCCATCATCACACCCAATCATCATCATCGTACCCATACATGATTATCACACTTATTCATCACCATATTCATGCATCATCACACTCAGGCATCATCGTCTCACTTATACGTCATGATCATACTAATTCATATTCATCATCATACTCATACATCTTCGTAATACTCATACATCCCCATCCCCGTCGTACTCATACATCGTGATCATATTCATACTCGTCCATCTCATCCATCATCGCACTCAATCATCAGCATCGTACCCATACATCATTATCACACTTATTCATCATCACACTCAGGCATCATCATCACACTCATACGTCATGATCATAATAATTCATATTCATCATCATACTCATACATCTTCGTAATACTCATACATCCCCATCATACTCATTTATCATTATCATATGCATACATCACCGTACCCATATATCATCGTCAAACTCATACATTCTCATCATACTCATACATTTTCGTCATACTCATACATCATTATCGTAGTAATTCATCGTGAACATATTCATACATCATCATCATCATCATGCTCATACATCATCATCAGACTCATACATCATCATTGTCAAACATCGTATTTACATAGGTCCCACTGAATTGCAGTAAAGTCAACGTAGTGTTTTAGGTAGTGTGTTGGTTTATTAGACGAGAGTCCGTGGTTCAAATCCAAGCTCAGACAAAATATGGAAAAAAACGTTTTTTTAGCGGCTTCATCACAGCAGTCAGTTTCCTGGGGTTCAAATCCCATCTCAGACAAAATATTGAAAACAATTTTCTTTTACCGACTTCATCACAGCAGTCAGTTTCTCCAGTCTTTCGTTAGAAATCATCTTTAAACTCTAGGTCCCCTTACTCTTGGTTAAATTTAATATATGCAACACAAATGAGTAGTGGGCGAAGTTAGGTTGTAATCCTGACTAAAGTCTAGTAGTGATCGATTAAACAAGTCTATTGCATGAGAACAGTTTCCGCGTCTCTCCGTCTTCCTCTTCGTTGAATGTACAACATAATTCGTTATTACAACCCTTCGGTCAGGATAACGACCTAGCTTCTCCCACCACTTATGCTGTGTGTCTTAATTTTACATACACAGGGCGCTACAGTTTAAAGTCGACTCCGAACGATAGATTTTTGAGAGACTATCGAACCTCCAGGTACTGTACTTGTCTTAATTGACAAGTACACGTCCTCTAACCTAACCTTATCGAATATAGCCTTCCTAACGTCTCTTCCTATTTCACTAAGAAATTCTGAATGTGAAATACTTACTTACTTAATCGGTCGTGAATTCCCACGTGAATAGGGGATTGAACTTGCTTAGATAGGCCCATACTATATATTAACGAGCTATTCCCATATGAGACAAGTGTTTGGATATTGGTCTGACTGTTAGATAGTATTGCCACAACTTATCCTTTGTATTTTCTGTTCAACTTCGATTGAACAGATCTTTTGTTACCATAGACTTCCATTAGTATAGGTCCTATAATTTTTCATGCTAAGATTGAACACCCCTGCTCCTATTCCACTAGAGTTCAGTCTTTAAATTTTTCCATTTACTCTCCTATTAGTCACTCTCATAGAGTTATTGTACACCTATGAAGCAGGATCATAGCTGAATAAATTAAGAACATGGAGTATAAATTTGCCTACAATAACTGCGTTAAATTGATCCTAAAGATGTCGCCATTTTTTTTATAAATTCTTGAGCAAACTATAGGTTAGGTTAGGTTAGAGGAGGTCGAATTGACCCATTGTACAACGTCCTAGTTTCTTACACCACTTATATTTTGTGTGTTAATTTTATACATGAGTGGTGGGACCTACAGTTTAAAGTCGACTCCGAACGACAGATCTGAGCAAACTATAACGTTGATAATAATTGAGTGGAGTTAGGGGATAATGTCAAGCCGACATATATCACCTGTGTTCACCCGTGACCTTTCAAATTGTAGGGTGACTTCTAATCTTTTTATTCGTGTTTTCTTCGGCTGATTATTGAAAAGCAATATTTCTTAAGATGGATTTTAATGTGTTTTTTTTTTTTCTATTGTTGTTGTAGTTATTTTTTTATACCGCCGTCCTCCATAACTTTCTGATATTCAAAGTGTTTAAAAATGTTTCAAGTACTCATGGTTCGAAATTGCTGACGTCATAGAATTTCTTAATTGACGTCATTGCTTAGACGTCGTTTTTTTTTGTGTGTTATGTTTGTGGTTTTTTTTTCTTTCTTTGAAATCAATTTATAATAAAAATTTGAAATATCTGTTGAAGTATTTAATCAATGAAATTAAAAAAAAAAATAATCAAATTTCCGATAACTTTTTAAAGTGTGAATATTAAGGAGCGGGTATTAAAATAATTTACAAAAAAACTGCATTCAGTATACTTAAATACCGGATTTACTATATTTATACGAGTATCAGACGAGTGTTTCCCCTCTTTTAAATTATAATCAAATATTTGATATTGAATCCCGTTATAGTGTCTAGCACTTGCTTAGCTTACTTATGCACTTAATTGGTTATTGCAACCCTGTAGTCAGGACAACAACCTAGCTTCATACCGGGAAAATTTTGTTGTTTGTCTCTTGTCTGCCTACTAGACTACGTCGATACTTAAGGACTTAAGAGAGCCATAAGTCTTTACTCCTTCCTACTTAAGGACATGCATAGAACACAATGATGTGAAACTTCGCCAAACATTGGTTGGTAATCTTCTGTTCAAGAGACAGCGTGCCTACAATAAGGAAAGGTCTAGAAAGTGCAGAAAAGTCACTCGGCTTCTTGAATATTAAGAAAAGCTTCAATAATGTGAATTCAGATGCTACAGTGGTGGCCTTATAATTAGAAACGATGTTTCTGGCACAGAGTTCTCTGGAGTGACGAATCTAAGTTTAATTTCTTCCAATCTGATGGAAAGACATATGTAAGACGTCATCCAAACAAAGCCTTTGATCCCAGGTACACAGTGAAAACTGTAAAACAAATTAAAAAACATACATGTTGCTAAGTCGTTTCTAATTATAAGGCCACCACTGTATATCCGTCGCATTGGTTAAATTGGGTATACAAGACACCACGGTGAACTGGATATCGAAACTCCTTTGTGGAAGAACGATCTAACAACCGATGCTAGGGAGCTTATAAAGGGTGTTTTTTATAGAGGTACATTACTTTTCAAGATGGCGACCGATTTAACAGCTGTCAAGTGATTTATTCTCAGTTTGGTTTGGCAATTCATCATGAATAGACTCACGCGTGCACAACGCTTGCAAATAGTGCAATTTTATTTCGAAATTAATGGTTCTGTGCGGAAAACGTATCGCGCACTACGTCCATTTTATCGTCGACAAAATCGTCCATCAGAGCAGTTAATTCGATTAACCATGGAACGTTTTCGCACCACGTTTACTCTTATTGATAACTCGCATCCCCAGAGACGCTGTACGGTGCGTACAGAAGAAGCTATTGCTGCTGTAAAGCGTAGCATTGAGGAAGACCCGAATGAGTCCATCCGCCATCGAGCACAGGAATTGTATCTGTGTCCATCCACTTTATGGAAGATTTGGCGGTAGGATCTTGGTTTGTGTGCTTACAAAATCCAACTCGTGCAAGATTTGAAGCCAAACGATCATCAAGTAAGGCGTAGATTCGTCGAATGGGCCCAAAACGAGATTACCGTTGTTCCCGATTTTCATAAGCGAATTTTGTTTAGCGATGAAGCGCAATTCTGGTTGAATGGCTACATCGACAAACAAAACTGCCGCATTTGGAGTGAAGGTAATCCTCAAGTGTATGTGGAAACATCGTTACATCCAGAAAAACTGACTGTTTGGTGCGCTTTATGGGCTGGTGGAATCATTGGTCCGTACTTTTTCAAAAACGATGGTGGCCAGAACGTTACAGTCAATGGTGATCGGTATAGAGCTATGATTACTAACTTTTTCATTCCTGAATTGAATAACCATGATGTCCAGGAGATGTGGTTTCAACAAGACGGCGCAACATGTCACACAGTTCGTGCCACAATAGATTTATTGAAAGACACGTTTGGTGACCGCCTAATTTCACGTTTTGGACCTGTGAATTGGCCTCTAAGATCTTGTGATTTAACACCGCTAGACTACTTCCTGTGGGGCTATGTAAAGTCATTGGTCTATGCGGTAAAGCCACAAACGCTTGACCATTTGGAAGACAACATTCGCCGTATTATTGCCGATATACGGCCACAAATGTTGGAAAAAGTCATCGAAAATTGGACGTCCAGATTGGACTACATCCGCGCCAGCCGTGGCGGTCATATGCCAGAAATCATATTTAAAATGTAATGCCACAAGATTATCTTTCGGATAAATAAAATTCATGTCAATTGAATAGTCCATCGTTGTTTTATTGCAACTTAAAGTTCTATACCTCTATAAAAAAAAAAAACACCCTTTACATTACAAGAGGGATATGTACACTCACCCTCCTATAAAATCTTGTGATAAATGAGCAGTTGGTGGTGACATGGCAATTTTCTTTTGTTGCCGAGAGGAAGTCGCCGACAGAAATCTTTTTTTTTTCATATTTCGTTTTAAAATATCTGAGTCAGGGCTTGAACCAGGAGCTCTTGTGTAGTAAGCCTACACACTACCTTTTAGATTATGGCTACTTGCTTAGCTGACTGTTGGAAAAACTGCATGATGAGGCCCTCTCTAGTTGAAGGTAGTCACTCATTCGCATCTTGTGAATGTACTGGCCTAGATTAATGTCCAACAATAGGCCTGAGTTACACTCCAATTAACAACCCATTACCATAGAAATATAAGTGAATTAGCCACACTTTAAGAAAGTTACTAAACTACTACGTCACTCAGTTCAAACGTGCCATAAATTAAGAGATCGTAAGACTGTCGTAGACGGGAACCTGAAGGGAA
Source organism: Sarcophaga variegata (assembly GCA_932273835.1). Taxonomy (NCBI): domain Eukaryota; kingdom Metazoa; phylum Arthropoda; class Insecta; order Diptera; family Sarcophagidae; genus Sarcophaga; species Sarcophaga variegata. Next base: position 10,195,433 of record OW026358.1, read on the forward strand.
GAAAACAAATTTATGTAGAAGTAGACGGCATTAGTAAAAGCCGAGTCGAAGTACGGGCGTATGCTTATTACCCCGGAGAAGAGGAACACATTTTCTAATCTGACCTTTGGCCTTTACAGTGAACAACATCTGCTGAACATTGAATGAACATTGCAATGTCCAAACGAAACATAACGATTGGAATTGAAAAGATCTTACAGGTTAAAAATACTTGCCATAAGTTATAATAACTCTTCTCCATGGGGGAGCGGCCCTAGTAATTATTTAGTTTGGTACAATACCAGGGAGTGTGTCTTTGCTAGAGAGCACTGTCTTAGCGCTATTATAAAGGGTGTCTTTTATAGAGGTATATAACTTTAAGTTGGCATTACTTTTCAAGGTGGCGACCGATTTAACAGCTGTCAAGTGATTTATTCTCAGTTTGGTTTGGCAATTCATCATGAATAGACTCACGCCTGAAAAACGCTTGCAAATAGTGCAATTTTATTTCGAAATTAATGGTTCTGTGCGGAAAACGTATCGCGCACTACGTCCATTTTATCGTCGACAAAATCGTCCATCAGAGCAGTTAATTCGATTAACCATGGAACGTTTTCGCACCACGTTTACTCTTATTGATAACTCGCATCCCCAGAGACGCTGTACGGTGCGTACAGAAGAAGCTATTGCTGCTGTAAAGCGTAGCATTGAGGAAGACCCGAATGAGTCCATCCGCCATCGAGCACAGGAATTGTATCTGTGTCCATCCACTTTATGGAAGATTTGGCGGTAGGATCTTGGTTTGTGTGCTTACAAAATCCAACTCGTGCAAGATTTGAAGCCAAACGATCATCAAGTAAGGCGTAGATTCGTCGAATGGGCCCAAAACGAGATTACCGTTGTTCCCGATTTTCATAAGCGAATTTTGTTTAGCGATGAAGCGCAATTCTGGTTGAATGGCTACATCGACAAACAAAACTGCCGCATTTGGAGTGAAGGTAATCCTCAAGTGTATGTGGAAACATCGTTACATCCAGAAAAACTGACTGTTTGGTGCGCTTTATGGGCTGGTGGAATCATTGGTCCGTACTTTTTCAAAAACGATGGTGGCCAGAACGTTACAGTCAATGGTGATCGGTATAGAGCCATGATTACTAACTTTTTCATTCCTGAATTGAATAACCATGATGTCCAGGAGATGTGGTTTCAACAAGACGGCGCAACATGTCACACAGCTCGTGCCACAATAGATTTATTGAAAGACACGTTTGGTGACCGCCTAATTTCACGTTTTGGACCTGTGAATTGGCCTCTAAGATCTTGTGATTTAACACCGCTAGACTACTTCCTGTGGGGCTATGTAAAGTCATTGGTCTATGCGGTAAAGCCACAAACGCTTGACCATTTGGAAGACAACATTCGCCGTATTATTGCCGATATACGGCCACAAATGTTGGAAAAAGTCATCGAAAATTGGACGTCCGGATTAGACTACATCCGCGCCAGCCGTGGCGGTCATATGCCAGAAATCATATTTAAAATGTAATGCCACAAGATTATCTTTCGGATAAATAAAATTCATGTCAATCGAATAATCCATCGTTGTTTTATTGCAACATAAAGTTCTATACCTGTATAAAAAACACCCTATACATTAAAAGAGGACTATGTGCACTCACCCTCATATGGAATCTTGTGATGAACGAGCAGTTAGTGGTGCCAAGGCAGAGTTTTTGCCAACAGACTGCCGAGAGGAAGTCGCCGACAGAACTCTTTTTTTCATATTTCGTTTTAAAATATCTGAGTCAGGTCTTGAACCAGGAGCTCTTGTGTAGTAAGCCTACACAATACCTACTAGATTATGGCGACATGCTTAGCTGACCATCCTCTCTATTTGCAGATAGTCATTCGCATTTTGTTAATGTACTGGCCTAGATTAATGTCCAACAATAGGCCTCAGTTGCACTCCAAGTAACAACCCATTACCATAGAAATATAAGTGAATTAGCCTCACTTTAAGAAAGTCATTAAACTACTACGTCACTCAGTTCAAACGTGCTAAAAATTAAGAAATCGTAAGACTGTCGTAGACGAGAACCTGAAGGGAAGAAAGCAAATTTATGTAGAAGTAGACGGCATTAGTAAAAGCCGAGTCGAAGTACGGGCGTATGCTTATTACCCCGGAGAAGACGAACGCATTTTCTAATTAAGTGGCTTCAATCGCAATATAATCTGACCTTTTGTCCTTACAGTGGACAACATCAGCAATGAACATTGCAATGTCCAAACGCTTGAAATTCAAAACATAACGATTGGAATTGGAAAGATCTTACAGGTTAAAAATACTTGCCATAAGTTATAATAACTCTTCTCCATGGGGGAGAGGCCCTAGAAATTTTTTAGTTTGGTACAATACCAGGGAGTGTGTCTTTGCTAGAGAGCACTGCCTTAGAGTGTTGAAAATTCATCGAAGTAGAATCAAAATTAGCGTGACCTATGACCTTGCATAAGGTTCTTGAATTGGATAAATACATGCATTAAATACCTGATACTCCTGCAGACTCGCTATTTTATTAAAACAATAAAAAAATTTCTGGAAATTTGAAATTTATTAAGGAAAGAATGTTTTGGAAAACCCAGTCACTTCCAGGTCAAAATATCATAGGAGTACAATGCGGTTTGATTAGCTCACCATACAGTTGCTCTATAATCACAGCCATGCTAATAAACAACAGATACTCGACTAAACACATTAAACCCATGGCGGGGCGCCATTCAAAATGTTTAATTATCAAAAAGAGATACAACATAATGGCCGCTATTACTATGCCAGGCGTAGTAAATGGTGAACGGTAGCTCTTGAAGTAAAACTCATATTTCGTGGAATGTGTGGATTGGTAGAAGCATTTTATAAGCCAAGGAGCACCAAGGCATAAGCAAATATCCATATTGTTAGAGCCAAAAGCACAGCAAACAGCCATGGAACCATACTCTGTTAAAGGAAAATTTCATTTAATGTTCAAAACTCTATTTTAAGGGCCAACTATTTACCTTTCCTGGTTACTATAACACCACATATGGCCTCTGGTAAGCTGAGACCCACCGCTAAAACTATAAGTCTCATTACCGGTTCTATTACATGGAGGTTAAAGCCTGCATAAAGAATTTTTAAAGAAAGAAAATATCAAGTAAAGCCGCCCTCTAAGCCAGCCTACCTATTATAACCAAGCACCACGTAAACAAATAGCTTAAAGCCGCTATCCAGCATATGGACATAAACATGCCTAAAATATAACAATTAAGGGTACAACGCCTACGTACACTGGGTATGGTAAGGAAAAATAACAATTGCCAGGGATAGGATACAAGCCAAAATAGTTTTTGCCACCAGGATTCTTTAGGCCATTTTAGGAAATTAAAGGCTTCTTCTTTGTCTTGAAGATCTTCCATGTTGTAGAAATCTTTTACCTCATAAATGGACTTAGTGCAGCATTCGAAAAGGCTAGATTGTGTGGGATCTGAAAAATGAAAATTTCATTTTAGAATAGAATTTCTATGAAAGGAAAGTCGGTTTAGTTAGGTTAGGTTAGTTTAGGTGGAGTCATCGCACATAAAAACATCTGAGGTTACCACTTTGGCCCCCTGAGCTACAACATTCCGCAACAGTGAACCCAGGCCCCTGCAACTCAGACTCCCTTATATCCAAAATGCGGGCAGTTCCGCCAGAGAGTATGGGATATCCAGTATTATAGCACGCATTAGGGAGATTGCGTGACAGAGACAGAGAGTGTGTCCATTCTCTTCCGAGTCGCGACTTCTGCAGAAACTACGCAAACGGCCCTATCCTTCGGGCATGTCGTCCTATTAGGCGGTATCTCATGAGGACAGAGATTGCTTGCTGTTAATGTGTCCCTGATGTTTCTTCTTCTAAGAGGATTAGAGTGGATCGCACAGTAAACCTATTCGTGGAGAGCTGTGCGCGTCATCTAAAATTACTAGAGGATCTATTTACCTCTCGCTACATTTTGAATTACAGCATCCATGCACAGATGTCCCACATAATAGTAGTGCAGGCACACCAGTAACAATGCCTCATACCAACGTATCAAATCATTGTGCATAAATAGTGCTACAAAGAAAATGGCCACATTATGCCACAACATATCTCTGGTGATAGGCCACCAATCGATGCAGTAATCCTAAAAGCAAGGAAGCTATTTTAATTAAAAAAAAAACACACACTTAAGCCCATACATACCACTTTTGTAAGCAGACAACAGATAGATGGTATGGCTAAAGAATTAAATACCGATGAGCCCGCTATAGTGTCGGTGACCATATCACCCTCTGTTAAAAAAGTAACATACAAACCGACGAGTAACTCGGGTGAAGAGGTGGCTATAGACAATAGTAGGGCACCAGCCACTGCATGGGATATTTTAAATTCTGTAACACAAGGAAAGATAAAGTATTTGCACGTGCGGGCACATAGGGAAGATATACTCACTGTAACAAATTCTCTCCAGCGAGGGCACACAATACTCATCACAGACGATGAATATGGCCACGCTTAAGTAAACAGCGATAAGAGCTGCATAAGCAATATAATCCCAGCGTGGCGTTTTAGTAGTAAACCAATTGGGAAATAATTCGATGACATGTAAGGGACACTTGGTTTCATTACGAGGATATTGTTTCAATTGTAGGGTCTGAAGAGGGTTTAAAAACAGTTAAGGAAATGAGACAGATTGTCGTATTTAGTGCTGTTTTGCTTACAAGATTTTTATCCAATTTTGATTTAATTAAATCGCCAGCCATTAAGAATTTAAATTTAAAGAATTTGAAATACAATTCGAGTTTATTTGCAAATTTAAAGAAAAAAATTTTACAAAAGAAAAAATTTAAAAATTTTCAGTTTAAATTTGTTTTGACACTTTTGACAAACTGTCATCTTACCTTGTTATAGAGGCACTTGTTGCTGCCTAAAATCAAAACCCGAAAAACCCTACAGAGTTGCAAAAAATAATACAATGACAATTTTAATCATATTCAGCATTCACATGATTGTGATCCTAAAGTCAGTTGTAATCCTCTTAAAGAGTAATTTTCTGGTGGATTGCCCTAAAAAAAAAATTTACAGTGTGAAGCTCCTTGACAAATTCACGGGTCCGTAAGGCACTATTCCTACAAAGGCGCTCATTGTTATTATTATATGACCTCCATTTAGATTATTTGTTAGACTACATGCGTGACAATGTGGTTTAATGCCCTTTCACGGTGACAAATTATTCCCTTCTCTATCCTTTCTTAGAGCGGGATTCATGAACTTTGTCTTTATAGCTGATTTCACACTAGATTTCCAAACAGGAAAGACTGTTCCGCCAACGTGACCCGCCCCGGAAATTTTGTGTAAGTCTACATAAACGTTTCTAAAGAATTAAATACCGAGGAGCCCGCTATAGTGTCGGTGACCATATCGCCCTCTGTTAAAAAAGTAACATAAACCGACGAGTAACTCGGGTGAAGAGTGGCCATAGACACCTTCTTCAAACGGCTTAAACTTAGCATATATCTTTGTCTCGGGACAGCTTTAGGGCATTGGTCAAAAATCACGCTAAGAAACTGATTCTGACAGCCAAGTTGCAATTAGGCCTCAACAGATGCTATTTACAGATCGAAACCGATTGGCATTTGCCGCAACTCCGTTGATCTACTGTTGCGTTAAGCTTATATTTGGAGTCCTAATGACAGGAATGTCATGAATAATTATGTAATTGATGAGCCCGCTACAGCAGCCACACTTTTACTGAATAACAAACCAAATGAATATAAATGTAGGAGTACCTTTTATGGTACTTCTGGTAGGCTGTCTATTAAACAAGCGTCGCTATGTACTTCTTAGAAATCCTGTGAATTTTGCTGAATTGCATAAAAATAATACACACTTCATAACTTTTTAATTAAAAATCAAAAAATTAAACATATTTGTTGTAATTCAGCCAGCTGAATTGCATAAAAGTAGGATCAAAAAATCAAAAAATAATATTTAAAAAATTTTAACTCAATTCAGCCATTGAAAATGATATTCAGCTAAGCAATAATAATATTTTTAATATCTTTATCAGCATATTTGAATTATTTTGTATAATTAGTTTAAAAACCATCAATTCAGCCAGCAGAATTGCATAAAAGTAGAAAATTTAATGGGTTTTTAATCAAAAAATAATATTTAAAAGAATTTTAACTCAATTCAGCTATTAAAAATGATATTCAGCAAAGCAAAAATAATGTTTTTAATACCTTTTTTTAATATTTTTGAATTATTTTGTTAAATTATTTTAAAGAACATCAATTCAGCTAGCTGAATTGCATAGAAATAGTAAAATTCAAGGCTATTTGATCAAAAAATTAAATTCAAAGCAATTTTAATTGAATTTAGCTATTAAAAATGATATTCAGCTAAGCAATAATAATATTTTTAATACATTTTTTAATATTTTTGAACTATTTTGTTTAATTACTTTAAGAAACATCAATTCAGCTAGCTGAATTGCATAGAATAGTAAATTTCAAGGTTATTTGATCAAAAAATAAAATTCAAAGCAATTTTAATTCAATTCAGCTATTAAAAATGTTATTCAGCTAAGCAAAAATAATGTTTTTAATACCTTTATTAATATTTTTGAATTATTTTGTTAAATTATTTTAAAGAACATCAATTCAGCTAGCTGGGTTCCATAAAAGTAGAAAATTTAATGGGTTTTTAGTCAAAAAATAATATTTAAAAATTTTTAATTCAAATCAGCTATAAACATGATATTCAGTTAGGCAATAATAATATTTTTAATACCTGCTTTTTTAATATTTTTTAATTATTTTGTTATTTTATTTTAAAGAACATCAATTCAGCTAGCTGTATTGCATAGAATAGTAAATTTCAAGGCTATTTGATCTAAAAATAAATTTTAACTCGATTCAGCGATTAAAAATGATATTCAGCTAAGCAAAAATAATATTTTTAATACCTCTTTTATTATTTTGGAATTCTTTTGTTATATTATTTTAAAGAACAGTAATTCAGCTAGCTGAATTGCATAAAAGTAGAAAATTTCATGGGGTTTTAATCAAAATATAATATTTAAAAAAAATTTAAGTCGATTCAGCTATTAAAAATGATATTCAGCTAAGCAAAAATAATGTTTTTAATACCTTTTTTTAATATTTTTGAATTATTTTGTTAAATTATTTTAAAGAACATCAATTCAGCTAGCTGAATTGCATAGAAATCGTAAATTTCAAGGCTATTTGATCAAAAAATAAAATTCAAAGCAATTCAGCTATTAAAAATGGTATTCAGCTAAATAGTAATAATATTTTTAATACCTTTTTTTAATATTTTTGAATTATTTTGTTTAATTACTTTAAAAAACATCAATTCAGCCAGCTGAATTGCTTAAAAATTTCAGAAGAATTACATTTCATTGCTTTTCAATTAAAATTTTTCTTTTTTTACATTTGAGTTTAAAGTGCTTATGCACCTTAACAGTTGGAATATCGTATAAGTGCCAATAATATGTGTTTGTGTGGGAATGTGTTGTGTATGGCAAACATTTGTGTGTGGAGCTTAAAAATGAAAATGATGAAGAAAATGTCGAAAATAAAAAAATGAATTTAATTCACTTGTCACTTTAATCTACTAAAGATTATACGGATTCCTTTTCTTCTTATTGTTATCGTTGTTGTTGTTGTTGTTGTCATTGTATTGTGAATTGTTTCGTATGGGAGAGAATATCAAAAATATTAACAATGAAGATGAAAAAAAAAAAACATTTTTTGTTGAATCGTACATATACATACGTACACTTGTATTTGATTGTTTATTATAAAAACTATCGTACATACATAAGTAGATATACATACATACATATATCTACTATTTTCCAGATTTGTTCATATACTGCCTATATAGTATATAAAGATTATTTGTTGTTGTTATTGTTGTTGAAAACTCACCACACACATTACTTTTCTTGTTTTTGCTTTTTTTTTTTGTTTGCTATTCTGACTGAGAAGATCAGTATGTGACCAACCCGATGGTCAGGAAAAAATTTAAATATTTTTTTTTTTTTTTTTTTTGGAATCTTGTTTTTCATCTCCTTCTTTCTCTTTGTTCTTCTTATTCTTTATCTTCTTAATACATATGTATTTACAAAAATGTTCATCATTTTAATGTTTATCGCCGTTATTGTTATTATTGTTGTTGTTGTTGCTACTAATAATAATAACGGTATCCCATTGTATTCAAATTAAAATAAAAAAAAAATAAATTTCGAATTGAAAAAAATGAAAAATTATTTGTGAAAAGAAATTTAAAGTGATAAAATCACAGTTTGATTCTATCTTTGTATGTGTAATCATATAATAAATTTGTATAGGTGTATTACACACACATACATACATACATTGCGATTTAAAAAAGATAGACGGGATATTTAAATAAATCTTAAAAATTTGTACAAAATAAATTAAATGTTATTTTTATACAATTTTCGTTGTTTTTTTTTTGATTTTGATTTTCTTATTTCCACAAATAATACTCGTAATAGTAGTATGCGATGAGGGCATAGAGCGGTGTGGTGAAATACTAATTATGGCATATAATTTACGTACGTAAACACTACCTCTCGTATAATACATATGGAAAAAAATATCAGAAAGTAAATGCTTTTGACAAATGACCTTAACATTAAAGGAAAGCATTAAAGCAAAACGAGACATAAATTTAAATTAGGGAAAAAAAATATTACACATCTTTGTAGTGAAATTATTCAAAAAACAATTACATTTTATCGATAACAAATATTTTTGCATACTAAATATTTTTTCTTAAAGAAAAATTTTGTTTTTAGTTATATATATAAAACTTTTAAAGATATCGATAATTATTTCTATAAAAAATTTCCATAGAAAACTTATCGATATCGATAATATTTCTGTAGAAAATAGAAAATTTACTTCTGTAGAAAATTTATCGATATCGATATTACTTCTATAGAAAATTTATCGATATCGACAATTGCTTTTATAGAAAATGTATCCACATCGACAATTACTTCTATAGAAAATTTATCGATATCGATAATTGCTTCTTTAGAAAATTTAATGATATCGATAATTAGTTATAAAGAAAATTTATCGATATCGATAATTGCTTCAATAGAAAATTTATTTCATATATCGATAATTACTCCTTTATAATTTTTCATGATTTTTTCTATAGAAAAATCTATAATTTTTTTATAGAGAAAAAATCGATATTTTTTTATAGAGAAAAATCGATAATTATTTCTATAGAAAAATCGATAATTATTTCTATAGAAAAATCGATAATTATTTCTATAGAAAAATCGATAATTATTTCTATAGAAAAATCAATAATTATTTCTATAGAAAAATCGATAATTATTTCCATAGAAAAATAGATAATTATTTCTAAAGAAAAATCGAAAATTATTTCTATAGAAAAATCGATCATTTTTTTTATAGAAAAATCGATAATTTTTTCTATAGAAAAATCGATAATTTTTTCTATAGAAAAATCGATAATTTTTTCTATAGAAAAATCGATAATTTTTTCTATAGAAAAATCGATAATTTTTTCTATAGAAAATTCGATAATTATTTCTATAGAAAAATCGATAATTTTTTCTATAGAAAAATCGATAATTATTTCTATAGAAAAATCGATAATTATTTACATAGAAAAATCGAACCATAAACGTAATTTTATTGTTTTACATTTTTTAAACTATTTTTTTTTTTTGTTATTATATATTCTATAATTTTTTATTAATTTATTTTATATTTGTTTTATCTTTTTAGAGCACCCGCCATTATGAAATATTCATTACACTGAGAAGAGGTGCAAAAACGGTAAGTGTTTGATTAAAATACAGTGCTTGATAAATATCTACATACCAATCTTATTCATAACAAGAAAGTTAATATATATAATTTATATAAAAAATTCATCACTTTCATTCGAAAAATTTTAAAAAGTCATCTTGTCATATTTAAATTAAGTAATTAAATTATTTTTATAGAAAAATCGATAATGATTTCTATAGAAAACTCGATAATTATTTCTATAGAAAAATCGATAATTATTTCTATAGAAAAATCGATAAAAACCGTATTATGGTAAGATGGACATAAATCGGTCTGTTTTTTATGTTTCTTCCGTATAGTATTAAATCCCCATTGGCGTCTGTGCACCACAGTGATTCAATTAGTTGCGATTGATATATTAAGCATCGTGTCAGATAACTCCGCTGATAGCTAGTATCCTTCCAGTTTCACAATTACCTACTGGTGATACGATTTTTACTCTTGTCGATCAATTGGCTCTTAGTCTGGGATCGACGATATATACGACAAACATAAGTGCCATTTCATATCTACCGTGAAGTGAGGGTATTGCTTCTAATGCTTTTATAGGTTATGTCCTTATAGCATAACAAATTCTTTAAACCTTCTGAATTATTCTAATGTTGCATTTTCTATCGATCTATGTGTATGTCCATCCATAAGTTAGTATGGGTATAAATACAATTCGGGTGAGCTAGATTGTCATTCTTATAGTGAAATTCCATTTGTGGGCAATTGGTAGACTTCAGCTGTTCTATCCATCAGATCCAGATCGCATTCTAATTTCGTTTCCCTTTATAGAAATTTTATCGAATTTTCAGTAGAAAATTTATCGACTTTTCTATGGAAAATTTATCGAATTTTCTACGGAAAATTAATCGATTTTTCTATAGAAAATTAATCGATTTTTCTGTAGAAAACTTATCGATTTTTCTATAGAAAATATATCGATTTTAGTCTATAGAAAATTTATTGATTTTTCTATAGAAAATTGATCGATTTTTATATAGAAAATGTATCAATTTTTGTATAGAAAATTTATCGATTTTAGTCTATAGAAAATTTATCGATTTTAATATAATCTAGTTTTACTATAGTCTATAGAAAATTTATCGACTTTTCTACAGAAAATGTATCAATTTTTCTATGCGAATAATTATCGATTTTTCGTTGGAAGATTTATCGATTTTTCTATGGAAAATTTATCGATTTTTCTTTGAAAAATTTATCGATATTTCTTTCTAAAATTTATCGATTTTTCTTTCTAAAATTTATCGATTTTTCTTTGGAAAATTTATCGATTTTTCTATGAAAATTTTATCGATTTTAGTCTATAGAAAATGTATCGATTTTAGTATAATCTAGTGTTACTATAGTCTATAGAAAACTTATCGACTTTTCTACAGAAAATTGATGGGTTTTTCTATAGAAAATTGATCGATTTTTCTATAGAAAATTGATCGATTTTTCTATAGAAAATTGATCGATTTTTCTATAGAAAATTGATCGATTTTTCTATAGAAAATTGATCGATTTTTCTATAGAAAATTGATCGATTTTTCTATAGAAAATTGATCGATTTTTCTATAGAAAATTGATCGATTTTTCTATAGAAAATTGATCGATTTTTCTATAGAAATTTATCGATTTTTCTATAGAAATTTATCGATTTTTCTATATAAATTTATCGATTTTTCTATATAAATTTATCGATTTTTCTATAGAAAATTTATCGATTTTTCTATAGAAAATTGATCGATTTTTCTATAGAAAATTTATCGATTTTTCTATGGAAAATTTGTCGATTTTTCTATGGAAAATTTATCGATTTACCTATAGAAAATTTATCGATTTTACTATAGAAAATTTATCGATTTTCCTATAGAAAATTTATCGATTTTCCTATAGAAAATTTATCGATTTTCCTATAGAAAATTTATCGATTTTCCTATAGAAAATTTATCGATTTTTCTACAGAAAATTTAAAATTAAATTTCTATGGAAAATTTATCGACTTTTCTATGCGAAATTTATAGATTTTTCTATGGAAAATTTATCAATTTTGCTATAGAAAATTTATCGATTTTCCTATAGAAAATTTATCGATTTTCCTATAGAAAATTCCTGTAGAAAATTTATCGATTTTAGTCTATAGAAAATTTACCGATTTTCCTATAGAAAATTTATCGGTTTTTCTACAGAAAATTTATCGATTTTTCTATGGAAAATTTATCGATTTTTCTATAAAAAAATTTATCGACTTTTCTATAAAAAATTTATCGATATTTATTATTTTCTATAGAATTTATCGATATCAATTATTTTCGATATTCGTGCACAATTGTGTTCGACGTTTAGAGCGTGTTGCACTCTTCCGCATAGGTGGTTCGCATTTTTATTCCACGTAATTCTGACTGGTAAAAATCCTTCGTTGATTAATATCTGCAGGAATTGCAAGGTAATGCAATTTTATTGTAATTTTATTGAATTGATGAATGAACTAAATTGGAAGGGGATATTTGAATTGCAGAAATTGTAACTGAATTGCAAATTTAATTGTATTCCAGATGTTAGACGAAATTGAAAATCTTACAGGCCTATTGAGTGAAAGATTTTTAGCTGAAAAACAGTAACTTACTAGCATAAATAGCAGAGACTTTTATAGATTTTTCCTTCTATTATTTTATTTAACATTTCTTAATACAAATTAGCTCAGCTGTTGCATAATTCTCAAATAAAAGCTTCACCATAAATTACCGTCTCACTATGATGAACTTTTAATCAAAAATGAAAAGAAAATCTTACTCATTTTATCTCATTTCTTAGGCTCAGCAGGCATGTACATGTGCATATGGACCCATCCATATGTCTTAGAGAGTCTGTAAGAAAATTTAATAAAAATAAATAGACTCTCCATTTCTCTTTCGCTATGTTATATTCTATTCAAACTATTTTTTTTTAGTTTTTTGATTATTTTTTATAATTTTTTTCAATTACTTACTCGTACTATGTAGTTTTCTTTGACAAATTTAATTGAATGTCTTCTTATTTAAGTGAATAGATAGAATACAACAATAATAGTATCAACAACAATAATAATAATAACAACAACAATGAATAGAATTTACAAAATCTCTTGCTCCTATGGAAGAAATATACAAAAAAAAGATCAAATTATTGTTGAATTAATCAAATCAGATAAAATCACGATATTACGAAATGACAATTTATCGATTAAATTCTTTGCGTGTATGTGTGTGTAAAAACTTTATAAATTCTTAATAGGATAACAAACAATTTTAGGCGGACGCCTCCGCTATGAAATTTTTCTAAGAGAACAGCAGCCTGAAGCGCCTAATATCGTGATAATCATGGTACCCGGAAAGTTTCCCTCGATTGTCAGTAAGCTCATACATACGTACATAATTGATCATTACAATCCATTAGTCAGGATTACAACCTAGCTTCTCACACCCCTGATGTTTTATGTGTTACTTTTATACATGAGTGGCGGAACCAACAGTTTAAAGTCGATCCCGAAACAACAGATTTTTGAGAAACTTTTTCATGGCAATTTTATTTGCTCTCAGAGTTTTTGCCATAAATCTGCTGGAGAGGAAGTCGCCGAAAAAGTATTTTTCCATTTTTCGTTTTGTTGCAGATGTCTGACCTAGGGTTTGAACCGAGGCCTCACGTCTAATAAGCCAACACACTAACTACTAGACCACGGCGACAGTCATCAAAAACTCTCTTCTTGGTTGTCTTGACATTTATTCCAGTAAAACGTAGTTAAACCTTTTCTCCAGGAGATGTAAACTAACGAATTCCACACTGTCCTGGTTTAATAACGGTGCTTCCATATAAATATGGTATAAAACCAGTAAAACCTAGCTAAACCTTTTCTCCAGGAGGTGCAAACTAGCGAATTCCATTCCGTCCTGGTTTAATGGCGGTGCTTTCATATGAACATAAACAAAACCATGCTATTCCGCGGCTGAACTGGCGAGAGAGAGACTGCGCTGCTATGTGTGGATATAGCGGATGAGCCAGTAATACCTCTAATGGGATACCCCATTGGCCTGATAGACCAATGGATGAAACATAAAGTTCTTGTGTCATGATGAAATAGGGACCAGAATAGATCGTTTCAGGACTCATTGGTTTCTAAGCCTTGGTAGAGAGTATCTTAATAGGATGATGAAATAGGGACCAGACTAGATCGTTCTAGGACTCAATGGTTTCTGAGCCTTGGTAGAGAGTATCTTAATAGGATGATGAAATAGGCACCAGACTAGATTTTTCCCGGGCTCATTGGTTTCTGAGCCTTGGTAGAGAGTATCTTAATAGGATGATGAAATAAGGACCAGTATAGACCGTTCCAGGTCTCAATGGTTTCTGAGCCTTTGTAGAGAGTATCTTTATAAGATGTCTGACTGGCGTTGTACTCCGAAAGTGTGAACTTGTTTGTGGAAATGGCTGGCTGATGACATCACAATCTGATATTCTTTCTTCCCCATTTCATCTTTGTTCGTCTAACTTTCTGTTTGATGGCTGTTTCTGATTCTTGTCCGGGTTCACATTCAGACCACACTTGGTCGTGCTGTGAAATTGTATGCTATGTTCAGAGTGTTTTCCAGCCTCTAGCATAGATGCGCATTAACAGAATTAACACATCAACGTCATCGTAGAATGTTTGACAGCGCTATGTAACCAAAGATTAGGAAATTTGGCAAATGCTAGGTATCTTGGAATTCTCAAACGATGTTTATACACGTAAAAATGGATTTCAGTATCCGGCTTGGGAGTCGCCTCTACAGAGTTGCACTGATATTTGCAGATTATGTACGCAGCTACCAAAAATACTGGAACACAATCTTCGATTCAACCTCTTTAAGAGATTAAGAAGCGCTCAAATGTTATTTTAACTGTCAGATAATGTTGTTTATATTTTGTTCTTTGTACCTGTCATCCAAATCGAAATGAACATGTTTTTCCGGATAACCACAATGGACCTTTTGCTGGCCTATTGATGGTGGCGTATTTCAGCAACATTCATATCCAAACCTAACCTAACCTGTTTGCAAGAGTATGCAGAGCAATGCTGATTTTTCGAACCCAGTTTTCTTCAGCTGTGAAGCTGTATTTATGAAACAAGCGAAATTTTCACTTATAGTCTTAAACATTGTGGTCTGTAAGTGATATTGTGCCCGTATTTTTCTGAAAACAAACCTAAGAGAGAACCCTTATCCATTCAGAGCCCTGAGCCCGTCTGATAATCGACCTTTTCGGATTGCAAAAAATTATCATAAAGAGCACAGATTGTGGTTTCAACTAGAGGTTGCCAGGAGCCACACAACGTGAACAATTTGCAGGAGAAGTTTTCAAAAAGAGTAATTTGATGTCAACTTCTGTTTACAAAGCTCATGGTATTTGGCTTCGCAAGATATACCGCTCAAGACATACGAAAAAGTCGACTAAAACTACCTAAAAATCGTTTGCTGTCACCAATTCTGCAACCTGAAATGGTACATTTTGAATACACGTAGGCTTGATACTATTTAATTAGAGTCTCCAAACATGAAATCGCCGTAGTCTAATAGATAGTGTGTTGGCTTATTAGACGTAAAGCCCGGGTTCGTATCCCAGGTCAGATATCAAAACGAAATATGAAAAAAAAAAATATTCCTTAGGCGACTTCCTCTCAGCAGATTTCTGCCAAAATCTCTGAGAGTAAATAAACCTGCCATGAAAGAGTTTCTCAAAAATCTGTCGTTCGGAGTAGACGTTAAACTGTAGGTCCCGCCATTCACGTACAAAAATAACGCACACAACATAAGTGGTGTGGGAAACTAGGCCGTAATCCTGACTGAAGGGCTGTAATGGCCAATTATGTATGTATGTATGTATACGAGCATAAGTGTCAGAAAATATTCTCTAATACCACCCACCTTTACCGTTAATTCTAAACTGAATTCAGTTCTTAACTTTCATTACCTCTTTCTGTCCGCACTCCCTTCTAAATGTGTATCAAATTTCTTTTGAAACGAATCAATCTGTTTTTATACCCAATCCAGCACAACCTATTGCCAATCGACAACGCAGCAGTGGATCACAAAACATCATTAGGTTACCCGTTCCATCCCATACCATCCCAACCCATATTTTAATTAAAGCGTGTGTGTTTGTTGAGCAACAATAAACAAAAACAAGTGCTTGTTATACTTTATTTAAATGGAATTAAATAATAAACAGAAACAACAACAACAACAGAAACAGAAAGAAACAATAATAACAACCGACGCACGTTCATGTCACGAATGCTGGGCATTATAAACAAAATCAAAAAAAAAAAGAGAGAAACCAGAGAGAGAGAGAGAGAGAGAGAGATCACAGGCATATTGTAACAAATATCGGCAAAGGTCAAAAATATCTAGAGAACGTTCCGAGACGAATTGTAGTCCACAGTCGCTAGAAGGAAAATTTTCTGGTAATTAAGTGAACAAATGCAACGTCATTACAAAATTATGTACCAAATGAACGTGATTATCAACTGATCGCCATCATTCATGATGATGACGATGTGGCGATGATGCCGTTGTGATAATGATTGAAATATGGGGATGGGTTTGCGACAAAAATAATTTTTAAAACACAAACTTGTTGCAGGTTTTATAGATACAGTGGAACGAAAGAGTTTAAAGAGTGTTCACGTGGTCACGTGATCTTTCCAGTGAGGACAGTTTATTAGGATGATTATGCCACAATGTTTAGTGAGAAAAGACGCTGGTGCTTGCCTCAATACATCGGGCATTCGGTGTATATTTCCAGAGAATATGGAAAGGAATCAGGGTTTACATTCTAGTAGTATTTGGATTGAATAACGGTGTCTAAATCCTCGTTTATATAGCTAAAGAGGAGCGGATAATACACCAGTACCATCGAGTAAGGGTATAAAGAATTATCACGCCCAAGGATCTGCCGGTAGCTGCAGGAGGAGCACAATAATCAGCCATTTTAAGTCAACGTAAACTGCGTTACTGGGTGTTGCCTTCACGGCGTTCTCTTAAGGGTAACAGATCACCTTCTCTTCACTTTGTTTTGAAACTAATTACTACCAGACGACGGCCTGTTTATTGGCTTTTTGAAGTCTTTTGCTGATATTCTAATTCTCGAAGAGTTTGCAATCGCTGTATACGTTTGAGCTGTAGTTGACCGTGTTGTACTGGAACTTATATTATCTAGTGATCAGCATGCCCCTCGAATCCACTGTACATTTACCTCCAGAATGGTTTCTGTTCCCCCTCTTTTAGGGAATTTTAAAAGAAGCTTTGAGCTGAGCAGAGAAAAATTAAAGCTGAAAATTTAAAAGTGAAAAAAAATAAGTAGTGAAAAGCCTAATAAGCCAGGATCCATTTTAACGGGTATTACTACCCCTTTCTACAAATCCAGATTACCCTCAATGTCGACGAAAGTTGCCACACAGCTGTTTATGGAGAAGGCCCTCGTATGGTTTTATGTCAACTCCTTGTAAGAAGTTTTTTTTTTCTTCCTCGAAGGGTATCCGCTAATCAATACTCCCCTTGGACACTACTTATATTAGTTGTCAAACCTCTAAACTGCTCTAGTTATTGGAGAGATTTTTTAAATTGCTCCGCGAGTTTTTCTCTAAATAGCGTGAAGTGGAGTTAAATGTAAAAGCTATGGAGACGGGAGGGAGCAGCTTGGACCTGTTCTTCGATTGATGTCCCTTCCATGACTGTTGTCACGGGGAAGAACGGTTAAGTTGTTGATCACCTCGTAACCACAAGCTTTCTAGCTCCTCAGTTATGATGTTTGATAGGATTAGGCCTCCCCTGTACCATTCACGCTTTTGAGAGGGCTGTTTACAGAAAACTAGGTGGTAGATCGTTAGTTTTAGCGTGCTAATAACATAGTGGTTAGTGTCACCGGGTGCTACCACTTTACTTATCGGACTCTTAGTCGCATACTACTTATTGGTACAACACAGTTGTGGATGGGTCTTTGGAGATTATGAAGCTTTTTTCCGAGAGGTTCGCATTTTATGCTTACAGCCGCTAAGCTAGAGACTAGCATAAATCATCAGCAGCTTACTATGGACAGACTGGTCCATACGGTCTAGAGAAGAAGAGAGATGCGGTTTGTTTGAAACAGACGCTCACAGCTAAGGGGCACTTCATAATTAGTGTTTAGCTAAGACCCCCTTTGACAAATGGGTATTAACTGAATTAGAGAGACATTCATGTATGTAATCATTGATTAACTGAAGAGCTTATAACTTATTAAATAGGCCTCTAATTGCCAATATGCATTTCATAATACTTTCTTCACTAGTTTTTTGTTCTCTTGGGCTCCACTGTAAATAATTTAAACGTAAGAGATATAAGAAATACCCGCAAATCAACAACAAAAACAACAGCGGCAACACCTACCTCTCCCCTAAATGATTGACCCGCATTATGTGATAAAAAAGAAAAACTCGAAATATTTACAAATATTTTGTAATGCTTCTGCCTCTTCTTCTTTTTTTTCTATGTTGGAAAAATTCAAGAAAACATACACATGCTCACACACATAGAAATTATTTAAATTGTGTGGCGTTTTTTTTCTTTTAATTTTTTATGATTTTATTTTTATTATTTTAAACAAATACGAAAATACAACAACAGACACAAAACAAAAAAAACAAAAAAAAATTCTTTTCAATTTTAAAACTCAGCTTCCAACTATAGAGCAGAGCTTAAACACATTTAGTTTAGAATAACGGGGCGAATACTCAACAACCAAACAACCAAGTGCAGCTTAGAAAAAAAAAATATAGAGGAGAGAAAAAAAAAACAATTTTAGAACGCATAAAAACGAAATAAATTTAAATTTTTCAAAATGAAAACGAAAAACCATTTTCAAGTTGTAAATTAAAAAAAAAATAATTTTTTTTCTTTATTTCAAAATATAATTACAGACTGAAAGGGATTTTCCTTCAAGATCAAAAGAAAAAAAATAAGAAGAAAACACGCTAAAACGCAACATTTTTCAAATTTATGCTCGGCTTTACTTTAGTATTTGAAAAGAAAGAAAAAAAACAGGAGAAGAGACAGTGTTATACAACAGAACACAATAAGAAAGTGTGTGAGTAACGGTATATTAGTGTGAGATTGAGATTTTCGGAAAGTGAGCAAGAAAAATAACGATGAGATCGTTCATCGGTTCTATTGTGTTTCTATGAGTATCACATGCACACATACATACATACATCCATAAGTTTGAAAGAGCATCAATAGAGTGAGAGATTATGAGAGTGTATAAGTCTTCCTATTGTTTAATAAATGCTGTTAATATAATGCATTTTAAATAGTATTTGTTGTTGTGTATGTGTTTTTACGGTTTGTTCTCGTGTGTGTGTATTTTTTTTTCGTGATGCCAAATGAATTGTCGTTGAGCCTAAGCTTAGTTTATGACGAGCGGTGTTGAAAATATCAACTAAAAAAACGTTGAAACGCGCTTACACGGGCAATTTTCAAAAAGAAAATTTAATTTTTCTTAATTTTTTTTTTTGGAAAATTATAACAATAACAACATATATATGCGTTCACCAAAAAAAGAAAATATTTAAAATTAATTTAAAAAAAAGGAAAATTTAATACAAATTAAACGAAAAAAAAACGACGCCTAAAAAAAATTAAAAAATTATTAAAAAAAAAAATTAAATAAATTATAAAAATAAATCAATGAAATCCATTTAATAAAAAAATTTAAAAAAAAAATTAACGAATTTACTGTACAAAACATCTTTAACAAAAAATGGCGGATTATTGGGTTTTAATCAACTCTGCGGGTATATAAAATTTTTTTATTTTATTTAAATTAATAAATTAAAAACAAGAAAATAGTCAAAAAAAAGTCTTTAACATAACCTATGTTTATCAACCCCTTCTTCCATTAAAAAAAAAACACTACCAGGCGTATACGTAATATTATAAATAATTTCGTATAAAATAGTAGCAGCCGTTTTTTATTTTTATTCACTGAAGCATTAAAATGTTTAAATAAATTTGTTTTGCTTTAATTGTAATAAAAACAATAAAAAGTAAAAAAAAAATATGATAAAAAAGAAATAAAAATGAAATAAAATAAAATACGAGTAGCAAGAGATTTATTCACAATTGTTGCTTTTACTGTGTAATTAAAAACTTTGTTTAGAATGAATAGAAATTGTTCTGTGTTTTGTTTTTTTTTATTTATTTGTTGTAATTTAAATCAAAATATAGTATATAAATAAATAAATAAATAAAAATTACAATTATTTGTAAACAAATACTATTTAAATGTGCTGCAAACAACAAATATTTGTATCAGGGAAATAAATTTGTGTTTACTTTACCGGTGCAAATGTAAACACGTTGTAAAGTTTAAAAAATAAATTAAATTCATCATCAAATTATAATTTAAAAAACAAATTTTTTCTCAAAAACAAATGCTTTTCCCTTTGAAAATTTTAATAATAATAATACGTGTATGATCACTGACAAATGACCCTTTGTTCTTGAACTTAAAGGGATATTTTTCCAGAGTTGATTCATTTAATTTTTATTACTTAAATTGTACTAGATGGGATCAAAAGATTACTCCTCTCTGTTTCCTAGTGATATAACGGGGCTGACGTTTAAGCCAGATTGGCTACTGAGTTTACAAGTTTGTTTAGCAATCTGTTGAATATACAGTAAGCGTCAAAAGTGAGTAAACACCACTGAAGTAATTAATTTTCTTAGGATAGCAAGAAAAGTAAATGAGAATAGTCGAATAAACTTCCAAAAATAAACAAGTTTATCTATTACTTATAAAATGTTAAAACAAAATCAACAATTCATGATAAAGGAACTTTTTTATCATTAAGACCATAATCGAAAATTTAAAATTATAGTGGGTGTTGACTCACTTATGGCGCTCACTGTAAGTACAGGCGCCCACTATACTTTTCCCTCCATTATAATCATACGAAAGGATGGTTACTGGACATTAAGGCAAACGAAATCGAATTTTTTTTTTGTCAACCTTTCCTCTTAAACTTTAAGGAATGTTTTTCCATTGAACATAGCATAAAAGCAAAGGACCTCATGATTCATTTCTTAATGTTTTATTAATTAAATTGTACTAAATGATCCAATGATTAGTCCACTGTATCCCAGTGGTATGATAGCCAGATTGGCGATATAGCTACTCGCAGTCACCTTAACTAGATCAGGTCTCCTCATAACTCGTCTAGGCTTAAGTGGCATCAAAAACTGCGCCCAGTAGGTAGCATGTGGCGATTTGTAAGTCAACTTAGAGCGGAATAAATTAGGATCACCCCGGGGTTCAAGCTTTTCAGCTAACGGGTGATTGATCTGCTGGCACAAGTCTTAAGATCATTAAACGTCAACTTTTCATTGTCCTTGTAAATATTTTTGTCCTAATTTTTTCTCGCAGATGCTCTCTGAATTTTCTCTAGTTTTTGTTATTGATGAAGTCGCCGTTGTCTAGTAGGTAGTGTGTTGGCTTATTAGACGTAAAGCCAGGGTTCGAGCCCCAGGCCAGACATCAAAATAAAATACAAAAAGTATTTCTTCGGCGACTTCCTCTCAGCAGATTTCTGGAAAAAACTCTGAGAGTAAATAAAAATTGCCATGAAAAGTTTCTCAAAAATCTGGCGACTTTAAACTGGTAGGTCCCACCACTCATGTATAAAATTAACACACACAAAATAAGTGGTGTGAGAAACTAGGACGTAATCCTGACTGGAGGGTTGTAATGACCAATTATGTATGTATGTAAATGATCCACAGTATCCCAGTACTATGATAGCCAGATTGGCGATATAGCGATTTACTCGCAGTCACCCTAACTAGATCAGGTTTCTCATAACCCGCCTAGGCTTAAGCATGTGGAGATTTTTAAGTCAACTTAAAATGGAATAAATTAGGATCTCCCCGGGGTTCAACTATCAGAAGTTATTGATGATACCTGCCATCTGCGGCCGCAGGAAGGTTGGGATTTTCGGGAGTATAAGCCCTCTTAAATTTTATAAATTCGAACTCCGTTTATTGTTACTTTATTCAGCTTGTGATTAAGTTCTGTAGCTGATTTATGTTCTCGTTGCCACTACTTTTCCCTTACCCGCTACAGTCCGAACTGCAGTGTGTACGTGTCCCTACGTTATGGGGACGAGCCCTCCGCGGTCGGGTGAGGGTGGGTTAGTGTGAGGCCGGGGACGCTCGAAAGCAATGATAAAAATTTTTTTTTGGCAGTTGATCCGAGTTAAAATTTGAACAAGTTGCTCAATTTAGTTCGTGTTGGAACCCATTGATGGTTTAAAGAGAAAGTGATTTAGTGATTGAAAGAGTTAAATGGTAATTACAACCCCTTTAGACAGGACTACGACCTAGTTTCTGATATCACTTGTGTTGTGGGTGTTACTCCGAACGACAGATTTTATTCTACTCCCATAGTTTTTGCCAGAAATCTGCTCAGGGGAAGCCGCCTAAGAAATATTTTTTCGTATTTCATTTTATTAGCAATGTCTGACTTGTGATTTGAACCTTGGCCTCACGTCTAATAAGTCAAAACACTACCTACTAGACTACGCCAACTTTAAACCAAGGCTATGACTTCGATAACAACAAGTACTTTGGGAATCCTGCATCATAAATGTTGGTGCTATAGAAGAGACAACACAGTTGCTTTCTTTATAGCATTGTTGGGGTCATTAAGCCTAACTAAACATTGCGAAAACGATTGTGATAGGTTAATCCCAAATTAAGAACCTTTTTAAATACGCCATCAACTTCTGCTGCTGTTGTTCGCTACTTCCCTAAATAATTAAAAAAAAAATTACAATATGGTGCTGACGAGACGACTCATGATGAGTTGGACAGCTTTGAGAAAAATTTCTGCAAGATGGATGCAATCGACGACAGATGAAAAGTTTGGGTTTCTTCAATCGCAATATTTATGGCTTTTTGCGTTCTTTCCTACATGGACTCATTCTAAGCTTCAAACAGTAGTCAAAATAGTGGATTTATTGGGGCGAATAGGTATCAAAATTTTGTATAATTTAATATAATAAGAGATTGGGAAAGAATTTCCTCTAATTGTATCCAGTAAAGATGTTAGAATGTATTTTATGTGGATATCAGCTCGTCAGATAGAATACGGCACACGTGCACAGCATGTTAATAATAATCGAATCGAAGTACTTGATGTACCTTAGCCAATGACTAAATCAGGAGGCCAGTGTCAACCATTTATCGGTTTTAAAATTTAAGTTAAACTGTATCAGTATAGTGGCGGCAATAACTTGATGAGATTTATCCGCATAGACAAGATCGCTCACATAGTTCCATAGTTCTTAGAGGCCTTGCCAGACCTGGCGTTTTTGAATTTAGAAAGCCATTGTAACATGCGATAAAGGATATTCGAATCAGTGTTCAGATTAGTATTGGAAGTATAGTTTCCACAATATTGTGGTGAATTTCTCAACTTTTTTTTTTCTTACGAAACATTTTAAAGATCAATTCAAATATTTTTTTTTTATTTCACTATGAATCTTAATATCATAATTGGTGCAGCTGTTATTTATTTTATTGACTTATTTTTCTTTTTTTTTTTTTTTTAAGTTCAAACTGCTTTAAATCGCTTTAAAGCGATTTAACGACGTAAAATGAAACCTTAAATTTCAGCTGGAAATATTTAATTTCAGATATTCACCACTAGTGGTGAATATACGTTTCCATGATACTATCTATACAGCTGCTGTATGTACACGTACAAATACATACAAAGTGATTATCTTAAGAAAACATTCCATAAATCTTAAAACACTTTTAAATTGTCCGTCTGTCCTCCTATATGTACATACATATGTATGTCCGTCTGAATGTACACACATACATACTTACGTGCGAGTATATAAAGTAATTGTAGATACATCTGCTGTAGCTTCTTCTATTCTAAGACATAAATAAAGTGAAATAAGAAGAGAGAGAAGTAAAAATACGATATAAAGTGCCAATGATAGTCATGGTGATGGTGACGGTGACGATAATGGTGACGGTGTTGGTGATATGGTGGCGATTATGATTAAGAATATCACACCCAAAGCAATTTACACATAAAACGTTAGAGATAGAGATGATGGATGGATGGATGGATGGATGGATGGATGTACGAATGATAAAGAAAAACTAAACTAAACGAAGCTAACCTAAGCTAAATAGATAAATGGACTGAAGTGTAAATAAGATTCGACCGTATTATCATTATCGTTATTATTATTATTGTGTACAAAGTGACCCAAGTGAACTATTAAAATATCACGTACTATACGTGATTGAGTGAAATAAAAATCAAAGCTGGAAATGAAAAATTACAAATTAAATGAAGGAAAAACAGATTTTTTTTATTACAACACCGCTTTATTTTTTCATTTGTATTGTCTCCAATTTGAACTTTAAATTTGCCCTATATTAACCGTTGTAATGGCGCTCATAATTTCCTAATTTTGTTCAACTATTTCCAGATGACTGTTTAGTCGTTTCAGGAAAATTTACGAAACTGAATTAAAATTTTATTTGGAGCGATAAATGACTGACTGTCATTTAATTCATGCCGTAGTACATTCGTAAACTCCAATTTTGTCGTACGTTTCCCAACATTCCAGCTTGTATTGCCGTAATCTAGTAGGTAGTGTATTGGCTTATTAGACATGAAGCCTCGGTTCGAACCCCAAGTTAGGCATCTCCAACAAAACAAAATATCAAAAAAATTATTCATCGGCGACTTCCCCTCAGCTGATTTCTAGCAAAAACTCTGAAAGTTAATAAAAAATTTGCCATGCAAAGTTTCTCAAAAAAATCTGTTGTTTGGAGTCGACTTTAAACTGTAGGTCCCACCACTCATGTATAAAATTAACGCACACAACATTAGTGGTGTGGGAAGCTAGGTCGTACTCCTGACTGAAGGGTTGTAATGACTAATTACGTATCGCAACAATACCCGCCGTAATGTTGTAGTCTAGGACCAGTATTGTGCCTGATTTGTCCTTATCTATATACACGAAAGATTTCAGGTATTCCCTCATAGGCCTCACCGTCTTATTGAAACCACATATCAAGCAACTCCAATTCTTTCAATTTCATTGCAAAGAGAATTCATTCTTTAGCCGTACTTGTCCATGCGTGGAACAGAGAACTATACTTTCCCTTCTTCTGTTCGTCTTAAAGATGGCATCGAAAGTGCAAAATCTCTTCAATCATAATAATGTATGTGCAGAGAGATGGTTTGATCTGACATTTCTTGTTTGAAAGAGAACCTAGTTTTTCATCTTTTGATGCTAAGCAACGTTGCATTTGTTGCAATCTTCCAGGTCGCCACTTTTCCAATGAAACTTTTTTCCAAATTGATAAAAGGCTGTAAAAGTTCAGCTATGATTTCATAGGATTTCCACTGGTATTTTCTCTATTTGAAGTCGCCTTAGTCTAGTAGGTAGTGTGTTGGCTTATTAGACGTAAGGCCGCAGTTCAAACCCCAGGTCAGATATCAAAACGAAATCTGAAAAAATATTTCTTCGGCGACTTCCTCTCAGCAGATTTCTAACAAAAATTCTGAGAATAAATAAAATTGCCATGGAAAGTTTCTTAAAAATTTGTCGTTCGGAGTCGAATTTAAACTTCAGGTTCCGCCACTCATGTATAAAAATTAACGCACACAACATAAGTGGTATGAGAAGCTAGGTCGTAATTCTGACTGAAGGGTTGTAATGGCCAATTATTATGTATGTATTTCCTCTTTATTATGATGAAGATCTGCTTTAGCGTTGAGACCATGCCCGCCATACTTTATAGGGTACCCCCATTGATGTCTCCTTTAAGCCTATTGCGCTGTCAAAGCTCATAATGCTGATCGGTGTCAACAATACCAATTCTCTGCTCAGCACACTCAAGCTCTGATTCCAAGAATATGCTCTGATTATTCATTCTCATCGTCATAGAATCCACATTTTGATTAAGTGTTCTTTGAATTTACAATGCCATGTCAGAAGACCGATGATCAATCTAAGATTATTTACCTAGCTTCATTCCGCTTCTTCAGGCATTCATTATTTTCAATTTAACCTTAAAATCTACTTCTCATTAGTCAAGTCATGCCTTAGAGGCATAAGATAAAAGGAGGAGTGCATACAATAAGGAATTGGTATCCAATTTGAGCTCAATCTCAATCATGAGCTCGTAAAGCCTTTTTTACAACTAGCTGAGCGTGCGCAAGATTTGAGGTATTAAAACTGGCATTCAGTGCTCAGTGCTTTGGTGAACTGTGAGCAAATATCGTTGTTACTGTGGACACCGGTAGACATCTGTCCTGATTGACAGTGCAATCAGTTACATACATAATTGGCCATTACAACCCTTCAATCAGGATTACGGCCTAGCTTCTCACACTGTTACACTTCTCAATCTGTTACACTAAGGTATTATTTGTTACACTAAGTTGACCTCCCTTCAGATTTCTGTGGTCCATATATTAACAGAGACTTTTGTATAGACTACCCGATCACTGCAGTATTTTCCAGTAGGTGTTCATTGGAATATTATTAAAAGCGGCACAACGCTTATTGGGTTGTGCGACAGCTAGGGTACAATCAAATCTCTCACAAACGTCAGCTCTATATCCATCTTTGTCTATTATTATTCAAATCTCATCATTCAAATTTAACTCTTATATGGGTTTCAGGACAAAGGTATAACGTCGCAAATGGCTTATGAACTGGCCAGGACTGTTAAAGAGCTCACAATCTCGGATTACCTCTCTAGTCCTGTTTTAGAGAGGATATCTAATGGATTGATATGGATAAGAAGAGAACTGATAATCTAATTCCTTCAGTCAGGGTTACGACCTAGTTTCTCACACCACTTATGTTGTGTGTGTTAATTTTATAAATTAGTGGCAGGACCTACAGTTTAAAGTCGACTCCGAACGAGAGAATTTCAGAATTTTTGCCAGAAATCTGCTGAGAGGAAGTCACCGAAGAAATACTTTTTGTATTTTGTTTTGATGTCTGGCCTGGGGCTCGAACCCTAGCTTTACGTCTAATAAGCCAACACACTACCTACTAGACTAAGGCGACTGGCAACTGATGCTTTTCTTTCATTAAATCGCATGACCATCCTTTGTGGTTCTCACAGACCACTTGCCAATTGGAAAGAATGTCGAGAGAATTGCCATTCCCCAGAATTACTTCTGCGGGGTCTGTGGCTCATGTATCTGGCGTAAGCGCAACTAAAGAAAAACTTCAAGGACCGTCCACCACCTAACCTATTTCAATGTAAAATGAACGATGAGTGTAAAATAGAGTGGCGGGGGGATATTTGGAAGTTTTTGCGTCCTCTACTTATTAAACAGAGGCAGCATGAGGTAATACTTCATCTGTTCTGGGGGGTTACTCTCTATTGCGATGCGAAAGCAAGTTCGATGCGTAAGTTAAATGCGTTAAGAGTACAATTTGGTATTCTGTATCGCTTACGCAAAAACTTTCGCAAATTTTGTTGAAAATGATGCCAGATTTGCGCAAGGGAACGCATAATTAAAATACGAAGGCGTAATAAAGAGTACCAATAATTCGATTACGTACCATTTTCTTTTCGCATCGCAATAGATAGTAACCCCCCTGCTCTTTCACATCGAAAAATATGCAGATTTTCTACTTAACGGCAGTCATGGCATAGTAAATGTCTGAGAAGGTGTTTCAAGGATCCCACCGTCTTCGACCATTATAGAGGAGGGAGGGAGCTCTTTCTAGGGCCCTGCTATAA
The DNA here is from genome assembly GCA_932273835.1 of Sarcophaga variegata. Taxonomy (NCBI): domain Eukaryota; kingdom Metazoa; phylum Arthropoda; class Insecta; order Diptera; family Sarcophagidae; genus Sarcophaga; species Sarcophaga variegata. Next base: position 10,223,200 of record OW026358.1, read on the forward strand.
AACGGTAATTCTGTACTCAAAAGTGAAGACAGTATTCATTCGAATTCTTACCCATTCTGACGAGATAAAGGCAACAGGGCTACAGACGTCTTGTATTCAAGTACAACTTTCCAGGATTAACCTTTCGATTAACCCTAACATCCACCGCTTTCGACCATTATAGAGGAGGGAGGGAGCTCTTTCTAGCGCCCTGCTATAAAACGGTATTTCTGAACTCAAAACTGAAGACAGTATTCATTCGAATTCTTACCTATTCTTACGAGATAAAGGCAACAGGGAGTACATATATTTTGTATCCCAGTACAACTTTCCAGGACCCCCATATTCTATATTAACTCTAACATCGACCGCTTTCGACCATTATAGAGGAAGAAGTTCTTTCTAGGGCCCTGCTATAAAACGGTATTTCTGAACTCTAAAGTGAAGACAACATTCATTCGAATTCTTACCCATTCTTACGAGATAAAGGCAACAGGGCTACAGACATCTTGTATCCAAGTACAACTTTTCAGGACCCACACATAACATCCACCGCTTTCGACCATTATAGAGTAGGAAGACAGTTCTTTCTAGGACCTGCTATAAAACGGTATTTCTGAAATGAAAAGTGAAGACAGTATTCATTCGAATTCTTGCCCATTCTTACGAGATAAAGGCAACAGGGCTACAGACATCTTGTATCCAAGTACGAATATTCTACAGCTTTCCAGGACCTCCCCCACATTTTCGATTAACCCTAATATTCACCGCTTTCGACCATTATAGAGGAGGGAGGGAGCTCTTTCTAGGACCCTGCAATAAAACGGTAATTCTGTACTCAAAAGTGAAGACAGTATTCATTCAAATTCTTACCCATTCTTACGAGAGAGGCAACAGGACTACAGAGATCTGGCGTCCAAGTACAACTTTCCAGGACCCCCACATTTTCGATTAACCCTAACATCCACCGCTTTCGACCATTGTAGAGGAGGGAGGGAGCTCTTTTTAGGGCCCTGCTATAAAACGGTATTTTTGAACTCAAAAGTGCAGGCAGTATTCATTCGAATTCTTGCCTATTCTTACGAGATAAAGGCAACAGGGCTACAGATATTTTGTATCCCAGTACAACTTTCCAGGACCCCCATATTTTCGATTAACCCTAACATCCGCCGCTTTCGACCATTATAGAGGAGGGAGGGAGCTCTTTCTAGGGCCCTGCTATAAAACGGTATTCATTCTTACGAGAAAGACAACAGGGCTACAGATATCTTATGTCCAAGTACGAATATTCTACAGCTTTTGAGGACCCCCCCCCCACATTTTCGATTAACCCTAACAGTGGATGTTGCATAAACAGTTTCATTTAATAATTGAACAAAAACTAATAATTATCGTGTGTGTTATTAAATAAAATAGCGTGTGCCGCTAAAAACTGTAATATTTTGTGAACAAAAAAGGGCACACAAATGAGAACAATTTCAATTAAAAACTGAAAAAAACATTTCTATTCAAATTCAATTAACGCCTACAAAAATTAAAGGCACGCTAATGATTGTCATCGTATTACTGGTAGAATTAAATGTAAAATTATTAATTTTTTGATTTCATCAAATAATTAAAACAATAAAAATTATTTAGAATTTGTTTGTGTTTTTGTTTTTTCATTTAATTTTCGATTTGATAAATTGAAACGGAAGTACAATAGCGTGTAGCATGTTAGCGACCACATTTTAAGTGAATGAATTAAAAAATTTAAAAACAAAAAATCTGTTTTTTTTTATTGAAATTGAATACGACAAAAATATTTTCATTTATTACACTGTGACAAAATTGTGATGGTTTAATAAAGCATTAAGTCTTATACACATGCTTAATTGGTCATTACATCCCTTGAATCAGGATTACGACCTAGCTTCTCACACTACTCATGTTGTGTGCGCCAATTTTATACGTGAGTGAGTGGTGGGACCTACAGTTTAACGTCGACTCCGAACTACAGATTTTTTGCGAAACTTTTTTATGGCAGGTTTATTTACTCTCAGAATTTTTGCCAGAAAACTGCTGAGAGGAAGTCGCCGAAAAATTACCATGATAAGTTTCTCAAAAATCTGTCGTTCGGTGTCGACTTTAAACTGTAGGTCCCACCACTCATGTATAAAATTAACGCACACAACATAAGTGGTGTGAGAAACTAAGTCGTAATCCCTACTGAAGGGTTGTAATGGCCAATTATGTATGTATGTATGTAATTTGACAGATGTAGCTTCAACAAAATGGCAAATATTATGGCATGCCTTGCAATGCTTTCGATATTAACTTATCGAGTTATTATCACAGTTTCTATGATATTACCTCACACAGAAGTCAGGTTTTCGCAAGTGGTACTGTAATGATCTAATCCGGGTTTCATGCTTAACCTCACCGGCATGCAACACTGTCTTACAGTTTAAACATTTCTTTGAATTGTTCCTCAGAAAGTGATACTCTTGACAATCAGACATTTTCATCAAGAGTTTAGTGGTGAAAGAACCTCATCCTGTTGGCAATTTCTGATTGTGCCGACACTTATTGTTTCGTTGTCAGGATTTGTTTCCGCAGAACGTGTGTGTGGGATCCCCCTCTGGATATTACAGCAACTATGTATGAAATCTGAATGGTTCCCACGGAATCTACAAAAGTCATCTCAGTAGTTCTGTCCCTCTCGTGTGTGTGTGTGTTGTCTAGGATAAATTGGGTAACCTTTTCAGTGCTGCATATCGTATACAGTACAGTCCACAGCTTTCTCAATTGTTTTAAACACCAAAGACCTGTGATTAATTGACGTGAAAGATTTTGAATGTGTAGAGTACCCTTTTTCCCACTTTTTTTTTTGTTGAACACTACACTTTTTCTTCACCTCTACGGAATATATTTATTTGTAGTAAGTCAGAAACAATTTCATCGCAATGTGTTTGCTTGTAACGATAGAAGAATTAATTGCTCTACTATTCAGCTGATCGCTGCTATTCTCAGCGCTTCTTAATATAATCTTGCTATCTCCAGTGCAGAATCTCTTCTCTCACAGAAGTTTCCAAATCTACCATTTCCTATTATATTCTGTAAGTCATACAATCAAATGTATGTATATTGTCTATTGTCTGTTTAACACATAACATTCCTCTTTTCATATTAACATTGAATATGTTTTGTCGACTTTCTTTTTTCACACACATATATACAACAGAGCAGTGTGTGTGTCAGCTACAATCGTTTGTTTACTTAATTATATGTTCGTTCGTTCGAACTAATAACAAAGCCCCGCTTAAAGAAATTCAAAAGTAATTCTCATTTAGTTCATTACTATTTAAGCATAAGTAAAATATATTATATTAGGAGGTTGGGCGGTGGTGTCAACTTGAAACCCTCTGGATCAGGGATGGGAAATTGATCTTAGCAAATTGTACCAACTTTCACAAAAAATTGTACTTTTTTCAGCCCGATTGTACTAAATTAATTTTTTTTCTTTTTTATTAAAAATTAAATAAAAATATAAATGACAATTCATTTTACATATATTTTGTACATACAGTGAGGTGCACAAATGAGTACATGTTTGTATTTTGGACGCTTTTTATTGAATAAAACTAAAATTAATAAAGAAAACTTCAAAAGTTAGAAATCATCAAGCCCTAAGAAAAAAAACGAACAAAGCAAAATCAACTCGCATGTATTCAATTACGCAAGTGTCCATTTTATAATATGTTTGCAAAAACGAAATCAAAAACTATCGTTCTTTTTTCATGTTTTTGCACTACTTTGACTTTTTTAAGAAAATATTAGTTTAATATTAATTACTTAATCTCGTTGAGCGAATATTTTTTGCAACTTATCGAACAAAAATCTATTTCTATTAAAAATTTATATGAAATAAAAACTCTCGAAATCAACTGAAGATAGTACTGTAGCTTTGACTGGAAGTGACCGTTCTACCAGAGAAATTTGAAAACAACTTGGAGTTAGTCAATCAGTAGTCATCAGAATCCAAAAACAGTCTGTTGTTCCCTAGCTTCAAAACAGACGTCGTAAAAAACTACTAACTAATGCAGATGCTCGTTTCATGCTAACAAAAATGAAAAGGAACACATTTTTAACACCCAAAGGAGCTTTTTGGGAATCGGGAAAAGCGTTAGTCGATGGACGGCGAGTAGAGCTCTTAAAGATATTGTCTATGCCTCGGCACTCAAAAAGAAAAAACCTGCACTTTCGGCTAAAAATGTAAAGGCACTGTTAAAGTTTGCCAGAGAACACAGAAATTGGACAAAGTCCCGACCTCAATCCAATTGAGAATTTCTGGTCATTCGCGAAGAGACGCTTGGGACAGTACTGATCAGCCCCAACCAATTTAGGTGAGCTTTGGCAACGGAGTCATCAGGAATGGACAAATATTCCGAAAGAAATTGTTGTTAATTTGGTAGAGAGCATGCTAAGTCACGTAAATGAGGTTTTACATAACAAGGGTCTTTGGACTAAATATTAAAAATACTCGTATTCCGTGAAATTTTGGAATGGTGCAAAATTGAGTACATTCGAGTTATTTTCCTCTTGATTGTTTTTTCTTAGAATTTGATCATCTTAGTTCGGAAATTTATATTATTTTGTTAATTACTAAATACTAAATAAAAAACGAAAAAAATTTTTGAATTGCTTTAACACTTTTATTTTTATGCAATTAAAATTACTCAGAGTACATACATATACTCATTTGTGCACCCCACTGTATATGCGTAAAAAAACATAAAAATTAACACAAAAAAAAGTAAATTGCAGTTTCTATGTACTAAGTACTTGTATATATGTATAATAGGTAAACCTAACAACTTACTTTAATACTTAACTATAAAGGAATACAAAAGTTTATCAGATCCAAACTTTAAATCACTATTTATGATACATTTTTTGCTAGCAAACTATTTGTTATTTCAAAATTGTAGCACCACGAATTTAATGACTTCAATAAATCCCTTGTTTGGATTAATTTGGAGACAGCCGAAGCAAACAGTCTATTTCTCCCTTTGTAGGGAGGAATTAGGGAAATTTTTTAAATAGTGCTAAATAAGTCATTGAGGTGCTATAGGGTTTTTAACTTCCAAATAGTGCTAAAAAAAAAGTACAATTGTACCAACTTTTCCATCCCTGCTCTGGATTATCGCAATAAGGAGGTAAGCTACCAGCCACCAAAACGTGAGATTGGATCCAGCGTTGCCATTTGCCAAGTTTCCCCCTTTTTTTCCAAGTTTTTTTGAAATGCGAAAAAGTTTTCATTAAAATTGTTTTTAACAAAACAAGGTTTTTGGAAAAATTCAAAATTTCAATAAATTCAACAATAACACGAAATATATACATTTTTATATATTTTTTTTATTTGTGTATTTTATTCGTCCCGGGCATAAGTAGCAAAGAAACACTAATAGAGGACACCGTTCTCCGGTGTTTCCTTTAAAAATGTTGATACTTTTGTAGAAAACAAGTTTTTTTGTAAAAAAAAAAAAAAGTTTTTTTTTCACAGAAATAAAAAGTTTTTTTTTTTTTAAAATTGCTGGCAACACTGATTGGATCCCATCTGGACCCCTCTAGCCTTTGATGTGTCTAGTCTCGAAAAACCAGATACTAAGCCAGGTGCTAGTGCACCAGATTCAAAAATGGTGCCATTTGATTAGAGAGACTTGGCGCTGCCACTGCACTAACCGGGGCTTCATTAGCTTTCGACTGACTACAGTCTGACACCCACAATCAGGAGATTATGAAGCCCTTTTCTGGATACTCCGCGATTGTTTTGTTTTTGCTCATAATGACGAAATGGGAGGGTTGCATTTTATTCCTAATTTTTTTTTTTATTTATTTATGTAGAAGCATTTATGAAGTCGCCGTAGTCTAGTAGGTAGTGCGTTGGGTTATTAGACGTAACGCCAGGGTTCGAGTCCCAGATCAGACATCAAGACAAAATTTGAAAAAATATTTCTTCGGCGTCTTCCTCTCAGCAGATTTCTGGCAAAAACCCTGAGAGTAAATAAAATTGCCATGAAAAGTTTCTCAAAAATCTGTCGTTCGGAGTCGACTTTAAACTGTAGGTCCCACCACTCATGCATAAAAATTAACACAGACAACATAAGTGGTGTGAGAAACTAGGTCGTAATCCTGACTGAAGGGTTGTAATGACCAATTATGTATGTATAAGCTGTATGTAAATTCGAGTATGTCGTGGAAATTATTCTTTTAAGCACTTTCAGTAAAGAACACATGAAAGATAAAATCAATAACCTCGTCCTTGACAGCTGCAGAAATTAGTCTGCATGTAAATATCAACAAAGCTAGGGCCACTGCCCCCAAACACTTACTAGAACATCAAAGACACTCCCATCGGAAGTACCATTACATATCGGCAAGAAAATGTTTCACATTCTAACGAGAATTCTAATGGTACACTGCACTATTGGCAGCTTCGCTAACAAGCTCGTTGTGCCGCACCAGGATTACAGCAGAAGCTACCATGATGTGGAAGGAAACGGTATCGGTACAACACCTTTTATTCGAGTGCCCTGCACTTCAGGACGTACGTTATAGGTTTTTGGGTGGCAGAACGTTTGAAGATCTAGGCATGGTGGCTAACGTGCCACTAAGGGTACTGGCCGGTTTCATCCGGAGTTCGGGGTTGTTCAAACCCACCAATAACGGATCACATAACAAGGGGGATTACCTCACACTGGGTAACACAATGGGCCATATGGCCACTGAGTGAACTTGCCTGAGAACGGCAGTGCCTCCTTAGCAGACATAAGCCGAATAACTCATGGCTGAAATTCGAACGAAGTCGTTGCAACGACCAAACAATGCATGTGTTACAACTGCTTTCCGGCATCATTTATAGGCAAGAATTGCCACACCAGAAATGGATTTTTGGCTTAAAATTGTTATCAATAAATGGACTTAAACTAGATCAACTAGGCATTAAGTTCAAGATGGCATTAATTCTCACCAAAAGTGTTCTAGACACACGCATTAGAGAGGTTCTTTTAAAAGAAAGCAGAATAGTTTTGGGGACTCTATACCCGGTTGCAGAACCTTAGCTACGATGACGTCATTTATATTGACTTGGCAGCCGCCTCAATGAGCTTAGTTTACTTTTAGACTGTTTTAACACCAATAATATCTATTGCAACATATAATTACAACTCTTGGTTGACATTTCTCAGTCACCGCGAGAGTATTATGAAGTAGTGAATTTAATTTAAATAGCCTATGGCTATACACGTTCTGGGCTCAAATTCTGTGTGCCCAAGAATGCTTCTTCTTAGGTTCCCAAGCACCAGGCAGAGTTGTTGCTGTGGTCTCCCCTTCTCCTCGTCATTACAGCTTCTCGGGTGTTCACTCCACATGTCTATGTCGGGCTTTGATCTGTCTCAGCTCTATTCAAGTGATTTCAATATCTCACCCATCTGCTAGAAGTGAGTGAAATTTGCTCCTCTATGGAGGGGCACGTATTATTTATCCAGGCCCTTTCGATAAAATGTGTATAACACCATACGTTATGCTCTGATACTAAATTGGCAAAGCGGCAATATTTATAGCTTGAATTGTACTACAGTAATCTGTTAGCTTAGGTTTAAGTCGGAGTGATAGCTCTGATATCACAAAGCTCACTTGAGCACGCATAGCGGCCCGTTGTGATGCCACGAGTGAACGCAGTCCCTGTACTGTAATCTGGTAGTACAAGAGACAATAAAAGATTCAGTTGTTTTGAAAATATTTCACATTCGTCATGATCTGGATGGGTCAGTGAATGCTTGCATGACGTTCTCTGGGAACTGTGGTGTTGTTAAAGTCTCAACCAGGGAATAAACAAAAAAAAAATACTAACAAAAAAAGTATTGAAATGTAGGTGTGGAGGCCCTCCTGAATCTAGCATCACTTAACCTGGGGATACAAAGATGAGGCTGCTATACAGGCAACCTCCTACTAAAGGAAAGAAGGGATAATATAGAGCGGGTTTGAAATGTCTTATAAGGACTTCTCCTACTAAAGGAAAGAAGGGACAATGTATAGAAGCTAGAGCAGGCTTGAAATGTCTTATAAGGACTTCTTCTTGGTATCTAGAATTTATGTATACAACGTCTTTAGGCAAAGGAATGTGAGGTTAAATCCGCACCTTCCTAAAATCATGAGAATCATGGATAAATAACAGAATAGATTGGTGGATTCGAGTAGGCAGTGCTTTCTAACTTAATGTGACCTCGAGAGCCTCCCGAAAAAATTATCCTGGAATTAGTGAAAACAATTTTTTATGACGCTCGTGTTAATTGTAATCGATAGTTGAATATGACCGACTATATTTTCCTTTCTCTCTTTTCTTAGTAATGCAAGTTATTTAATATTTAATTATTTAATTCTCACAAATTATATTTCATTTTCCGTCCACAAATCTGTTTGTTTAACAAGGTTATTAATTTCTAGCCGAAATTAATATTAAAATTGTAAAAATTTATTAATTCATTATCATTATCGTTTTTAAATGAATATTTTTGAAAATATTTTCAAAAAAAAGCAGAAAACAATCCAAAAATATTCCCTCATTATGGCATTGTTGTTGTCAAATGCAATTAAAAGTAAAATTTTAATTGTAACTTTTTCCCAACATTAATTACAGACTCAGAAAACAAAACTTTTGCATTTCTCATCATAAATACAGACGTACATTTGAATAAAGAAAGCAAAACAAAACCAAACAAAATTTCAAAAATTTTTTTTTAAATTATTTTTTAATAAAAATTCATTAAAATGCCCACAAAAACATTTAATTTCTTCAAATGCAATTCAATTCTATTCAATTCAATTCCATTCCACCATTCAATTCAATCATTAATTATCAACGCCATCGTCAGCACATACACAACAGCAGCAGCAGCATTATTATCATCATCATCATTATCATCATCATCATCATCATAGTCGTTGTTCTCGTCGTCGTCGTCGTACAACGATGACAACGTTTATTTTGCAAAAACAAAATACAACTTCTGGCGATTCGTATAGAAACAAATCAATTTCGTGTTGATTCTTCTTCTCATATTTCTTTAATCATGCTTTCATTTGTATACACATGCATATGTGTATACAATATGCATGTCTGTATTGTATACCATCCATTATGGTTGCCTTCGTCTTCGTCTGTATCGGTGTCGGGTTTCAATTCATTCGCTTATCCGTTTGCATGCATTAGAACAGAATAGAACACAGCAATCGTTGTACACATACTCGTAATAATGTTTGTTACCGTTAGTTGTTGTTGCTTTTGAGTTAATTAAGCAATTTAAGATTCATTTAATTGAGAGAGAAAGCATTTCATTTTATGCGATAAACAAATGTACACAAACATACAGGGTGTTAAACAATTTCTAATGACTGGTTTCTTTGTTTTTCTCTGAAGATTTCGATCTCTAAGGCAGATCTAAGTGTCAAGTATTCTCAAATTGACACTGTATCAGTGCACACAAAGCAGTGTGCAACTCAAAAACCATTTCGGCTGATTTAGCTATCTCTGTCGGGTCAGTAGATTATACCACGAACATATCGTGCAAGTACTACTTGCTAAACTCTAATTATACCTCATCTGAACCTATTACTTACTTAATTGGCCATAACAACCCGTTTAACGGATTTCGACCTGCCGCAAAACATCCTTCCAGGCGCCTCTGTTTCTTGCGCGCCTACGCCAGTTGGTTACACCAATCGATGACAGGGCTTCCTCGATTTGGTCCTTCTAACGGATACAAGGTCGTCCTCTTCGCCGACTTCCGCAGATCCCCGCATCAAATACCCGTCTCGCCGGAGCATCCTCCTCCATTCTAACGACATGGCCGAGCCAGCGGAGCCGCTGGGTGTTAATACGCTGCACAACGTCCATGTCGTTGAAGACCTCGTACAGCTCACTATTGTATCGGATGCGGTAATCATCGCCAACTCGCACTGGACCGAAGATCTTACGCGGTACTTTTCTCTCGAACACTCTCAAGGCTGCTGCATCAATGCTTAATAGGGTCCATGCGTCTGCGCCATAATGAAGCACGGGGAGGATGAGCGTCTTGTAGAGTGTTAGTTTTGTTGTATGAGAGAGGTCTCTGCTACTCAATTGCCTATTGAGACCATAGTAGCACTTGTTGGCAAGAGTGATCCTGCGCTTGATCTCCAGACTGACATCATTTCTGGTTGTAACGGCGGAGCCAAGATAGATAAATTCCTTGACCGTATCAAAAGTATAGTTATCGGCCGTAATCTGAGAATCAATACGCCGCGCGTCTCTACTCGTCGATAACATATACTTTGTTTTGCCCTCATTTACTGCCAGACCCATCTTACTAGACTCCCGAACCTGAACCTATTACTTCACACTAAAATTTCAAGCAGCTAAGACTACACTGGCCCCTCAGCTTTGGAGATCCTGTGGAAATCTAAACGAGCGCTTCTAAGCTGTGGAATCTTAAGACATCTCTCCGTCTACTGCAGTTTGTTTCACGCCCTAAGCAATCATCACAAATCATGCTGTGTAAGTGATTTTGAGTAAGGGATCTCTAACTCTTAATATTTCTATCCTCCCTAACAGTCTGGACTCCCTTGATCGTCTTTCGCAGCAATTTTAGGTTGGTATAATATGGGTTCCTGTGCCTGGTGAACTTGCTAACGTAGGCATCTTATAAAAGCTAAACCTCTTCTTACTTCTGCTATACTGTCTATTAGCCACTCATTCCAGTAGTTGGAACAGCCATCCAGTACCTCGGTCTGAAACACACTATAGCAGTCAGGAAAGCAGAGCAGTATCCTCATAATAATCCCTTGCACAGCCTAATTTATTCTTAAGTTTAGAACTCATCGTTTAGATGACAGAACCAGGACCATAGTCTGAGTACGAGTTTTCCGTGCTTAGAATTCTAGCTAGAAATGTCCTATCAAGACCAGGTTCAGACGAGGTTTAATCTAGATCACCTAGAGTCTGTGGATTCTCAGAGTTAATAATGTCACAGCTTGACTGGGTATTAAGTTGCATTGTACATATGTAACAAGTTAGGAACGTTGTCTGACGGTAATTTATGTGGATGCAAATGGAGAATAATAATAGAAAGAAAGGCTTCTGAAGGAATATGGCTTTATCAAGCAGCTTCATTATACAATTTTTACTATTGAAGACACTACAGGATGAAATGTCCCTCTTTTTAAAAGCATCCTTAATGTCTGTCAAGAAAACAGCCGGGGTATAATTCTAATGTTGCATAGGTTCGGTAAGCTGACAGACCCTCCTTGAAGGACAAGGTGCAACATAGGCTAGTGTTTAGGCCAATTTGTAGCACAGCAATAAATATCCAACCCAAGGATTTTCGTGAGAGTTTAGTCAATGATGTCAGAAAAAAGGGCCATGAGGTGAAACTTAATCTCTTCCTCCTCCTACTCAGACTTACAACTATCATCAGAAGTCATATGGAGAATGCCAAGTCTATCGGCATGACGTCCAATAAGAAAGTGGACCGTGAGGGACACAGTTATGTGACGGATGGTCATAAGATTTATGGATAGAAGTGAATCAGTTCTCTTCTTATTCATAGCCAAGCTGCCAAACCATGTTGATGTTGTTGAGATTATCAGCTCCATACCGATCCTAATCATTAGCAATGCAATTTCTGATGCCCTAGAATCTGTATAAGGGTTACGTTTGAAAGATCCGATATTTCTCTGAGAAATTTTCGGCATTCATGGACGTCGAAGAGAGATATTCGTTACGGATTTTCAAAGAATATCTCGCAAACCATCAAACAGAATGCCTGAAGAGCATTTCAGTGGTCGGGCAACCTATATACACAAGTTAAATATCAGAAACCTTAATAAATAATCCTAAACCTGCAAGGATTTCTTCACCTGGTCTAAAAGAACAAATACCCCAATGTATTTAATTTGACCCGTAAAAGGCACACTGCGCGGAGAGTGAAAGTTTTGCGCAATTTTTTACTAATTTCACAGTATGTTTTGCTTTCCTGCATGGATGGTTTGAATTCTTATCTCCCTTACGTCCTCCGCCTAGCAGACTCTGAATGTTTCACAGAGTGTTCTGATTTTCTGCATAGACGGTTTGAATTCATATTCCTCACATATGTATGAGCACGTCCTCCGCGTAACAGACTACAGAATAATGATGACCCACATAAGAGAATCACCTGAGGGAACACTGCTCCGAAAAAGTGAGTGTCGTGCCCAATTTTATACAAATATCACAGTGTTTTCTGCTCTCCTGCAGAGATGATTTAAATTCTTATCCCTTACGTCCTCCGCTTAGCAGACTCTGAATGTTTCACAGAGTGTTCTGTTTTTCTGCATCGATGGTTTGACTTCTTATGTCTCAGACGTATGAACACTTCCTCCGCGTAACAGACTGCAGAATAATGGTGATCCAGATTAGAGAATCACCTGAGGGAACACTGCCCCAAAAAAATGAGTGTCGTGCCCAGGCCTAATAACGCGTTCTCGGCTTAGCAGATCACGGTCATCCACGTGATTGGCGGGGCATTCCTCTCTTAACATTGTCTCTTATAGTTATGTTACGTGCACCACAATTTATCCATCTATTCTGAAACACTCGCAGGATTGGATTATTGTATCGTTCTGAACATAATTGAAGGCCGAATCAATGGAGAAAATGCTTTGTCATCTAGGGACCTCTCTTTGTAGAATATGACTTCGCGCAGAGCGGTCTCCACAGATCTTCCTTTGATAGATTTAGGCACGTTGCCTAAATATCAACCTTTCATCAGATATTTTACTATTTAACATGATATATAGACTTAGCTTTGAGAAGGAGGTTAGACTATAATTGCGTCCTCGGTGTAGCAGAATGTGAATAAAGGTGATCCACCGGAGTGGCGGGGCATTCCTCTCTTCACATTGTCTCTTATAGTATTTATCCATCTATTCTGAAACACTTAATACTCATCGTAGGAATGGATTATTGTATCGTTCTGAACATAATTGAAGGCCGAATCAATGAGAGAAAGAAGAAAATGCTTTGTCATCTAGGGACCTCTCTTTGTAGAATATGACTCTGTGCAGAGCGGTCTGCACAGATCTTCCTTCGATAGATTTAGGCACGTTGTTTAAGTATCAACCTTTCATCAGATATTTTACTATTTAACATGATATATGGACTATGAGGTCCATGGCTTTGAGATCTTTGAGCGTTTGGGATCGCATAGCTATCTATGTTATCGTGTAACAATCCATATCTTAAAAATGTCTCTGTTGTTTTAAAATAAAAACAAAATATTTTTAAATTTAAAGATCGTTATCGTTTGATTTTTTTTTATTTGTTTGTAACTGTATTTTAGTTTCAAATATTTTTTTTTATTGTTTTTGTTGTCGTTTATTACCGCTACATACTACGAATACTTAGTTTATTACTTCCGTTAAGAATCGTTTGAAAAATAACGTTTAAATTTAAGCAAAGTGTGGATAAGAATAGTTAGTGAGTAAGCAAATAAGTGAGTGAGTGAGTGGTGGCAGCGCAAGTGAGTGAGCATTGGATTGGGGGGGGGGAAATTGAATTCTACATGAATTGAATTGAATTTTAAAAGTTTTTCGCTTTTAAAATTAATTTTTATTTTTATTTCATTGTATTGTAAGTACATACGTGCATATGTATGTACTACTAAATTCGTTTATTTAGGTTTTTTTTTTAATTTCTTTCTATTTTTTTTAAATCAATTAAAAATTAAAATTAAAAATAGTAGAGAAAAAAAAGATATTTTAATTGTTTAAAAGTAGCGCCGCCACCGCCTCAGAATGGATAATTTAAGTTTGTTTGTTTATTTGATTTCATTTTCGAAAAAATTTTCGAATTTGTTGTCGTATTTCGTATGATGGCTTGTTTATTATTATTTGTCGTCATTACGATTATAATTGCAATAGTTTTTCTAGATATTTTTAGTATTTGTTTTTAGTATCTTTTAAAATTTTTTTTCTATTTTAATTTTTTATTTGTCAAGGTTTTCAGTTATTTCGTTATTGTTTTTTCCTTGCCATTCGGCCGTTTAGGTTAGTGGATAAATTGATATTGATAAGAAAAAATGAAATTTTTGCCGCCAAAAAACTTAAAATAATTCCGCCATGTTTCCATTTTCAATTATTATACGACGACAAAATTAAAGTAAATCATCTTAAAGTAAATTGATAAGAGATCAGATGAGATGAGATGAGATCATCAGCTTTAATCTTTATCTTGTGGAACATTTGACAGCAGGGTTATAAATAAAGTACGTCAAGCAAGTCAAATGGTTTCTGATTGGCTCTCAGTGTCAATAGTAGCAATGTTCGCTGGAACCACCACATTTTGAAAATGGCGGAAAAAAGCATTTAAATATGTACCTCAGTTTCTTAAGATGATCACTTCATTTGATTTACTTACTATTTACATCACCTATCGGGATCGGTATGGGTCGTTTTATTCCATTTTGCTTACAGGGCGAAGGTACTCATTACTAAGGCGGTTTCGTCTGCTTACCTTACTCTTTACACCTTTACTTATATTCGATCGAGAATAGAATACAACTCTCTTTTGTTATCTATTTTCTTAATTTGTCCTAGCAAATCTAGACATTTTTTTATCAGACGAAATATCTCAGAGTTTCTTAATGCTGGGGATACGTCCTATGTAGTCTGATAACCTTAAGCAGTTTGTTCTTTTAGTCTATTAGGTAGTGTGTTGGCTTATTAGACGTCAAGCCAGGGTTTGAGTCCCAGGCCAGACATTAAAACAAAATACGAAAGTATTCCTTCAGGCGACTTCCTCTCAGCAGATTTCTGGCAAAAACTCTGAGAGTAAAAATAAAATTGTCATGAAAAGTTTCTCAAAAATCTGTCGTTCGGAGTCGACTTTAAACTGTAGGTCGGTCCCACCACTCATGTATAAAATTAACACACACAACATAAGTGGTGTGAGAAACTAGGACGTTGTACAATGGGTCAATTCGATCTCCGGGTACTGTAATTGCCTTAATTGACAAGTGCACGTCCTATAACCTAACCTAACCTAAGACGGTTTCTTCTGATTACCTTACTCTTTACACCACTTATATCCAATCGAGAATACAATACAACTCTCTTTTGTTATCTATTTTCTTAGTTTGTCTTAGCAAATCTAGACATTTTTTTATCAGACGAAACATCTTAAAGAGTTTCTTAATGCTGGGGATACGTCCTACGTAATCTGATAACCTTAAGCAGTTTATTCTTTTAAGCCTTGAAGTCTATTTTATTCTATTTCGCTTACAGGACGAGGGCACTCATTAATAATCATTAGGGTATCCAAGCCTTACCCCCACTAGAACCCCATGGGGCTTGTGTTTCACAGCCACTATCGCCACTATCAATTGTGTGTGCTCTAGTTAAGTAAACCTTTCGTAGACTATTAGCCAGTGGATCGCACAATGCATTAGGTTAGGTTACTCGGCCCATATGGCCCATTGTGTTGCCTAGTGTGAGGTAAGCTCCTCTTGTCATGATCCGTAAGTGGTGGGTTTGAACCAGCCCGAATTTCGGATGAAATCGGCCAGTACCCTTAGTGGCACGTTCGCTGCCAGCCTAGATCTTCAAATGTTATCCTCACCCAAAAATTGATGGCGTCGGTTCTGAAGTGCAGAGAACTCGCATAAAGTGTATTGTCAACAGCTGCAGTAATCGTGGTGGGGCAGACCCATCTTGTAAGCCGCAGTGTCTCGTTAGAATTCCTGTTAGAATGCAAACCGTTTTCTTGTCGAACTCAAATAGTTTCCTGGTCCTCCCGCTGTCCACTGCTGGACACAGAAGTTTTGAAATTCGCTAACCAGGTATGTCGGACCACGCACAATACATTCGTTCTTCAGCCGAACTATTCGTGTGTAAAACGTTCTTTCTGCAGAAGTTTTTCCTGCATATATTGATTCTAACCAGACAACCATTCCTCTTTCATCTCTCTCACAAGCTGTTCCACCGCCACTGCAAAGAATTTTGCTCTAGGAAGATAAAGGGGGACTTGGGACTAGTGGACCGCACACTGCATTACTGGCAGAATTCGTTCTTTAGCCGGATTATCCGTATGTGAAACTTTCTACCTGCAGAGGTTTTTCCTGTCACTTATAAAATAAAAATATAGGGGGCATCCCCGAAGTGTTGGTCTTATAAAAAAAAAGTCACTAAAGAGCATGTGGTTACACCACGATGGTATACTACTATACAACCTACAATCGAAATCCTGAGGACTACATTCTCGGACCGCCTATGTTTTTCGTTTCATTTTTGCACCGTTCAATTTAACAGATCTAAACCTATTTATGAAGTCGCCGTAGTCCAGTAGGTAGGGTGTTGGCTTATTAGACGAAAAGCCAGGGTTCGAGCCCCACGACAGACATCAAAATAAAATACAAAAAGTATTTCTTTCGGCGACTTCCTCTCAGCAGATTTCTCACAAAAACTCTGAGAGCAAATAAACGTGACATGAAAAAGTTTCTCAAAAATCTGTCGTTCGGAGTCGACGTTAAACTGTAGGTCCCGCCACTCATGTATAAAATTAACACACACAACATAAGTGGTGTGAGAAACTAGAAATTACGTACGTAGAGTATAAAAATATTGAAATCTAATGTCCACAAACACTTCTCCCTCTGTCCTCCTTCCCATAACCTCTTTTTCTAATTTCAACACAATGCACTGCATGAGTAGGAGGCATCCCCTAAGTGTTGGTCTTATAAAAAATGTCACAAAAGAGCATGTGGCATACTACACAACCTACAATTGAAATTCTGAGAACTGCATTTCCGGGCTGCCTCTGTGATTTTTGGAGATTTGCCCCGTTCGATTTAACAGATCTAAGCTTCTTTTTTATGGAGTTTCCTAAAGCCTCAGATTTTTGAAGTCCTCAATGCGAATAACTGAAAGAAATGCTAAGTCAATCGCATATGCTACCACATATCGCCGAACCAAAGTTGGTTGAAGGTTCGAGAGAAGGATACAGAATATCCTTCTTATACCACGCTTTGAGTTCTAGAGAATTAGACACGAGATCCAGATGTTTGTTGTATGTATAGTTATCGTTCGAGATTTCAATATGAACCGTTAACTCTCTAAATTCAAATTAAATAGGAACCTAAAAAAAATTTTGAACCCAGAAATAATATTTTTTTTTTTTGTGAATATTTCCAATTTCAGATAAAAATTGCACACAACCAGCTATTGATGACTTCCCCCGGGATTTATTCACAGAAGCACAAAGGCAATCGGGTGCTGTAGTACTTCATGTTATAGCCAGTTTATATTTATTTGTAGCTTTAGCTGTAGTATGTGATGAATATTTTGTGCCCGCCGTGGAAAAAATATGTGCAGGTAAGTCCACAGTATAGATGAATTGAATGTGTTCGTAAATCTGTATATATTTGCAGCCCTCAATATGTCCAACGATGTAGCGGGTGCTACATTTATGGCGGCAGCAACATCGGCACCAGAACTTTTTGTAAATGTGATAGGCACCTTCATAACAGAGGGTGATATTGGTGTGGGCACCATAGTCGGTTCAGCGGTATTCAATATTTTAGCAGTGGCAGCTTGTTGCGGCATAGGAGCGGGCATGGTAAATTGGGGGAGATTGTTCTGAAAGGAACTTATTTTTTATTAACTTATTTTTTTTTATAAATAATTGCAGACCATACCTTTGGACTGGTGGCCTTTGACACGTGATAGTATAGCTTATGGTTTTACGGTGGCCGTTTTAATTTGTGTAATGCATGATGAACGTGTTGAATGGTATGAGGCTTTAATATTGGTTTCCCTATATGCTGTCTATTTGGCTGTCATGTATTTCGATAAATCATTTCAAAGGTGTGCCAAAGGTAAGATTTTTCTTTTTCCATTTTAAATTTTCTGGCTTTAAAATTTTTTTTATTATAACTTTTGTGGTTTCTTTTTTGAAAACCTTATTTGCGTGGTGTTTTTGTTTAGGTGGCGTTAAACAAGCCCGTTCACGTAGTCGTTCTTCAAACTGTAGCATACAGACCAAGAACAGCACTGAAAAGGAACCAGGTTCATAAAACTCTTTTTTTTTTTCTTCTTTGCTTTGCTTTAAATACTTAAATGCTGTCTGTGTCTATGACTACTGTTTTGAATTTCATTTCAAATTCTATAAAATTTTAACTTCAGCTTCAATTTGAAACTATTTTTCTAAACAATCTTTGTAATCGTTTGCAAGTTTTTTTTACTAAAAATTCTTTAATTTTTCTTTTAATGCTTCAAATAACAATCCTAATGCTTCTTTACTTTAACTGTGCTATTGCGTGTAACACTACTGTAAAAAATAAATTTTAAAAATGTGTGCTACTTCCTTGCATTTAATAATCTTGAAAGCTTAACTAACTCTCCACTTTGTAAAAATCCGTATTTAATTTTTATTTCTTTTTGACTCAAGTTATTGCACAAACAAACAGTTTGTCAAGTTTGCTTGACAGATTTAAAACCCATGTACAGTATCCTGCTTATAAAGGGTGTTTTTTTATAGAGGTATAGAACTTTAAGTTACAATAAAACAACGATGGATTATTCGATTGACATGAATTTTATTTCTCCGAAAGATTATCTTGTGGGATTACATTTTAAATATGATTTCTGGCATATGACCGGCATGGCTGGCGCGGATGTAGTCTAATCTGGACGTCCAATTTTCGATGACTTTTTCCAACATTTGTGGCCGTATATCGGCAATAATACGGCGAATGTTGTCTTCCAAATGGTCAAGCGTTTGTGGCTCTACCGCATAGACCAATGACTTTACATAGCCCCACAGAAAGTAGTTTAGCGGTGTTAAATCACAAGATCTTGGAGGCCAATTTACAGGTCCAAAACGTGAAATTAGGCGGTCACCAAACGTGTCTTTCAATAAATCTATTGTGGCACGAGCTGTGTGACATGTTGCGCCGTCTTGTTGAAACCACATCTCCTGGGCATCATGGTTATTCAATTCAGGAATGAAAAAGTTAGTAATCATGGCTCTATACCGATCACCATTGACTGTAACGTTCTGGCCACCATCGTTTTTGAAAAAGTACGGACCAATGATTCCACCAGCCCATAAAGCGCACCAAACAGTCAGTTTTTCTGGATGTAACGGTGTTTCCACATACACTTGAGGATTACTTTCACTCCAAATGCGGCAGTTTTGTTTGTTGACGTAGCCATTCAACCAGAAGTGCGCTTCATCGCTAAACAAAATTCGCTTATGAAAATCGGGAACAACGGTAATCTCGTTTTGGGCCCATTCGACGAATCTACGCCTTACTTGATGATCGTTTGGCTTCAAATCTTGCACGAGTTGGATTTTGTAAGCACGCCAACCATGGTCCTTCCTAAAGTGGATGGACACAGATCCAATTCCTGTGCTCGATGGCGGATGGACTCATTCGGATCTTCCTCAATGCTACGCTCTACAGCAGCAATAGCTTCTTCTGTACGCACCGTACAGCGTCTCTGGGGATGCGAGTTATCAATAAGAGTAAACGTGGTGCGAAAACGTTCCATGGTTAATCGAATTAACTGCTCTGATGGACGATTTTGTCGACGATAAAAATGGACGTAGTGCGCGTTTTCCGCACAAAACCATTATTTTCGAAATAAAATTGCACTATTTGCAAGCGTTGTTCAGGCGGGAGTCTATTCATGATGAATTGCCAAACCAAACTGAGAATAAATCACTTGAGAGCTGTTAAATCGGTCGCCATCTTGAAAAGTAATGCCAACTTAAAGTTCTATACCTCTATAAAAAACACCCTTTATTACTCGTAAGGCCTGTTCATATAGTAACTTCTGACAGCGTCACCAATAAATAAATAAATTGCTATTTAACATGGCTTAACTAGGGCGTTTAAAAGCCCTTTCGAAAGGCTAGGTATTGATGTATGGTTTAATTGGATATCTCAACACTTAAACTGCAGTTGGATCGCGTTTGTAATTTCGTGGGAATTTGAAAGTTTCTCCCCCTTAGGTACTAGAAGATGACTCTCATGGTGGCAGTCGTTACTCGATATTGCATTGTCGCATGGTCTCGGAACGTAAAAACTTTCCTGTATGTACACTATAGAAATTGGCTGAAGATTAAAGTATTTAAGATGTGCTCTGTGTAATGCCTGTACATTAATGGAGTATTACTAGAATGGAAACAATAAAACTGGGACTACATTGGATATAATCTTTGGATTACGGAATGTCCCTTTCCTTAAATCGACAACGAAAACGATTTTTCCTTTGGCACTGGAAGGAAAAATTCTTGATGAGATTTATTACCAGACACTACATTATCAGTAGAACGGGTAAACTTCTGCAGACGTTCTCTCAAGTAAAAGAGGAGATACGAATATCCATCCCCTTAAATCGGGGCAACGCTCCTGTTGGGATACATCATCATACGAACGTAAAGTCTTCTTGCCAGCGATTATCTACAGTCTATCAGCATTGCAGAAAAAGGAGAAAATAAAGAACAAACCTACGCTGTGTAGCTTTTGCTTTTTCAAATTACCAAAGTGTCCTCTCCAAAGAAGTTATCCCAAAGTTTTTCTACTGATCAGAGGGCTATCCTCCTTCCAAGTTCATCTGCTGTACATTACGCTGAATTTCTTACATTACCTGGGGTCCAGCAGTGGGACTAAAGCAAAATATCTTAACAAGATTACCCTTGGATGTGCTCTATACTCAACTGTGTATTGCCTGTAGATTAATGGATTACTACTAGAATGGAAACAATAAAACTGGGACTACATTAGATATAATCTTTGGATTACGGAATGTCCCTTTCCTTAAATCGAGAACGAAAACGATTTCTTTTGGCACCGGAAGGAAAAGTTCTTGGTGAGATTTATTACCAGACACTGCATTATCAGTAGAACGGGTAAACTTCTGCAGACGTTCTCTCAAGTAAGAAAGGGGATACGAATATACGCCCCCCCCTTAAATCGGGATTTATGAAGGGCAACGCTCCTGTTGGGATACATCATCATACGAACGTAAAGTCTCCTCGCCGGCGATTATCTACAGTCTATCAGCATTGCAGAAAAACAAGCAAATAAAGAATAAACCTATGTTTTGTAGCTTCTGCCCTCTCCAAAGAAGCTATCCCCAAGTCTTTCTAATAGTCTGAGGGAATAAGATGAAGAGTTCACTTGCTGTACATTGCGCTGAATTTCCTACATTACCTGGGGTCCAGCAGTGGCACTAAAACAAAATACCTTTAGAAGAAAACTAATTCCAGGTTCGAGGATATATCACTTTCGGAATCTCGAATCGAATTGCTGAAGTTATTGTGGATAGTCTCAACCATTTTATCAGAAATACTAGGTCGATATGGGGAAAGGAAACTCACGAATATGTTTCATTTGGAGGGCTACGCCATCGAAAGATGTGTTCCATTCAATTCAACAGGATGTAAAAGAGACGGGACACAGACATACTAAGCAATCGCCTCATATGAGGAAAACAGGGACACCCTCTGCTGTTGTCCATTTAATGAAAGAATTCACGACCAAGAAACAAGAGATAAGAAGAGATGTTTGGAGCTGTATACTCAGCGAAAGGACAGATGGAGAAAAGCGAATACTCTTATCAAATCCAATGCACTTGAGGCAATCGCAACGTTTGTTAAGTAATTTCATTAAGAAAAGTTTTGAGTCATGCAGCCCAAGGTTAATCGATGATCGCACACATACATAATTGGCCATTACAACCCTTTAGTCAGGATTACGACCTAGTTTCTCACACCACTTACGTTGTGTGCGTTAATTTTTTACATGAGTGGCGGGACCTACAGTTTAAAGTCGTCTGAGAAACTTTTCATGGCAATTTTATTTACTCTCAGAGTTTTTGCCAGAAATCTGCTGAGAGGAAGTCGCCGAAGAAATAATTTTTCATGTTTCGTTCAGTTGGAGATGCCTGACCTGTTGTTTGAACCGAGGCCTCACGTCTAATAAGCCAACACATTACCTACTAGACCACGGCGACTTCGCACACACTGTAGGCTTAAAGATCACTTGTTCAGAATGGGAATTGCCTCGATCATAACATATACTTGGAACCAGTATGGCGTTAATACATTCCCAGAAAGAAACAGGTGAATGCGTGGTAGGGCAAAGAGCAGTCCTTTCAGGCACCGGACAGCATCCTGAATGCTATGGCAACTCTACGATAATTAATAGATACAAAAACTTTTGTTTTATTAAAGGAAACTTTTGTTTCAGGGAGCTATTTACCCGTTTTTATTGATATTATGAAGATAACTTTTACGCGTAACCAGCTGTAATCAGTTAACACTACTAACTTTCCAAAACATCTTTAATTTTCCTGAGATAATAACAATTTTATTAATTTAATCTCCAAAAATTATTACTAAAATACTGTGCAAATTGTCTGAAAGCACTTTTCAAAGCCTTAGTAAAGGGTCCGCCATATAACTTTTTTTTTTTTTTTTTTTGAAAATGCTTTAAAACAAAACTACTGAATATTTTCTAAAATTTCTTTTTTTTATTTGAAAGTACAATCCTTCCGGTTAATAATGGAAAATAATTTCATTCAAATGGCTGCCTCGGCTGGCCATGCATTAGCCTACACCAGAAAATGCCGATTTTGGCAAAAAAAAAATCATCTTTTCAGATGAAGCTCATTTTGATCTTGGCGGGTATGTAAACAAGCAAAATTGTCGCATTTGGGGCACAGAAAGCCCGCACGCATACATTGAAGAGCTGACGCACCCAAAACAAGTCACTGTTTGGTGAGGATTTTGGTCCAGAGGCATAATTGGGCCATTTTTCTTCGAAAATGAGCAAGGAGTGGCCGTTACAGTCAATGGCGATCGTTATCGGGCCGTGTTGAATGAATTTTGGTTTCAACAGGACGGCGCTACGTGCCACACAGTCGAAGCTACACTCGTTGTTTTGCGTCCTGTTTTTGAAGATCGCATTACCAGCCGCAGAGCTGGTGTCGTTTGGCCACCTCGGAGCTGCGATTTGACACCGATGGACTATTATTTGTGGGGTGCCGTCAAAGATAAGTGTTACGCCGAGAAGCCGGAGACAATTGACACTTTAAAGGACAATATTCGTGAAGCCATTGGTGAAATACAGCTGCACACAATCGATAATGTGCTTAAAAATTGGACCGATTGTGTAGAAGCTACTGCATGGCCAACCGAGGCAGCCATTTGAATGAAATTATTTTCCATTATTAACCGGAAGGATTGTACTTTCAAATAAAAAAAAAAAATTGATTAAATATTCAGTAGTTTTTTTTTTAAAGCATTTTCAAAACAAAAGTTATTTGGCGGACCCTTTATTATTTTTTTTTTATTTAACTCCAAAATCTTAACGTGCGTGTTCTATATTTAGCAGCATTATTTTTTTTTACTCAATTTCCATTTCTATTAATAATTTAATTTCAATCAATTATTGTAAATAGTTACACTACAAAACTGTTTCTGTCTTTAAATAACTTTCACTTGCTAAGAAATTTCTTTAAAAATTTTCACTGAATATTTGACGTGATTTTTAATTTGTTTTTCCCCCATACTTTACAGATCTCGTGGAGAATCGTATATGCCATAATTTATCCACCATACAACTGAATGGTGGTGTCAATAATGAGCCGCCAAAAATACCGCCATCCGCATCACCGCCTATAGCCACCACTTGTCTAACTACATCCCTAACAACAACAACAACTCTAACGCCATCTACAAATAATACAAGCTGTGTAATTAAGGCACCCATAGCTAATCAGGAAAATAGCGATGTTGAGGCCAATACAAAATCTTCATCTACACCCGCTAATGCTGGTATTACTACAGCAGGTGCTACTACTGGTGGTGTTGCTGTTAATACTGCTGGTTCCACTGCAGCTGCTAGTGAACCAGAAGAGGAAGTGGGCTATTCATTGCTTAAGTATCCCTGGGGTGAAAGTTGTTTTGCCCAATTCACATGGATTATTATTTGGCCCATACACCTACTCTTTCGTATTGCTATACCGGATTGCAAAAAGGCCAAAAATAACAAAATCTTCCCATTGACGTTTGTAATGTGCATCGTATGGATTGGTTCACTGTCATATGTGGTCGCCTGGATGATAACCATTATAGGTGAGCATTAACAATACTTACATACATATATAATTTGTTTTCCATTTTTGTTGCCACCACTATACCCTTTATTATTACCCCACGACCCATTAAAGAAGATTAGGTATAATTTATAAAATTTTAGTGCTTTAGGTCCCTCTAAACAATCTATCCAGAAAGCCCTACCTCATAATGAAAGGATAACGACCATATATTGTGAAAAAGTAGAATTAGATTAGGTTGAAATCGTAGCTTTGATTACGAAAGCACACTTGCGTAATGCACAACGGCCCGTTGTGCCGCCACCGAATTCCACCAAACTAGTAGAGAAGTTGGTCAGCCCAAGGGCACGACTAGCCTACGCTGGAAAACCAGCCTGAAAGTTTAATAAACGAAGCTATATACTTGAACTCAATGGATGATGACTTCGTGAAGCTGACAAGGAATGGAGCGCCTAATATCCTATATCCGCACCTAGCAAGAGATAGGCATTGACAAAGAATGTGGATAACAGTTTCCTCCTCTTCACCAGATCTACACCCACTGCTGCAGAAATCGTTAGATGGGGGCTGCAGCCTTTTTGTGCGTGTCTTCACAATGACCTGTAAGCATAGCCACTGTGATCTAGATGGCATTATGATCAAGCCTTCTATCCATCGAGGGCAATGTGAATCTGGCAATGGAGTAAGATTCTTCATTAATCCAGGGATAGGTTTGCGCCCCGAAAGAATTTTCGCCGATACCCAAATCGATTGACGAGGATTCCGAAAGCAGCAGTGTACCAGCTCTGGCGAGCATGTCGAATCTGTAGTCCCGGTGTCCAGGAACCCAGACAATTGAGACACTGAAGCGCCCAGAGAGAAAGTCCGGACAGCTACAACAGTCTCTAACGAGCATAGAGTTAATCATAATCAATGTTCAATGGGGCGGTAGGATCGACCTCCAAAATAAAGGAATGACCAGCGAGACAAGGCATTGAGTCTAGTTGCGGCGAATTTGGCTGCTTGTTTAGCAAGAAGCACAGTATTAAACCAGTTAAGCATTGAGAACAAGGCTGTAGATCTTCTGATCTTGTTAAGAAGTCCGACATTATGTGGTTTGTTCAGAGCAGTCTACCAGAAAGCAATTCCATATAGGAGGTTGGGTTCGATGATTGCAGAATAGATTCAGCGCGTGATCTTAGGGCGTAGACCCCATCTGGATCCAACTGTTCTATTGCAGCAGCAAGAAGCACAGCAACCAGGTTTACTTGCCTGTTGAGTTTGGGGTCGAGTATCAGGCCTATATATTTAACTTCGGGCCTCTCGAAGTGAGTCTGCTCCCGCTTATGCTAGGAAGGGTGTAGGTCTTGGAGGGGTTGACAGAGAGTTCAAATTCCCTGCACCAGTTTAGTACAATCGACAGCACGAAATTCAATGAGCAGAAAGCGTCTGTGGACGGCAATGTAGCAGCAATGTCGTCAGCGTAAGCTATGACGTTAGTACCAGAGAGTTCGAGCTTTTTCAAGAGCGAGTTGATTGCGAAATTCCAGAGAAGTGGTGATAGAATACCGCCTTGTGGTGAATCCTCACAACAATTCCCTGACAATATGTAGGATGTTACTATTCTTGACTTAAGGAGGAGCTCAATAAATCTAACCAGGTCCTGTCACAGGTCCCTTCCCCCAGTTACCCAGCTAGCAGGGTAGCTCTCCAGCTATACTAACCAGCTACCCTGCTGGTCCAATCGAGTCGGATCATCCCTAAGTTTTAATAAGTATTTTAATAGTTGCTTTAATTGGTGTTTTTAAAATAAAAGTGCCAAAAGTGCAGTGAAAGTGAAAGAATATAAGAAGAAAATAAAAGCATAAAAGTAAACAAACCTCTCACCCCCTGCTAGTATAGTATAGCTGGAGAGCTACCCTGCTAGCTGGGTAACTGGGTACCTACCAATATAGCTGGCTAGAAGGGTAGCTCACCAACTAGCTCAGCTATCGGTACCGACCAATATAGTTGGCTAGCAGGGGAGCTGGGTACCTGGATAGCTGGCTAGTATAGCTATCCTCCTAGGTAGTTGGCTACCTGGCGAGTAGCGTAGCTGCCTAGCAGGATAGCTAGTAGCTCGCTAAATGTGTTGCTGGCTAGTATAGCTGCATAGCTGGGTACTCTTACCTAGTACAGCTGGCTAGCAGGGTACCTGGCGAGCTGGCTGGTATATATATAATATAATAATCGATTATATACAGTAGGCCCTTGATTATCCGTGATGGTCGGGACCGGAAGCATTCCGGATAATCGATTTTCCCGGTTAATTGAGTACCAATTTTGGCTAGTTTTTAATAAATATTTTTTATTAGTTAATAAATGAATATGTACATATTTATATAAAAACTAAATAATTCAAGGATTTTATATACATACATGTTTCAAAAATATCAAAAAACCGTAATTCTTAAATTTCTAAACTAAACTAAACAGGTTTACATGTATGCTTCTGACTCATCGTATACTGAAGAGGGAATTCCAATTTTTCGCTAGTTTGTCCAAAATAATAGAAAAAAAATTATGCTTACAATCACGGATAATAGAGGTAATCACGGTTAAACGATGCAGAAAAATTTAAATAAAATTCAAAATAAAATTAAATCGATGCAAAAAATTTTCTTTTTCAATCCCGGATAATTGATGTTGCCGGATAATCGAATCACGGATAATCGAGGTCCTACTGTATTATATATAATAAGAATAATAATAGTAATAAGAATAATAATAATCGATAATAATATAATAATCGATTATATATTATATATAATAAGAATAATAAGTCATAAGAATAATAGTAATAAGAATAATAATAGTAATAAGAATAATAGCAATAAGAATGAGAATAATAATAGTAATAAGAATAACAATAATAATAAGAATGAGAATAATAATAGTAATAAGAAAAATAATAACAATAATACTAGTAATAAGAATAATAATAGTAATAAGAATGAGAATAATAATAGTAAGAAGAGTAGTAATAAGAATAAGAATAAGAATAATAAGAGTAATAAGAATATTAATAGTAAGAAGAATAGCAATAAGAATAGTAATAAGAATAGTAATAGTAAAAAGAGTAGTAATAAGAATAAGAATAATAATAGTAATAAGAATAATAGCAATAAGAATGAGAATAATAATAGTAATAAGAATAATAATAACAATAATACTAGTAATAAGAATAGTAATAGTAAGAAGAATAGTAATAAGAATAAGAATAATAAGAGTAATAAGAATAGTAATAAGAATAGTAATAGTAAAAAGAGTAGTAATAAGAATAATAATAGTAATAAGAATAATAATAGTAATAAGAATAGTAATAGTAAAAAGAATAGTAAGAAGAATAGTAATAAGAATAATAATAGTAATAAGAATAATAATAGTAATAAGAATGAGAATAAAAATAGTATTAAGAATAAGAATAATAATAGTAATAAGAATAGTAATAGTAAGAAGAATAGTAATAAGAATAATAATAATCGATAATAATATTAATTATCGATAATAATAATAATAATCGATAATAATAATAATCGACACTAATAATAATAATCGATAATAATAATAATAATCGATAATAATAATAATCGATAATAATAATAATTATAATCGATAATAATAATCGATAATAATCAATAATCGATAATAATCAATAATCGATAATAATAATAATAATAATAATCGATAATAATAATAATCGATAATAATAATCGATAAAAATAATAATAATAATCGATAATAATAATAATAATCGATAGTAATAACAATAATCGATAATAATAATAATAATAATAATAATAATAATAATAATAATAATAATAATAATAATAATAATAATAATCAATAATAATAATCGATAATAATAATAATAATCGATAATAATAATAATAATAATAATCGATAATAATAATAATCGATAAAAATAATAATAATAATAATCGATAATAATAATAATAATCGATAATAATAATAATAATCGATAAT
This sequence comes from Sarcophaga variegata, assembly GCA_932273835.1. Lineage (NCBI taxonomy): Eukaryota > Metazoa > Arthropoda > Insecta > Diptera > Sarcophagidae > Sarcophaga > Sarcophaga variegata. The sequence goes on from OW026358.1 coordinate 10,251,364, forward strand.
AATAATAATAATCGATAGCAATAACAATAATCGATAATAATAATAATAATCGATAATAATAATAATAATAATCGATAATGATAATAATAATAATCGATAATAATAATAATAATCGATAATAATAATAATAATAATCGATAGTAATAACAATAATCGATAATAATAGTAATAATAATAATAATCGATAATAATAATAATAATCGATAATAATAATAATAATCGATAATAATAGTAATAATAATTAATAATAATAATCGATAATAATAATAATCGATAATAATAATAATAATCGATAATAATCAATAATCGATAATAATCAATAATCGATAATAATAGTAATAATAATAATCAATAATAATAATCGATAATAATCAATAATCCATAATAATCAATAATCGATAATAATAATAATCGATAAAAATAATAATAATCGATAATAATAATAATAATCGATAATAATAATAATAATCGATAATAATAATAATCGATAATAATAATAAAGCTGCTACTATACTAGTAGAGCTGCTTCTATACTAGTAGAGCTGCTACTATACCAGCTGGTAGTATACTGGCCAGCTAGTGACCTATACTAACCAGCTAGCTATACTGGCCAGCCAGCTGCATATACTAGCTGTACTGGCCAGCCAGCTGCATATACTAGCTATACTAGCCAGCTAGTGACCTAAACTAGCTAGCTAACGACCTATACTAGTTAGCTAGCGACCTGTAATATCCAGCTAGCTATAGTGGCCAGATAGCGACCTATACTAGCTAGCTAGCGAACTATACTAGCTAGCTAGCGACCTATAATATCCAGCTAGCGGCCTATACCAGCTAGCCACCTATACTAACCAGCTAGCGACCTACACTAGCTAGCTATACTGGCCAGCTAGCGACCTATACCAACCAGCTAGCGACCTATACTAGCTAGCTAGCGACCTTTACTAACTAGCTAGCGACCTATACTAGCTAGCTAGCCAGCTAGCTGGTAGTATACTGGCCAGCTAGCGACCTATACTAGCTACCTAGCTGTACTGTCCAGCTAGCTGCATATACTAGCTATAATAGTCAGCTACCGATCTACAATAATAATTGTTATTATTTTTTTTTTTATTTAGTAGTATTTAGAGTACTAATAATAATAATAATAATAATAATAATAATAATAATAATAATAATAATAATAATCGATTATATAATCGATAATAATAATAATAATCGATTATATAATCGATAATAATAATAATAATCGATTATATAATCGATAATAATAATAATCGATAATAATAATAATAATCGATTATATAATCGATAATAATAATAATCGATAATAATAATAATAATCGATTATATAATCGATAATAATAATAAGCGATAATAATAATAATAATCGATTATATAATCGATAATAATAATAATAATCGATTATATAATCGATAATAATAATAATAATCGATTATATAATCGATAATAATAATAATAATCGATTATATAATCGATAATAATAATAATAATCGATTATATAATCGATAATAATAATAATAATCGATTATATAATCGATAATAATAATAATAATCGATTATATAATCGATAATAATAATAATCGATTATATAATCGATAATAATAATAATCGATAATAATAATAATAATCGATTATATAATCGATAATAATAATAATCGATAATAATAATAATAATCGATTATATAATCGATAATAATAATAATCGATAATAATAATAATAATCGATTATATAATCGATAATAATAATAATCGATAATAATAATAATCGATAATAATAATAATAATCGATTATATAATCGATAATAATAATAATAATCGATTATATAATCGATAATAATAATAATAATCGATTATATAATCGATAACAATAATAATAATCGATTATATAATCGATAATAATAATAATAATCGATTATATAATCGATAATAATAATAATAATCGATTATATAATCGATAATAATAATAATAATCGATTATATAATCGATAATAATAATAATAATCGATTATATAATCGATAATAATAATAATAATCGATTATATAATCGATAATAATAATAATCGATAATAATAATAATAATAATAATCGATAATAATAATAATAATAATAATAATAATAATAATAATAATAATAATAATAATAATAATAATAGCTACTATACTAGTAGAGCTTGCTACGATACTAGTAGAGCTTGCTACGATACTAGTAGAGCTTGCTACGATACTAGTAGAGCTTGCTACGATACTAGTAGAGCTTGCTACGATACTAGTAGAGCTTGCTACGATACTAGTAGAGCTTGCTACGATACTAGTAGAGCTTGCTACGATACTAGTAGAGCTTGCTACGATACTAACTAGTTAGCTATACTGGCCAGTCAGCTGCATATAATAGCCAGCTAGCGACTTATAATAGCCATCTAGCTATACTGGCCAGCTAGCCACCTACACTTACAAGCTAGCCACCTACACTTACAAGCTAGCCACCTACACTTACAAGCTAGCCACCTACACTTACAAGCTAGCCACCTACACTTACAAGCTAGCCACCTACACTTACAAGCTAGCTATACTGGCCAGTCAGCTGCATATAATAGCCAGCTAGCGACTTATAATAGTCAGCTAGCTATACTGGCCAGCTAGCCACCTATACTTACAAGCTAGCCACCTACACTTACAAGCTAGTTATACTAGCCAGTCAGCTGCATATAATAGCCAGCTAGCGACTTATAATAGTCAGCTAGCTATACTGGCCAGCTAGCCACCTATACTTACAAGCTAGCCACCTACACTTACAAGCTAGCTATACTGGCCAGCCAGCTGCATATAATAGCCAGCTAGCGACTTATAATAGTCAGCTAGCTATACTGGCCAGCTAGCCACCTATAATGGCCAGCTAGCGAGCTATATTAGCCAGCTAGCGACCTATATTAGCCAACTAGCGACCTATACTAGCCAGTATAATAATAATAATAGTAATGATCATGATGATGATGATGATGATGATGATGATGATGCTGTATAAATATAATGATGATGATGTATAAATATAATGATGATGATGATGGTGATGATGTATAAATATAATGATGATGATGTATAAATATAAGGATGATGATGATGATGATGATGATGTATAAATATATGGATGATGATGATGATGTATAAATATATTGATGATGATGATGATGATGTATAAATATAATGATGATGATGATGATGATGTATAAATATATAATGATGATGATGATGATGATTTATGATGATGAAGATGATGATGATGATGATGATGATGTATAAATATAATGATGATGATGATGATGTATAAATATAATGATGATGATGATGATGATGTATAAATATAATGATGATGATGATGATGATTTATGATGATGCTGATGATGATTTATGATGATGATGATGATGATGATGATTTATGATGATGATGTATAAATATAATGATTTATGATGATGATGTATAAATATAATGATGTTGATGATGATGATGATGATGATGTATAAATATAATGATGTTGATGATGATGATGATGATGATGTATAAATATAATGATGTTGATGATGATGATGTATAAATATAATGATGATGATGATGATGGGTAGCTGGCTACTATAGCTGCGTAGCTGGTACCTGGATAGCAGGGTAGCTGGTTGCTGGCTAGCATAGCTGGTGAGATGGGTAGCTGCATAGCAGGATAATTGGTAGCTGACGAGCTGGTTAGCAGGATAGCTGGGTACCTGTCTAGCTGGCTGTCTGGTTAGCTGGCTAGTAAAGCTGGCGAGCTAGGTTCAAGGTTCACTTGCCTTGGGGTTAGAATTAGGGGAGAGTAATCGTCAGACGGTGGTTCATTCGTGAGTCACGGGGACTCGCAATTTTTCCCTGAAATTGAAACAATTTGAGTTTTTATTACTAATAATATAATCAAAGGGGCACTTACCACGTCAAAAAACCGCCTCACAAAGTATGGTGGGAGTCGACCTCGGTTCCGATAATGGCCGGAATCCCACGTTGTCGCGCATCTGCTGCCTGTTGGCCAATAGGTTCTTGAGGGGGAGAGAGCCCATAATCATGCGCGAAGTATGATGATGTGATCATCATAGGGACCGAGTCCTTGTCACTATATCTGGGGAGGAGAAATGCATTTATATTATTTTTGAAATATATTATATTATAAATAAATTATATTATATTTGAGGGAAAATGCTTTATGCATTCATGATGGTCGTCACCATACATGGTATGTCGGACTCTTCCACTGGGTATACCGACTAAAAACCCGCTTGTATCCTCACCGGGGTATCATTCCACCTCGAAACCACGGTTGTATTACTTCGAGGTGGACCCCTTTTTGGCACCTGTGCCAGTTCCATCATTGTCAGCCTGCGTCCAGGCTCCGCTCTTTTCTACTGCGTCTAGGTCATATTTTTTCCTTCGCAGCAGGACATAGTGCACAAATTGTTTTACTGCGTTCCAGTTTTCTCTGCTGTTTGTCAATGGCGAGCGAATTTCCCCATGCGATGCAGGTACTCTCTGAAATAGCCATGACCGGTTAGCATCTGGGTTATATAGTAGTCTACTTCGCCGTTTTTTCTGTTCTTCCACACTTGCAATTCTGGAATCAGTTTATATGTCCACCTACCAAGCCGTTCATTTACCCAGCGATATTGCCATTTTAAAACTTCGTTCTGTATCGTTTCTATGCCCTGCGACTGAGTCGTGCTCTGTCTAGCGTTGAAAATCATCTGGCGCTCAATTGCTTGAAGGTCTATGTGAACCATTCCGGCTATTATTAAGGCAGCTTGTGTTGATACCGTGCGATACGAGGATGTGACCCGTAAAGCTGCTATTCTCTGCGCAGATAGTAGTTTTTTAGCTCTGGTTCGAGTTTTCAAAGTAGAAGCCCAGCCTCCTTGCAAATAAATTTGTGTTTAGTTTTAGATAAATTCTTTATTGTTCGCACAATTCTGTGTGCCACTGTTCCCTACTTGATGTAAACAACAACAATTTACTTCGTTTGTTATTCTTCTTTACACTCTCTTTTGCGTAAACACTAACAATTCTTCGGCAGGTCTTTATAACGGAGATCTTCAAACCACGCTTTTCTTTACACGCAACGCGTCCGCACAAGACTGATTAAATTTTTACTGACTCCGTTACCTGCTTTGTCTTGCCTCTTATATCGCAGGGTGAACAGTCTGTTGAATGTTCTTGAAGGAGAATGACTTCGCCTTCTCGAAATCCCTATAAATGTAAACATGTTGTTTACGTTATTGTTGTTTGTGTATTTTGTTTACGTTGGTGCTTGCAGTGTTGTTGTTGCTTTTTTGTTCACTAGTTCATCTCTATACTGGTTTATTTTTGTTTACTTGTTTATCATGTAAACAAGTTCATTGTTTTTGTTTTTGTAGTTTTTGTTTACAATTTAAACGATGTGAGAGTGCCCTGGTAGTCTAGTGGATAGTGTGCTAGACTATTAGCGCGATGGTCATGGGTTCGATTCCCACCAGAGACTCTGGTCTGTGACACTACACCGAGCATATGGTCGTATATAATTTAAATATAATTTTTAATTGTATTGTAATTAATAAATAAATAAATAAACGATGTGAAAGTAAAACACGATATCTATTTTCGTAACAATATAAAATGTAGATGGACAAGATACAGAGATTAGCGTGTGTTGGTATAAAAGGGACAATGAAAATCTGGAAGCTCTGTTGTGAATTTGAGTCCGCGTCAAACGGTATTGGGAAGCAAGTCAAACATAAAATTTGTTAGAGAATTTCGTGTCCTAATGAATCGCGTGATAGTTCCCTGAATGGAACCAGTAGACTCGATAATAAAATTTCGGGAATCTGGCAGTTACATACTTCTTTAAAAGCGGTACCATTTAATGATATACGGATGGAGTCAAGAATAGATCTTGGAACAGGAGTTTAATTCAACTTAAAAGAGAGGTACTAACTACGGATACTATCTAACTACGCAATACTATCTGATAGTTTATACTGAAGATAGTATGGAATTGCCTGGAGCACTTGGATCATCATGGTAGGATCCCAGGTAATGTAAAAATTCGCGGCAATGAGTATGCGGATTAGTGACAGAACTTTTCTGTAGAGTGGAAAATGGGTTTGATGCAATCAAGAACTTTTCTGTAGAGTGGGAAGAGACGTTAGGAAGGGTATGCTCGAAGTAGGGGAAGATAAAGAATGGCAAAGACTATTCTTAAACCAAATGGGTTTGAGACAATCAAAACTTTTGTTGGATAATGACAAGGAAGGAGTTTAGGGCCATGTATCACACCAGATTCAGCGACAACCTGAAAAGGCGCTGTATATTTGTTGAGAATGGGGATCGGCTCGAACTCAATATATGGATCCTAGGAGGAGAATGAGGAGAATGAATATCAGAACACATACTTGAAATAGCGAAATATTCTTGTGTATTCTGAAGTCTATCGGTTCGATAGGCTCGGTTTATATATATTCTGAGAATGCCCTATAAAAGATGAGAGCATTATAATAAAAGATCGTATGAATCGTACATTTTTGGGCAAAATAGTTTTTTCGACAAAATTTGCGTAGTCATTCCGTATATATTTTGAAGAGTCTTGTGAAACATTTAAATAATTTCTTTCAGTAATTTAACTACTATTCACGATTTGTTTGAATTTTATTTTCCAGGTGACACTTTAAAAATACCCGATTCTGTTATGGGCATAACATTTTTGGCTGCTGGCACTAGTGTACCGGAAGCTGTTTCCAGTGTTATTGTGGCTAAAAGAGGTAAACAACAATTATATTTCTATTTTAGATTGAGAACAACTATAACATTATTCTTTAATTTGTTTAAAGGCCACGGTTCAATGGGCATTTGCAATTCCATTGGTTCGAATACATTTGATATACTCTTATGTTTGGGTGTACCATGGCTCATCAAAGCTGTCTTCTTCCCTATTAAGCCGGGACAGAATTTCGTTGGCATCAATTCGGCCGGTCTGGAGTACTCTGCCATAACATTGTTATCCACACTATTCCTATTATATTTGACATTTTCGTGTAATAAATTTAAATTGGATCGAAAAGTTGGCACCGCCTGCCTGGTTATGTATTTGGTATTCTTGATATTTGCCTCACTAATCGAATTGAATGTATTCTTTCGGGTTAATCTACCCACATGCGGTAGATAAAAGTCACAAATGCTTAGAAATGCATGAAAGCATTTTACTAAACATAGAAATTCAAATACAAACTATTTCTATTTCTTTATAATACGTTATTAATTAAGTTTTAAACAAAAAACAAAAAAAAAACAAATGAAATCAACAAGAAAAATTACAAAAAAAAATTGAATATAATTTAAGAAAGTTCTTTAATATTTTACCGTTAATAAATAAGTGACGTTTAAGGTCACGTCAAAATAATTTGTCCCGAAGTTGCAAGAAAAAAGAAAGTTGAAATTCAAAATGAAATTGTATTTGTCAGGTGAAACAGATTTAAAACAATTATTTCTATATAAGTGTGTATGTTTTACTTTTTTTTTAGTATTATTTTTATTGTTTCTATTTCTTCTTGGTCTTGAGCAAATTTAGTTTAATGTTATCTCTCTCTTTTTCCATAGCAACCTACGCAACCTCTTGTGCTTGCCCTTTTAAACCTTTTGAAAGATTATATTCCCGAAATTGTATTTTATTTGTCAGAACAATGGCTTAGTTTTGTAATTAAAAAAATTGTATTTAAAGAAAAAAAAATAGTTTTACAGATATACACCCTTCACCTCTTCCCGCTCTATACTTTTGCTATTTAATTAATTAATCCACGTTTAGATTAAAATTAAAAAAAAGAACAATTGAAATTCTTTCTTCAATTTATCATTAATTCAAATGATTTCTATAAGTTTGTATAAGAATTAAATAAAAAAATTAAATAAAAAACAAAAACAAAGAAAATGAATTTTAAATTATTTTTTTTAAGGATTTGTAATTTAAAAAGAAATTCAATTTAAATAAAATGTTTTCAAATAAACTAAAAAACTTGTTCTAAATGGGAATTTAACGGGAATTAAAAAAGAGGTTGCCTTACATTGCACAACACCACCCACCCTACTTCAGACATCTCAAATAATGTGAAAGTAGCGAGTTGTGGTGGAACACCAAACAAAACATCAATCTTAACCCCCTACTAAAAGCCACAAGGAGAATAAATTCTTTGCGGGACAGTGGCAACTATAGAAAAAAACCGAATTAAAATTCTGAAATTCTGTAATCTAAGCTGAGATTATAATCTAAATCAAGGCGAATTCATAGGAGGTGGTAAGTACAACAATACAAAAACAACAGGGATTTGTTGTTGTTGAGAAGTGGTCATCTTGTCAAAAACAGCTGACTAAAGAATGACGGTGGGAAGAAATACAGTGTGTGACATAAATGTGTAAATGAATTTTTAAATATCTATATTTTTAATTTTTGGCTTAACTGTTACTCATATGGTAACTTTTGTTTACTCAATGTAAAGATCAACTCTTGTGAAATATGACAATACCAAAAATCGTCTTGTGGAGTAACGGTACTTTGATGCCACGAGATCAAAAAGTTAAAAACTGATTTACACTATTCTGACTCGCTGGAAAAAACACGTTTTTAATATTTAAAAAATATTAATTTAAACAATTTCGTTGGTGAAAGTATTTTAATGAGTTTTAAGTATTAAATAAGATCATATTTTTAATCATAAACCTAATTATTTATTATTTCACAAGGATTTTTTAATCATGAAGAAGATTAGCAACGAATTCGAAAAATGTGTCATAGATGAGCTAAAAAATTTCTCAAAAATTCAATATTTCATTTAAAACTGTAGGAAATATAGCAAAAAGGAGCGGTTTGACTTTGCTATCACCACGTTTGGGACGCAATTCAATCATTTCGCTAAGGGATAGACGCACGGTACAACGCATCCGCATCCGGAGAAACTAATGGTACTCCTGAAGTGCAGCAAAAGTTATCTTCATGCTACCAAATTGAAATATCTAAGAGAACAGCTTTTGGAGAAATAAATAAATGTGGTTTTCATGCAAGAACAAGGGTTAAAAACCACGTTTAACCGAAAGACACAAATCACGTACGTTAGCATTTGCAAAAAAATATCAAAACTGGACTATGGATGACTGGAAAAAAGTAATATGGACAGATGAGTCCAAAATTAATCTTTTTGGTCCCGGTGGGCCTAAATACGTTTATAGGAAGACCGCGATGTTATACCAACTATGAAATTTGGTGGTGGAAAATTGCTTTTTTGGGGATGTTTTTGTGTGCAAGGAGTAGGAAAACTTCATTAAATAGTTGGAAATATGAACGCCATAGCAACCTACGCAACCTCTTGTGCTTGCCCTTTTAAACCTTTTGAAAGATTATATTCCCGAAATTGTATTTTATTTGTCAGAACAATGGCTTAGTTTTGTAATTAAAAAAATTGTATTTAAAGAAAAAAAAATAGTTTTACAGATATACACCCTTCACCTCTTCCCGCTCTATACTTTTGCTATTTAATTAATTAATCCACGTTTAGATTAAAATTAAAAAAAAGAACAATTGAAATTCTTTCTTCAATTTATCATTAATTCAAATGATTTCTATAAGTTTGTATAAGAATTAAATAAAAAAATTAAATAAAAAACAAAAACAAAGAAAATGAATTTTAAATTATTTTTTTTAAGGATTTGTAATTTAAAAAGAAATTCAATTTAAATAAAATGTTTTCAAATAAACTAAAAAACTTGTTCTAAATGGGAATTTAACGGGAATTAAAAAAGAGGTTGCCTTACATTGCACAACACCACCCACCCTACTTCAGACATCTCAAATAATGTGAAAGTAGCGAGTTGTGGTGGAACACCAAACAAAACATCAATCTTAACCCCCTACTAAAAGCCACAAGGAGAATAAATTCTTTGCGGGACAGTGGCAACTATAGAAAAAAACCGAATTAAAATTCTGAAATTCTGTAATCTAAGCTGAGATTATAATCTAAATCAAGGCGAATTCATAGGAGGTGGTAAGTACAACAATACAAAAACAACAGGGATTTGTTGTTGTTGAGAAGTGGTCATCTTGTCAAAAACAGCTGACTAAAGAATGACGGTGGGAAGAAATACAGTGTGTGACATAAATGTGTAAATGAATTTTTAAATATCTATATTTTTAATTTTTGGCTTAACTGTTACTCATATGGTAACTTTTGTTTACTCAATGTAAAGATCAACTCTTGTGAAATATGACAATACCAAAAATCGTCTTGTGGAGTAACGGTACTTTGATGCCACGAGATCAAAAAGTTAAAAACTGATTTACACTATTCTGACTCGCTGGAAAAAACACGTTTTTAATATTTAAAAAATATTAATTTAAACAATTTCGTTGGTGAAAGTATTTTAATGAGTTTTAAGTATTAAATAAGATCATATTTTTAATCATAAACCTAATTATTTATTATTTCACAAGGATTTTTTAATCATGAAGAAGATTAGCAACGAATTCGAAAAATGTGTCATAGATGAGCTAAAAAATTTCTCAAAAATTCAATATTTCATTTAAAACTGTAGGAAATATAGCAAAAAGGAGCGGTTTGACTTTGCTATCACCACGTTTGGGACGCAATTCAATCATTTCGCTAAGGGATAGACGCACGGTACAACGCATCCGCATCCGGAGAAACTAATGGTACTCCTGAAGTGCAGCAAAAGTTATCTTCATGCTACCAAATTGAAATATCTAAGAGAACAGCTTTTGGAGAAATAAATAAATGTGGTTTTCATGCAAGAACAAGGGTTAAAAACCACGTTTAACCGAAAGACACAAATCACGTACGTTAGCATTTGCAAAAAAATATCAAAACTGGACTATGGATGACTGGAAAAAAGTAATATGGACAGATGAGTCCAAAATTAATCTTTTTGGTCCCGGTGGGCCTAAATACGTTTATAGGAAGACCGCGATGTTATACCAACTATGAAATTTGGTGGTGGAAAATTGCTTTTTTGGGGATGTTTTTGTGTGCAAGGAGTAGGAAAACTTCATTAAATAGTTGGAAATATGAACGCCAAAATGTATATCGACATTATAAAGTCATCGTATATGGATAGTCTACTGCTTGGGGTCGAAATGTTGAAAACTCTGTCATGCAACAAGATAACGACCCTAAGTACAAGGCTAAAAACTATTGAGTTTTTCGAAACTGCCAAAATTTCTTTATTGGACTGGCCTCCACAGTCACCGGATTTAAACCCGATTGAAAATTTATGGGGAATACTTAAACGTCGGGTTTATAACTACCAGCACAGCTTTAAAAGTACAACTGAGCTCTGGCAGCGCTGTCATGGCATTTGGTCATCGATAATACAAGATGAATGTCGGAAACTGGTAGAGAGTATGCCTTTCAGAATTCAGGCAGTTATAGATTCAAAGGAGGATATACGGAGTACTAAAATTGGGATTTTAATAACTCGCGACAAAAGTGTGTAAATGAATTAAAATTCATTTTTTTATATTTCAGAAGAATAAATTAGTGTATGTTTTATTTGGCTAGTTAAAAAAAATCGTAAATAAATATTGGTTTCAAAACCACAAAACTTTTGTTAATATACTTTGTACCTAAAATATTTTGTCACAAAGTGTAAATATTAGGACATCATTTACACATTTTTGTCACACACTGTATGTTAAATTTTTTTATAAAACTGATTAAAGAATGACGATGGGAAGAAAAATGTTAAAAGAAAAAGAAGAAAAATATACAAACTTCTGACACAATAAGAAAAAACGAAATTGATTATCAAAACAAAAACAAAAATTTTTTGACATTGTTATTTCTATCAGCTGGTCTTTCGCTCCCACCTTCTCTGAATTCGCCTTGATCTAAATGATGCAGCAAATATGGATTAGGACTTGCCCCAACTAAGACTGAATTTTTATCAAATAATCTATTCAGAGGTTTCAAAAGCGCTGGCCTGGCAAGGCTGTCAAATATCTTTCACCTGAAGTGGAATGCTATTTACAAATATAGATCGTTTAACAATCGAAGTACCCGTTAAAAGTAAAAACTAACTAGCTTTGAGGACGTGTACTTGTCAATTAAGACAAGTACAGTACCCGGAGGTCGAACTGACCCATTGTACAAATTAAAAACTGACTACCAAAGTGAAAATTCACACGTGATCAATTTATTTCCATTATGGCGGTGATTTTATTCGTCATAATACAAATGCTGTGCATGGAATTAATAAGACTATAAACAAGTTTGTGAACAGCTGACATATCGAAAAAAATGAAGGCGTCTTCCTCTCAGCAGTCTTCTGGTAAAAATTCGGAGAGTGAATAAAATTGCCATGAAAAGTTTCTCAAATAGCTCTCGCTATTTATGAATAAAATTAACACACACACACAACATAGACGGCGTGAGAAGTTAGGTTGTGATCATGACTAAAGGGTTATAATTACCAATTAAGTAAATAAGTGAGTATAAACAAGTTTAATGGGATTGAAAACTCTACAGAAATGTTCAGGCCTGTGCAGCATCGCAATGCACTTATTGCTGTAAATATGGACTTCCTGAAGTGCGACTGATAATCAGAATTAATCGACATTACATTGTTAGCAACAATTATATGTACAGTATCGGACAAAATCTAAGCACCCCCTCAGTACAATTTTTTAAAATGATTATTTTTTTAAGAAAACAAAGTTATTAAAATTATTTTTTTATTTATTTATATCCTTATTATTGAAAAACACAAACTTAAGGAATTCAGAATTCAATAAAAAAAGTTGTGGTTCAAAATACATTTTAAGTCCCAAATATAAGTGGACAAAACTAAAGCACCCCCAATTTAAGGTACAGATAAAAACTATTGAAATCAATATTTCTTTGCGAATCCTTTATTCCGGATGACACACGCACATCTTTTAGGCGTAGAGGATGTTAAACTATTAATTATTTCAGGTGATATTGCTTCCCAGGCTATTTTTGCGGCTTCAAATATATCGTCTTTGGTTTTGCAATTTTCTCGGTTTATTTTTAAATTAACGATCTCCCACAATTTCTAGATTGGGTTAAAATCAATTGAATGCAAAATATTCGATCAACAGATCAATTATTTCTAGGCTAATTAAAAAGTTTGTTCATACCGGTCGCACATCTCATACTCATTCTGGAGGAAAACCACATGAAACTTCGCGATATGAAGACTCCTGAATTAAAAGGACATCTTCTAGCCACATACGAAACCGCTTAAGTTTAAAAATTAGCGAAAGAACGATTCGCAGAAGGACGGTAGAGGCCGAATTATTCAGTCGACGACCAGCAAAAAACCTTTCATATCGTGAAACATTTCATATCGTCTGCGCACACGCCTTATGCCATCTGAATCCTTTAAATTAAACTTAGATTCGTCAGAAAACAGCACAATCCTCCATATTTGGACACTCCAGTTGAGATGGACCTTGGCGAATTCAAGTTTCGCTTTTTTTTATTTTTTGACAATATGGAAGGTTTTTTACTAGTCGTCGACAGAATAATCCGGCTCTACCGCCCTTCTGCGAATCGTTCTTTGGCTAATTTTTAAATCTAGACTAGAAGATGCTTTAGGATCATTTTGGATCGTCCTTTTAAATAAGGAGTCTTCATATCGCGAAGTTTCACGTGGTTTTCCTCCAGAATGAGTATGAGATGTGCGACCGGTATGAAAAAACTTTTTAATTAGCGTAGAAATAATTGATCTGTTGATCGAACATTTTGCATTCAATTGATCTTAAGCCAATCGAGAACTTGTAGGAGATCGTTAACTTAAAAATAAACCGAGAAAATTGCAAAAGCAAAGACGATATATTTGAAGCCGCAAAAATAGCCGGCGAAGCAATATCACCTAAAATAATTAATAATTTAACATTCTCTATGCCTAAAAGATGTGCGTGTGTCATCCCGAATAAAGGATTCGCAAAGAAATATTAATTTCAATAGTTTTTATCTGTACCTTAAATTGGGGGTGCTTTAGTTTTGTCCACTTATATTTTTGGGACTTAAAATGTATTTTGAGTCACAACTTTTTTTATTGAATTCTGAATTCCTTAAGTTTGTGTTTTTCAATAATAATGATATAAATAAATAAAAAAAAAAATAAAAAAATTTAATAACTTTGTTTTCTTAAAAAAATAATCATTTTAAAACAATGTACTGAGGGGTGCTTAGGTTTTGTACGATACTGTATGTACTATACGCCTCATTTTGACGTATGTTGTATTTGTACTTGCTTTTCTATCCATATGAAATTAAACTAAACATTCACACAACACCCATGATATGAATTTTGAATGGTAGAGCATCAAGCATGCAATGCTGATTTTGCAAAGAAAAATTTTCTTCAGGTATGTGTTCTGTTGATTCATCTTAATCAATCCTGCTCCTGCCTCCAAGATCTGTTCTTGATCCATCCGTATAATGGATCCTCTTATAAAAGAATATGTATGTAAATTACGCCAGATTACAATCGGTATTTAAGTCAACAAGCAAAATGGTGGTATATGTGGTAAGAAGAATTCAGAATTCAGAAAAATTTTGCCTCCGGAAAATATGACTGTTTAGTTACTTTTTAAAGAGGACTAGGGGAACCATTACCACCGATTTAGAACACTATGACCGTATGACAGCCGTAAGTGGTTTCAAGACGACGGTGCCATGGGCCACACAACACGACCGATTTTGGAAAGTTTAGAAAAAGTAATATCACGTTTAGCAAAGACAGTTAGTCGCTATTATTAAGCGGTTTTTTTTTTGGTTAGCTCAACACTCAACAAATTTACCGCCGATAGTGCCCGAAATATACAAAAAAACTTTGTTTTTATATTTGTCGCTAATAAGTGTTACTTCAAGGTGGGTTCATTATCCCAATTAACTACTCTTAGTTTAAAAAATTAAAAATTGACTCACCCCTTAGCTCGATGTCGATGCGATATGATGATGCGCCTTGTCATTTGCACGTATTCAGACAGTTTGATTGCACGTATTCATTTGAATTTGATATCAGCTTTCTACTCGAGGAATACGATGGATCGTAGATTTAGTCATGTGCCATGTATCAGCTCATTATCCAGCTTTAGTTGCCTGTTGTATTCGATGACGATGATAGAAGTGTCTGTTGCGTTAAAATCAGCTACGTCTGCATACATAATACAATAATTATTCCTCGGATGCATATAAGTTTCCTTGTGTCTGAAGACAAGTTGAAGGACGAGGGCTGCTGGCGATGCTTTAGAGTGATGAAGGTTAATAAGAGAAATCTTCACTACTATTGACCGTTGTTGATGGCACTGAGGTTACAGTCGTCAGATTCCATGGAAACGTTGTAATCGTCTTTTACTTTTATACCTTGAAAGTAGTCACTCACAAGTCTAGTGACTAGTGATTATGTGTTGCCCTTGCCAGATGAGTGGGCAGCTAAAATCAGAAAGAATAAAGGCTTTAATAATATTTTTTTTTACCTTAAAACAAGATCTAATCTTACCTGCTACGTCTGCATACAGAATACGATAGTCATTCCTCCATGATTCTCAAACCCTATCTTTATATAACAAAGGTTCTTGGACTCATATAAGTTCCCTCGCGTCTGAAGGCAGTCGAAGGATGAGGGGCTGCTGATGTCGCTTTCAGGTGATGAAAGTTAATCACAGAAATCTTCACTACTATTGATCGTTGTTGATGACACTGAGGTTGCAGTCCTCTGTATCGTCGTCAGAATAGAGGCCTTGAAATCGTCTGCTACTTTTATACCTTCAACGAGTGATTAGCTAAAATTAGACAGAATAAAGGCTTTAATATTTTTTTTACCTTAAAACAAGATCTAATCTGACCTGCTACGTCTGCATACAGGATACTATAGTCATTCCTGCATGATCCGCAAACCCTATCTTTCTGCAATAAAGGTTCTTGGATGCATATAAGTTCTCTCGTGTCTGAAGACAGTCGAAGGATGAGAGGCTGCTGACGTCGCTGCTTTTAAGTGATGAAAGATAATCACAGGCATATTCACTACTATTGATCGTTGTTGATGACACTGAGGTTGCAGTCCTCTGTATCGTCGTCAGATTACATAGAGGCCTTGAAATCGTCTGCTACTTTTATACCTTCAAAGAGTGATTAGGTGTTGCCATTGTCAAATGAGTGGGCAGCCAAAATTAGACAGAATAAAGGCTTTAATAATATTTTTTACCTTAAAACAAGATCTGGTCTTACCTGATACGTCTGCATACAGAATATGATAGATACGGCTGCCAATGGCCTGACAATACTTGGGCGAAATGTATTCGGGTCGCTCCGGAACGTAGATCCGATTGTGGTGGGAACGTTTCATTGCTGCTTAATCCGCAAACCCTATTTTTATGTAACAAAGGTTCTTGGACGCATATAAGATCCCTCGTGTCTGCTGACAGTCGAAGGATGAGAGGCAACTGGCCCCGCTTTTACGTGATGAAAGTCAATCACAGAAATCTTCACTACTATTGACCTTTGCTGATGGCACTGAGGTTGCAGTCCTCTGTATCGTCGTCAGATTCCTTGAAATCGTGGGCTACTTTTATACCTTCAAAGAGTGATTAGGTGTTGCCATTGTCAGATGAATTTGAAGCTAAAATTAGGCAGAATAAAGGCTTTAATATTTTTTTTACCGTAAAACAAGTTCTGGTCTTACCTGATACCTCTGCATACAGAATATGATAGTCATTGCTGCTTAATCCGCAAACCCTATCTTTCTACAATAAACGTTCTTGGATGCATATAAGTTCCCTCGTATCTGAGACAGTCGAAGGATGAAAGGCTGCTGACGTCGCTTTTAAGTGATGAAAGGCAATCACAGGCATCTTCACTACTATTGATCGTTGTTGATGACACCGAGGTTGCAGTCCTCTGTATCGTCGTCAGATTACATAGAGGCCTTGAAATCGTCTGCTACTTTTATACCTTCAAAGAGTGATTAGGTGTTGCCATTGTCAAATGAGTGGGCAGCTAAAATTAGAAAGGATAAAGGCTTTAATAATATTTTTTTTTACAGTAAAACAAGATCTGGTCTTACCTGACACGTCTGCATACATACGTCTTTGCTGCTTAATCCGCAAACCTTATCTTTATGTAACAAAGGTTCTGGGACGCATATAAGTTCCCTCGTGTCTGAAGACAGTTGAAGGATGAGGGACAGCTGACGCCGCTTTAGGGTGGTGAATGTTAATTTGAATAACAATTTCGCCACAATTGATTGTCACAAAATAATCAGTCTAGTGACTAAGTGTTGTCACTGTCATATAAAAGGCAGACTCGTCATCCCTACTATGTTAAGTCCTCTACAGCATATTATCACATCATCATCATCATAGCATCTGAGGAAGATGGTTCCAAAGCTATGGACACCTTTTCATGAGTTCACCAGAGCAACGGCAGGGATTCACTGTTCAGACTACACAACTGGTACCCAAGTTTAGTACCGCTCATGTAGACTTAAACAGCACGAATGGATATAACCATCTTAGAGCACAATATTATATAGAGCCTGGCGATCCTCAGATACGATAGACAAGTGCCCTGAGAGAATAATATACCAACTTGACAGAGCATTTATTCTTAGAAGCCTGAAATTTTCGCATATTCAAATGAAACTTGTCGTATGTAGTGTTTGTAGTATATTTTGCTTTTTACATCACAGTTGTTAATTTTTTTTTAAAGAAATAATTTCAATTTATATAATTTTATTAAAAATATTAAAGAAATATTCAGAAAAAATCAAATAAAAGCTGAATTGAAACTGATTTGTTTAAAATCCGACGAAAATCTTTAAAATGATTTCAATTACCAAGAATGTTCCGTCTCTACTGAAGGTAAGTAATTTTTACATATGAATACCGTTGACTGGTCAATCATGGCTATTGCAGTTACAATCACGATTACAAACCAGTTTTGTACGTTTGGCGTCTAAGAGTAAGGGAGAGAAGGTCGAATCCATGGATGATTTTAAAAAACTCATGCAAAAAAAAATCGATAAGGATCGCGAGAAAATTACCAAATTCAAGAAAGAGTATGGAAAAGTAAAAGTGGCTGAGATAACCGTAAATCAGTTGTACATGGGCATGCGTGGCATGTTAGGTTTTGTGTGCGACACCTCGAATTTGGATGCTAATGAAGGTATACGTTTTCGTGGCTATTCCATACCCGAAATACAGGAAAAACTACCCAAAGCTGATTGCGGTGTTGAACCACTGCCTGAGGGTATATTTTGGCTTTTGTGTACGGGTGATATACCAACTCAAGAGAACGTGGCCTTCTTATCAAAAACTTTTGCTGAACAGAGTAAACTGCCTGAACATTGCGAAAAAATTCTCAAAACTCTGCCTAAAGAATTGCATGCAATGACACAGTTTTCTATAGCGATTTCCTGTCTGAATAAAAATTCCAAATTCAATAAGGCTTACAATTCGGGGGTAAGTAAGGAGCTGCCTCGCCCCACCACCCAGAGACCTTTCAAACTAACAATTTCATTTCTGTACATTTTAAAAGGCGAAACGTTTAGACTATTGGAAAAGTGTTGTAGACGATAGTGTGGATTTGTTGGCCAAACTGCCGGTTATAGCGGCTAAGATTTATAACAATATTACAGGGAATACGAACGCCAGTTATGAAGCGGATCCTAGTTTGGATTATAGTTCTAATTTTGCCAATATGTTGGGCTTTGATGATCCCGACTTTACCGAACTTTTGCGTTTATATTTAACCATACACTGTGATCACGAGGGTGGAAATGTTTCTGCTCATGCCTGTTATTTGGTGGGATCAGCATTGTCCGATCCTTATCTATCGTTTGCAGCTGGTATGAATGGTTTGGCTGGTCCTTTGCATGGTCTAGCCAATCAAGAGGTTTTAAAGTGGTTAGATGAACTTGTCGCAGCTAAAGGCATTGGCGCCTCCGAAGAAGACATCAAAGCATTTTGCTTGGATTTTCTAAAGCAGCCTGGTAGGGTAAGTATCTTACACCGTATCTCTCTGTCACACTCTCTCGTTCTGATCTGATTTGTCATTTTCCCTAAAGGTTATACCCGGCTATGGTCATGCTGTTTTGCGTAAAACTGATCCGCGTTATATTTGTCAAATGCAATATGCCCTACGTGTTATCCCAGATGATGAAATGATCCAACTGGTAACCCGCGTCTATAAGGTAGTGCCGGTTGTATTGCAAGGTTTGGGTAAAGTTAGCAATCCTTTCCCAAATGTTGACGCCCATTCGGGTGTCTTGTTGCGACACTTTTGTGTGATGGAATCCTCTATTTATACTGTGTTATTTGGTGTTTCAAGAGCTATGGGCTTAATGGCTCAGTTGATATGGGCTAGAGCTTTGGCAATACCTATTGAACGTCCCGATACCCTATCAACCGATTTGTTAATGGAATTAGCAAAGAAGAAGAAAGCAAAAGAAGGCTGTGATAAAAAATGAAAATTCACACGCCTTGTCACTCCTAATTTTTGCCGTTATTTTTCAATGTCAAATGGATTTATTCTTTTAAAACAATAAAACAATGTTGTTTTTTTTTAATAGTTTTTAATGAGCCTAATTTATCATATAAAAGAAATAGATGGGTGACTCTCTAACTGAAAACATTGATTGCTTTCATTTGAAAAGAATCTGCGGCACGTGAGAAGTGCTGGCAGTTATCCTGATGACGAAGGTCATCCTTCTACTCCGCTCAATTACTCAGAAGATGTGTAGTTTTAATGCAGGCCAGCAGATGCTATTTCCCACTATTTGTCTGATGCAAGAGAGTGAATGAATGAAGTTAAAATTTATTTTATTTGCATTGCCTTTATTATAGGATCCTTTTCACGCCATTGTGCCTTGAGTTCCTGCAATTGGAGACGACTAAGGCTTTTGTTCACTTCACCAACAACTACCAGTAGGGTACAGAAGGGATTTTCTTTTCAAGTTCAATCGTAACAAACCTCTTCATGAACACTTTTATTTCCATATTCGCACTCTCTGAAGTGTTAACCTGACTAGTTAGAAACACAAAAAAACTGCAGCTTTCCACGATGGCCGACTTACATATATCGTCGTCCGCGAAAACACCAGTGAACAAACAAATAAATAACTGCCGCGTATATGCAGCATCACTCTATATGGACCAATAAACGTCAGGCGATGTGATGTATATACACGGCACCTATCGCAAAGGGTTCAATTTAAATAAAACAACGTGTGTGAGATTATCAAAATATTTTATTCGTTTGAAAGGTCATTTACGTGTCACTCAACGTGCGTCACAGTTTCTCTGGGTGAAGCGCATTCTAAATGTTCAATTTTTTATGACTCATAATATGAGTTATGTTTGCCACTGTGTTTTGGGGCACCTACGACTTGAAAAAACCCCACAGGCTAATGGTATGAAATCGCACAACACCTTCACGGAAGATGACTATGCGCTCAAATCGCTTGTGCAGAATATCTAATTTGGCATAAGCTGTGTGGAGCGTAGTGTTGTCCTGTTGAAACCACATGTCGTTGGTGTGTAGATCATTCAATTCAGACCGAAAAAAGTTGGTAATCATCTAAAATCTACGTCGTAATTCTGTCTGAAGGGTTGTAATGACAAATTAAGTGTATGTGAAAATCGACATATAGTGCTCGCCCTGGACAGTGATGGCCTGGACCGTTGTCACCTCCACCCCACAATCCATATCAAACAGTGAGTTTTACGCATAATACGTAAAAACACGGTTCGTAAGCAGGATTTTCTTCGGGTTGCTCGTTTTATGACTGACTTGTTAGATTAGGTTAGGTTAGGTCGGAGTGGTAGTTCTGTTATCACAGAGCCACGGGTGAACGCAGTCTCTGTACTAACCAAGTTCCACCAAAATCAGGGAAATGGAAGAAGTTGGTCAGCGCAAGGGCTGCACAATGACTGACTTGTGCTCGAAAGTTATATTTTTTTACTTTGTGAGCACGAATCAGATTATTTACTAAACTCATGTGTACAAATTTAAAATGTGTGCTCTAACCTGCGAACGAATTAAAAATGAGATAAAAAATCAAGCACTTTACATCACATTAAATGCGTAATACCAGTGCAACAATTGAAAAGAATTGCTCTTTTTGAAGCTTTTTAACACGGTTTGCGATCGATATTTTGTACATTAAATTCTTTAGTTTTTGATTCTTCTCACGAATCATATTTCAAAATCTCTTAAAATTCGCCTCTCAAGAAGACTTGTCCTTTACGAACGAATTCAAATCGTGCACTCTTCTGCTCTGCTTTGCTTTTTCGGGATGCGATGGTTACTCTTGGATTGGTAACGTCTCAAATTCGACAATTTTCTTTATTAGAGTAGAAGATAATTTTTCAATGAAGAGTAGAATCAGTTTGCCAACTGCTCTCAGGAACACACTTCATTGCCTAAGGTGATTTGTCAAAATAGATTGAATAAATGAAAACTAATTTGACAGCTGTAGCTTCAACAAGATGGCTGTTAACAACTGCCAAAGTTCGAAAGTCCCTGTTGGAAGGAATTTTTTCTTTAATACAAGGTTAGAGGACGTGTACTTGTCAATTAAGACAAGTACAGTACCCGAAGGTCGAATTGACGCATTGTACTCCTTTAATACAAACACTTTTAAAACTTCTTATTTCTGGGTTGATGCCATTAATGGATCTCATTGCTGACGATGATTTTTCAATGAAGATTAGGACCAGATTGCCGCCAACTGCTCTCTCAGTAAACGCATATCGTTGTCTATAGCGATCCATGGTGATTTGTCAAAATAGTTTAAATAAATGACAACTAATTTGACAGATGTAGCTTCAACAAAATCGTCTTGTGATAGTTCACAGGTCCCTGTTGCACTTTTTTTTACTTCTTTCACAGAAGTAGCTTCAACATAAAGGGCATTATCAACAATCAAACTTCGAAGACTCTGTTAGAAGGTTGTTGTATATTTTATCACTTCTTCTTTAATACAAACTCCTTTAAAACTTCTTTTCTTTCTGGTTTGATGCATTGAAAATGTCTTGGTATTTTAAAATTGTATCTAATATCATTTATTTTATATTTTTTTTTGTCTTATTTTTTATTTTTATTTCCAAAAATATTTCTCTTGCTTAATGCAAAACACAACGAATTACACAAAAAAAAAATGAATTGAAAATGTAAATATTTTCATAAAAAATAACTTTAACTTATTACGATTAAGAATAATAATATGTAATAATAATAATTATAGTGTAGAAAGCCGGTGTTATAGATTAAAAACGAATGGGCAACACAAAAATAGTTGCCAAAAAATTTCATAATGAGTCATACATACAGATGATGTATGCAAGTTTATAAAATTGCCTTTAAAACAAAAGACAATAGTCCAGAAAACAATACATAAATAATAACGGAGGGTCTACAGGATATTTACACAAAAAGAAAAGGAAAAATGGAAAATGGAAAATGAAAAGCCAATTTTGTTTTGTTATGTCTTGTCTTGTCAACATAACTTTCCTAAGAAACATTACCGTTTTTTGATTTACTAAACCTAACAGAGAATGTAATAAAAAAATCTCTGTGTTGTTGTTGTTGTAGTTGTTATAAAATTAAAATAGAATAAGTAAGTAGATATATATGTGTGTGTATGTGTTTGGGTTTCTATTTGCTTTTAATACATTGCTCTGTAGGCGTAGGAAAAGAACAAGTAGAAGTAGGAGGGTAAAGGGGATTTCAATAGAATTTCAGAATTTGCCGGGAATTCTATTGGGGATTTTTTAAGCCCTGTTGGAATTGTAAAGTTTGTTGTTGTTTCTTAATTTCATCTTGCATTTCCATTGCCATTTTCTTATATTTTTCAGCTTCCTTTTCATTTTTCTCCGTACCATCACCGCGTGCATACATTTGACTAAGATTGGCACACGCATACATATTACGCAGTTCACAGGCTTTATAGGCAAATTCAAAGGCTTTCTTCATATCCTTATGCACAATGTAATCGGTATCTTTAGCGGTTGTTGTTTGTGTGGCAGGTGGATGGCTATCTTCAGGTTTTTTCTGTACACCAGAAATGTGCATGCCCGATAAGTAGAAACAAGCGGTGGCATTATTCATGTCACAGCTTTTTGTTAGAAATTCTAAACCCTAGAAAAAGAAATACACACAAGGTTTCGTTTAAAAAAAAAAATTAAGGCAGGTTATCGCACAGGAAATAATAATGATGAAATTGTGATGAATGATGAATTTTGATGAACGAAAGGCTGCTGTCTAATCAGAATAAATACCGAAAGTCTCCCAAAAATAAAATATCCACAAAAAATATACGAGCCTGTACATACATCTGAAAACTTTTTGACCGGCTATACTTTAAAGGCTTTCGTCTGAGCCCATTAGTATACTGCGAAGACATTTCTTTACAAATAATTGCAATTTATTGGCTACAGTGATGAGACAGTAAGTAACCCATGTTTCACTTTTGTTTGGTTTCTATATCATCTGCTGTCCACATTTTTTTAAGCGTCAAAGCTAATTTGCCCTGAGCTCTTCTTATTCGTTTCTTCACAATCCACGTTATGAAACCACTTGTTGTTGCCATCATGCAATCCACGTCGTTTATTTCGTGGTCACAGATTTTAAAAACTCTTTACTTGCTAACACATTAATCCTGTTGGTTTTCGTTTCCTCACTAACAATTTTAAGGAACTCTTTCAACAACTTATTCTCTTTTTTTTTCATAACGTAATGGATGGTTGAACTCGTCGAAGTTTAGAAGGCTTATTAGAACAGAGCGCGCAGTTCAACCGCTTGCTATGACATCTACAACAACATAATGAAATACGAAAAAAAATTTCACCTTCGGCAACTTCCTCTCAGCTGTCTATAAAATTTCTAAGAAAAATTTCTCTAATCCGCCGTTAAGACTCGAATTTAAACTGCAGGTTACACCACCATTCGATAAAATTAACACACTCAACATAGGTGTGTTAATACTGACTAGAGGGTTTTAATGACCAATTAAGTAAGTGGGTAGTAGAGGTCTATTTTCTAAGCATCAAAGCAAAATCAGTCTGAGCTGTTCTTTTACGTTTCTTTACCAGCTTCATTGTTCCACCAGTCATTGTAAGCATGCTGTGAAGATATTCGACACGACTCACTCTGTTTATTTCGTTATCATTGCATTGTTCACACACTAATCCTCATGATTTTTGTGTTTCCACGACTTATTCACTTATTTTCCATATCGGAAATCATATCATATCGTTGGCATACTCTAGATCACTGAGATCATTAAACATTTTTCAATGAAGACAATGAAAGAACCGTAATAAAAGTCAGTTGATTGGAGAATCCCCTGTGTACCTAGTATCCGCAGACTTTGAAACACACACAACACGTGAAAGAAATAAAGTTCGTGGAGGTTCCGGAGAAGGCTAGAGGATCTCAATTATGCAGAAGATATCTCTCCGCTCTCTCACAACTACAACAACGATAACGTAAGAAAAACACAGGCGTACAAGAAATTAGATTCATCTTGATGGCATAAAGATTCTTTACACAACACGATCTCATCAGTCTAGATAGAAGATGTTACCAAATTCAACTACCTGCGCAATTAGCAAATACTGGTGTAGTACTAGCGAGGATGTACAAAGTAGCAATAAACCTGGCAAATCGTTATTTAGCATCGTAACTTCACATATTTCAAAACATTGCACGAAAGTGAACATTTCCAACTCCTGCAAAAAATTCATAATTCTCTGTGGGTGAATTATGGAGTTTTGGAACATTACCACTCTGTAGACAAATTTGCTGAAAGTTTTTATAAACTAATGTCGTCGGAGAATCTCTAAAACAACAATCAACAAGTGGTTGTGGAGAGAAACAAGGTAAAATCCAACAGTAAGAGATTCTTAAGAGAAAATGGAATAAGGATTGGTTACGTCTTACGCAGGCTTACGAACCACAGAACAAATGAACTCCTATTGAATACAATCCCTAAGATAGACAAATAAGGGATAGTACATCGCATACATGGCTCTCTCAAATTGAGCCAGAGGTCTGCAGCCTCAAAATGATGTTAGAAACACCGCAAAAAAATCGATACTAATATTCAGAGATGATAATATGCTACGAAATAATAGATTATTAAAATAATAGATTATTAAAATCAAATTGATTTCACGAAATTTATGAAATTTAAATCTGTAGGCCTGTACCGCAGAGATAGCAATCTGATATCCGCACGAGATCTTCTCCAAAGAACTATGAATTTCTGAGTCACTGCTGTTAGACTACTATTCTGTCTTCCAAGGATGAAAATATAGGGCATATATGTAAAATAAAATGTGAACCAGATGAACAGTATGGCCTTAGACTCAGGGAATATTGATATCTCTGTAGATAGTTACGAAGTTAATAAGATTTTAAACTCTTGTAGTAGGATTTTCCTCTACTACAATCATATTTTGTTCACTGTAACAACTTGTCGGTAATAGATAAAGGCTAGTTCGGACACCGTAGCACTCATGGTAATGGCATTACGGAGCAAATGTACTAGAAGTACAAATTCTGAATACAATAAATGGACCCACCAATGAAAAAAATCTACATTCATACGATTCTAATTACAGACTTTTGATCTCACGATACGTACAATACCTTCAATGTATTTTAGTATTTTCTAAACGACTCCAAAATGTAGTACTATGCTCCAATGTAGGTTACGGGATATATATTAAGGTTGCTGAGATTATACTCTCGTATACCTGTATACAGTGTTTTCCAGGCGAAGGCAACGGTCTTATTTAAAGTCAAGCAATGTTTGTTGGTTTATGGTATTTTCCTTAAAAATTCTTTAGTATATACATACAGCCCGGCTGCGACCAAATTTCTAACGAATATCATCTCATCGTCATCCTTTCTCGTTCATGAACGCCAAAAATTTCTCAAGAAAGTTTCAAATCATTCAAGGTGAAAACTGAATTGCCAATGAACCGGCCAGGACTGGTAGAGTTCCAGCACATATTGCCGGAAATTGAATTGCCAATAAACCTATCAAGACTGGTATAGATTTCATAACCTACAATATGTTACAAGACATAGATGTTTCGATTGTCTCGGTTAAACTAGACATTCTCCAATCGTTTTAGGTGCAATATTGCTAGGGTCCGCTGGCCTTATGTGATAAGTAGAGTCTTCGCCTTGCGGTTCTCACAGGTCATTGCACGAATGGAAGGCATGCTGATAGGCTTGACAGTTCCTTAAATAGCTTCTGCATAAGCTCTTCAACTGAGGAGAAGTAAGGGACAACATTTCCTCTCATATAGCAGTACCCGGCTACTGCTATGAAGAGACTAATGCAACTCCAAAATAAGAATTAGAGCAACAGAAAGCTTTATTTTGGAGCCTTGAGGATTTCCTATTGGCAATGTTTGATTATCACTCTTGTTTTACAGTGATTTTGTTTATTAATTCATTCATCATTATCTATTAAATAAATTCTTCAATTCTGTACACTTTGTAGTAGAAATGTAGTCCCTTCTGAACGACCTCTACACACCAAACTGGTTGTAATTTCTATCGAAAAGAGTTTCGAAAGAAAAGGAGACAACAATACATAGAAAACTTAGAAATAAGCTGTGAAACAAGCTTTAAAACATTCGAGTTGATAGGCTTTTCCCTGATGTTATTTGTTCCAATAAAAACAAGCCTATTACAACAACAATAATGTTTATCTCTTTAACTAATAAATGACTAAACAACCTGTCTGCAGTGTATTAACTACCATATATATAACCAAATAATGACATAAAATGATGCGATTCTCTTAATGTTAAGTGAATAATAAAAACGACTTTACCACTTACCTTCTTTACATCCCGATCGATTTCCTTTGGCATTGAACGTGACACCAGCAGCAGACCGGAGTGTAGACATGAATCGGAATCATTTAAATTGCAGCCTTTCTCATAATAACTATAAGCTGCACGAGGATCACCTTTGCTACCGCTTTTGCCTTTGCCCAAGAAGCTATAATTGCCAAATTTGAAGCAGGATTTTGCGTAACCATAATCGTCACATGTTGATTTGTAAACTTTGGAGGCTTTTTCAAAGTCTTTCTTAATGCCCTCCAAATAATCGCCCAATAGATGACAAACTAAAGCAATAGAATGTAAAAACAATTTATTACGATGCGTAATTATATTTCACTTCACACTCAAATTAAACTTTTAAGAAAATCTTTAGGTTAGAATTGATTTTTTTCTCCGTTATTTTCCGGCATTTTTTTTTCTTCTTTTATAATGGCCGTTCACTTACCTTCAGGCTTCTTTTCCGAATAGCAGCCAAAACGATATTCAACACCAAGTTTTTCTATGTACTCCTTGACATCTGATTCCTTTTTTAAATCATACGCCATTATATTATATTTGTGTCTTAAGTTTTGTAATTATTTAATGAAATTTTTCTTTTTCACTTTCACAAAGTTATGTTATAAAAATCACAATGTGATATAAAAATACCAAAATGGTTTCTTTTCAGCACCGTTACTCTGTTCTTTTTTTATCTCCACTAAAATGTCAAAGTCAAGTCTCTGCTAATGAATGCAAAACAGCTGATCAAGATTCTGATTGGCAGTTTGAGAGAGAGACAAGTAAAATAAGAAAATTAAGGTTGCCAGATAGTAAGATTCGTTAAATGGGAATATATGCCAATAATTTTAAATACAAATTACAGGTAAAAGAATTAAAATTGAAGAAAACAGTCGATTTTTATCCATTTTGGGTTTACCGTCTAATAAATTGTAGTTTCTGTTTAAAGATCCGATGGTTAGAAACATAATTCTTGGTTAAAAATGTATATCTGGCAACCTTAGTTTATTGATTCAATAGGTATGGCGACTTCAAAGATTACCAGTGTGGCAACATTAACGTTTGTTTTTATTTAAAGCTCCTTAAGTTGTATTAACTTTTTTGTTTAACAAATTTCTGACACACTGCACACACACACATATATATATTTTGAAAAATAGAGGGAGCTGCTGTATTCAAAAAGGTTTTTAGATGACTGAAAGGTTATTTCAACACGTTTTGCTTACGTTTTTTTCGTTTTTAATAAAATTCTTTACGTTTTATGTGGGTTTTAAATTTATTTAAGCAGTTTATTGTTTCATTTCTTGTTTGTTTGTTTTCTTTTATAAATAATTTATTATGTTGTAGATTGAATGAATGAACAATACAACTCCAACTCTTAGTACAATTCAACTGAACTTTTTCTTATGTTTTGTTTTTATATTTAATGAACACTACCAAATATTTTTATTTTATTTGTTTAAATACGTGTTTTTTTGTTTTTTATTTTCAATAAATATATTAAAATGATCACCTTATTTAAATTATTGTTACATGTTAATTGTGTGAGTAGTTTTTCTTGCTTTCTTTTCACTTTTTAAAAAGGTGGGAGAAAACGAAAATAATGAAGAGAATATGAAATAATAACTTAAAAAGAGATCTCTCAGCGACATTACTTCAAAAGCTTCAAACTACACTGAATTTATTTGTTTTTTAAAAGACAACCTAAAAGTGTGATTCACTGCACTACTTCCATTTGCAAAAATTTCATTTTTTTTTCTTAAAATTTTTGATTTTTTGTCCCCTTTAAGGGGATTTTTTTTAAATATTCAAAACGAGTAAGGAGGATTTGTTTTCTTTTTTATTGTTGTTTTATTTTTAAATAATTTTTTTATTTATTTATTTGTTGTTTTTTGTTTGTTTGTTTGTTTGTTTTTAAATTAAATTAAAATTAATTAAGCTTTAATATTTGTTAAGTAAATGTATGTGTGTTCTTTTCTTCATAATGTTTTTGTTGTTGTTTTTGTTGGTTTTATCGTTTTGCTTCACTCTTAACTATTTTTGTAAATTATTTTTCCTTTTGAATCCTCTCATATTACTTTTAAAATATCTGTGGATCTTAAATTACAAAAAAAAAAAAAAAATACAATTTTTCTAACTTCAATATACATTTTGTTGTTGTTGTAGTTTTTTTTAGAAATAGTTTTTGGTTTTAAAATATTGTTGTTGTTTTTGTAACACCTAGAATGCGAAAATTTTACTTCTTAACCATCTTCATGAGCAAGTCTGTGGACAAGGATTTGGGACGTTCGATGGGTAGACCCAAAGCACGATCCCAGATAAGCGAGGCCAAGACACCGAGAGCACGGGAAACACCAAACAACACGGTGTAGTAGTTCATTTCCTTCATGCCGTAGTATTGCAACAAGACACCGGAGTGAGCATCTACATTGGGCCAGGGGTTCTTAACCTTGCCGGTTTCGGTTAGGATTGGTGGCACGACCTTGTAGATCTTGGATACCAATTGGAAGAGTTCATCGTCGGGCAAGTGCTTGAGGGCAAACTCGCGTTGGCAGGTGTAACGGGGATCGGTCTTACGGAGTACAGCATGACCATAGCCGGGCACAACTTGTCCAGACTTGAGGGTCTTCCAGATGTAGTCCTTAAGCTGTTCTTCTGAGGGATTGTTGCCAGCCTCCTTTTGCAATTTGCGCAACCAAACCAAGACTTCTTGGTTGGCCAAACCGTGCAATGGACCAGCCAAACCGTTCATACCGGCAGCGAACGAGAGGTAGGGATCGCTCAAGGCAGAGCCAACTAAGTGCACAGTGTGGGCAGATACATTGCCACCTTCGTGGTCACTGTGGATGGTCAAGTAGAGACGCATCAATTCGGTGAATTCGGGATTGTCATAGCCCAACATCTTAACAAAATTGGCAGACCAATCCAAATTGGAATCAATGGATTTGGAGCCTTTGCCATTGCGGTAGGTATTGCAGTAAATGGTGGCAGCTACAACGGGCAATTTGGCAATCAAGTCCATGCTGTCCTCATACACATATTCCCAGTACTTGGTCTTGTGGACACCCTAAACATTACAAAAAAAAAAAATATATTTAAAAACCTTTTCAAGTCTTTTGGAAAACCTTAACTTACCTCTGAGTAAGCCTTAGCGAATTTACTGTCATGATTCAAGGCAGTAATGGCAGCCGAGAATTGGGACATTGGGTGCAAGGTGGTGGGGAAATTGTTCAACATGGTGACAACGTGTTGTGGCAAAGCGGCACGTGCAGCCCATTCCTTTGACAATTGTTTGACTTGACCCTTTGTGGGCACATCACCGGTCATCAACAACCAGAAGAGACCTTCGGGCAATGGTTCAGCACCACCATCGGCAGCAGGCAATACCTTTTGGCATTCGGGAATGGAAAGACCACGGAAACGAATACCTTCATCGGCATCCAAAACGGAGGTTTCAGTGACCAAAGCTTTAATGCCACGCATGCCACCATACATCTAAAAGGGATAGAAGAAAAGATAAAAAATTTAACAAATTAATAATAAAATCAACAAAATTAGGTAATTACAGCTCAATGCTCTTGTTAATTAATCGAATACGAACAAATTATTACAATTATGATCTGGAAGTCAGTAAATATTCTTAAATTGGACCACAGCATTAGGAAAGGAAAATATTCAAGTTGTTAGTCTTGCGAAGGCAATTAAAACTTAATGCTGCTTTTAATTCTTCAATTCAAAACAAATTCTTTTACGATTTCCTAATTGTGATTTGATTTATTAAATATAGACAAAGCATTACCAAAATTTATAAGTCTTCGCTGTTATTAAAGTAATTAAAACACAATGCTCATGTTAATTATTCAATTATAAACGAAATATTTCAAATTTTTTTAATTATGATTTGAATTTTCCTAAAATACTTAAAACTTGATCAAAGCATTACCAAAATTGTCAAGTTTTAGATGTAATTCTAGTAATTAAAGTTCAATGCTGTCATCTCTGATAGTGATTACAACTCAATGCTGCCATCACTTACCCAATATCGTAATTGTGTTGTGGAGTTCACTGAATTTTAGACATGCAACCATAGCATTACCAAAATTTACAAGTTTTAAGTGCAGACAAGCCAAAGTAATTAAAGCTCAATAATGCTGTCTTTACCACGTCTTTCTAGGTAAGTTATTATCAAAAATCTTGATGGGATTTGCATACTTCATAATTGATTTATAAGAAGGTATTGAAAACATATCGAAAATTTTATTGCAGTTGTTGAAATAATGTAATACTGCAGCAATTATCAAGTAATTATCAAGAATTACCAATATTTCTTAGTAAAAAGGTATATGGTATATATAATATATGGTTTTTTGTTCAAAAGATATAAACAAATAATGAAATAAAAATGAATAAAACAAATTATGAGCAATGCTTCAGGCATTTCTAAGTAATGCTTAAAAGCATTATCAAAGATTTTAAAGCAATTTTTATCCCTGATACTAAAGTCTTGAAAAAATCCTACTAAATTGTTAATATAATGCAATGACACATTAATTACTAAGTAATGCATTGAAGAAGCTAGGCCGTAATCCTGACTGAAGGGTTGTAATGGCCAATTATGTATGTATTGAAGAATAAACATTTTGTTGTTGTAAGAAAAGTAAAACTTTGCTTGGGCTGAATCAAAATAAATTATAAACAGTGCTTAACTAATTTCTAGGTAATGCATAAAGGCATTGTCCAAGATCTTAATTGGAATTTTAATGTTTATAAAAAAGTATTGAAAATATGGCTTAAAATTGATTGTACTTCTTGAAATAATGTAATGCTGTAGCAATTACATAGTAATGCTTAGGAGAATTACTAATATTTCTTAGTGAAAAGGTAAATATGTGGTTTTTTGTTCAAAAGATGTAAAAAATTAATGAAAAATTCAATTTAAAATGAATAAAATAAATTATGATCAATGCCTTATGTATTCCTTAGTAATGCTTAAAAGCATTATCAAAGATGCTAAAAGGCATTGTTCAATATCTTAATTGGAATTTTGAAGTTTAATAATTGATTTATGAAAAAGTATTGAAAATATGGCTTAAAATTGATTTTACTTCTTGAAGTAATGTAATGATGCAGCAATTACCAAGTAATGCTTAGGAGAATTACTAATTTTTCTTAGTCAAGACTAAATCTTTAGTATTTTGATTAAAAGATGTAAAAAAATAATAAAAAATTTAATTTAAAATCAATTAAATACATTTTGAGCAATGCTTAAAGTATTGCTCAGTAATGCTTACAGGCATTATGACCATTTTTGACCGAATTTTAAAGCCGAATATTTGATTTAGAAAAACTATTTTAAAAAGTGTAAGTTAGTAAAATATTGTAATGCTCTATTCAATTTGAAAGTAATGCTTGCAAGAAATATTGAATTTTGTGTTACCAATATTATAAATCTATTAAAATACGTTTTCAAAAGCAATTTAAATACAAAATTTGAACAATTATTTCTAGGTAATGATTTTGTTTTTAAGCCTTTTAAGGCAATTTCTATAAATGCTTGTCATTATTCTATTTCAAAGTGTATAAAATGACCTTTTGTTGCTTGCATTCAACTCATTGTTATACATGACATAATCAAAAATCAATACATCAAAAAAAGCGACACAGCAACCACAAACTAACGTGCAACAAATTATAGCATTTATTAAATAACAACAACAATTGCAATTTTCCTATTGTTTTTGTTGACACAGAGTCGGCAAAAAACAAAAAGAAGAAGAAAACATCAGAATACTGTTGTATAACCACTTGAAAAGAGAATTTTTATTTAGAACACGAAAATGTAAAAAATAATTGCATTTTAAATTTAGAATAAATAGAGAGAGAGTGAGAGGGAGGCGAATGGGGGAGGAGGAGGAGGAGTAGTAGTCTGTACAGTAGCAAGATACACATACAACACATGACAAATGTTATTATTTAAGAAACATTTTGAAGAAAAACAAAAAAAAAACTGCGATTATTTAATCATTTGGCAGTTGGCCATAACGATTTTGTTTTTTCGTATAAAATTTTCTATAGCGGCCATATGAAGGGGATTTTATAAAATAAGAAAAAGAATTTAAGAAACAAGAGATTTTCTTGTAAAAAAAAGAGAGTCCCCACAAAACTTATGCTCAGTGTATTCCCTATAAAAAGAGAAATTATGAAAACCAAGAGCTTAACTTGCTTAAGAGAAGACCTAAAGAAGGACATTTTTCTGTTTACTAAGAGTTTTTAGATTGAAAAGCAACCCAAGAAGTTTATTATTTTGAGTATTCAAGAGAATAAAAAAACATTTAAGTTTTCCCCAATAATACTACAAGTATGCAGGTAATGCAACCATGTTATTAACCTCATAACCTCAAATGCAACCATAATATAACATTTTTATAATAATTTCTTAACAAAAAAAGCAAAAACCTACAAAATTTGGCCATAATATAGAATTTTAGTTACATAAATTACTAAAAACTAATTCAATTACTAAATTTTAAATAATGCTTTAATTTAATAACAAAGATTTAAAAATTAGGCATTAAAA
This sequence comes from Sarcophaga variegata, assembly GCA_932273835.1. Taxonomy (NCBI): domain Eukaryota; kingdom Metazoa; phylum Arthropoda; class Insecta; order Diptera; family Sarcophagidae; genus Sarcophaga; species Sarcophaga variegata. The sequence continues at coordinate 10,284,897 of OW026358.1, forward strand.
TAATGCAATTATTTTTTAATTGAAAATTTCTTTGCAATGCTAAAGGCATTAGAATTTCTTCGTAATAAAAGTAGCTTAAGCTGCTCAAAAAATAGAATTCTTACTACAAAATTCTTGAAAATAAACTTTTTTGCCATCAAATGTGTTATTTACTTAATATTTCCTAAGTAATGCCTTTAAATAAATGATAATGCTATTAGTGCATTTAATAATTAAAGATATAATCGTTTGTCAGCAATCATTTTAGGATTTAATTTTCAATAATGCTTATAAGTAAGCTCTTGAAATTCATATTAAATGCAGCCATTTAGTGCATTTCTACTAATGCATTGCTTTTATTTTATAGATTTTAATTATAATGCGGAATTAAATACAAAATTAGTGGAATAAATGTGTGACATTGATTTTTTTTTATTTAAACGATATTTTTAAAGCAATGCTTTTGAAATTCTGGCAATGCTTTGAGCATTTTTTGTAATTAAGACCATATTTTATTAATATTTACAGGGATTTTAAAACTCTTTTAATAAATAGAAGAAGAAAGTTGATTTTTAAATAATTTGGAAGCGTAATTGTGATATAATTATTATTTGAAGGTTTGTAGGATATTTGCCAAGTAATGCTTTTGCAATTATGGTAATGCCTTTAGCAAATTGAATCATTAATGGCATAGTTTACAATTCTATGTAGAATTTTATAGTTTCTAACGATAAATTTGGAAAGTAAGTTGCAGAAAATTGATTTCCAAACAAATTTATGTTCAATTATAATAATGCTCTTGATGAATTTAGTAATTAAGACCATATTTTATTAATGTTTACTGATTTTTTGAAATTCTTTTGATTAATATTGAAAGTAAGTTGCAGAAAATTGACATCTGAATCAATTTGGAATAGAATTACGGTAATGCTTTAAGCATTTTTGATTTGTAAATTAATTTATATTCAATTATGGTAATGCTTTTGGTGAATTTGATAATTAAGGCCGTATTTTACATGAGTTTTAAATTCCTATAATAAATATTGAAAGTTAAATTGAAGAGAATTGATGTTTAATTAATTTGAAATTATAATTATGGAATAATAATTATTTGTAGGACATTTTCAAAGTAATGTTTTTACATTTATGGTAAGGCCTTTAGCAAAATTTAATCATATTTTACTATTCTATGTAAATTTTCAAAAAAGTATGGAAAGTTAGTGGCAGGAAATTGTTTTCTGAATCAATTTGTAATATAATTAAAGTAATGCTCTTGGTAAATTTAATAGTTACGGCCATATTTTATTAATATTTACATATTTTTTTTAAATTCTTTTAATTAATACTGAAAGTAAGTTGCAGTGAAATTATTTCAAAATCAATTTATATTCAATTATGGTAATGCTCTTGATAAATTTAGCAATTAAGTGCATATTTTATTAATATTTCCGTGCCTTTTTGTTCTCAAATGGTATCTATTTAAAAGTGATTTGAAAAAAATAATGAATTTTTAATTCATTTTAGTATTTCTAGTAAAAAATATGGAGAATAAGTTGCAGAAAATTGATTTCTTAAGCAATTTAGAACACAATTATGTTAATGCTTTTAGTGAATTTTGTAATTAAGGACATATTTTATTAATATTTGTGATTATTTCTGTTCTCAAGTGGTATCTATTAAAAGTATTGAAAAAGAAATGATTTTTTTATACATTTTGAGCTGTTACTACAATTATACAATTTACTGGGTTTTAAAACATTGAATTACTTACCATATCAATGGTGGTTTCACCCATTTTGGTGGCACCATATTGTTTCCTGAAATTCTTGACGCGTTCTTGTTCAGCGGGAATCTTGGAGGCGAGCACATCACGTAGACTGGCATCAGCTGAGATGAAGCGTACATATTGAGCCAAGAAAGCATTCAATTTCTGAAAAAAGAAAAATGCAAAAATAAAAATAAATAAAGTGTGAAATATTGAACAAGTTATTAATCATTAGAGCTGTCATAGACAGATTTTTTTTAATATTTCTTTGCAAATGGAAGGAAAGACTTGAGTGATTAGGTAATGTTTTGTTTAGTTTTTTTTTTCTCATATGCTTTATGCGGATTTTTTGTTGTTGTTTTTTGTGTTTCATTTGTGATAAGAACAAATTAAAATAATTTATTTATAAAGTTCTGCTAGCCATATAAAAATGAGAAAGAGAGAGAGAGAGAGAGAGAATTTCATTATTAATAATGGGAAATGAATCTATAATTTACACTAGTCACGCTATGTCAATGTTAAATTGACACTGCAATTCATTATAATTCTTTTTTTTTTGCTTCTGTCTGTCTTGCTTTAAATTAAAGAAAAAAAAAAAACTACACAATAAATCGTACTAGCAAGAGCGAAATGAAATACAATAAAAAGTGAGACTAGCACAAGTGAGGAAAGTACAAGTAGTAGTAGGTTCAGTGTCTAGCAAAATGTCATTCACTAAAGATTACATACTCAATGTATAGTACATACTTATGTACGTATTAAAATGGAAACACGAGCCTTTTCTGTATATAAGCCACTGCCGCACTGCCAATCACTCACCTGATAATCGACTAACGGCTGATAATTTGAAATGTGGTGGTGGCGCTTTAAACGAAAATGGATGGTTGGTTCGAATGATAGAGGCAAGGCTTAGCAGCAAAAAACAGCTGATAAAATAAAAAGCATTGTCAGGCCAGATAGTTTATTAACCCTTTCGCATTAATACATAGCTTTTTAGGGGTACAAAGAGCTACAAAAGTCATTAATTTGTCACAAAAACAATAAAACTTAAGTTTTATTCAAAGTCATCACTTTTAAACAAGCGCTTTCAACAAGATTTCGTGTAAGTTAAACTTGATAAATTCTAAACCGCTTTAGATGGCGTGAACTTGTAATTTCCTTATCTGTAATTGAATTTGATAAGCTACACAATATTTTAATCTCAAAAAAATTTCAAATTCAATGTTTTAAAGAACGAAAGAAGGCTTCTTTAACATTTTTCAAAAAATACAATGTGTGGTGTGGTGTTAGAGCGAGAGCTCTATGAAATTGACTTGTTTTTAATACAAAATAAACATCCCCAGGGTCTGGACTTTTTTTAAGCGCTACCCTAATGGTAATAACTTCAAACCGTTCAAAGTAATGCTCTCAGAATCACTATTGAGTACGACAAAATATCGAGCATTGATCATCATCTTTATTAAAAAAACAAAATGATTTTGCTTACACCAGTCACGTGGTGATAACACGGTGACATGATGATTTTCACCGTCCATCGCTAAAATATGGAATGCGGAACTGGATTTGGCGTCTATTTCGATAAATTGGCACTGAACGGGTCATTAGGACAGATTAGCTAACCAGGCCAGCGTATTTCATATATAATTGGTCACTACAACCCTTTAGTCAGGATTACGACCTAGCTTCTCACACCACTGATGTTGCGGTGTCTGCTGAGAGGAAGTCGCCGAAGAAATATTTTTTCATATTTTCGTTTTGATGTCTGACCTGGGGTTTGAACTGAGGCCTCAAGTCTAATAAGCCAACACACTACCTACTATACCAGCGTATTTCAGGCGGATATTTTTGCTTTTAAACAAGCTGCACGTATGATTGAAACCGGGGACCTGCCTCCCTCGAACTTTATGGGATCAAAGTACTGGGATCCCATCTCATGAAATCAAAGGGCGTTAGGAGTTGCCTGGACTCTCTACACCGTAAGCGACGACACAACATCCGCCTCTACTGGGTTCCGAGCCACTACGGCATAGAGGAAAACAAAAAGGCGGACGAACTGGCACGGAGATGTCTAAGGAGGAGACGATAAAGGGGATAAATGTGCCTCTACAGGAGTGCCTTTATAAATTGGAAAACGCAGAATGGAATTCAACAAACCATGGGTGGTCCAATATACCTGATTGTCGAATTTCAAAACTGCTGTCTCTAGCAGGTGACAGCATATGCGACGATACAACACCCACCTCTACTGGGCTGCGAGCCACTCTACGGCATTGAGGAAAACGAAAAGGCGGACGAACTAACACGGAGATGTCTGAGGAGGAGACGATAGAGGGGATATATGAGCCAAATTGGAAAAAGCAGCGTGGAATTCAACAAACCATGGGCGGTCCAAAATACCTGGTTGTCCAATTTTAAAACTGCTGTGTCTAGCAGAATCAAGGAACTACATGAGGTCGACAAGAAAATGGTTCACTTTCTAACAGGAACTCTAAAGGGAGACGGTAGTCTGACCGGGTATGTCCCACCGGGATTACTACAGAAACTGCCATGATGTGGAGGAAACGGAGTTGGTGCAAAACCTTTTATGGGAGTAGCAGGTGACAGCAGAACCAAGGAACTACATGAGGTCGACAAGAAAATGGTTCACATTCTAACAGAAACTCTAAATGGAAACAGCGGTCTGACCGGGTCTGTCTCATGGGGATTACTGCAGAAGCTGTCATGATATAGAGGAAACGGAGTTGGTAGAAAACCTTTTATGGGAGTACCCTGTACTTTAGAACAGACATAATCGGTTTTTGGAGGACAGAACGTTTAAATATCTGGGTATGGTGGCGAACGTGTCACTAAGGAAACTGACCAAGTTAGGGTGGTTCAAACCCACCACTAATGGATCATGACAAGGGGGGCTTTCTTCACCTCTGTGAACGCTAACCCAACCTAGCTGTCCATACGTTATTTTAAACTTAAGTTTTTAAAAGAAACTATAGGGGAAAATAATTACAGGAAAAATTTCCCAGTTTGGCAACACTTTTATTTTATTTTCTATAATTTTTTAATTAAATACTGAACGATATGTTGTTTGTTTATAAAATCAAATCCAGCTGATATCGAATCTATTAATAACCACTTGAACCCACAACACAACACAACAAAACAAAACATGTTCATTACAAAACGTTTTACAGATCAATTACACACATTGATGGTGACGTAGTTTTGATATTTCAATTAATCTGAAGGCGACGGCTATGACAACAGTTGGTTTTTTATGCATAAATTTTCATAATTTAATTAAACGTTTACGTTAAACGTTTAACAATAGTAGGATGCGCTGTGCAAGCCAATAATAAATTGAATTTAAAAAAAGAACAGATCCGATCAACACACAACACAACACCCCAACAATTAATTGCTTTGTATCAATAGGATCAAATTAATTAATCGCCAAATGGTTGGCAATAACGACCACCACGAACGTATACAAAACCAAACCTACCCCTACCACGCAAACTTTTATTACAAGCCGTTCCAAGATTTTCTGGTTTTTACAAACGTTTGTCGGGGGGTTTGCTTTGTCGGCAACACAGATTTGCACATCACACTTGTGTTGAGGCCACAAAAGAGTGACAAGAGTGAAAAAGTGGAAAAAGAAAACCGCAAAACTATCGTATTTATTACAGCAGAGTTGACTGTTGGCTTGTTAAACGCTATAACACAGGTTGTAATTTAAAACGCCTGTATGTATGTACGTTGTATTTTAAATTAAGTATTATTGCTTTCGTTAGTGTTGTTGTTGTTGTTGCTGTTGCTATCGTTATAGTTTTCCGTCTATAGTTTGTTTAGTTTTGATTGAAAATTATTCCTAGTTTTTATGCAAATTTATTGTTTTGATTTGTAAAACGTTTTTCTTTAATAGTTCCTCCTTATGAAGACGACTTTGATTTAAAATTCAAATTGAAAAGGTGAGAAATTATCACTTGGGCACTTAACTTAACTTGCATCCATCACATGTACATAACACATTCACAATTTTTTGGTTACGGAAACAGTGTGGTTTTTGCGGCACCGAATCAGCGCCCACCAACATCCAAGTTAGGTTTGTCAACCAATCAAGTCATGACGACTGATTTCTTCTATCTTGACGGAGAGCAGAACTCCGAAAATCAGCCTTGACATCTTAAAATAAAAATATTTCTTTTGATAACTTTCACCGCAGCAGTCCTCTGCCAAAAGCTTTGAGTGAAAGTAATTGCCTCGAAAAAGCTTCTCAACGCTATTGTTCCGAGTCGACATTAAACTGTAGGTCTTGTCACAACTTATGGATAAAATTAACACAGACAATATGGATGGCGTGAGATGTTAACGTGCGATATAAATGTTCTTATGTAGCGAGCAAAGAGGGGACTTCAGTGCTCTAATATGCCTTCGCGCGAGCCGTGGACAACGACAGTTGCAATGTCTGCAGAATTAGTGTGAGGAGGCTAATAGCCGATAGCCATGCTTTCCAAATAAAGAAAAATTTTTGTGTCCCAGAGCAACTGAAACCAGCGGTAATGCAAACAAAGCCTTTCTGCTAACCTAGCCTTTCTATCTATCAGAACGTAGCCAATTTGACTAATTAATATCGTGCTTTCTTTTTAGGTCTGTCAGAGTCTCCGGTTGTACTATGTTACTACAAATCGTGCAGACAGAAGGGGTGTTCCTGTTCCAGATACTGTTGCTTGCCCTCAAGACACAAGGCCCTGTCACAGAACCTATCGAGATCCTAATAGATTCCCTACTCAATTTCGAAAACCATTTCATGCTACAACGCTTCAACTTGGGCTATTAAAACATTGCGAATCTATAAATCTCTGCCAAAAAGAATCCACTCCACGTGTTATCACTTGATCGATCAGCTCGAAAAAGTATCCCAAGAGAGATTTAATCGATCGATTTATCAGGTTCACGGCTTTTGCCTGTTTTTCTTTTGCTAGAAAAAAAGAAACTCTATTGATTGGCATAGGCACACAAGGTAGTTGGAGAATATCATGACGGAGCTTTAAAATGCTGAGAAAGACACTCGAATCGAATTTATTTGCGAATACTTGAACTAACTGAGGAGATAACTAAGGTAGTTTATGTACGATTGATAGGAAGGTGGATCAGACATACATGGCGACAATATTAAAAATTGAAATGCTGAGAAAGACACTCGAATCGAATTTATTTGCAAATACTTGAACTAACTGAGGAGATAACTGAGGTAGCTTAGCAGAAATATGTAAGATTTTGATAGGAAGATGGACGAGCTACACTTGGGGACGCTATTTAAAATTGAAATGCTAAGAAATAGACTCGGGATATATTTTATTTGCATTATTACTTGAACTAACTGAGGTTGCTTAGCGGAAATATGTATATGCGACCCTGATAGGAAGGTGGATGAACTCATCTCATCTGTACGATTTCGTTTGTGAATATTTTCAATCACTGGAGGCCAGAGATATCAGAGATTCTGATGCAACGAAGTCAGTCAGTGATCATAAGTCTGTTATAATCAAAACTAACCTTGTAAACTTCAGATATTTTCCATCCGATATGTAAACGAAATCCAAGTTACGAGGCCAATAGCTTCTTTAAAATTCTACTTAAAAAAAACGTACTAATTTCCTCATTTTTATTAAATGAAATTCAAATAGAAAATTTTAAAACTTCTAGAAATAACCAGTGAGAGGAGGAAATAAAAATTTATAAGAAAAAAATTTAAAAGAAATTCCCAAGTCATCCATATCATATCGCTTTAACAAGACCTTAATCAGATCAAATAAATTACGTTCAACAGACAGACGGGAAAAAAAGAAAGAAAGAAAGACATTAACACACAGTACTACAACTCGCAGTCAAATAAATGATGGTGGTTGTGGTGGTGGTTGAGAGGTGAAGTAAAATGCGATAAGATTTTTTGAAAGTACACACCAGAGCAGTACTAAATAATAATAAAAAAAAAACTAAAAATATTCTGTGTGTGTGATTATTTAATTATCAACGTCATGTGATATGTTTTTTTCACTTGAAATGAAAACGAAAAACAGAAAAAAAACGGAGGGAAAAAAGAGTTGAAATTGAAAAGAAATGATTAGCGACGAGAGGGAGGCGCATACATTTTCTGCATAATTTTTTTCTGCGTTTTTTTTCATTGTGTTCTTCAAATATTTGTTTTAAAAATATTTTTAAATAATTTTGCGGAGATAATAACAACAACAAAATGTATAAATAAATATTTTTGCAATAAATTAAGCAGAAAATTTTGAAATTTTTGTGTGTGTAACAATTATTTGAAATCACTTGACAGTGTTATCGATCGATAACTGTTATGAAAAATGTAAATATTTCTTAATTTTATTCACACTTCCTTAATTTACCCATTAGTGCCCAGTGGCAACCTAAGTTGCCTTAGTTTTTATGCTCTGAGAGGAAATTGAGTAACGGTAACCGTTAGAAAAAAGAAGTCTTTCGGACATTAATGGGTTAAAATCAAATTGATTGAACCTCGGGTGTTATAAACCATTTAATCTCTTAAATTGTAATCAAATTTGTCTCGCAAATCTTTCACTACAGCAATTAAGTCGCATTTTAATGCCAACATTATGTTGCCAGAGGGCAGCAAAGTATGGATTTTAGATACACAGAAAAAAATCAGTGTCGATAGGGTTTATTTAGAAAAGAATGTATTATTTTGAGGGCGAGGGTGTGGGGTTTAATTGAAATTCATCAGCAACAGCCTGAGACACAAACGAGGAATATACGAGTCAAACACCATCTCTAGAACACAAATCTCTAGAACTTAATAGATAAGGAACCCATAGATTAGGTTAGGTAAGGTCACGGCCCCCTTTTTGAAGAAAGAGGTCCCACTTAAGTCCTTTATAATACCGCAATTAGTATTCAACAAGGAGATCAAACAACATTCTCTTGAGAAAATCAACACCAGTCCATAATAAATCTTACTAATGCAGCAATATTTATATTAGAGACTCCGGTTACGTATGAATGTCGGAAAGTGAGAGGTCAAAGTCTTTCGGCATACCTGCCAAAAAGACAGCGGCGGTATCACTATTGGGCAAGAGATGGCCATGCGATTTAAGAATTGAATCGGTCCACACCTGTGGAGAAAAACAGGCTCTTTTTGCTGCTCAGACCCACAGCTCTCGTAGAAGTCATTTGACAAAATGCCAAGTCTTATGTCTTGTTTACCAAAAGGACAGTGGCCCATAAGAACTCCATTGTCGATGGCTGGCCATGTGATTTAAGGACAGAAGTAAGTCGGTCCTAGTATTTTCTATATGTGTCCAGCATTATATAGTAAGTACCCTCTTACTGTTAACGATATTAAGCTTTTCTGTAAAATGAGAGGACAATAATAGGGAAAACCTATGCCCTGTAACATATAGGAGATTGTGATCTCCGCACCGGCCCTTGCCAGCTCCATGAGCACTACAATTTATAATAATACATTTGAATGATCCCAAATATCTCTGAGACATCCACGGCATTCATGGACAAGGACGAACGTTGAGACTACGTTCGTTAGAGACCTAATCGCCGCCATGCTTTTTCGACAAGCATTGCCCCGCTTTCAAAATTGTCATGATCTCTGCTTGGAAAACACTACAGTGGTCAGGCAGCCTATTAGAAAATTTAATATCGGAACCCTTAATAAATATACCACCACAGCCTACCACCCATGCCACTCGTCTTCACGTCATCAGTATAAGCTTCAAGGATGCCATTGGGAGCGTGCGAATCTTCAGTCCAAAAGTCTGTACTTGGAATTCTAAAATCGAATGTTTCATTCAGAAAGACACAAGGAATCACATCATCGATCGTAATAGCAGCATGTCCATAGTGCAGTTTGCACCAGGATTTGACTGTATTGAGGAGGGGAGCCAATTGATTGCCAATTGCAAATAATGCCTGAATTGGGATGGATAGGAACACAGAGCACTGGTGATCAGAACAGCACTTGGGGTTACTCTTCAAACTCTTTCAGAAACACCTTGAATTTTTGGAAAATCCCTAGGGATCTTTATTTAAAGTTCCATTTGATATTGAATTTCATTTGGACTTGGAAATATGCTATAAAAATCGATTAGTTTCCAGTGACAACAGATCAGAAAAACAGATTCCATAACCGAATATTTAGGTTATGTTCTGTGGGAGGTGTAGATCAACTGTCATAATAGGTTCCATATGGTATTCGTGGCGCTAGACATTGGGGTACGTTATATTTTTTAAAATCGATTATAAAATACAATTAAATAGAATTAATTTTATTTGCGGAAAATCGATTAGAAACTGTAATTCGGCGTATAAAAATCAATTTTAATTGTATTTTTTTGCTTAGTAACTGAATATGCAATTGTTTTTTCTATTTTTTAATTTATGTAATTAACCTTGAAGGTATTTTTTTATAATTAAAATGTATTCTTTTAATACTTTTGTTTTTGCAATGTTTTTAATGACATCATATGATTTTCTGTTTTTTTTTTGTATTTATTCACATTTCACATAATAATTGAGATAATGAAATGCCAACAAAAACAAATAAAATATAAGAAACACTTGTTTAAATAAATAGATAAACTTAATTATTTAATTGTAAATGAATTGAGAAAAAAAATGCAAAAAAAAAAAATCATTTAAAAAAAACCGTTTAAAGCGAATTGGAAACGAAAAACTTGCAAATAAAATGCAACAAACCTTTCTTTACAAAAAACTAAATTTAATGCGTAGTAAAGGTTGCTAAGAATCTTTTGATCATAAGCGTAATTAGTGATGTGTGTGTCACTTGCATATTTTAGAACGATAACTTGCATTTTTTTGGACGAGGACTTGCATTTTTGTGGACGATAACTTGCATTTTTCGTTCGATTACATTTTGATTTTTGTCAATGAGATCCAGATTAGCTTCGTCGCCTGTATTAGTTTCTGGTCCCAAGTAACGCCCGATGGTAAGGAAGCCTGTTTTGGAATACTTGCTACCATTGCTATCCAGCCCACTTGGTCTATTCCCCCTACAAGTCCATTTTTTAGCTGATTTATTCTGGTATATGAAGTCGCCATAGTCTAGTAGGTAGTGTGTTGGCTTATTAGACGTAAAGTCAGGGTTCGAGCCCCAGGCCAGACATCAAAACAAAATACAAAAAGTATTTTTTCGGCGACTTCCTCTCAGTAGATTTCTGGCAAAAATTCTCTGAGAGCAAATAAAAATTGCCATGTAAAGTTTCTCAAAAATCTTTCGTTCGGAGTAGACTTTAAATTGTAGGCTCAGCCACTCATGTACAAAATTAACACACATAACATGAGTGGTGTGAGAAACTAAGCCGTAATCCTGACTGAAGGGTTGTGTAATGTATTACATACACAATTATGTACATATGTGTGTGTACTTGCATATTTTAGGACGATGACTTGCATTTTTGTGGACGATAACTTGCATTTTTCGTTCGATTGCATTTTAATTTTTGTCAATGAGAACCAGATTAGCTTCGTCGCCTGTATTAGTTTCTAGTCCCTTGATATCTAGCCCACTAGGTCCATTTCCCCTACAAGTCAATTTTTTAGCTGATTTATTCCGATATATATAGAACACTTTCTTGTTGTTCTTTTGAAGAAAACAATTAGCTTCGTCGCTATATCTCCAGTCCCAAAATAAAACCCGACCGTTTGGAATACTTGATACCATGGATATCTGGTCCATTTCCCCTACAAGTCCATTTTTACCCGATTTAGTCCGGTTTATATTCACCACTTTTTTGTTGCTCATTTGAAGAAAACAATTAGCTTCGTTGCCTGCATATATTTTGGTCCCATGTAACGCCCGCTCGTTTTGCAATACTTGATACCATTGCTATCTAGCCCACTAGGTCCATTTCCCCTACAAGTCCATTTTTTACCGGATTTAGTCCGGTTTATATACAGCACTTTTTTGTTAGCTTCCTTGTCTATACCTCATGTAACGCCCGACAGTAAGGAAACCTGTTTTGCATTACTTGCTACCATTGCTATTCAACCCACTCGGTCGATTTATATAGAGCACGTTTTGTTGCCAATTTGAGGAAGTTCTTCCGATAAACAGACGTATGTAGGTTCTTAGCTTCTCATTTTTTTCCCATCTTGGACAGCACCCACCAAAAAAGACTAATTTTGTAGTCACAATATATGTAATCTCTGGCCCACCTAACCTAATTTACTGAGGCGAGTAATGGAAATTAGTTTCCTCAAACACACAGTAAAATATATAAGAATGAAAGTGTAAGGAAATTTTTTTGTACGCACTCCTTACTTTGATTCAAGAAAAAAGAAAAGGAAAGAACTTAAATAGAAAACGAATTCAAATTTATAAATTCTTTTCATAATTTACAAATTAATTTACCTCTCCATTGGTCCTATTAACCTCCTTCCTTCCTCATTAGAATTTCTAATTTTTTCCGTTTGTTTTCGATTTTTTTTTGTGGAATATTTTTCATATTCTTTTGTAATTTATTACGTTCCCTGTATGTCAATTGAATTGAATATTTAATTATGAAACCATTTTGTAATATAAAGTATCTTCGTAAAATTAATGTGAAAATGATTCATTTTATTCGCTTAAAACAGGAATAACTTTAGCTGATCTTTTAAGGCAATTTATGATAATGATGATGAAATCATGCTTAAGGAAATTTTTGTTTTACAAGTTCAACTGGTTTGGTTAATACAATATAAAAAATCAAATAAAATGAAATGAAACAATTGATTAAAAGGCATTAAATACAACAAATCTAGTGGAAAATTACATTTGTTATGGCCTCAAAACTAAACCCCGGTGGGCTTCGCTGCACCTATTTTAAAACAATTTAATTTTGATAAAAAAAAAACTGACTACACTAGTGGTGATTCACACGTGATCACTTTTAGAGTATTACAGGTTGACTATGGTCGTCATAATCAACCTACTGTGCAATGAATTGTCAGGATTATAAAGAAATTTGAAGAGATTGAAAGCGTTACAGATGTGATCAGGCCTGTGCAATGTATACACTGCCAAAAATATCGCCTCTGTTAGTGAAATTGTGGCGGATTTGTTGATTCCACTGTGTTCTTAGCAATTGGGGCTACATCACGGCTCATTATAGCGTATTTTGTATTCGGATTTGCTCATCCATCCCATATAAAGTACAACTCACGCAATAATTAAAGGCCACTGACCATTTACAACGCCCCAAACGACACAAACATATCCAAATTCATCCAAAAATGGGGATCAACGCTGAAGATGAACTTTTGGGTAACATGTCAAATGCTTCAGGGCTCATTTAGTGAACTCACTCACGTCTTTATCTATATATAGTCGTCCAAGGTGATTTAATCAAACAGTTTAAATAAATGACAACTAAATTGAATGACCGTTTTAAAGCCCCAGATATGCTGATAGATTGCTTATCGACAATCTTATATATTCATGTGTCCACATTCATACAGAAATAGGGCTCAACGCTGAAGAAGAAAATTAATGTCAGTTGTCAACTGTCCTTGAACCCATTCAGTAAACTCACATCTTTATCTATGTATGGTAGCCCCGTGATGATTTGACAGAACAATTTCAGTAAATGACAACTAATTTGACAGTTATGTCAAAGTTTGGAAGTCCCTGTCGGAACAACCCTGAATTTTCTCTTTACTTTTTTTTTAATGAAATAAAGAGATAAGCAGGAAGAGTGTTAAATTTATTTTGCATTGATTTTTTATTTGTGAAAATTTTGATTATGCGCAGATTCTAAAAGAAAATTCCCTCCATATTTTTTAAGAGAATAAAAAAAGATTTTTTCCTGTTCTATGATATAAAACTTACGTAAGCAAATGACGTAAAAAATAAAATATGTGAATAAAAAAAAAATAATAATTCTTATTTACATACATACATATAAACAAATGTTTATAGGTATTATTAAATAGAAAAAAATTCAAATTTATCTTAAATTAGAAATATGTTAAGAGGACACATATAAAAATAAAAAAATTGTGCCAAAGTCTACAAGAAAAAGTAGAAAATTTTCCAAAATAACAATTTTTCAGGGTCAAGCATAAAGTGTACAGGGAGATTTATGTAAATAATGTATTAAAAACATACATATGATCATCACCATCAACATCAATTGTAGGAATTTTCAAAATAATATTTATTTAACAAGCGCGTGTACGTACATTAATTTAAATATTAACAAAATAAAACGTTTAATAAGGAAAAAACGCTACTTAAGCTTCATTATTGGGGGTGTGAAAAAATAAGGTTTTTTTCTATTGTTGTCTTGCATAGTTTTTTAAAGTAGAAACAGACAACAACTGTTATTAATACCAACTCTACACTTTATATTTACTCACTCTCACTGCCTCTTTCACTTTCTCTCTCTGTGTCCCTACATCTGTATTAAACCATAGGGTTTTTTTTGTTTTCTACACCAACCATACTTTACATTACAAAAACTTTGCAGAAGCCGTTTTAAGTTACTAAATTAAATAATGCAAAATTATTAAAAGAAAATAAAAAAATAATAAAACCTGTGTGCAACTAAATAAATACAACGAACTTTGTTCTTTGTAGTCTTTAACAGCTTATTGTTGCATTATTATTTGAAAATTGATGACAATAAACATAAAAAAGGCAAAACACAACTCATTACTTGCACTTGAAGCAAAGAGACTGTCTTTGATCGGCACTCTCATACATACTCTCAGTTATAAGTACTCTTCTCTCCAGCCATTATATCAAACAAAATTTACGGCTTAACAACAACACTGGATTATGATTAAGACAGGGTCGCACACACTCATATACAACTACTAGAAATAATAAAGCAAAGTTTATTTTTATTATAAGCACACAGAGAAACACACACACACACATCCATTGCTAACCACAAATCGTTGTCAAGTCCACGTTTTGCCCTGTAATGTTTTTTTATTTAATTTTTTTTCTTTTTTTTGGAGAGACAACAGCAATGAACACATTACTATTGTGTATTTGTTTTTTTTAGTACAATTGTGTACTAACGTATGTAGGTTTGGAGAGCATGTGTCTCTTGAATATGATTTCATTATGAATTCCTGTATTATTTTTGTTGTTTTTATTTTTTTTTCCATTTGCCTAGAGATCAATTATAACTGTTAAACAAACAACGATGAGTGTGCCTTTCTAATCATTGCAGAGATGTTAAAGGCATGAACTTTATGCGCCTCGCATATTTAATTAATTTGCCGCAAAACTGGTATTATTACGTTATCGAAATACAACAAAAACAACAGCGTAAAACTATACAATTTGCAAATGATAATTGATTTTACCGTGACTGTGTTAGAAAAAAAAAAAATACTTTAAGAGAGGAAGTTGATAATAGTAGAGTTAAAAATATAAATTGTAACACGGTTTTGCAAACCCTACAAGGGAAATTTTTTTAATTCTTTAAATGGGGTTGCCATTTTCGAAATTGTATTTAAATTGTTTCTGCAAAGCAAACGATTTCAAACCCTCTATTATGTATTCAAATACTTTTCAATCGTCCGAAATCACTTGCCTTACCCAAACTCAAGGTTAATTATTTATTTATTTGTTTTAATTTAATCTATAATAGAATTATAATAGGCCTTCAACTTAAGAAATTTTAATTACATTTTTGTTTCAAGCGGGTGAATTTTTTTAAACGTTTGTTTTTCGAAAATTAAAACAGAAAAGTGCTGCAAATTTGCAAGTTTGTAAAATATTTATCGGGTTAGAAAACCGTGGCGGATAACACAAATTTATTGATACCACGGCCGATTTACTACGCCCTAGAAACTCTTACACTTCAAGAAAAAAAATTGGTTTCAGAAACAAATAAAAATCTTTTTTTTTTTCTTTTATCAATATTGACTTCACAATTCATCAACCGTGCATATAAGGCGACTGCGCCCCCCCCCCTCAATATCGCAATTGTCTAAACAATTCGTCAACCGTTTTTATAAGGCGACTGCCCCCATTTTGTTTGTAGCCGCGTACATACATTATGTTATAATACAAACCCATTTAAAACATTTTTAAATGGTTTTTAAAGGTAATTGAACTTTTTTTTTATTGTTTTGTCATTAAAATTTTATTTGTTTTTGTTTTCTAGATAAACCAATACATACGAGTTTAAAACAAAAATTGTTTTTTTTTTTTGAAATTTTATACTCATTTAATGATTAATACACAGATTTTTTTTATATTTTTAATGGCAAAAAATAAATACATATGTATTAATACAGAGGGGGATTAAATTGCGTCTTTTTAGTAAAATTTCATGAGTAAATTTTAATTGAAAACAAAAAAGTTTTCAGAATTTACGAGATTTGCAATTATTGGGGGGAAAAAAAGCAATAAAAAATAACAATTAATGTTGTGTTTGCTATTCTGAATTTTAGGCCCTAGATTATGTTGACCATGTCTTTTTTTATATATTTTTTTTATTACCATTTAATGTCATTATTCTAATCATTTTTCCGCTTCTAATTTATTGACACGCGAATTTCATTAATTTGCTAACGCCTACGGTGGGTGGGGTGGTGGCAGTCCCACAACCGTAGGTCTCATTGTATTTCATTGATAATTGGAAGCCATATAAAATGGGGGAAGAGGAATGGATATGGAGAAATATTTGATATTTCAGAGCGTGAAGTTATCAATGAGCTTAACAATTATAAAAATTGTAATTAAATGCTTGAGGTAATGGTTTTAACGAAATTAAAGAGTGAAAATGATATTTTATGAGCAATAAATTTGGATAAAAGATAGATAAGAGGGACTAGTTATAAAAGTGATTGTAAAAGAAGGATAAAAGGCTCTCTCCGATAAGTAAAAAATACAGGCATTGATAACATTTTCGATTTACAATGGTAGTTCGACTAACTGCCAAGTATTGTACTTCATTTTCAATGTTTTAAGAGTTATAGGAAGGCTATATTAATACAATTTGATTGCACAACCTTGATACGAGTTTATATTATGACTTTCAAGTGCCTGTTAATTAAAAATTGTATTCAAAAATAGATTTTAAATCTTATCTTTAATATTTTAAAAGATATTTTAGACAAATTCCAAACTCTGCTTGCTATATCGCTAGACTAACGTCACGTAAAAATTTAGCAACTTATCGAGAACAACACATCGATAACAATAAATTGTAAAATTTGTTTGATAAATTTTTATCTGCGACAAGCATCTTGTTGACGTCTATAACGTCATAAGTTATGGCATATACTACATTTCCATGATTTAAAACGACCTTACGTTCAGATATAAGACATTTAGCTATTTTATAATATAAATTTATGACACTATGACGCAAAAGCAAAGAGATTAGGCATTAAAAAGCGGCTTTAATATTGAAATTTTTCCATAAAGTAAAATATTTTATTGTTTTTAAACAATATACGGTTAACGTGTACTTGTAATCAATATACATATCATATTAAAGTAGGAGAAACCATACAAATATGCATATTAATTAGTTCACAGTAATTTAAGGGGAATTTTTAAATTCCCGAAAAGCTTTCAAATTGGACTTCCCTTAGACATTTTTCTTATTGAAAATAGCACGAGTTAATTGCTAAAATTAATATTTTTGTAAAATTTCCCCATTGTTAATTGCATTAACTACAATTAGATTACGAAATTCATCTATTGTACCCCCTATATCAACATTTAACTGTTAAGTTCTTGAGATAAGTTGTTAGATTATATTAAAAAGATAATCGTTAGTAATCCTAGGCCATAAAATAACAATAAATTAGCCAGACAATAAGTATTTAAGAACATGTGTTAGAGAAACAGGTTAGTGAATTTCTCAGCGTTTTTTTTTAGAGATTAAAAACGATTAAAAATTATTTTTATTAACAATGGACTTTGTTTTAGAAGAATAGAAATGAAAAAGCATTAAAAAGCCTGACTATATGATATGCTATACTTGCAAAATGGTTACTAGGCACTCAGTATTTATAATTTTATGCAAAGTAGCAATTTTCAAAAAAAAAAAATATTCTTTAAGAAAATTTTATTTTCTCTACAATCCAAATTTATTAGCTTTTAATCTCCTTTTTTAATTAAAATATAATTTATTTTCATAATATGAAGCATAAAATTTTAAAAATACTCTTTTCCATTCAAATTCCTTCTTTTTTTTCATTACCCACTCCATTTTAAAGGTTAACTAACCATTACCTACAGAAAACATTATCCCGCCAAAATTTACGACAATGGTAACCCAAATAACCACGCACTACTCCCTGTTTGCATACAAAAAATGTCACGTTTTAAGTGAAATTTCCCTCTTTACACACGCACTATTCAATACTTAACGAAAACATTACTTAAAAATACCCAGCTTCTCTCTCTTTACCCCTTTCGTTAAAGTATGGTAAATATTGTTGTTTTACTTTAAGAAAACATGCTGCTGAGCCACACAACGAGTTCCAAGCACAAACAAAAACATCAACAACAACAATAAACCAAATTCATACATGCTTTACTGTACATATATAGGTCTTGTCTATATTTAGCCACAGCCAAGTAAGTTCTACTTCTTGTATATTTTTTGTCTCTTTCTTTCTTTGTGTCTCTTTGCAAAAACTTAATATTTGGAGACCAAAAAAACAATCATGTTATTAGGTGAATAACCCCTTAAAGGAGGTACATACGTACGCACATGTGTAGGCAGGTAAGTGTATAAAGAGGGGATTTATTTTAAAAGCAAAACAATGAACAAGAAACATGATTTTTTTTTAGGAAAGTGGGTATTTTTCCATTGAGAGTGAGTTTGTAATACGGGCAATAACAACAATAAAATCAAAATATTATGAATGTTGTTGGTTGATCTTAGTTTTTGTTGTTTGTAACAGAAGGCAAAAAATATAGATGAAGTAAAAAGGGGAAATTAATGGAAATAAAGTTTATTAATGGTTGGTATTAAAAGTATTTATAAACTACAGTCATGGTTGAACGTAAAACCACACTTAAATTTTTAGATAATTAAAAAAAAAATAAAAAAACAGAACTTGAATAAAATTTAAAAAAAAAAATATAAAATTTAAAAGAAACAAATTTTAATTTAAAAAGGTTAAGCAAGAAAATAGTCCCAAGTATAATTTCAACATTGTTCAAGACTGGCTGTTATACTATTCACCTATATAGCATAACATGCCTCTCTAAATATCAGACTCTTGAAACGTATTGAATCTATTTGTTTTTATTTTGAAAATTTTATTAAAAAACATGACATAACAAGTCATGAATCACTTGAAGCTGCACTCAACAAGCTTGAAAGGAACAAATTAGCTGTGTTACAGAGAATTTAGTGATGTCAATGTCAAATGTCTCTGTGGACATTCTATTATACTTTACTTTTTATATAAAAAAAAATGAATTTTTCCCATGAATTTTTATTTTTTTTCGATTTTTAAGTGTAAATTTAGTATAAAAAATGGAATCGTGACATGTGTCAATGCCAAAAA
This sequence comes from Sarcophaga variegata, assembly GCA_932273835.1. Lineage (NCBI taxonomy): Eukaryota > Metazoa > Arthropoda > Insecta > Diptera > Sarcophagidae > Sarcophaga > Sarcophaga variegata. Next base: position 10,304,188 of record OW026358.1, read on the forward strand.
ACTCAGTAGGGTTTGCCATTGCACCATGAATAGAATTAGAAACGAACGAAGTTTGCAGACAAGCTTACTTTTGGTTTAATGGGTGCATCAACAAAAATAACTGCCGATTTTGATTTGATCGGTTCAAGAACTTCCAATGAAATGAGCACCGAAATATGTATGCAGTGGTCGGTGCTGTTTATCAGTCAATTCTGTTTATGTACCCTATCGAATACTCATTTTTCATCCTTTCAGACCTAGGGTTACATATAGAGACCATGAACTTATTGGGCGGCGAGCTTTATGGGGAATTTTGCAATTTAACCCCACTAGACTATTTTTTTGGGCAGAGGAATTAAGGGGGCCTCTTGTGATTTTTAACTCCGATAAATACCATTCTATGTGAATTTCTATTTATGCGCCAAAGGATATAAAAATTTTAAATAAAATGTGAGAAAAACATTGAGTCCGGGTTATCAAAAAAGATGAAGTGGGTGTGGAAAAGAGGGTGTATGTACAGATTTTTTCTTTAAATGTACGAATATTTTGAATTATTAACATTAAAGTTAAGGATTTCTAATTAATTAGGGTAAGATAAATCCTTTAAAATTGCTTTTTAAGTTAATTTGCAATTTAATTATATTTTTAATTTTTTTTTATTAATTAAAGAATTTTTTTTAAATTAAATAAAATATAAATTATATTGAAACTAAAAGAAAACATTCCAACCCTTTTTAAACTACTTTTCACTTGTAATTAATTAAATTACAATTTTCTTTTTCTCCAAAAATTAAAGAAATTTAAATAATTTTTGTTTATATTTTAAACAATTTATTTTTTGTTTGTTTAATGTTCCAATTAAATTTTCATTTCATGGCTATTATAAAACAATTTGTTTTTATTTGTTATGTAATATGGAGAAAAAGAAAATTTTAGAAACATTTTAAATTTCAATAAAAAAAAATTTACGAACGCAAGCGTAAGAACAAAAAAATGTTTAAAAAAGTCACACGATAAGCTCAAAAACAACACAGTGGCAATACCTAGTTTTTTTTTGCACACATAAAAAAACACTTCACAAGTAAGAGAGAGAGAGAAAGAGAGCAGCGGTTATATACGCATGTTAAATGTAAAAGGAGAAAAAATTAAAGGGTTAAAGAGAGAAAAACCTTTTCTATGAATTACATGAGAGATAATATAATAAGTAACACCGTTTAGAAAAGAAAGAAGGAAAAAGTCACCACGTTTACTTAAAGCATATTTAAACTCACGCATTTACAAGAAATGAGTTCTTATAACATTTAATACCACTGAGGTGGTGGTTAAAAACACACAGATAAAGAGAGAGAGAGAGTAAATGAGAGCTAGAGCGTAGTATATTTACTTGTGCTACATTAACCCTACTTTTTATTTCCTTAAGTAACATGGAAGAGGGAAATTTTACAACCTTTTTTTGTAAAGGAAAAATGGAAGTAACCTAGTGATACCTTTTTTTTTGTCCTATTACAGTTCTGTTAGGAAATTTTTTTTCTTTAATGACTACAAGCGCGCGTAGTAACATATTTGCATAATACGAATAATTAAAACACTTTACAACACTAGTTGGTTTTTGTAGTAAAAATGTATGCAAAAGAATTATTCTTTTTTTTTTTCTTCATTAAAATTACAACTCACCTGAGCTTCTGGCAATTTACGCGATGAAATACGATAGATCGACATGGTTTTCGAAATACTCTTTTACTTTTTAATTAAAAATAATTCCTAAAATATAAAAACAAATACAACAAATTAACACTTGATTTTCTTAAGTCTTCCGAAGAAAACACGCGTGGAAAAAATTTACAAGAAAAAATGGAGTTTTTTTTTCCAAAAATTTTTTTTTTATTAAATTCTGATCTTTTGTCTTTTTTCAATACAATTCTCACACTCACACACAACAACACAATACACTCGTTCACGAATCTGTTTGGTCGTTGAACAATGTGTATGTTTTTACTTTTTTAATAAAAATTTTTAATGCTGATGGAGAGGATTAAAAAAGTTTTTCTTTCTTTAACAAAAGAAAATAGAATTTCAATGTAAAAGAAGCAAACGCCGCCGTTGAGCTCCACAAGCAGACTGAAACGTTTAGCTAAAGGAAATTTAGCAAGTACCCCCTATTTTCCAACAGAACACACACACACAACAATACAAATGAAAAAAAATACACAAAAAAATCACTCATTAGCAAAGAAAAAAATTTTGTATTTTAGCTCCTCCAAATATTTGTTTTTACTTATTAACACACAGTTCTTAACCAAATAAAAAAAAAAAAGAAATACAACACATTCGTGCTCTTAAGTAAAAAAATAAACAACAGTAACAACAACACAAAAACAATTTTTATTAAATATTTTGGCACACGGTTTTTGTTAACAAAATAACCACAATGTTGTTTGCACTCTCTTGATCCAACTACACTTTTGCCGACTACTTTGCTTTTTTTTACCCCTCCCTCATTACATCATTTTTGTTTTTCTTTTCATAACCGTATGTATGTACAAAAGAGCATAAAAATCTAAAGAGCTGAGAGTAAACGTTACAAAATTTTCGAAAGAAAAAAATATTTCCCAAACAATACAAAAAAATTAACAATGTAAAGTTGCTTGTTTACTCTCTCAATAATGGGTACGAGCTCTTAATAGATTGAATGTGCATATAAGAGAGAGAGTTAAAGAGGGAAATTATTTAACAGAAAAAACTGCAACCAGCTGTTTGTCAAGGTGCTGCTTCTTTTCGTACACAGGCATTCAGTGTAAAGTAATAGCAGCACAGTGTGGGTTGGAAAAGGTGTGTTTGTTTGTTCGTTAAAAAACCACAGCACGCACCTTCAGTTATAATTCACATATGCTTTTTCCGTATTTGCTTTATATAAGTAAAAATTAAGACCCTGTTTGTTTTAATAGGAATTTATGGCGTTGTGGCCTGTGTGTGTGTGTGCGTGCGTGTAAATGGATCTGGAAATATATTTGTTGTAGGGTGGTGGAGTGTGAGGGGGGAAAAGCAGAAATTAATGAGAAGGTTGTTGTAATTTGTGCAGCTTGCTGCTGGCACCCTAGATTGTACCACGGACGGGAACGACAACTTTAGAATAATAAAAAGCTTTTAATTTTTTGTGTGTGGTGTGGCGAATTTTGTTGTTGTGGTGAGTTTCCAGTGTGGTGAGTTTTTACAAAGTGTGGTGTATAAAATCAAAACTCAACAAAGTACCGTTATTCGAAATGGTACTGTATTACCACAAACCGATGTACTGTAGATTGTGAATTGGACGGTGTATGTATAGAGTAAGTAATATTTACCTATGTTAGCGCAGACATTTACCGACATGGCTGGTTACTATTATGCACTGTATTACCAATGGGTGTGGTTTGTGTTTGGAGTAAGGGTAATTAATCTCGATTAGTGAAACACTGAATAAAAAAGGAAGTACACGCAACGAATGAGTAAAATACACTGTGGTAACCTTGAATTGTTTTCTCGATACGGTATTGTCACGAATATGGTTCATGTGGTTCATGACTTTACCAAATTGATATTTGGTAAAGTGCTGCCAAGCTTAAGGTTGAAATGGTTGTTAAACAAAGTTGTCTCGCGCATAACAAAGGGAAGTTTTTAAGCAAAAGGGGAGATTTACAAATAAATACTTTTTAAATATGTAGCAGACTCTTAGGCAAAATATTAAAGATGAAACAGTGGCTGAGAAAACTCCTATTCTTAAATATAAAATTAAATTTTAAAGAGGTAATCGGTATATAAGCGGATAAAATGTTTTTTTTTTGATTATTCGTAAACCCGTATTTTATTCGTTTAGTTTTTTTGTTTAAATGTTTTCAATTTTTTTGAATAATTTTAACATGTGAATTTGAACTATTTTGCTCGATTATTATATTTGTTTTAAAACCGGTTGTTTTATTCGTATAAAAATTTTAACCGAATTGTTTATTCAATAAATTTTAACGACTTTAATAAATTGAATAATGAAAACATTTCTGGAAAAATTCTGCGATTATTTTTTAACCCGCTGTTTTATTCAAATAAATTTTTTAAACCCGGTTTTTTATTTTCGAATAAAAATTTTAATCGAATAAAATATGGCCTTAGTAATTATACTGTAAAATTAATATAATTTTTAAGTCTAAAATTCAACAAAAAATATTAATTGTGAGATTTAATTAACTGTTTATGCGTAAACCCGGTTTTTGTATGAAAAAAATCCGGTTTTGAATCGAATAAAATTTTAGGTTTTATTTTATTCACCTTGTTAAGTTTATGAAACACCTTAACACATAGTTTTGTGTAAATTTATTCGGGTATTCGTTTAAAATCGGTATTATTAATCGCTTGAAATATTTATTCGAATAATTCAATCAATATATGTTAATGACTTTTTAGGTATTATTAAATATTAATAATAACTATTCAGTAAATATATATATATAATTTAGTAAATATATATATATTATTCAGTAAATATATATATAAATATAAATGGCAACTATTTTGGAAAAATTAGCCGATCATTTTTAACCCGGTTATTTTATTCGAATAAAATTTCAATGAAATTATTTATTATTGGAATAAAATTTAATTCAAGATATTTTAATTTTTTTGAATTTATTCAATTATTCGTTTAAAACCCGGTTTTTATTCGAATAAAAATTTTCTCGATAAATTAATTAAATGAATTAAAATCTTAATTCAAGTTTTTCTATTTTTTTAAGGCAATTTTAAATTTTTACATTTATTCGATTATTCGCTTAAACCTGTTTTTTTTATTCGAATAAAAATGTTGATCGAATTGTTTATTTAATAAATTTAAACGCCTTTAATAAATTGAACAATGCAAACATTTCTTGGATAATTCACCGATTATTTTTTAACCCGGTTTTCTTCGAATAAAAATATTATACGAATAAAATATGACCTTTGTACTTATACTGTAAAATTCATATTAATTTTAAGTAAAAAATTCAACAAAACAAGAATTTATTGTGACATTTAGCAGTTTATTCGTAAACCCGGTTTTTATATGAAAAAAATCCAGTTTTGAATCGAATAAAATTTTAGGTTTTATTTTTTCACCTTGTTAAGTTTATGAAACGCTTTAATACATAAAAAGTCATTAACATATATTGCTTGAATTATTCAAATAAATATTTCAAGCGATTAATAAAACCGCTTTTAAACGAATACTCGAATAAATATATACAAAACTATATGTAATAAATACTAATAATAACTATTCAGTAAATATAGTAATATGAACTTTTTTGGAAAAATTAGCCGATCATTTTTAACCCGGTTTTTTATTCGAATAAAATTTTAATTAAACTATTTCTTATTGAAATAAAATTCATTAAATTTAAATTTAATTTAATTTTAATTTCATTTAAATTTTTTTGAATTTATTCGATTATTCATTTAAAACCCGGTTTTTATACGAATAAAAAATTATTCGATTAATTAATTAAATGAATTAAAATCTTAATTCAAGTTTTTCTATTTCTTAAGACAATTTTAAGTTCTTTGCATTTATTCGATTATTCGTTTAAGCTTGGTCTTTTTTATTCGAATACAAGTATTGATCGAATTGTTTATTTAATAAATTTAAACGCCTTTAATAAATTGAACAATGCAAACATTTCTGGAAAAATTATTCGATTATTTTTTAACCCGGGTTTTTCGAATAAAAATATTATACGAATAATTTTTTTAAACAAAATTATAACCCCCAATGAGACTGAGTTAAATGAATAATAACTTCGAGTCAAGGATTTCGACAGTTAAATTTTAATAAATTGCAAGGACCACGCTTTTCTGGGCTTGTAAGCAAATGTAGTGTAGCAAAGCCACTTCAAATAAATCCTACAAAATGCTTAATTACTAAACAAACACAAGAGCACATACACACATTTATACTTATGTATGTATGTATGTATGTATGTATGTATGGTAGGTATGTATGTATGTATGTAGTTTGTTTACATATGGCATTTAAAAACGTGCAACATTGTTTGGCGTGCAAATTATTCTAAAACAGGACCCTGGCAAGCATATGAAATACCGTTTATTTGTTTAAGGATTTCTTTTTTCGCTGCTTACCTCCTGTCTTCATAGGATTTTAACAAACGGGGGCTGAAGACACAGACACAGACAGACAGACAGACATACGGACAGACGCTATTTTGTTGTTGTTTGTTTATGCCACACACGCATTTAACCGTATGCGTGCATCAGCTGCGCACAAAAGCATAAGTTTTTAATTGATGTGACGCTGAGAATGACGAGGATGATGATGATGACGCCAGGACATCAATAATACAAACAAAATTAAAGCCGACTCTCTCTCTCTCTCTCACTCTCACTCTCACTCTTATTCGTTTACGCACTGACCTGGGTAGGTAGGGGAGGTTGATGTTTTTTATTTTTAGGCGCATGCCACATTTAGGGCATCATCAATGCTCAAAGATCACATTCTACGCTTTTGGGTTGAATAACAACGTAAAACCGAAAAACACCTTTAAATCGCTCGCATTGTGTCACTGCTTGCAAGAGTCAGACAAATATGTTGTTTTGTTGTTGCTGAAAGAGATGAAAGAAATTAAAAATTTTATTACAACAACAACAACAACAAAAACAATAACAATTTTTTAAACTGTAATTAATTGTCGAAGAGAAAAGCAAGCAATTGAGTAGAAAATTTTAATGAAATTTATTGTCAAATATTTGTCATTAATATTTTGATAAATAAAGGACGGGGGGAGAAAAGCATTCCTTATAAAAAGTACTTTTTTTTTTAAGCGTGTTTTATGGTGACTTAATCAAGAAATTAATGCAACTATTAATCCAGTTGGCTGGCCACTTAAAAACACTACAATGTTATTGTTTTCAAGCATTTTAATTTAAAAAAGCCCTTTAGGGGGAATTCAATTACAACGAAAGGGGAAAAAAATTAATTAAAATTATTGAAAAACTCCCAGCTCTGGTAGTCATTTAAAAAATGATAAATAGAACCCCTTGCCTTATTGCAACGAATCGTTGCATAATAATGAAAAAAGGAAATCATTTTTAATATAAACAAATAAAAGGGTAATTTTTAGTACTTTTGGGCCGTTTTAACACTTCTGATACTTTTTAGTCCTGCATGTACTTTTTTAGTAGTACCTCCAGTACTTTTTGTATTTTACTGGTATTTCTAGTATTTTTTTAGTACTTTTCATTACTTTTGGCAATTTTTCCTGGTACTTTTTCTGTCACTTTCTAGTACTTCATTTTTTAGTACTTTTTTGATACTTTCATTACTTTTGATACTTTCATTACTTTTGATACTTTTTAGTACTTTGTATACATTCATTATTTTTGGTACTTTTTCAGTACTTTTGGTACTTTTTAGTACTTTTGGTACTTTTTAGTACTTTTGGTACTCTTTTGATACTTTCATTGCTATTGATGCTTTTTAGAACTTCTGGTCCTTTTTCAGTACTTTTGATACTCTTTTGTGCGTTTGGTATTTTTTTTATTACTTGTGGTAGTTTTTTAGTACTTTTGGTACTTCTAGGTACATCTGATACCTTTTGGTACTTCGTGATTTTAGGTTTAGGCCGAAGTGGTAGCTCTGATACCACAACGCTCACTTGAGCACGCATAGCGGCCCGTTGTGATGCCACAGGTGAATGCAGTCCCTGTACTGACCAAGTTCCACCAAAATCAAGGAAGAGGAAGAAGTTGGTCAGCACAAGGGCTGCACTACTTCATGATACATTTGACAATTCTTAGTACTCTTGACACTTCTAGTATCTTTTGTATTTTTTTGTACATCTGGTACTTCTTAGAACTTTCGGTACTTTTTTTACTTGTAGCACCTTTTGGTACTTTTTAATACTTTTCACACCTTTTCGAACTTCTGGTAGTTCTTGACACATTTAGTCCCTTTTTGTACTTCTGGTACTTTCTATTACTTTCGGTAATTTTTATTATTTCTGGTACACTGTTTGGTGCTTTTGAGACTTTTTAGCACTTCTAGTACGACTTAGTGCTTATGGATCTTTTTGGAGGAAACGGAATCGGTACAACGCCTTCTACACTTCAAAACACACGTCACTGGTTTTAGTATAACAGACCGCTTGAACATCTGGGCATCATATCGAATGTGGCACTAAGGGAACTAACTGGTTTCACCCGCAGCTCAAGGTGGCTTAAACCCACCACTATCGGATCATGTCAAAGTGGGCTTACCTTACACTGGGTAACACCATGGACCATATGGGCCACCGAGTTTACTTGCTTGTGAACGGCAACCTAACCTAAGACAGTGATGTTTTATGAAAGAAGTACTGCGTTCCTTTTAGTACCTTTTATTACTTTTTGGTACCGTGTTGTCCTTCTGGTATATTTCAGTATTTTTGGTACTTTTTATGCAAAATTTTTGGAATATTTTTGAAATAAAACTCTGACAAATTGTAAATTCAACAAAATTTTGTAAAAGTAAATACTTTTAGTCAGCGTTGCATGTGATAGTAAGGATCAGAGCTAAGAACACAAGGATTAAGATAATGGGAGACAATCCAAAAAACGAAATTCATCAAGAGACAGACATATCCTTTAAGGACGACTAGTAGACTCCATAATTTTGGGAAATATTTCTGAACGAGACTGAGTAATAAGGGTAGTCGTAGCAGTGATTGACGGCTATACGGATGTATCAAGAACAAATACTAAGACAGAGTGAAATATTCTTTGAAGCGAAAGCCTAAAGTCCCGCTTAGCCAAACTTTCATGGAACGTACTTTCGTTTTAAAACGCAAAACGATTACCGAACGCTAATGTAATTTCTTCATATGCTAAAAATAAACGTACGTTTTATTAGGTTCCGTGGACGTTTGGATAATCGGGGCCTAAGCCATCAAAAGATGTTCTCAATTCAACTTCGATAGGAAATACATAGAAAGGGATATACGAAATACCATCAGACAGTCAGGCCAGCAGTATGAGATGATCTTGGTTGGAGTTGAGTCAGTAAGGCAGTTGAAAGTGGGCCACTCTGTACTGGATCCCAGATCATGTAAAAATTCGCGACTATGATCAGATGAGATGACTGATGAGCTTGCCGATATGTGGATTGACAAAAGACAAAATGGAGAAATAAATGGGTTTAAGAAAACCTTAACTTTTGCTGCCTAACTACAATGAAAAGAGGTTTGAGTCCATGCTTACGACTAGCTAGAAATAGCCTGAGCAAAGAAACCTGCCTTCTGACCGAACACGACAGAATGCAGATCGTTTCATGGCTTATAAGTTGATACTGAGACGAAGAAAAGGAATTACCAGAACAAATACTATGGCTTGTTAATGGACACCAGAGGGAAACACCAGAGTGTAAATAGTGGCAAACCCTGGGATGAAATTCAAATTGCATTTGCATTCTAGGATTGCTTGAACAAGTGCCTATAATGACGAAAAAGAAGAGAAGTATCTGTCGTTGTCCAGCACTTAGGAACTTGGGATGAGGAATTCAACGGCACCCAGAATTTTGTGACAGCATGTGTGTCAGACGCCGCCATAGTCTAGTAGGTAGTGTGTTGGCTTATTAGACGTAAGGCCAGGGTTTAAACTCTCAGACATCAAAACGAAAATATGAAAAAATATTTCTTCGGCAACTTCCTCTCAGCAGATTTTTGACAAAAATTCTGAGGGTAAATAAAAATTGCCATGAAAAAGTTTCTTAAAAATCTGTCGTTCGGAGTCAACGTTAAACTGTAGGTCCCGCCACTCACGTATAAAATTAACGCACACAACATAAGTGGTGTAAGAAGCTAGGTCGTAATCCTGTCTGAAGCGCTGTAATGACCAATTACGATATGTATATGTGTCAGACAAAGGGGATTGAGTTGAAAACCATACATGCAGAAAACTGTAGGGATTGTCGAGAAATACCGGCAATGAAGTGTAGCACGGCACTTTACCGGACTCAAGTAAGTTGTGGTTAATGAGGTGGCTCAAGATTGATTTGTTTTTTTCTAATTTCCAAATGCTTGACTGCATTTATTGGAGCTTAAGAGCCCTCAGCATTGTTTGTTGGGAATTAGGACAACAGAGTTGAGAGATACATTACTGGTATGCTCTACAGGCAGAGGAGACTACGGATAGGTCATATGATCGCCGTTTCACAAGGCGAGTACAGCTCAAACAAGAAGGTTATATCTTTGTGGATGAAGCTACTCAAGACGACTGATAAGACTGGTGTGCGATAATATTTTTTTTGCTGTTATGTGTTCATGATGATCATCCCTGAAAGAATTGAAAGCACATTGACGGTAAGCTTAGAAGTCGCCGTAGTCTAGTAGATAGTGTTATTAGACGTGAGGCCACGGTTCAAACTAAAAGCCACAATATAAAAAAAATATTTCTTCGGCAGATTTCTGGCAAAATGTTAGGTTAGATAGAGCCAATATTGTTTTACAGTGCCCTTACAAACATCATTTTGAAGTTCGGCCTCGTCCATGAAGGCCATTAACTCTAAACAATCACTGACATGTGACAATCGATAGGAGTTCCGATTGCCTCAACTTCATTGGCAGAAGACTGTTTCACTGTTTTCATAGTCATCCATGGGCCACTGCTGTATTTTATGGCATATCGAGAAACATAGCATTCCATCGAATGACTTCTAGGTTAGGTTAGGTTAGAGAACGTGTACTTGTCAATTAAGACAAGTACAGTAACCGGAGGTCGAATTGACCCATTGTACAAACGTCCTAGTTTCTCACGCCACTTATGTTGTGTGTGTTAATTTTATACATGAGTGGTGGGACCTACAGCCTTAAAGTCGATTCCGAACGACAGATTTTTGAGAAACTTTTTCGTGGCAATTTTATTCAATTTCAGAGTTTTTACCAGAAATCTGCTGAGAGGAAGTCGCCGAAGAAATACTTTTTGTATTGATATCTGGCCTGGGGTTCGAGCCCTGGCATTACGTCTAATAAGCCAACGCACTACCTACTAGACTGCGGCGACTTCATAAATGCTTCTACATAAATAAATAAAAAAAAGTAGGCATAAAATGCAACCCTCCCATTTCGTTATTATGAACAAAAACAAATCAATCGCGGAGTATCCAGAAAAGTGTTGGTCATAATCTCCGGATTGTGGGTGTCAGACCATAGTCAGTCGAAAGCTAATGAAGCCCCGGTTAGTGCAGTGGCAGCGCCAAGTCTCTCTAATCAGAAAGCTGCTAGTGCACCAGATTCAAAAATGGTTGAACCGGTAGGCCGCCACAAACCCAGCCTAGTATCTGGTTTTTCGAGACCAGACACATCAAAGGCTAGAGGGGTCCAGGTGGATTCAATCTTACGTTTTGGTGAGATAATCCAGAGGGTTTCAAGTTGACACCACCGCCCACCATCCTAATATAATATATTTTACTTATGCTTAAATAGTAATGAACTAAATGAGAATTACTTTTGAATTTCTTTAAGCGGGGCTTTGTTATTTGTTCGAACGAACGAACATATAATTAAGTAAACAAACGATTGTAGCTGACACACACACTGCTCTGTTGTATATATGTGTGTGAAGAAAGAAAGTCGACAAAACATTCAATGTTAATATGAAAAGAGGAATGTTATGTGTTAGACAGACAATAGACAATATATGTACATTTGTGATTGTATGACTTACAGAATACAATAGGAAATGGTAGCTTTGGAAACTTGTGTGTGAGAGAAGAGATTCTGCATTGGAGATAGCAAGATTATATTAAGAAGCGCTGAGAATAGCAGCGATCAGCTGAATAGTAAAGCAATTAATTCTTCCATCGTTACAAGCAGACAGATTGCGATGAAATTATTTCTGACTTACTACAAATAAATATATTCCGTAGAAGCGAAGAAAAAGTGTAGTGTTCAACAAAAAAAAGTGGGAAAAAGGGTACTCTACACATTCAAAATCTTTCACGTCAATTAATCACAGGTCTTTGGTGTTTAAAACAATTGAGAAAGCTGTGGACTGTACTGTATACGATATACAGCACTGAAAAGCTTACCCAGTTTATCCTAGACAACACGCACACAAGAGGGGCAGAACTACTGAGAAGACTTTTATAGATTCCGTGGGAACCATTCAGATTTCATACGTAGTTGCTGTAATATCCAGAGGGAGTCCCACACACACGTTCTGCGGAAACAAATCCTGACAACGAAACAATAAGTGTCGGCACAATCAGAAATTGCCAACAGGATGAGGTTCTTTCACCACTAAACTCTTGATGAACATGTCTGATTGTCAAGAGTATCACTTTCTGAGGAACAATTCAAAGAAATGTTTAAATTGTAAGACAGTGTTGCATGTCGGTGAGGTTAAGCATGAACCCCGGATTAGATCATTACAGTTGCACTTGCGAAAAGGAGACTTCTGTGTGAGGTAATATCATAGAAACTGTGAAAATAACTCGATAAGTTAATATCGAAAGCATTGCAAGTCATGCCATAATAAGCAGCAGAATGATTTTATGGCTCCACAGCTTCTGTAACTTCTTCATCGCATGCGAGTTAATTTTCGCCGGCTGAAGAGCGGTAAACATATCTTGAAGCATGAGGGGAAACAAATCAATATCGAGAGCATTTAAAAGGCATGCCATAATGAGTAGGCAAATGATTTTGTGGCTCCACAGCTTCTTGAGACAATCAAGTTGAATTTGATGCTAAACTTCCATGCATATGTTAGCGCCCTTTTTTTTCTAGGTACCCATTGAATACATCACCACAAACAACCATGGCATGTGAACAGGGGCTTAGACAATGTCATCCTAAATAGAAACTACTGGAATGCGAAATCGGATCCCCAACAGAATTCTTTAGAAATATAACCCGACGACATGAAGTTGGATGGAAAAACGGAGTGTGACTTAGAAAACTTAGATATCAGGATCTGAAGCATTTTCCAGTTAAAGTGAAAAGTCAGGCTGCCATAAAGATTCTTTCGAACGACCTATTGATGTCTAAAAACGTTCACGAATGTCATGTGAATGTCTCATGTAGGTGCCTGGGCATAGGCTATGTTGCAGACGGATTGCTTAGAAAGGGTGCTACACTACTACTGCTAGTGTGTTGGCTTATTAGACGCAATGTCAGGGTTCGAGCCCCAGGCCAGACATCAAAGACAAAATACAAAAACTATTTCTTCGGCGACTTCCTCTCAGCAGATTTCTGAGATTAAATAAAATTGCCATGAAAAGTTTCTCAAAAATCTGTCGTTCGGAATCGACTTTAAGGCTGTAGGTCCCACCACTCATGTATAAAATTAACACACACAACATAAGTGGTGTGAGAAACTAGGACGTTGTGCAATGGGTCGATTCGACCTCCGGGTACTGTACTTGTCTTCATTGACAAGGACACATCCTCTAATCTAATTCAAAAAGTAATAGACTTCGCCCAGATGTAATTCGAAGGCAGGAGCAGTAGAGATCTTGTGGATGTTGACGTGATTGATGCAGAAGCAATCCGATTGCAAATCGCCTCAAATAGCTCAGGGACAAACTGTTCTTTTACTTTGTAGTACATTCTCAAACTTGGTTGAGTCTTTGACCATAAAGTTCTCACACGCTTGGAAGCATTTGGCCTTCATTCATTTTATTTTTTTTTTTTATTTATTTCGAGGGTAACTTGAATTTGAATTTAATTTAGCTTGACTAGTTATTCCCAGGACATGACATCTCTTTAAGCTATTCAACCATTTGGTTGCCATTACTTTTATGGCCTTGAATATTATCCCATCACCATGTGCTTATCCATTATTAGCTGGCTAATGCTATTGTCCTTAAACTTGTTTGCTACACAGAGGATGTCTTAGAAATGGAATGTCCTTTGAATATTTATTTTTTTTCTATTTTTCCATTAAAAATTTTCAATTTTTATTGTATTTAAATAAAGTATGCATGTGTGTGCGATCAGAAAACAATAGAATTTAAAATAGATTTTCTAGATTTCGAGACAATGGATACACGTTTGATGATAATTTATGCTGATAGAAAAAGGGTTGGCCTGACCAACTAAAGCTTGACCACTAGCCAGTGGGACAAAAGGCTTTTGTTACGCAAAAAAGGCTTCTTTAAATAGATTTTCAATAGACATGAGTAGCCAGTTTCTTCTTTTCTTCAAAAGCGATCATCTATCCTTCATCCTTGCTTGGCTAATTCCTTTGTAAGGATATCATCATTATCATCATCATCCGTTAATTTATTTTTGCAGATGTCCAGTCCAGTTAAGATTACCTTTTTTTTGTCACATAAGACTACCTTTGTAGATCTAGTTTTTCTTTGAAAAGATTTTTCAGGATGCTGCAGCTGCTTCATAAGAAAAGAAAGGAAAAGGCTGTGAAAGGACTTCAGCAGATGTTTTTTTTTTTTGGGAAAATTTTAAACAATTTTTTTTTAAGGAAAATATTTGCAACAGCTCGTGTTTTGTTTAGAAACTAGTCTTCTTAATGCAAATTAACATAAAAACGGTTAGAATGTGGCCTTGAGTTCAAGGATAATGCTTAAAGTCCTGCGTAAACATCAAGAGAACTTAAATCATTAAAATGTTCACCTTAAAATACAACACTTTGTGGAATAAACAATGATAATGTCTCTTAGGCTTCAAGGAATTCAGTTAAGCATTGAGCCACCTCAATGACCATAACTTACTTAAGTCCGTTAAAGTCCCGTGCTACACTTCATTGCCGGCTTTTCCCGACAATCCCTATAGTTTTCTGAATGTCTGAATTTCCGAATCCCGTTTGTCCAAGACACAAGAGGGATCCCAGATGTGGGAATGTGTGGTTTCCATCTCAATACACTTTGTCTGAGACACATACACAAAATTCTGGGTGCCGTTGAATTCCTCATTCCAAGTTCCTAAGTGCCGGACAACGACAGACACTCCTCTTCTTTATCGTCATTAAAGGCTCTTGTTCAAGCAATTCCAGAAGGCAAATGAAATTTTAATTTCACCCCAGGGTTTGCCACTACTGTAGGACAATTTCATTCAATTCATTCTGGAAATCCAAGTACATACATACACACATAATTGGCCATTACAACCCTTCAGTCAGGATTACGGCCTAGCTTCTCACACCACTTACATATGTTGTGTGCGTTAATTTGTATACGTGAGTGGCGGGACCTACAGTTTAACGTCGACTCCGAACGAAAGATTTTCGAGAAACCTTTTCATGGCAATTTTTTATTTACTCTCAGATATTTTGAAAGGAATCAGCTGAGAGGAAGTCGCCTTTTTTTCTCATATTTCGTTTTGATGTCTGACCTGGGATACGAACCCGGGCTTTACGTCTAATAAGCCAACACATTACCTACTAGACACGGCGACTTCTAAGACGTCGAAGACACATTCTAACAATAAATTCTGGGTGTTGATGAATTTTTCGTCCTAAGTTCCCAAGTGCCGGACAACGACAGACACTCCTCTTCTTTATCGTCATTACAGGCACTTGTTCAAGCAACTCTAGAAGGCAAAAGAAATTTTAATTTCACCCCAGGGTTTGCCACTACTGTAGGACAATTTCATTCAATTCCTTCTGGAAACCCAAGTACACACATACATACATAATTGGCCATTACAACCCCTCAGTCAGGATTACGGCTTAGCTTCTCACACCACTCATGTTGTGTGCGTTAATTTTATACATGAGTGGCGGGACCTACAGTTTAATGTCGACTCCGAATGACAGATTTTTGTGAAGCTCTTCATGGCAATTTTTTATTTACTCTCAGAGTTTTTGCCAGAAATCTGCTGAGAGGAAGTCGCCTAAGATGTATTTTTTTTCATATTTCGTTTTGATGTCTGACCTGGGATACGAACCCGGACTTTACGTCTAATAAGCCAACACATTACCTACTAGACAACGGCGACTTTGGAAACCCAAGTAATTTAAGCAAAAATCGTGTAACCAATCACCATTGGAGTTTAGATTGGGGTCAACAAAAAGAAGAAGAAGCTCTAGATAGGCACTTTTTAGAACATAGCGTAAGACAAGAGCAAGTGGCAACTTTGTTAAATCAAAGCTCAAATGAAACCAAGCCGTTGAGGTACCACATACAAGACAAATCCTGATTAGCCGATCTTTACTGTCAGTCTGAGAAATACTCCCTACGAACCGAACTGAAAACCTGCCCCTATCAGCTTGAGAACTTTGCATTTAAGCCAAGACTTCCTACGAATCAAACTGAAAACCTGGCCTCCTAAAATTTCAATGAATTTAGTAATCGATTCGATGTCATATAATTTTAGTTTCGATAACCTATCAAGAAATGGCGAATTAAACCAGAGAAGTCTACGTTGAGCTGGACAATACTCTCTCTCTCCTCAATCGACAATGGGATCTACACTCAGGAATGACGCAAGCTCTGATCGGCCAAGAATTATCAACAAGTCTTGATCAACCAATCTTTACTATCAGCATGAGAACTTTGCATTTAAACGCAGACTTCCTAACGAACCAAACTGAAAACTTTCCGTTAAAGTTCCGTGTTACATTTCATTGCCGGCATTTCCCGACAATCCCTATAGTTTTCAGAATGTGTGGGGTTCCATCTGAATCCCCATTTTCTGGGTGCCGAAGAATTTATCGTCCCATGTTCTTAAGAGCCGGACGGACAACGACAGACACTCCTCTTCTTTATCGTCATTACAGGCTCTTGTTCAAGCAATTCTAGAAGGCAAACGAAATTTTAATTTCACCCCAGGGTTTGCCACTACTGTGGGACAATTTAATTGAATTCCTTCTGGAAACCCAAGTTATTTAAGCAAAACTGAAGCAGCCAAACACCATTGGTGTTTAGATTGGGACCAACAAAAACAAGGAGAAGCTCAAGATGGACACTCTTTAGAACCTGGCGTAAGACAAGAGCAAGTGGCAACTTTGTTAAATCAAAGCTCAATTGAAACCAAGTCGTTGAGGTACCACATACTGGACAAGTCCTGATTAGCCAACCTTTACTATCAGCCTGAGAACTACTCGCTACGAACCAGACTGAAAACCTGCCCCTATCAGCTTGAGAACATTGCATTTAACCAAGATTTCCTGCGAATCAAACTGAAAACCTGGCCTCCTAAAATTTCAATGAATTTAGTAATCGATTCGATGTCATATAATTTTAGTTTCGTTAGACTATCAAGAAAGAGAAGTCTACATTGAGCTGAACAGTACTCTCTCTCTCCTCAATCGACAATGGGATCTACGCTCAGGAACGATGCAAACTCAGATCGGCCAAGAATTATCAACAAGTCTTGATCAACCAATCTTTACTATCAGCATGAGAACTTTGCATTTAAACGCAGACTTCCTGCGAACCAAACTGGAAACTTACTTAAGTCCGTTAAAGTCCCGTGTTACATTTCATTGCCGGCATTTCCCGACAATCCCTACAGTTTTCTGAATGTGTGGGGTTCCATCTGAATCCCAATTTTCTGGGTGCCGAAGAATTTCTCGTCCCATGTTCTTAAGAGCCGGACGGACAACGACAGACACTCCTCTTCTTTATCGTCATTACAGGCTCTTGTTCAAGCAATTCTAGAAGGCAAACGAAATTTTAAATTTCACCCCAGGATTTGCCACTACTGTAGGACAATTTCATTCAATTCCTTCTGGAAACCCAAGTTATTTAAGCAAAACTCAAGCAGCCAAACACCATTGGAGTTTAGATTGGGACCAACAAAAACAAAGAGAAGCTCAAGATAGACATTCTTTAGAGCCTAGAACAGAACAAGAGGAATTGGCAACTTTGTTAGACTGAAGCTTACTTGAAACCATACATGTGGCAACAATTTGTGGTACCACACACAGCGATGAGCCATAATTAACCGAGAAGTCCTGATGCTATCAGCATGAGAACTTTGCAAGACTTCTTAAGCTGAAAAACTGTACCGAAAAGTAATGACGTATTAAACCCGAGAAGTCTCTCCTCTATCGACAATCGGATCCACGTTCCAGAGCGAATTGACTTTAAATCGGCCAAGGATTGTCAAACAAGCGAAAGCTGTACGGACACAGCGAAACACTTCCGGACATAGCAGCAGAACTGTTACAACAGCAATGAGCTGCAGAATACTTCCTTCCCCTCCTCAATAGAGGTACAGTCTCTACAGAAATCGTTAGCAGGCAAACAAAGTCTACCCGCATGCCTGCTCATTACCCCACGATCCGTGAGTGTTCCACAGCGTTCGTTAAAGCCATTCTAACATGTCTGGAGGTCCTACTTCAAGAAAACGTTGCTTCAAACTCGCATTATTTGTGAAAACTAAACGGCAGTTTCCTTTATTTTTCCCTGTGTCTGGAAACCCTATATGACTTCGTTTATTTAAATTTACATTCGTTGAATGCTTTTTGTTGTTTGTATTTGCTTTACAGCGAAGACGTATGTGGACAGTATGAGATGATGACGAGAAACATTGCTTTAAGTAGAGGCAGACAGCCAGCCAAACATCCAAGAGCACACATCAGAGAAATACGTTCTCAATTGGAAAATAATTTTATGACGCATACTTTGTTGTAATGTATGACGTTGTTTTATTGTGACAATTATTATTGGAATACCATGAGAATAATGTCAGCAGGACTAAGAGAAAAGTAAAGGAATGTGAAATGTAAAGGTGATAAGGAAATAATAATTTTTGGAATTTTAAAAACAAGGCTGGAAATTTATTTCAAGTTCTGTGAGGTGAAATACTGAAATTTTCTCACGAATTAAACGAATTCAAGACATGGAGCAATCTGAAATGCCGTATGTCCTGGTTTTCATAAATTTTAGAAATTTATCTACGAGGCCGATCTCAACATTCGTCGACGAGCAGGCCAAAAGCACAAGACATTGGGGAAAAAATATATTTTAGGGTCTAACCAAGATTTTAAAATTGTAAACGAAGGATTAGACTTCTTCAGATTATAATCTAGACAGACTCTAATATTGGCTGAAAAAGTCGCGGTCACGTTTAAAATGCAAAACACTCCTGCCACTCCAAAGTTAAAGTGTCAATGCCTATGACAAAGAGGGGACATGTCCCCATATATGTAAGTGACAGTTTTTCTTGGAAACTTGCAAAACACTCCTGCCACTCCAAAGTTAAAGTGTCAATGTCTATGACAAAGAGGGGATGTGTCCCCTTATAAGTAAGTGACAGTTTTTCTTGGAAACTTGCAAAACACTCCTGCCACTCCAAAGTTAAAGTGTCAATGTCTATGACAAGAGGGGATGTGTCCCCTTATATGTAAGTGACAGTTTTTCTTGGAAACTTGCCGTTTGGTAACCATTCCCGCCATGCTGTAATGTTTGTTGCCGTAGATGTGGTGATAAGAAAGAGGATAAGACAGTTGAGTACTTACTGCAGAGTTGTCTTATCCTCCTTCCTATTCCTTGTGATGCTGGCCCTCACTGATCACGATACGAATGACATTCTCAGATTTGAATATGATATGCGGCGTTTGTTAAAAGAGTACACTCAACAGTGAACACGTCGTGATATAGTAGGTAGTGTGTTAGCTTATTAGACGTGAGGCCTCGGTTCAAACCCCAGGTCAGGCATCTCCAACTGAACGAAATCTGAAAAAATACTTCTTAGGCGGCTTCCTCTCAGACTAGTAGTAGTCTGGCAAAAACTCTGAGAGTAAATAAAAAATTGCCATGAAAAGTTTCTCAAAAATCTGTCGTACGGAGTCGACTTTAAACTGTAGGTCCCGCCACTCATGTATAAAATTAACACACACAACATAAGTGGTGTAAGAAACTAGGTCGTAATCCTGACTGAAGGGTTGTAATGACCAATTACGTACGTAGAGTATAAAAATATTGAAATCTAATGTCCACAAACACTACTCCCTCTGTCCTCCTTCCCAAAACCTCTTTTTCTAATTTCAACACAATGCACTGCATGAGGGTTGTAATGACCAATTATGTATGTATGTATACTCAACACTACCTGCTTCTAAGCAGGCTCGTGAACTGTCTGGGAATTGACTTTGTAAAATCCAAGGTCTGAACTTCTGCTACTAAATCACCGATTATGGAAGCAATAGCACTAGGCTCTTAATCGGTAAGTTACTAGTGCGGTCAAAACCAACGATGGTTAAGTTGTTAAGCAATGAACAGACATGCCTTGTAATTCTTACTGAAGACTTGGAGTCTAGAATAGCGTCCAACAGTTGTCGGAGTAAGCCACGCCTAGAGAACAAAATGTTTTCAAAAGAATTCCCCCAGACACCGATCATTCTTCTGTAGAAAGGTGGCGAAAAGTTATTTGAACGAGAACAAAGTAAAGACTAAATCCCCGACCTCGTACAAAAGTTGTTTACAAACACAGGTCAACCCCTAGGGAACAAGCATTTTCATACCCCCCGGGGCGCCAATCAATATTCTATAAAAAGAAGGCAAAAAGTTATTTGAACGATCATTAAACATAACATGAGTGATGGCACAATATCTCCAAGCAACTGGACACCGGTTGTCCAAAATAATTCAGGCCCACCATTCCAAAGTAAAGATTAAATCGATTAAATCCCCGACCTCGTACAAAAGTTTACGAATGCAGGTCAATAGGATAGAAGTCATATGACATTGTTAGGAGGTGCATGGGGTGCACAATTAAAATCAGATGGGATGCGAAAAGAGAAGCTACGATGACCTTCACTTGTGCCAGTCCATGTTTTTGTTTCTACAGGAGCCTTTTGAAAGGAAAGATGTGGACATTTTTAACCTACAGCGTGAAGAAATATCTGTCGAAAGGAGGTTGGACTTGAAGTCCTTGTAGTTTAGTAGGTAGCGTGTTATTAAATGTGAACCAGTGGTTCAAATCCCAGCTTAGACAGCTCGAACAAAGCGAAAGACGAACAAAAATATTTGTCTCAGCGATTTCCTCTCAGCTGTCTGTTCAGGAAAAAATTCTGCAATGAAAAGTTTCCAAAAAACTGGCGTTTGAAGTCGATGTTAAACTGTAGGTCACGCTCATGGATACAACTAACATACACAACATGGGTGGTGTGAGAAGTTTCGTTGTCTTCTGGAAAAAATTCTGCCATGAAAAGTTTGTAAAAAACTGGCGTTTGAAATCGACATTAAACTGTAGATCACGCTCATGGATAAAACTAACGTATGCAACATGGGTGGTGTGAGAAGTTACGTTGTAATCCTGACTGAAGGGTATTTATTAATGGCTGATTGAGTTCGATAAGTAAGTAGAAGAGCGGACTTTGCTCTGGAATTGTAAAGAGTGAAGCTTAAGGTCACTGCGACCTTGATAGTCTACTTTACATAGGGGATACAGGCTACCTACTGCTCGCTTCTACGCTGGGTGTACAGAATTTTCTGTTGTTCTCATAAAAAGAGGTGGCCAGGTTCCAATTATAGCATTGAAATAGGCCATCCTGAACGTGATTCTACCGTCATTACAATTCCGATTCAATATTCAAGAGAAATGCAATTCTTGCTTGAATTGCTGGATGCAAAACGGATCTCCATGGGCTACTGACATCAGTGACAGAGCAGCGAATAGTGTGGGGATGAGTTCTAATGAACTCATGGGACCCTTCACTGTTGCAGAAGACAGATTGTTGCGACATTAATAACAGGAATGAATGAAGTGATATTAGTCACGCTCGGTGTCTGACTGTTGACTAGGCAGTGAGAGCGAAAGTAGCTGATGGTCTTACATACATACATACATAATTGGTCATTACAACCCTTCAGTCAGGATCACTGCCTAGATTCTCACACCACTCCTGTTGTGTGCGTTAATTTTATACGTGAGTGGCGGGACCTACAGTTTAAAGTCGACTCCGAACGACAGATTTTTGAGAAACTTTTCAAGGCAATTTTATTTTACTCTCAGAGTCTTTGCCAGAAATCTGCTGAGAGGAAGCCGGAGAAATACTTTTTTGTATTATGTTTTGATGTCTGGCCTGGGGCTCGAACCCTGGCTTTTCGTCTTATAAGCCAACACACTACCTACTAGACCACGGCGACTTTAAGGGTATTAATGACTGATTGAATTAGTTTAGCAAGTAGGAGAGCGTACTTTGCTCTGATATTGGAAAGAGAGAAGCTTAAGATCACTGCGACCTTGGTAGACATCTTTACATAGGGGATACAGGCTGACTACTATGCTGGCTATGCAGAATTTACTTTTACCGTCATAAAAAGATGTGGCCAGGTTTCAATTATAGCATTGAAAAAGGTCATCCTGAGCGTTATTCTACGGTCATTACAATACCGATTCAATATTCAAGAGAAATGCGATTCTTGCTTGAATTGCTGGATGAAAAACGTATCTCCACGGGCTATTGACGTCAGTGACAGATCAGCAGGAATGAGTTCTAATAAACTCATGGGACCCGTCACTGTTCTTCGTCACAGGAATGAATGAACTGAGCATTAGTCACACTGTAGTCACGCTCTGTCTCTGGCTGACCAACTTCCCCCTCCTTGGATCGGAGGAACTTGGTCAGTACAGAGGCTGCGTTCACCTGTGGCATCACAACGGGTCCCTATGCCTGCTCAAGTAAGCTTTTTTTTTGATAAATTAAAGCTACCACGCTAACCTAACCTAACCTATAAAAGTCGTGCCGCGGAAGACATAATTTTCTCCTAAGTTTACCAAAGAAAACACAGAGGACGTGAGAACTTTTATTCTCTCATCCAAAAAGACCAATGTACCAATGAGTCAGTCAATGATACGAAGAAGTTAACATAGCTCATAGCAACCACAGCCAACGTCCTACATCCGTCCTGCTACGAAGCTGGATTTGTGGTTGTGAAGCCTGTAGCTTGCTTCTCTTTAGAAGAGTTTGTAGTTCAAATCACTACATCTGAGTATTCAATTTGAAACATTACACGAAATTAAGATCTTCGCCGATTATGCTGCACGTGGTCCAGGAATTAAATGTTTTGGAACTTAGGCTGACAAAATTGTGTACCAATCGAAGGCTTAACCGCAATGAGATTCATTTTAAAGAAGATCAGGAGGATTCCAAGGTGCTCTCTCTCCATTAAACGAGAATTCGAATTTCGAATTTTTGCAAGCTAAACAGGGTATGCAGTTTTGATCCTCATGCCACTGAGGATTTCATTTTCTTTTTAGCTCCGTCCCTTGCTTGCATCAGCACTTAACCGTTACTGGTTTTCCGAGGGTGTTTATGCTCAAAAAAATTGAAATTAAAATTGCAACAAAAAAATGCATTTTTTTTATTCTTGCCACACTTGCAGCATTCTACAACCATTTTGTTGTAGAATATCGCCTCAGACCCTAAAATTGCAAAGAATTTCAACCAATCAACAGACATGCAGGCAAGCAGGCAGGCAGGCAGGCATGCAAAAAATAGCATTTTATTGTTGCTGCAACAAATGCCACACTGCCACTGCCACTGCCGCATGACTTTTGCTTGCCATAGTCAAAAGCAACAGAAAACGACAACAACAAAAAATATGCAAAAAAGAAAACAACAAACATAACAACAATGCTAATGCAATTTATGGACACAAAGCATACAAAAACACCAGGCATGCTAGCAAGCCTATCATAAAACATCAAACAAAAGCTAAGGCTCGGGAGCGGCTTTACAGAAACAAAACAAAAACAAAACAAAACAGGGTACCAAACAAAAACAAAATTCCCTTGTTTTTATGCATTGCTGGTGCTCGTGGTGGTGGTGGTGGATGAAGTGTTGTTCTAGTAACTTATGTTGGTTGCATGCAACCCACACTTAGGTATGTGCGTGTGTGTGCGTGTAAGTTGAATGCTTTTCAACTTCTATGCCACATAGTCACCTACAAACTCTTTCTTCTCTTTCTGTTGCAGTCATTCGCCTCTAGTAGTTGCGAAAAGAAAAGGAAAGAAAAAACAAAAACGTCCAGGCATTACACAGAGACTTTGTAAGCCTTCATAGTAGTTTTTATGTAATACAGGGTGGTTGAATAGGTGATGTAAAGGGGGAGCACATCATAAACTGATTTGCTTAGGGGAAATCGCCGCTTACAGCAGTATTTCTGAAAGACTTAGTCTTTGAAGCCAAACTATTCTCATATCGTTCATGGAGTATTACAACGGCTGCCACCTTATTCCAAACAACAGGCATATAGGGCGGGAAAATCTTTGAAGATAGCAATTGCGGATATAGGGCATGGAAAAGAAGAGATACAACCGCGCTGACATTCCCAGATGGATAAAGAGGTCCTATATAACTATTCAGAGGAAATAAACAGCAGGGAACGCTGTAATAAAATTTTGGACAAGCAGAGTTTGCCCTCAAGGGGAGTTATTTCATCGTTAGTTGCTGTTGCGAAGTTCTTTATAAAACTCTCAGAGGCGGGCATTAACCACCATGGATATGAGGATAACATAGTTTTGAAAGCAAAAGCAGGTTTGAAGAGATCTTTCGTGACACCATTGTAAGGGGAATTGTAAGTCCGCAGTGTACATAGCTGAAAGGGATTAATGATTGACCCAGCAAAACTTCAATCGTGTCATTTACGAGGAGAGGACAACAGACGAAGATTAGCCACAATCAGCTCCAGAACTAAATTCCGCAATATTAACTAGATTTGCGCCTAATCACTGGCAAATGAAGGGCACCATGCTAGAACACGGACAAACGCCAGGCCCATGCCATCAAGATCATTATCTGGGATCTTAATACGAAAATCAATCGAGAAAGTATTTTTCGCCAGTATCGTTTAGTTGAGCATTCATTTAGTATGACGCCAACAAGGTTCGGAATAATGGCTCGCTGGGTTGTTTAAGGTCGACAGTAAAGAATTGTTAGGTGCAACTTATTTACAGCAAATGGCTAGTTGAAGTGAGCCGAACGATGTCAACCTTATTGTCATTTGTCCTGTCTTGAAAAATGGAGGCTCCCATGATGTGAGCCATTTCCCGAGGTATAAGCCTTTTCGCTATCACATGTAGGGTTCTTCCGGTTACGAAAATATTCTAAATTTTGCTTGCAGTTATCGAAATTTTTTTTGTTATCGCTTAATCAAAATTTTTTATTATGAAAATAATCAATATCTTTTGCTATCGAAAAGTAAACACTTTTTATTATCGCAAAAATCAAAATTTTAGGTTATCGAAAAAATATCTTTTGTTATCGATTGTTGTTATTTTTATAACAAATGATGATTGAATACATTTTCCTGAAGCTGGGTAAATTTTATTTGCAGCTATCGAAAAGTAAAATTTTTTTTATCAAATAGTAAACATTTTTTGTTATCGAAAAAGTAAAAATTTTTTGTTATTGAAAAATCAAAAATTTTTGTTATCGAAAAACAAACACTTTTTATTATCGGAAAAAACAAAATCTTTTGTTATCGAAAAGTAAATTTGTTGTTATCGAAAAATAATTTTATTTTGTTATTGATTGTTATTGTTGTTTTTATAAAAATTTATGTAATGTATAAATTTTATTTGCAACTATCAAAAAGTAAAAATTTCTGGTTATCGAAAGATAGAACTTTATTGTTATCGAAAAATCAAATTTTCTTGTTTTCGAAAAATTAAATCTTTTTGTTATCTTGTTATCGAAAAAAAAAATTTTTTTGTTATCGAAATATAGAAAAATTAAATTTTCTAAATTTATGTAATGTGTAAATTTTATTTGCAACTATCAAAAAGTAAAAATTTCTTGTTATCGAAGAATTAAAATTTTTTGTTATCGACAAACACAAATTTATTGTTATCGAAAAATTAAATTTTCTTGCTATCAAAAATAAAAATTTTTTGTTATTGAAAAATAGAACTTCATTGTTAACGAAAAATTAAATTTCCTTGTAATCTTATCGAAAAATCAATAATTTTTGTTATCGAAAAATACAATTCTTTGTTATCGAAAAAACAAACTTTTTTTGTTATCGAAAAACACAAATTTAATGTTATCGAAAAATCAAATTTTCTTCGTTATCGAAAACACATTTTTTGTTATCGAAAAACACAAATTTTATTGTTATCGAAAAATACAATTCTTTGTTATCGAAAAACAAACATTTTTTGTTATCGAAAAACACAAATTTATTGTTATCGAAAAATCAAAATTTTTATAATAAAGATTTCGATATGTTGTAAAATCTATATGTAACAAGTTTTTGATAACTGCACTCAAGTTTTCAGATGGTTTTTTCGATAACTGCCAACTATCATAGAAATTCGTTCGATAAGTAAACCATTTTTATGGTTTTCAAAACTAGATAAATGGTTGTTTGCTTGGCATTTTAGCTTTTTGTGGAACACCCTTTTGTGGCACCCAAACAGAACAACAACAATAGCAACTATGGCAACTATACTTCAACTGTGTTGTATGCATTGCATAGACACTTTTATGCCTCAAAGAATCGATTGTTTTGTATGCTACAATACAACTATAGCAACAGCAAAAAACGACAATAACAACAAGAAAAATAAATGCAAACAACAAAAAGGGAAAACAAACAAACAAAAAACCTCTATTGCTAGACTCTGGCTGGACTCTATTGCCCAATCCAAAATCGTCTGGGTTAAATTAAAGACCGATTGCGTTTGCATGTGCAAGTCACAGTAGGTATGGCTTGGGTTAAATGCATGTGTAGATGACGATGACGGTGACGATGTTGGTGTCGATGTATATGGAAATGGAAATATGAATAACAAAATGAGGCACCATTTATAACACAGACATTTTTCATCGTTTCGGCCATCTATAGCCCATACGTACGTACGTACACACACATATATAGCGTTGGCAATATGACCACCAACAAAGACGACGGATAGATGGATGGATGGCCTGCAATATCTATCATATGTAGAGACGACGTACGTCATCACATAACAGTCATCATCTATCCATACATTCATCCACTCAGTTATTCATCCATCAACATCATGAACCAAGTGGAAGTGGAATGTCCATTATGCGTTTGTCCATCTGTCTGTCTGTCTGTTTGTCTTTCTATTTGTTTTCTTCATTCGTTTCCTTTTGCAATCGGCCAGACTATGAAAAAATGCGGAAATTTTTTTCTAATTCATGCAACCAGAATGCATAATGGTGGTCAATCTAAAGCAACGTAGCGAGAATTCGGCAAAAAAAAAATACGAAATTAAAATTTTTTTAAATTGAAAAACAAGAATGTCATGAAAGGTTAGAGGCAAGATTGAATACTAAAAGGATTTGTGATTCAATTGTTAAACTTCCTCCAATTTTCTTTCGTTAAGAAAATTGTTTTAAAAATTGAAAATATTTCGATAACAGTTATACTAAAGAAATAAATTTTTCTCAGATATTTTTTGATATAACTTTAAAATATTCATGAAAAACTTCCGATTGGTGTGAAATATATGATTGTTATTTTTCGATAACTCAAAAAATATATTTTCACAAATTTTCGATAACTGAAAATTAATTTTTTTCGGTAGCTTCAAAATGTCTGCAGAAAATGTGATTGTAAAAGATTGCTGCTAAAATTTTATATATTTATGTACATTTTTCGATAACTCCAAAAAAGATATTATTTACAAAATTTTTCGAGAAAAAAGTTTTCTTTACCCGTACTACGTTGTATATCAATTTTTCGATAACTCTAAAAGTATATTTACAAAATTCGTCGATCACTATAACACAGAAAGTATTCCATTAAATTCAAAAAATGTTTTTTTTTTTAAATTTGTATAGAAATTTTTTGATAACTATACAAATTTCTACAGAAACTTTTCGATAACTATACAAATTTCTATAGAAACTTTTCGATAACTATACAAATTTCTATACAAACTTTTCAATAACAATACAAATTTCTGTAGTAATTTTTCGATAACTATAAGTTTGAATTTTCAAATAAAGAAGTCGCACCTCATCAGCTGCACACAAAAAACCAAAAATTACCTAAAAAAGTGTTAATTTTTCGATAACAATGCAAATTTCTATAGTAATTTTTTGATAACTATACACATTCTGTAGAAACTTTTCGATAACTATACAAATTTCTATAGTAATTTTTCGATAATTATACAATCCTCCAATAGGTATAAAAAATTTTGGAACCATTTCGATAACTATAAAAATTTCTATAGTAATTTTTCGATAACTATACAATCCTTGAATAAGTATACAATTTTTTGGAGACTTTTCGATAACTATATATGTTTTTATGATACTTTTTCGGTAGCTATAAAAATTCCTATAAAATTTTTTCTATAACTTTAACAATTTTTATAGAAATTTTTCGATAACTATAAACATTTCGATACTTTCAAAATTTCTGTAGAAATGAAGAAAAATTGTCTTCACAAAATTTCTATTTCTATGGAACTTTTTATGTAGAAATATTTCGATAACTATACAAATTTTTCGATAACTATAAAAACTTCTATAAAAAATTTTCGATAACTATAAAAACTTCTATAGAAATTTTTCGATAACTATACAATCTTTCGATAATTGATAACTTTCGATAATTTGTAAGAACTTTTTCGATAACGATAAAAATATCTATAAATATTTTCCGATAATTATAAAAATTTTCTTTAGAAATTTTTCGATAACTACAAAAAATTTCTATAGAAATTTTTCGATAACTATAAAACATTTCTATTGCAATTTTCGATAACTACACAAAATTTCTATAGAAATTTTTCGATAACTATAAAACATTTCTATAGCAATTTTGGATAACTATAAATAAATCAATAACTATTTTTCGATAACTACCAAATATTCGTATAAACATTTTTCAATGACTATACAAAATGTTACACACAGAAGTCGTTACGGATATTTGAACGGTTTTATATTCAGCACATAATGGCATCAATATTAATACCATCTTTCAAAGGAATCAAATACTTCAATGATATTCAATACACAATGTGAGTTTTATTTAAATTAATGAAAGACCCTATTGTTCTTCGTTAAATCACAGGACTTTTGAAATTTTTGAATGTTTTACAAATTTCAAAATTTCTATTATAAACATCATCTGGTCACCCCTTAATTATTAAAACTCTTATTAAATATTTTTATTACTCAACACAAGCATAGAAAAAAAGCTTTTCTTATGCACTGAGTACTTTCATAAATTATTTTACTATTTCTCTCTTAACATACACACTCTCTCTCTCTCTTTCTCTCTCTTTCTTCTCTCTTGTATTATTTTAGTAGAACTATTTAATTTAATTATTGAGTACGTATGTATAAGTTTGCTTAACAGTTTAAGTAAAGCTTAGCTGTACTTATTCAATCTCCCACCCCACTATACAAGTAGGTGGTGTTAGAGTATGTGTATGGGAGAGGGAGTATGTAGTAATAAAATTGAGGATATTTTATAGTACAGTACTGTTGTTATTGTTATTATTATTATTGCTGTTGTTGTTGTTAATTTAAAATATGCAATTGCGTGTTGCGATTTCTTTTATTATTATTACTGTTGTTGTTGTTGTTTTTGTTGTATTAGTTTTGCTGATCGCCATTATTGCGCATTTAGAAATTATTGTGTCTATTAATGTTTGCTACTGTTGTTGTTGTTGTTATTCTGTATTTACTATTGGGTTGTGCATGTTGCCCCAGTTTAAGAAAATCATAAAAAAAAGGGGAAACAATTCAGTTTTGTTTGTTTGTTTTTCAAGGTTTTTGTAAAATAAATATTAAATACGATACGAAATTATAATACAAAATGAAATTATCATTTGCTTAGCAAATTAAAAAAAAATAATAATAAAAAATTATGAAAAGCCGTCAAGTCTTTATGGATTTTTATTGAAATTTTAATTCGTTTTGGATATTTATTCCATTAAAAATCATGTTATTCTTATCACAACGTTTATTCCTTAATTATGATGGCTCTTAAGTGTCAAAAGGAAATCATAAAGTTATAAATTCATGTTAAAATGTAATAATATAACCCAGCAAACATTTGCGTTAAAACTCAAAAAGAAGATTTTAATTAAATGCTACGAAATCAATTTTTAACTGACTAGAGTCATCTTTTTAGGAAATTATTGATAAAAAAAATATTTAATTTCTACAATATTTTAATTTTTCACAATTCCTGACATAGGCCCCTAAATAGGAAACTAAACAACCTTGTGTATATTTCAATGTAAAAATAAAGAAAACATTCAATTGAGTATTTCGATAACACAAAATGTTTCACAAAATTTTTTTCTATTTTGATAACTTTAAAAACTTAATATATTCGATAACTTAAAATTGATTTCGATAATATAATTCAATAATTTGAATTTTGTCTCTTTATGTTTCATTATTAATTTATTAATTAATTTTATTTAAAATTTAATTTCTCCATTTAAAATTTCATTCATTTTAAAATCGATAAATTTTCGATTACATAGAAAAAATAAAGAAAATATTACAAAGTTATATAGTTTTCGGTAATATGGTACCATATTACTATAAAATTTGGAATTATTTCGATACTTTAAAATTAATCGATAACTTAAACCAAGATTTTACGATAAATTCAAATTTTTAAAGCAATATTTAATATTTAAATATTTAATAATTAAATTTCATCACTATTAATTAATCATTATTGTTAATTATAAAATCTAAACTAATGTAATCGATAACTGAAAATTAATTGATAACCAAGATTTTGCGATAACTTAAAATTTTTAAACCAACATTTTAATATTTATTGGTTAAATTAATCAATAATTGAAAATTATCACATCTAAACTTTCGATAACTGAAAATTAATCGATAATTTAAATTTTATAAACTAAGATTCTTTAAATATTTATGAAATTCTATTAAATTCGTACTTTTTTTGATAATTATAAATTAATAGGTAAATTAATATTTATCGATTACTGAACATTTATCGAAAATCTAAGAATTTTTAAATTAAAACGCTACTAAAGTTCCAATTTTTTGATAACAACAAATTAAACAATAATTCAAATCCAACTGAAAACCAAATAACTGAAAGCTAATCGATAACTTTAAACAATTTTTTACATATCATACAATATTCATGATTTTTGTCGGTAACAGAAGATCAATCGATAAGTCAAAATTCTTCAAATTGAAAATTTATCGAAAAACTAAAAATTAATGCTTTTAAAAATATTAGTTGAACGCTACTAAGGTTGCAATTTTTCGATAACTGAATATTAAATCAATCAATTAAATAAATTCCAAGCCTTCGATAACTGTAAATTAATTAGATAAGTTTTTAAATACAATTTTTTACATTTTTTAGTATTTATTGGAACATTACTATATTCCTGAGTTTTATCGATAACTGAAAATTTATCGATAAATCAAAATTATCGATAAATGAAAATTATCGTGTCAAAATCTTTCGATAACTTTAGATATTTTTTTACGTTGATAATCGAAATCAGAACTAACGACTAAAAATTTATCGATATGCAATAATTTGGTGCTTTTTTTCTAAAGATTTCGATAACTGTAACAGATTTCAATATGTTTTTTATATTTCAAACGACTTTTTTTTGGCACACTTGATACAAATATGGGTTTTTAAGTATTCTAATGAATATAAAAAATCGATTTTGTCTGGTCTTACAAATTTAAAAAATTCTGGACATTTAAATCTCTGCTGGATTTACAAGAAGCCTGGTTTGGAAGCTTTTCAAAATCAGTTTATGGTGCTTGATATACAAAAATCTTAAACTTTCACTGGGTTAAAGAAGTAATTTTCCAAAATTATAAGATTCTCTCTCTCTCTCTGCCCCTCTTTCTTTTACAATTACAATCAAAATAATGACAATTGCCAATAATGTACGTATAATAAGTAGAATAATAATAATGGGCCCCATAAAGGACATTACCTCAACTCAACTTAAAACTCAATATTATACAACCTCAAATAAGTATTGCCTGACAAAAGTCAATGATCTTAAGCAACTGACTTTAATTGGCAATTGGAAACTTTTTAAGCCAAGCAAAACACAAGAAGAAGAAGAAGAATAAGGAGAAAACGGAATACACTAAACTCGTAAAGATCTACACGAAAGATAAAGAGGACAATAATATTAAGTTTTATAGCTTAAGCCTTAACAGTATTATCCTGGTCAAAATACTTTAAACATTTTCTACCTCTACTCCTTGCACTCTCTTACTCTTTTGCTCCCTATTTGGTTCAGTCTTTGCTTTTTGTTTTAAGGACAACAAACGAACTGCAAATTTTACGATCTCCTTAATAATCCTGCCGACAGAGAGAAACTCTCAGATGCTTCCTACAAGTAAACACAATAACGAACGAACAAATGTATGAACGAATGGCCGTCGTTTTTTTTTTTTTTGTATAAGAAAAGCGATAAAATTACACGCAATTGCCAAAAAGTAAAGCGATTTCGTTTTTGGATGAAATTTTTGGCAACGAAATTAAATTATAATGTCAGTTTGAAACGAAAAAGTCGGGTTGAATACGACTTGGTTACGCTTTAAGAATAAAGGTATCCAGATAAGTAGCTATTCTGGCAACGATATTTCGTGCCAGATCTTGGCTATAAGATGAATGCATAAGGACTTCTCATTAAAACCTCCAATCGGATAGTCATACTCGAT
Organism: Sarcophaga variegata; assembly: GCA_932273835.1. Lineage (NCBI taxonomy): Eukaryota > Metazoa > Arthropoda > Insecta > Diptera > Sarcophagidae > Sarcophaga > Sarcophaga variegata. The sequence continues at coordinate 10,336,768 of OW026358.1, forward strand.
ATACAGATGCATTCACTTTTAGTCAGGTCCAAACTACCACTTAAAGAAAACGAACCACATTAAAATATTTTTCACCTTCACCTGGTTTCGAACCTGAACTGCTTACGTTTGTAGTCAAACACTCCACTGGTGCACCAGGAGCCACTACAGATACCCTAGTTGTCTTCAGAATATTGTCATCACAAAATTTTATTTATGTCGTGTTCTGTTTGATGGATTACAGAGTCAGCTCTGATATCTTGATTCTCTGCAGACTTCTGGTTAAGGCTTCAAGGCTAATTGTCACGAAAAATCTTCTGAATTCTATCGTTCGTAGTCGACATTGAACCATAAATCCGGTTTAAGTCCGTAAACGGACATACGAAGGATGGGCGCTGTGAAGAACTAGGAAAGAAAGAGAGAGAATAAGAGTCATGCCTCAAGGCTGCTAAGGTCAGATATGAAACGTTCACTCATAGTTTAGCAGAGGTTAACTCTCGAAAGCAATTGAAATCGTTGAATTTTTGCTTCTGCACGCCAGTGCTGTGACCATGTCCAGTGAATATGTCCAGTAGCATCCAGCTCCGTCACATTGCCACAAAAAGAGGAAGTGCCACTGAAACACTTAGTTGTCCTTGCCCAGAAGGCGAAATACGCCATCAAAAAGCCTATCAATCACAACAGATTTCATTCTTCTTTCAGGCCACATTATGTTCTAGAACACTCGAACCCGGGCCACAGAATTTCGATATGATTTTAATCACCTAATCGATCAGTCAGAAGAAGTGTTTCAGGGGTGGTATAACAAACGTTCCTGCTGGTTCGCTCCCTGTACTGCGTCTCTCAGACGTTTTTCTCAACCTAGTGATCGCTAATATATTAGACCGGAATACACTGCGTTCACCTATTGAACAGCTTTCTGTTCAGAAAAACCATCGGAAGTAGCTTATCGAAGTCCCTGGTCACTTGTATGATCGGATATATATGTGAGTATTGCATTTACCGAAGCTGATGGATCGTCTGAAGGTAATGTTTTTCTTGTACAAGATGTAAAGCAAGATAAACTGCCTCGAAAAAGATTATTGGAGTGTTGTACAGCAACACTGAATGTTGAATCTTCGTTACCAGTTCAGTGCCTTCGAAAAGTTCATCGACCTTCTCATACAGTTAATGGATAGATTGATGAATATACTGTACGATGAACTAATGGATCGATTAGTTAATAAACTGATGTATAAATTGATTGATGATTGATATAAGGATTGATGGAAGAACTAACGGATCGAATGATGGATTGATTGACTGGATGAACTGATGGATTGATTGATGGATAGACTAGTGGATAAATTAAAGGATACACTAATGGGTGAATTGTGAAGTGATAATTGAATGGACTAGTGGCTGTACTGACCAATCAGATAATAAATGGACTGATGGATGGACTGATAGATGGATTGATTTGTAAATAGACTGATGGATGAACTGATTGTTAAATTGATGAATGGTTTAACGAAAGAACTAACGGAACGAGTTATGAATTGATTGATGAGTATGCTAAGGGATGGACTAATGTATGGATTAATATATGGAATAATAAATGCACTTTCGGATGATCTAAAGTATGGAATGATGGCTGCGAAAACTGATCTATGAACTGGTAAAGGAATTAATTGATAGAGTATGAACAGACGGGTGAGTGGCTAGAAGATATAATGAAAGGTCTCCTGATGGAGACTTGCTTTGTAAATAGATTGATGGATGAACTGATTGATAGACTGATGGATGAACTGATTCATAGACTGTTGGATGGTTTAACGAAAGAACTAACGGAACGAGGTATAAAATTGATTGCTTTGTAAATAGACTGATGAATGAACTGATTGATAGACTGATGGATGGTTTAAAGAAAGAATTAACGGAACGAGGTATGAATTGATTGATGAGTATGCTAAGGGATGTACTAATGAACGGATTTATATACATGGAATAATAGATGAACTTTCGGATGATCTGAAGTATGGAATGATGGCTGCAAGAACTGATCTATGAACTGATAAAGAAATTAATAAATGGAGTATGAACAGACGGGTGAGTGGCTAAAAGATATAATGACGGGTCCACTGATAGAGACTTGCTTTGTAAACAGACTGATGGATGAACTGATTGACAGACTGATGGATGGTTTAACGAAAGAACTAACGGAACGAGTTATGAATTGATTGATGAGTATGGAAAGGGATAGAATACATGAACTTTCGGATGATCTGATGTATGGAAAAATGGCTGCAAGAACTGATCTATGAACTGATAAAGAAATTAATAGATGGAGTATGAACACACGAGTGAGTGGCTAGAATATATAATGACGGATCCCCTGATGGAGACTTGCTTTGTAAATAGACTGATGGATGAACTGATTGATAGACTGATGGATGAACTGATTGATAGACTGTTGGGTGGTTTAACGAAAGAACTAACGGAACGAGGTATGAATTGATTGCTTTGTAAATATACTGATGGATGAACTGATTGATAGACTGATGTATGAACTGATTGATAGACTGATGGATGGTTTAAAGAAAGAACTAACGGAATGAGGTATGAATTGATTGATGGATAGACTAACGAATGGACTAAAAGATGGGCCGATAGATAAACTTTTGTATGAACTGATGTATGGATTGATGGTTGCAATAACTGATCTTTGAACTGATGAAGAGATTGATAGATGGAGTATAAACAAACGGGTGAGTGGTTTGATGGAGAATTGCTTTGTAAATAGACTGATGGATGAGCTGATTGATAGACTGATGGATGGTTTAACGAAAGGAACGAGGTATGAATAGACTAAGGGATAGATAGATGAACTTTTGAATTAACTGATGTATGGATTGATGGACTGATCTATGAACTGATGAAGAGATTGAAAGATAGAGTATGAAAAGACTGGTGAATGACTGAAAGCTGTAATGATTGATCCACTGATGGAGACCTTCTTCAGTTTTGTCAGTGTTGCATATGCTTTATCGAACATAAGTGTCCTTTTATTTTGTTTGTGTTTTGATCATTAAAAAGTTTTAAAACTTTATTTGCTTTTTACTCAATTTTTTATTGTTGTTGTCGTTGTTCTTCTTCTTCTTCTTTTCAGAGTAATGGCCCCAAAAAAAGAAAACGAAAGAAAAAAACAAAGAACAACATTTGCACCTGTCCTCAATTTTTGATCCTTTGCGTTAATGCAACGTAATGCACAGGCAAACGAAATGAAACGAAAATCAACAAAAGTTGAAGGAGTCCTGTATGGTTTTGCTGGCCTGGTCTGTGTGTGTATTTAAAATCTACAAATGACGGCTTTGATCTTTAAGAAGAAGAAGTAGAAGAGAAAAAACAGAGCAAAAACACAAAAATAATTTGGAATTAAATTCTGTTTATTTTTTAACGCGTGCCACATATTATTTCCAAAACCATACACGAAGGCATACATACGAATACGCATGGGGCCTCCTTTAAGCATATGGCCAAAAAGAAACCAAACCACCAGCACAGAACAGCTACAGGCTTAAAACATAAGGATATGTATTGTGTCTCTGTATGTGTGTGTTTGGTTGTATTTTATTATTAACATTACGATTATTTTTGTTAAGTTATGTATTATACACGGCTATTGTTTGTTATAATCCTTGAAAGGCTTTCAGGCTTTAAGCCTTTTTTAATACACTTTTAAGACGTTTTTTTTTTTTGTTTGTTTCTTTAGAGTATCTTTTCATGTTTATCTGGCTTTAAAACAAGACTCATTTCTAATATCCTTATGGCTATTAAGACATGGCCATTCTTCCAAATATAATTTTTAAATTTTAATTTAAAATTTTAAATAAAAAAAGAAATTTTTTTTGTATTGGGTTTTCCCTTTGAAGTTTTAGCAGCAGGACGTCATGCATGCAGTATTTGGCAGGTCATGCATCGTTTCTACTCAACCTAACGTTTGTTTTATTAAATATCTTTCCTTTATAATAATTTTCGTATCCTTTTTGTATGTCAGGTTTCACCTTAAATAACTCATTATATATTGCATTAGATACGCCAAATATTTTATAATGGCCCTCTCCCCTAAAGGTAATAAAAGTGTTCATGTCAAGCATATTTATTTAACAATAATAATGCTTGACTTTAGGCTCAATGTAGAGGCTTGTTAGGCATGATCTGTAGAATTACAGATGGTAGTCAGAGGTGTCTTCTTATTCAAGACACACTTAGGCCACATAGGGCCCATTGTAATACCACAGTTTTTCCATTATCCCCTAGTCCCGAAACCACTTGCAGCATCTGATGAAGCTAATCAGACTGTCAATATGTTAATGCGTAACAATTTCACCAGATCGTTTCCCTATTAGACACCAAGATCTCTTTTTCTTCTACGACATATCTAGTGGCGGGCATGTACCCTCTTCTTCCTTATCTCTGTAGCTTCTGCAGAAATCATTAGGAGGCTGTACAAGACAGACAATGCAACGCCTTAACACGAGTTTAAGCAGACTTGTCAAACGCCTTCCATCTAAAAAAGGTCAAGGCTGAAAATTAGGCACAAACTTCTTGGCTTACGCTTCCCAAGTAAAACGTAGGAGCTGTACGACAGAGTTAAACTTTTTGCTGTAAATATATCGATGACTTGTATTTTTAAAGGTAAATTTCTCGATTAATTGCCTTATTTGAAGTAAATTTGTCGATGGCCAAGATGTCTTCTTTTTCTATGACATATCTAGTGGCGGGCATGTACCCTCTTCTTCCTTATATCTCTAGCTTCTGCAGAAATCATTAGAAGACTGTACAAGACCGACAATGCAATGCCTTAATACGAGTTTAAGTGGACTTGTCATATGCCTTCCATCTAAGGAAGGTAAAGGCTGAAAATTAGGCACAAACTGATTGGCTTACGTTTCCCAAGTAAAACGTACGAGCTGTACGACAGACTTAAACTTTTTACTGTAAATCTATCGAACAGTTGTATTTTTTACGGTAAATTTGTCAATGAATTGCCTTATTTGAAGTAAGTTTGTCGATGACTTGCATTGTTTTCAGCAAATTTGTCGATTAATTGCCTTATTTAAAGTAAATTTATCGATAACTTGCATTTTTTGCAGTAAATTTGTCAATGACTTACATTTTTTGTGATAAATATGCCGATAACATGCATTTTTTGTAGTAAATTTATCGACAAATTGCATTGTTTTCACTAAATTTATCGATAACTTGCATTTTTTACGGTAAATTTTGCAATGACTTGCATTTTTTGTGGTAAATATGCCGATAACATGCATTTTTTGTAGTAAATTTATCGACAAATTGCATTGTTTTCACTAAATTTATCGATAACTTGCATTTTTTACGGTAAATTTTGCAATGGCTTGCATTTTTTGTGGTAAATATGCCGATAACATGCATTTTTTGTAATAAATTTATCGATAAACTGCAGTACTAAAGAGTTGTGCATGCAGCTTGAGAAAGTTTTAACAGGTTTCTCCTGGTTGTTACATTGTTTACCGTAGAAAATCGAAGACGGTCGTAAAACAGGCGATATTTTATTAAGCGCTATGGTTTGTGACTTATTCGCATACGCCTGCATCTAAGGTAGATCCCACAAGAAAAAGTCTAATAGGGCCAAAACGCTGGATCGCTGTGGCCATTTCACATCACCTCCACGTGAGATGACCATGTTCTCAAATCGCTCGAGGATAGTATTCAATATGACGTGAATTGTATGACACTTAGGGCTGACCTGTTGAAACCAAATGTCGTTGGAGTCCAGATCATCCAATTTAGGCCAAAAGAAGTTGATAATCGCCGACCTATAGTACTTGCCGTTGACAGTAATGGCCTGGCTAATGTCGCCCTCAAAGAAATATGGGCAGCATACGCCGCTAGCCCAAAATCCACCCCAAAATATAAATTTTTCGAGATGCTTTGGACGCTTTTAGATCTACCATGGATTGGTACGTGACAAATTCTACAATCTTGCGTGTTCACGTACCTATTCACTCAAAAAATGAGCCCTGAAAATGATATTTCTATTCAAATTAGGATCAGTTTGCTAACTACTCCAAGGCCCATTCCGGGAATACATGTCGTTATTGCAAAACAGACTAAATAAATGACAATTAATTTGACAGGCGTAGCTTCAACAAGATCAAGTTGGCCATTAAAGTTCGGAAATCCCTGTTGGAAGACTCTTTAACGATTGGCTCAAAGGGTTATGGGGTTGTTCAATCTGATCTCAATCAATCGAATTACATTTTCTTCTTTACGCTCTAAACATTAAAACTTTTGGTATTTTCACACAACAATTTTTCTCAGTGTAACTTTGCTTGTATTCAAGTTGAGATAACCTTTTGAAATATGAATGAATGAGTGATAAATCTTAATGAATGAATGATTGAGTGAATGAATGACAAAAAAAAAAAAAACAACATAAACTATAGGATTTGTAACACACACAATATTTTTATGAATGAATATTTTTGAGACCCCAAAAGATAACAAAATATTATCGTGTTGTAAGTGCTTATCAGCAACTACAACAACAAGTTGAAGTTGTGGTTGGTATTGTAAATATTTTAAATTCCTTTTTTCTGATTAAATAAACTCTCGAAGAAAAGAATTTAAAAAAAAATCTAAAAAAGAAGATAAGATTTCTCTGTTAATATTGTAAACACTTGCTATCGCCAATGAAATTAAAAAACACGTGTGTTATTTTGACAGGTTAATCTCGTATTATTTCGTTATAATTCAGAATTTCAAGTATTTTATATTTGAAGGATATGTCAGAGGTCTCTCTTAGGTAAAAAACAGTCTCTAGAGCACCCATTTTTAATTTCGCAGTTACACTTCAATTGCAATCAATCCCTAAGACATTCACAAGCATCGAAGCCTAACATTTGCATTCTATATGCCGTATGCAAGCAACCAGAGCACAATAGAGAAAGTCCACTAAAACGCAGGCTATTATTCAACCGTCCAACTCATTTAAAATCCTACGTAGTGATGCTTGAAGCATCGGTCAATCATCTTCATACAGGCGTATCCTACAGAGGTTTATATTTCTATGTAGTAATCTTCAAGGTATCGATCAATCATCCACATGCAGATGGACCCTATAGAAATGAAATATCCTATGCAGTAATGCTTGATGCATAGGTCAATCATCCAAATACAGGTGGATCCTACAGAAGTTTGAAATCCTATATAGTGATGTTCTACGCATCGATCCATCATACACAAACAGACGTATCCTACAGAAGTTTAAATTCCTATGTAGTGGTGCTCTACGTATATGTAGGTCAATCATCCACATACAGGTGGATAGAGTATAAAATCCCATGTAGTGATGCTTGATGCGTCGGTCCATCACCCATATGAAGGTGTATGCTACAGAGGCTCAAAATCTTCTGTAGTGAAGCTCTACACATAGCTCAATCATCCATATGCAGGTGGGTCCAATAGGAATTTAAAATCCTAGGTAGTATGCTCTATGCATCGCTCAATCATTCACATGCAAGCAGATCCTGCAGAAGTTCAAAATCCTATGTAGTAATGCCCTACGCATCGGTCAATCATCGACATGTAGGCGGACCGTACAGAGGTTCAAAGTCCTGTCTAGTAACGCTCTACGTATATAGATGGACTCTACGGAAGTTCAAAATCATATGTAGAGGAGCTCCTACGCATCGGTCAATCATCCATATGCAGGCGAATTCTATAGAAGTTTAAAATGTTATGCAGTGGCGCTCGGTCAATCATCCAAATGCAGGCGGATCCTAATAGAAGCATAAATTTCTATGTAGTGATGCTCTACGCATCGATCGATAATTTACCTGCAGACGAATCCTATAGGAGTTTAAAATTATATGTAGTGAGGCTCAGTCAATCAGAAGTTTACAATCCTCTAAAGAGGAGCTCCTACGTATCGGTCAATCATCCACATGCAGGTGGACCTGTCAATCATCCACATACAGGCGGATCCTACAGAAGAGTTCAAAATCCTCTATCTAAACTACCATCACAGACGTATATTGATGTCCATTAACTTAATTGGTCTTCATAATCCTTTTGACAGGAATTATAACGTAGCTTCTCACACTACCCGTGTTGAGTGTGTTAATTTTATCCACGGGACCTACAGTTTAAAGTCGACTTTCTTTTTGGTAGAATTGCCCAACGTCTTGGCCTTCCGACAAATAACTTCTGCCAGAGCTGTGTGCCTGAGGACGAGAAAGAGACTGTCTTGTCGCAGAGAGAGACAGATTTTAACCTCTCGTTTTCTGATATCTTTGACCGAGCTTTTTAATATAAGGATTGGCTGCCAAAGGATTCGAGATTCCTGTAGGAAATATTCAATCCCCGGATAGAATTGATTGTGGTATCGCAATGGATGTAAAGCTGGCCTAAGTGGGACGTCTTCCTTTAAGGAGGGATCGGCCACCTTACCTAACCTAACTTTCTGTAGATGGTGGCGGTCAACCAACTCTTTGTCTTTCTATCCTGATCCTTTTCCATCAATCACATGCAAAAGTTCTATTAGAAGATTTTGAAGCGATTTTTTGGTTTAAAATTTAGTGAACAAAACAGCTGAGAAAAAACGCTTAAATGATAACAAATTTAAGCGATTTTCTTTTCATTTAATTCTGGACTAAATGAAAACATTTCATTTGTTCATGTGGAAAAATATTTGTTGCGACATTTAACGCAGATTATTCCACCACAACCAGTTGACTTCGTGAGTCCTTATCAAGTCAGTTCTGTTGCAACAATACAGCTGTGTTGCCAATGCAACAATGTCGCCAAAGACATGCAAAATGGAAGAATTAAAAAGGGAGAGAATAAGGAATGAAAAACGCTTATAAGTGATCATTTGATTAAAACATGCTGATATTTTGTGTTTAACAATCATGCCTGATCGCTTTCACAATAATGATGACATGGATTGGTGGCCCCAAAAAAAAAACCAATAAAAACCAATAAGAGTGTGTAGAGTGTTAGAAAATGTTGCAACATTGTTTAATTACATACACAATGCAACTGTTTTCAACTGTTGCAACCTCTTTTTTTTCTAAAGAAGGATCAAGAAGAGCAAAACTTTCCTCTACCAATTCAAGTGTGTTTGGAAAATACAATCACTTGTACAATCATATTCATTCATGATCATAATGATGATCATAATGATGCTAATGTTGATGTATAACTTCATTACAATGTTTTGTATTCGTTATGATAATTCATTGCAAATGTGGTCAGCCTAGCTGCCTGCCTTTGCTGACTGGCATAAATGCACCTGCTTCAAGCTACAAAACACACACGCGTTCTCATCCTTTTTTTCCTTTTCTTTCTTTCTTTCATATTTTGATTGCTTACCGTTATCACAGTTATTTGTTGCTCTCTATCTCTTCCCCCCACTACACTTTCCCCTCTGTCAGTGTACGAAGACTGTTTTACTTTGGGGCCTCTTGCGTTATTTGTTTTACACGCTTTGCTGGTTGTTTAAATACGCCTTAAGGGTAAACAGCTAAAGGACTTTTCGATGGTGATAAAAGAGGGGGAGAGAGAGAGAGGGGAGGTGCCAAAAAATATCTTTTTTTTTGCCAATAACGATTCACACTAGCAATGTTTGGATGTAAAAGATTTGATTTATTCGTTCCTAAAGCTGTAAAAATACTTCAAATCAGTGGAGACAGTTTCCAAATCCTATAATCATCGTAGTCTAGTAGGTAGTGTGTTGGCTTATTAGAAAAGAGACTGTGGTTCAGACCCTAGCTTAGGCATCTCGAACATAACGAAATACAAGAGAAAGTATTTCTTTCATCGACTTCCTCCCAGCAGCCTCCTCATAAGGCAAAGACTCTGGAATAAATAAATCTGCCATGAACTGTAGGTGCCGCCACCCGTCCAGACTAAACGGTTGTAATGATCAATTAAGTAAGAAAGTAAGGCATTGGCTGTAGTGATAGCTTCCGAATGTATAGTGGGAATATCGGTGATTGTCAGGGCTGAACAAGAAGGCTCTTCTGGATTACGTCGTGCTCTACGCAGCACCAGATGCATTGGTCATTCCAACCCTTGCCGATATGTGGATTGGCAAAAGACAAGATGGAGAATGACGGAGACCTTTCTCAAATTGAATGGGTTTACATACATAATTGGTCATTAACTTTAGTCATAATTACGACCTAGTTTCTTACACCACTTATTTTGTATGCGTTGATTTGTGAGTGGCGGGACCTACAGTTTAAAGTCGACTGGGAACGACAGATTTTTGAGAGACTTTTCATGGCAATTTTTATTTACTCTCAGAGTTTTTGCCAGAAATCTGCTGAGAGTAAGTCGCCCAAGAAATATTTTTTCATATTTCGTTAGTTGGAGATGCCTGACCTGGGGTTTGAACCGAGGCCTCACGTCTAATAAGCCAACACACTACCTACTAGACCACGGCGACTTCTACGCAGCACCAGATGTATGCGGAAATAAACTGTATGCGGCATATAATATAGGTTCATAAATGCTTTGTCCTAAAAGGAAATACAGGAAAGTACTTGAAGAGGTAATTGCCGAAAGATCTGAAAGATATCAACGCGAAAGATCTTTTGCAGCTTTATGATGTGTCAGCTGCTGTACCATCCTTAAAAGGGAATTCAAAGAAGAGCTCACAATTTATTAAAGAATGGCAGGAAAGAAGAGAGGGCAGATCACAACGGTGAATTACAAAACTGCACAGCGAACTGAGCTACGTCATACAGGCCCTAAGCAGTAATTGACGCTTTCGGGTATCCAAGAAAGTCATGCAATCTGGCCAAAACTAGATGGATGGCGCACGGTAAGACTGTTTAAACATCAAAGAAGCACGTTTAGTGTGGCTGTTGGAGCCACAACAGGGCGTTGCATTATGGTCAAGCATGCAAGGCGCATTGGTCTATGGTACTTTGCAAATGATTTCTGCAGAAGCTGCAGAGATGAGGAATAAGATGAGACTGCTCTTCACCTACTGAGAACAAGCCCGTCACTATGTCAAAGGAAAAAAAGTCATGTTAGTGCCTCCTACATGCATGATTTTGATGAACCTGTCAAGCATTGACATTGGCAGCTTAAGTCGCTTCATCGGAGGCTTTGAGTAGTTACAGGACTAGGGACTAAAGGCAAAACTTGGGTTCACAATGGGCCCCATAAGGCCTAAGTGTGTCCATTCGACTTCTTTGCATTAAAAAGCCACCTCTGCCTATCTATCTACTTGCTGTCCAATATAGGCCTCCTAGGACTATTCCTTCCAGCTTCCCTTTTTACTCTGATTGATGGCCTCTTAGAAGGCAATTCTAATACGATTTCCTTGGGTGGACAGCCAACTCTACCTACCGACCTACTACGCAATATAGGCCTCTCCGGATTATTCTTTGCAGCTTCTCTTTCTATTCTGATTGATGGCCTCCTAGAAATCAATTCTAATCCGATCTCCTTGGATGGACAGTCAATTCAATAAAGGTCTCTCCGGATTATTCTTTGCAGCTTCCCTTTCTAATGATTGATGGCCTCCTAGATATCAATTCTAATCCGATCTCCTTGGATGGACAGTCAACTCTACCTACCGACCTACTACGCAATATAGGTCTCTCAGGATTATTCTTTGCAGCTTCCCTTTCTACTGATTGATGGCCTCTTAGAAGTCATTTTAAACTGATTTCCTTGAGTGGAAAGCCACCTCTATCTACCAAACTGCTACCCAATATAGACCTCTTCGGATTATTCTTTGCAGCTCCTAGAAGTCAATTCTAATACGATTTCCTTGGATGGACAGTCAACTCTACCTACCGACCTACTGCGCTATATAGGCCTCCTCGGATTATTCTTTGCAGCTTCCCTTTCTCTGATTGATTACTCTGATTGATGGCCTCTTAGAAGTCAATTCTAATGGCTTGGTATACCCACATATTACATACAAAGTGGGAACTATGTGTTCTCCTGCCATATTTTATTTTAAACTTCAGTCATTCCTTCCTGTGCTACCGAGTCATGTTCTTCTTCCAGTGACCTTATTTAGGTTGGTGAACCCTTTACCAAATCCAACGTTGTGCTTATCAATCCTATAACTTGGACTCTTACAGATTCCAACTTTGCATGACAGCAGCCAGTGTAAACGCTGTACAATGCCTTGTACTACAAAAAATCCTTTTTTCTTTTACATTTTCTGCTACATATGTATGTATATCGGTCTCCCCAGTGCGTATTCAGGCTTTTGCGTTCCTTTTTTTCTCATTTTTATTTGATTGTTTGGTCAGCGAATATAAATTTTGGCGTGTGCCTGGTTCATAAATGCAACAACAGCTGCAGCTGTTGATTCTACTTGTGCTTGTTCTTCTCTTTTCAATTTTTTCCCCTTCATTTTACAACTGCAGGTTGCTAACATTGCTGCTGTTGTTGTAGATTTTTGCTTTTGTTTTTTTTTTGTTTGTTTCTTAAGATTCATGCAACATCCTTCAATCCTGTGTGTATATTGCTGATGATCATTTGGCTACAATATGCCACCAATTGTTTTGGCACGTAGCGCATGCCCAACAGAGTAGGAGAAAAAAGTTAAGCTTTGTCGTAGACATAGAGACATCTATGGCACTGGTTAAAGCTGGTTAACATACTCACCTGTGAGTGAGATTCGTCCAATTGCTGCTGTTGCATCCTTATTCGGCATTAAAGGAGTGAAATCGTTAGAGATGAAGGAATAGGTTTTGAACGGGTTATCAAGTGTGGCAACAGGCTTGAAGGTGTAGATTGTTACAGAAAACAAGGGGGCTTCAGAGAAGGGATACCTAAGACTAAGCTGTGTCTGAATTTTAAACGGCCCTGTTTATCACAAGATCATATACCATTAGCACGTAGGGGATCTTCCTCAAGCAAATATCGTAGGACCCCATTATCGTCTCCATTGGGCATCATCGGCTTCTAATTTGGAAAACCAAATTCCATGTGAGTGGCAATTGAACTCAGTGGAATTTCAAGGCAGCTATGATTGCTTCTTGATATGGGGATTCAAAGCCTTAATCACAGATTTATTGACCTTAAAGACCTCAATCTCTATTGCGTTTCAAATCAGTTCATAAAACCGATTCGCCAACCATTCGCTCCTGAAAGGCAGAATAATATACGGTTAAGCTGGGCTGACGCCTAGAAATCCTCAGATGTTCAGAGAAGATAACAGCAATCGTTTCCATATCCCGCAAGTACATTGTGCCCATTCACAATCCAGTCCTTTTCGAAAGGATTAGCTATGAATTGCACCAAGACTAGGCAGCTCTAACTGTTGTCATGCACATTTAGCAAGGCTTCAGACCATAATAGGGCTTTTCCCCTCGACAACTTTGCAAAGGATTCAAAATTAAGGTTTTGGGAAGTATTCCGAACCTTATGGTCGTGTATTCATTAACAGATCACTTGAATCATAAATTTGATTACGGCCCATACGTGGTCATGCTAATTGATAGAAGGGAATCGATTGCAGATGAGCCTTGTGTTGATATCAAAGGCTCGAAATTGTTTACAAGACGATCAAAGGCTGCCAGAGGTGTAGAGGCGGGATCTGTACACATGGGCAAACAGGCCAAGTATCTTTCAAGCCGAAGTGTGTTTTGATCGTCTTTAACACCTTGAAACGAAGAACAAAGTTGTGCTTTACTGGGCCCCGGAATACTGTAAGATCATTGGAAATGAAACGGATGATGTACTGACAGGAAGACTCCACAACAGACTATATTGGTTCACAGGCCTTTTGTGAGATTAACTGGGTATATAAAGGGTAGATCGTTAGGAGCACTGAGGTCGACCTTAGGGTAGCATTATTCCAGAGTGCAGGGGGCGTGAGCCTAGCCAAACGATTAGTAGGACATTTCTCCTACGGAAAATGGTAGATCGTTAGGAACACTGAGGTCTTAAGCGCGAATTTTTTTAAGGAGCAGGGGATGTGTGCCTACCCAAACTATTAGTAGAGCCTTTCTTCTACGGAAAAGGGCAGGAAATACTTCCGCCTGATATATCATTTCGATAGGTTGTGTCTCTTTCATGACAGAACATGACGCCTTTTTCTTACGGAAAAGGGCGGGAGATACCACACTAGGTTAGGTTAGGTTAGCGTGGTAGCTTTAATTTACCAAAAAGCTCACTTGAGCACGCATAGCGGCCCGTTGTAATGCCACAGGTGAACGCAGCCTCTGTACTGACCCAGTTCCTCCGATCCGAGGAGGGGGAAGTTGGTCAGAGCAAGGGCTGCACATTTTCAAAAAGCACGACTACCCCACACTGGAAAACCAGCCAGAAAGTTTGATAAACGAGGCTATGTCCTTGATATCAATGGACGATAGCTCCGTCAAGCTGACAAGGGTCCGAGAGCCAAATAACCTATATCTGCACCCTGCAAGGGATGGGCATTGGCAGAGGAAGTGGATGACAGTCTTCTTCTACTCGGCGGATCTGCATCCACGGCAGAAGTCATTAAATGGGAGTCGCATTCTTTCCGCGTGTCTACCCATAACACAGTGGCCTGTAAGCATGGCCACTGTGATCGAGATGATATTACGGCCAAGTCCAAGTAGCTGGTTGGTACGCCTCCTATCCATTGTGGGCCAAGTGAGCCTAGCGATGAAGCAGGCTCCTCATTGATCCAGGACCGGTTGGCATCCCGGGTGAATTTCCGAGCAATAGCCAGTTTGAACGAGGAAGTGGCATTCCCAAGTTAATTGAGAAAGATTCCGGAAGTAGTGCGCCAGTCCTGGCCAGCTCGTCGGCCCTGCAGATATCATTTCGATAGGTTCTGTCTCTTCCATGAAAAGGATTTCCGGTTCTGTGGGACGAAAGATGAAACCACGAGGATCAGAAGATTGCCTTTGGACATTTACTGAGAAATTGTTGCCTGAACATGAATTTGTCACATCCAGCCTTCCTAGCAGATTTGATAACAAAATTTCTCAATTCCTCAGACACATACCTTCAAAGTTCTGTTCTGTTCATCTTGTCATATGGTTGCCTGTATTCGTTCCTGTATTCATCCCTTCTTTCCTTCTTCTTCTCAGCAGCTAGTGATCATTGTCCTTACGATGACGTTGATAATATTTGTCAATCATTATTGAATTAAAACGCTCAAGCATAACGCTTTGGTTCGTGCCATTATTAAAACCATCCTTAAAGAAAAAATACAACGTATCTCCTTTAATCTTTTTGGCGCCTGCTATTCTAAATGATGATCAGCTTATCCATGAGGCTAAAGGGAATTGTTGTTGTTGTTGTACAACAATTTTATTGTACCGGCTTGTAACATTGTTGCACAAAAAAGGATGAAAAGGACACTTTAATTGATAAAACAGAAATAATTTCTGATGATAACAAAAAAATAAAAAATAAAAAACAACAACAACAACAAGGACAAACAAACCCATTCAGACGAAATGCTGACAATTATTGTCAATAAAGTCATCAAAAATTATTTCAACTGACCGAACGCAGCACCGAAAGCAAATTCTTAATGCCTTCAGACACACAAAAAGGGAATTAAAATTAAAAATTAAAAATTAAAAATAAAATGAAATAAAATTGAATGAAAATTAAATTTTAAAAGTAAACATTGCAGGTTAAATGAATGCGGCGTTTTGACACATGACTTCCAAAGCAATTGACCTCAATTACTCAAGATGGGCCTGGCTACATACGTATGTGTATGTGGTATGCATGGCCCTATTCCATTAGGAATACAAAGTGTTCACTTTGAACCGACTAACCGCAATTCCGGGATTTGCATTGTCGTTCTAGATTGTAAATCTTCACGTATCGGGTCTTGCATTAAGCACTTCCTGTATTTAAATTTGAATAAAATAAAGTGTGTGTGAGAGATCGTCGAAACTTCTTATTTGAAACACGTATTAACGGCATTATGTGTGGAGTATGTGTCCGCCACAGTTGCTCTGGGCTGAGCTCATCCGAAATGTTAAATTGTCCATGACTCTGGCGCATAAATATGTCTGAATTTGAACAGTAGCACCTGCGGCTTAAGAAAACCCCTCAAGAAATGGACTAATGGCGGTCAGCTCACAACACCTACGCCCTCAAACCGCTGTGGAATATGTGTCCGCCACAGCTGCTCATCTGTTGAGCTCATCCGAAATGTTAAATTTTCCATGACTCTGATGCATAAATCGGTCTGAATTTGAACGGTAGCAAGTGGTGCATTGAAGAATGCTGTGGTTTGTGGCTCAATCGCTTACACCTGCGACTTAAGAAAACCCCACAAGAAATGGACTAATGGCGGTCAATTCACATCACCTAAGCCCTCAAACCGCTCGGGCTAAATATCAAATGTGGCAACAGACGGAGTCCACATCAGTTTTCGGTAGGCATTAAACGGTCTAGGATATCACGTGGATTGTTGTCGTCGTCCCAAAATTCGACAATTTTGTTGTGCTCACGTACCATGTGTATCCTGAAGTAGGCTTCATCGCTGAAAATTATTTTTTTTTTTTGAAGAAGAAGATTACGGGCAGATTGACAACTCATTCAGGGCCTATTTAGTGAGTAAATGTCGTTGCCTACGATAGTTAGGTTTAGGTTTAGGTCGGAGTGGCAGCTCTGATATCACAAAGCCTACTTGAGCACGCATAGCGGCCCGTTGTGACACCACGGGTGAACGCAGTCCCTGTACTGAAGTTCAACCAAAATCAAGAAAGAGGAAGAAGTTGGTCAGCGCAAGGGCTGCACATCAGAAGCACGACTACCCTACACTGGAAAACCAGCCAGAAAGTTTGATGAACGAAGCTACATATATCCTCGACAACAATAGATGATAGCTCCGTCAAGCTGATAAGAAATGGGGAGCCAACTAACCTATATCTACACCTAGCAAGAGACGGGCACTGGCAAAGAAAGTGGATAACAGTCTCCTCTTCCTCAGCGGATCTGCATCCACGGCAGAAGCCGTTAAATGGGAGCCTCATTCTTTCCTCGTATCTACCGATAACGCAATGATCTGTAAGCATGGCCACTGTGGTTGAGATGACGTCACGACCAAGACCAAGTAATTGGTTGGTCCGCCTTCCATCCATCAAGGGCCAGGTGAGTCTAGCGGTGGAACAGGACTCCTCATTGAAACAGAATAGTTTAGCGTGGCTACGATGAGCTCCGTCCGTTGAACTTTTTTACGGGTGTAGGTGTAAGACGCGACGCAAAATCAGTGCAGATCTTTCGTTTCGAAGGATCGAGATCTTGTGAGCGACTCGTAATCGATTGCCTTGGATTCTGCTGAACAATCTCGGAGACAATGGCAATGTTATCAGCTTATCTTGCGTTTCGTCGACGTACGGATGCTGTTACTGAACCAGTGAGCTCGAATTTTAGGCGTAAGCTGCGACGCATAATCAGGGCAGATCTTTCGTTTCGAAGGATTGAGTTCTTGTGAGCGATCCGAAATCGACTGCTTTGGATTCTATTGAACACTCTAAGAGACAGTGGCAATGTTATCAGCTTATCTTGCATTTCGTCGTCGTACGGATGCGGACTCGAATTTTATTCGGTTGGGCAATTTTGGTGCTCGTAAAATGAGTCAAGATCGCGGTAGGCGTAAGCTGCGACGCAAAATCAGTGCATATTTTTCGTTTCGAAGGATCGAGTTCTTGTGAGCGACTCGTTATCGATTGCCTTGGATTCTGCCGAACCCTCTCAGAGACAGCGGCAATGTTATCAGCTTATCTTGGGTTTCGTCAACGTACGGATGTTGGTCAATCGTTTACTGAACCAGTGAACACGAATTTTATTCGGTTGGGCAATTGTGGTGATCGTTAAATGGGTCAAGCGCGTGGTACATTTTTACAAAATCAATTTCATTATTTGCACATGAATGGTTGAATGGTGATTTTTCAAAACAGCGTGAATAAATTACAAATAATTTGACAGAAGTTCTTAAGTCACTGTTGGAAGACCGGACACTTTCCTCAACGTTCTACTTTACTCACGAATGATAAGCACTTATGCATGCGACACCTACAGAAGGATTCCCAGTTAAACACGTAGACAGTTGTGTTTAAGTCAACTCCTTTACTTTAACACAGATTGCATCCAACAGATTGAATCCAACTGCAGTCTGGTGGCAGCAAGGGAGGGAAGATACATCACAATAGTGGTTTAAAAAACTGCACAGCGAACTGGATTACCTCATGCGTTAATAGATGATATCAGCAATACTTATACAATTCCCAGCTAGAAATAGTCCTATGTGGCCAAATAAAGTTAAAGATTCCCCAAGAAAGTCATGTAATCTGGCCAAAACTAGATGGAGGGCGCACGGTCACGGTAAGGCTGTTTAAACTTCAAAGAAACACGCTCAGTGTGGTTGTGGGAGTCATAACAGGGTATTGCATTATTGTCAAGCAGGCGAGGAGCATTGATCTAGCGTACCGTGTGAATGATTTCTCTAGAAGCTGCAGAGATGAGGAAGAAGCTGCGACTGTTCTTCACTTATTGGAAACATGCCCACCACTATGTCAAAGGAGAAAAAGTCATGTTAGTGCCTCCTACATGAATGATCTTGATGAACTGTCAAGCATTGACATTGGCGGCTTAAATAGCTTCATCAGCAGCTCCCAGGAGTTTCAACACTAGGGCCTAAAGGAAAAACTTCGGTTCTTAATGGGCCCCATAAGGCCTAAGTGTGTCCATTCGACTTCCTTGCGTGAAAAAGCCATCTCTGCCTATCTATCTACTTGCTATTCACTAAAGGCCTCCTAGGACTATTCCTTTCAGCTTCCCTTTTTACTGTGATTGATGGCCTCTTAGAAGTCAATTCTAAACCGATTTTATTGGGTGGACAGCCACCTCTACCTACCGACCTACTACCCAATATAGGCCTCTCCGGATTATTCTTTGCAGCTTCCCTTTCTACTCTGATTGATGGCCTCCTGGAAGTCAATTCTAAACCGATCTCCTTGGATGGACAGTCAACTCTACCTACCGACCTACTACCTAATATAGGCCTCTCCGGATTATTCTTTGCAGCTTCCCTTTCTACTGATTGATGGCCTCCTAGAAGTCAATTTTAATCCGATCTCCTTGGGTGGACAGCCAGCTCTACCTACCTAAATACTACCCAATATAGGCCTCTTCGGATTATTCTCTGCAGTTTCCCTTTTTACTCTGATTGATGGCCTCCAAGAAGTCAATACTAATCCTATCTCCTTGGGTGGACAGCCACCTCTACCTACCGACCAACTACCCAATATAGGCCTCTCCGGATTATTGTTTGCAGCTTCCCTTTCTACTGATTGATGGCCTCTTAGAAGTCAATTCTAATACGATTTCATTGGCTGGGCAGCCACCTCTATCTACCTACCTACTACCCAATATAGGCCTCTTAGAATTATTCTCTACCTTCCTATCACCTAATGTAGCCCTCCTAGGACTATTCCTTCAAGCTTCCCTGAAATCGCTGAATTCAAGTGCAATCTGGTCGCATGTATCAGGCGGAATTAGCCAACAACATGGGTTTTAAGAAACAAGTGAGCACTCCTTACGGCGGCTGCTAATTCAACTTAACCTAACTTTAAATGTTTTATGCACGTTATATGTCAACAGCATACTAGTAAAGCAAGCTTAACAGAAACTGTACGGACGGCTGCTAATCTAAGACTAGAGTCTGGTACATAGACTTCTGATGACTTCATATAATTTTGGTACTTTTTTCTTTTTATGCTTTTGGTACCAAAAAAAAAAGGGTATTGCCAGAGCCTAATAATTAGCAGCCTTTAATGGCGGTTATTAGTGATTGAATGTGTGTGTGTGATTATTTGAAATTGAATTGAAAGTTTTTTTTTTTTTTTAAGAAAAAGGTGTTTCGGCATTTCGTCGTTCGTTATTCAATATTCGTTAATGAAAAAAAAAAAACGACAAAAATACTGTCATTAGGGAAGTTGCAACCTATACTTGAAGGCAATTAATGTGTGTGTGTGTGTGTGTGTGTGGAGTGATGAAGCCTCATTGCCTTAGTTGGCAACTACTGGCAACAAAACACATTTAAAAGTTAAATTTTATGTGGTGTTGGCCACAACCACAATCTCAAAAAAAAAAAAAAAAAAAATTCAATGTTTGTTGTTGTTGGTGTGTGGGCAAGAAAATTTCAATTTCAATTCAATTTCAGATGGTTATTGTTGTTGTTAGTGTTAGTGTTGTTCTAATACAATAATAAACGTGCACACAAAGGCAACACAAAAGAATTACAAGACAGGACAAGACAAGACAAGACAAGACTAAGAACTGCACAGGTTGTAGTAGACGGGACAAAATATTAAGTTGTTGTGCGGTGTGTGGTGTTGTGTTCTGGTGTATGTGTGCCACATAAAACATTGTTGCAAACGAAGGCAAATATTTGCTTAAAACTGTAGCATGCAGCATTTATTATGCGACAATTACTTTATTTAAGGTGGCAGCCAACGGAAACTAATCATCAACACACGTTGAATGAGTGAGTGAGTGAGTGAGTGGCCGTTTGTTTGTTTGTTTATTTGTGAACTGACACTCTCTTACTTCAAGGCGGAGTGAGTGAGAGAGGGGGGTACTACACTGAGGCATGGTTAATGGCTAATTATGTTAAAATGCAATTAAAAAAATTGTGTTTTTAATTTTTTTTTCCGAAAAACAAATAGCATTCGATGGTCGGTGTCGTGTCCTATCCGTGAGTGAGTGAGTGAGTGATTGAATGTTTTTCCATTCAATTTCCAAGAATCGACACATTTCGTCAAATGTATTGTGTTCTGTTCTGTTGTGTTTTGTTGTGTATTAAATGTTGTGGCAACTGTGGCGTTGTTGATAGTGTTTTTGTTAATTATAACAATTATGTGTTGCATCAAAAAACACAAAAAAAAAATACCTTTGAGTGTAATGGCATGTACTTTAACCATAAGTTTTAATTTAACGAAAATTCACTTGTTTTCTAAACATTTTCGTTTGCATTCATCGCTCTTTCACTCTGGTTTGTGTTGTGTTATGTAAATGTGTCGCTGCACAAATTGTTGTCATGTTGTCCTAAGACTCTCCTCCATTTTTGTTATATGTTTTGTTGAAAGCACTTGACTTCAGTCGTTGAAATGCTTTAGGAAGGTAGTTAAAGAAAATAATTATTTTTATGCAATTATTTTTAATGCATAAACCATTATTAATTAAACAAATTACTTAATATTGTTGCTATACCAGTTCATGTGTGTCCCTATTTTATTTTGGAATTTTGTTATTCGATTAAAATCTTGGCGGCTGGTAATTGTAATGAGAGTTCACTCATTACAAAGTTGCCACATTTGTTAATAATATTAACAGAGTTGTATTATTCTAGACATTCCATATACAGGGACGATACTAAAACTAAACAACCTCACCAGGTACATATGGATCCGGTTGTTGTTATATGCGACAATCTCGTAGTATTTTTAAATATGGACACGACGGATCACTGTTAATTAAACCAATTCATTAATTTGTAAGAGACCGATGACTTGAAAATTCTACGCAGAATAATAGCTGGGACACATATTAAGGGTTCTGAAACTAGATAGTCATATGGGCTGCCTAATCATTGTAAATTTTGCATCATTCAGATGAAACTCGTATATAAAGGGTGCTTTTTATAGAGGTATAGAACTTTAATATGGCATTACTTTTCAAGATGGCGACCGATTTAACAGCTGTCAAGTGATTTATTCTCAGTTTGGTTTGGCAATTCATCATGAATAGACTCACGCCTGAACAACGCTTGCAAATAGTGCAATTTTATTTCGAAAATAATGGTTCTGTGCGGAAAACGTATCGCGCACTACGTCCATTTTATCGTCGACAAAATCGTCCATCAGAGCAGTTAATTCGATTAACCATGGAACGTTTTCGCACCACGTTTACTCTTATTGATAACTCGCATCCCCAGAGACGCTGTGTACGGTGCGTACAGAAGAAGCTATTGCTGCTGTAGAGCGTAGCATTGAGGAAGACCCGAATGAGTCCATCCGCCATCGAGCACAGGAATTGGATCTGTGTCCATCCACTTTATGGAAGATTTTGCGGAAGGATCTTGGTTTGTGTGCTTACAAAATCCAACTCGTGCAAGATTTGAAGCCAAACGATCATCAAGTAAGGCGTAGATTCGTCGAATGGGCCCAAAACGAGATTACCGTTGTTCCCGATTTTCATAAGCGAATTTTGTTTAGCGATGAATGGCTACGTCAACAAGCAAAACTGCCGCATTTGGAGTGAAGGTAATCCTCAAGTGTATGTGGAAACACCGTTACATCCAGAAAAACTGACTGTTTGGTGCGCTTTATGGGCTGGTGGAATCATTGGTCCGTACTTTTTCAAAAACGATGGTGGCCAGAACGTTACAGTGAATGGTGATCGGTATAGAGCCATGATTACTAACTTTTTCATTCCTGAATTGAATAACCATGATGCCCAGCAGTGGTGTGGTTTCAACAAGACGGCGCAACATGTCACACACAGCTCGTGCCACAATAGATTTATTGAAAGACACGTTTGGTGACCGCCTAATTTCACGTTTTGGACCTGTGAATTGGCCTCCAAGATCTTGTGATTTAACACCGCTAGACTACTTTCTGTGGGGCTATGTAAAGTCATTGGTCTATGCGGTAAAGCCACAAACGCTTGACCATTTGGAAGACAACGTTCGCCGTATTATTGCCGATATACGGCTACAAATGTTGGAAAAAGTCAACGAGAATTGGACGTCCAGATTGGACTACATCCGCGCCAGCCGTGGCGGTCATATGCCAGAAATCATATTTAAAATGTAATGCCACAAGATTATCTTTCGGATAAATAAAATTCATGTCAATCGAATAATCCATCGTTGTTTTATTGCAACTTAAAGTTCTATACGTCTATAAAAAACACCCTTTATATTAAGAGAAAGAGATTCTTGTGTAATAGTCGGCTCATAGTCCTAGGTTGGCTTAAGGTCCATATTTAGGCTCCCTGTTTATGGTATTATCAGATGAAGAACTGCAGTAGATCGTGGTCGCTTTTGAACGAATATTACGGCGAGGTATAGTCTTCAGTGCCGTGTACAGGCAGTTCCCTAAGGCTTGGCAATGCCTCCTTAGGCCTTAGAAATATAAGTTTGTGTTGCAAAGTATTGCAATTGTAATCCTTTTGTGGATATTATCACCCACATTCTTAACAATTATGTGACAATTTTAACAAGTTTATTAAAGTGAATCGATCAGCTCCACCTGTCGCCATTGGGGGAATAATTTTCCAAGGTACATACATACATACAATATTGTTAGCGCTGATGTTGAAAATGTCAGCGGGTTGTCGTTTCATTCAGACGCTTACATTTGCTGTCGTTTGCTGTTGCTGCCCCAAAACTTTACATCTGGTTAATTAGCCTGTACCAGCAGAGAGTTTTGTTGAAACAGTAACACAGCAAAAGCTCACACATTGCAAAAGCTGTTAAGAAGAACAAGTAAATTTTTGTATAAATCATGCACAAGGAAAGATATGAAGGAGATATATAGGCGGCCAGTGGCACCTTTTATTTTCAACAATTGTTATAATTCGTGCAACAGCAACGGGATCCAACCGAAAATAACATGCTACGAGAACACAGTCAAAAACCATCGAACAATTTAATGAAAAAATACAAGACAATGACACTGGTTTGGTAGTTCAACACCAATTCCAAGTCCAATTCAAAACTATCCATTCATTCATTCAGCCATTCATTCATTCACTCATTAATACGTTGTGATGTGGTATGAATGACTCCTCTTCTCCACTCCTTTTTTATTGTTATTGTTGTTGTTGTTGTCGTTGTTGTGCAGTGCAAAAAAGAAAAATAACCATATCGCGTGCCAAAGTCATAAAAGCTCAGTCACAATTGCAAAAAAAAAACAATAAAAAAGAACAACAACAAGTAAACAAATAAGAGACCCTATTTCCGATAACAACAGCAACAACAACAAAAAACTGTTCAGAGTCGTAATATTATTAAAATGAAATAAAAATGTAAATACAGAGGATACTACATGCACCAACAGCGAAAAAAAAACAATTCGAAAAAAATCATACAGTGTGGGGCATAACATTAAGTTCAAAACATACCCGTAATAATAAAAAAAAATCATAATGATTCTTTATAAATATGGTAACAAAGGCAATTCAGCTGGCTCAAGCAAATTCAGCTGGCTGAATAAGTATTTTTGATAAGAAAATTAAATATTTTTCTTTTAAATTTATAAAAATAGTAAAATTCACTAATTCAGCTAGCTGAATAAGTGATTTTCTCAAGACAATTAAATATTTTGCATTAAAATTTATAGAAATGCTTCGCTAATTCAGCAAGCTGAATATCTTAGTTTTTCGGTAAAAATATATTAATTTGGCTAAATTATGTGTAAGAATATAATGTTGGCAAATTCAGCTAGCTGAATAGGTGTTTTTCCTAAGAAAATTACGTATTTCGCATATAAATGTATGAAAATGCTATGATTCCCTAATTCAGCTAGCTGAATAGGTGATTTTCCCAAGAAAATTAAATATTTTGCATTCAAATTTATATGAATGCTAAAATTCGCTAATTCAGCAAGCTAAATATCTTACTTTTTCGGTAAAAATATATTATCTTAGCTGAAGCATATGAAGGAACGTAATGTTAGCAAATTCAGCTGGCTGAATAGATGACTTTCTCAAGATAATTAAATATTTTGCTTTTAAATTTAAAGAAATACTTAAATTCACTAATTCAGCAAGCTGAATATCTTATTTTTTCGGTAAAAATATATTATTTTGGCTAAAGCATATGAAGAAATGTAATGTAAGCAAATTCAGCTGGATGAATAGGTGATTCTCTCAAAACAATTAAATATTTTGCATTAAAATTTATAGAAATGCTAAAATTCTGTAATTCAGCAAGCTGGATATCTTAGTTTTTCAGTAAAAATATTTTATTTTCGCTAAAGTACACTAAAGAATATAATGTTGGCAAATTCAGGTGTTTTTCCTAAGAAAATTTCATATTTCGAGGAGAAATTCATGAAAATGCCACAATTCTCTAATTCAGCTAGCTGAATAAGTGATTTTTGCAAGAATATTAAAAATTTTGCCTTTAAATTTATAGGAATACTTAAATTCACTAATTCAGCAAGCTGAATATATTACTTTTTCGGTAAAAATATATTAGTTTAGCTGAAGCATATGAAGGAATATAATGTTAGCAAATTCAGCTAGCTGAATAGGTATTTTTTCTAAGAGTATTAAATATTATACATTTAAATTTATAGAAATGCTAAAATTCGCTAATTCAGTAAGCTGAATATCTTAGTTTTTCAGTAAAAATATTTTATTTTGGCTAAAGAATACTAAGGAACATAATGCTGGCAAATTCAGCTAGCTGAATAGGTCTTTTTCCTAAGAAAATTAAATATTTCTCTTTTAAATTTATAGAAATACTTAGATTCAATAATTCAGCTAGCTGAATATATGATTTTAACAAGATAATTAAATATTTTGCATTCAAATTTATAGAAATGCTAAAATTCGCTAATTCAGCAAACTGAATATCTTACTTTTTCAGTAAATATATGTTATTTTGGCTACATTATATGTAGGAATATAATGTTGGCAAATTCAGCTAGCTGAATAGGTGTTTTTCCTAAGAAAATTAAATAATTTGCAATCAAATTTATAGAAATGCCAAAATTCGCTAATTCAGCAAGCTGAATAGATGATTTTCTCAAGACAATTAAATATTTTGCATTAAAATTGATAAAAAGGGCTAAAATTTTCTAATTCAGCTGGCTTAATAAGAAATTTTCTCAAGACAATTAAATATTTTGCATTCAAATTTATAGAAATGATAAAATTCGCTAATTCCGCAAGCTGAATATCGTACTTTTTTATTAAAAATATATTTTTTTAGCTGAAGTATATGAAGGAATGCAATATTAGAAAATTCAGCTAGCTGAATAAATGATTTTCCCAAGAAAATTAAATATTTTGCATTCAAATTTATAGAAATGATAAAAATCACTAATTCAAACATGTGTACTTAAACTTATGACCCACACTGTTCAAAGTACCATTTAGTACAAGTATGCAGTACCAAAAGGAAACCTGAAAAATGTTTTTTTTTGTTTCTCCTGATCTTTTCTGCAATTGTAAGATGCAGCAGTAACAGCAGCAAAAAATAATATGAAATGCACGGGGTTTTATTGTTAAAAAAAAGCCACTGAAAACAAAAAAAAAATTGAACTTCTTTTCAGGATCTGATATTGTGGCTGTGCTGCTGATGGAGGACTACAAATGAAGCAAAGAGTAAGTAAATGAATGAATATGAACAGCCTGGATGCACCCTTTTGTAAGGCCAGGAAATACTTGTTCAAACAATTCCAATCATTTTACAGAAAAAAACACAGAAGCACAGACAACACATTGACAACAGCTTCGGACAGCATAGCTTGGGATAGCACTGTGCTTGGCATTGCACTTCAACAAGCAACATTATGAAGCAAATCATCGTCAACAGCTTCTCACGTGCGCTGTCGTTGTAGCAGACGGACAAAAAAAAAATTGACTGATACTGGGGCAAAGTAAATGAAGGTGTTGTTCAACTACAACAACAACAACAACAACAACAATTGTTATTGCAAGTGGAGTGTAATAAATGCATTCCCTTTTTTGTTGTTGCTATTGTGAGTGTTGCACCTACATTCAATAAAACACTCATACACACACAAACAATTGCGGCTTGTGTTGTGTTTTAACAAGGAGTTGAAGTATTTCTTCTTCTTCCTCATTTTTTTGTTTGTGTTCGTCTGTCTGTCCTACAGCAGAACCTTTAATTAATCTTTGGGTGCCTCAAAAACATGAAAAAATCATTCATTCTCCGCCAATTGTATTTCTGCATTCCTTTTTTTAAATTGTTTTCTTTTCCTTTTTTTGTTTGTTTTTTGATTGTGGTTTATTTGGAATTGCATTTCAATTTGCATGATTAAAGCAATTAAACGAAATAAATGAGAAATAATGAGGGGGATGGGGATTATAGGTTGAGAATTAATATTCCAATGAAATAAATTATCAGCTTGAAGTGCAGAAAAGAAATTTCATTTTGAATTGGATTTGCTTAGTCCAGTTATCTCATAAGACTTAAAGAAATATTTAAAAGAAAAACGGATCGAAAGCTCTATTTTGGTTGGAGCTTAAGCCTATTGTGATACCACAAATCAATATCCAAACCGGGTCTAATTAATTAACTTATATAGGAAGTCATCTTACGTTGCTGATAGGAGATGATTGATCAACAACTTCTGCCTCGTTATGTCACGAACTAGACACTGTCCCATGAGGTAAAAAACAGTGCCCCTCACTACCTCCTCATACCATAAGAACTCATGCAAGGGAATATCGAGTCTATCGACAGTATGGTAGTGACTTATAGGAAGTCATCTTACGTTGATGATAGGAAATGAGAGATAAAGAACCTCGAAGTCTTTATGCTACGAACTAGACACTGACACATGAGGTAAAAAACAGTACCCTTCACTACCTCCTCGTACCACAAGAACGCATGCAAGGGCATATCGAGTCTATCGACAGTATGGTAGTGACTTATAGGAAGTCATCTGACATTGATGACAGGAGATAAGAGACCAAGAACCTCTGCCTGTTTATGCCACGAACTAGGCACTGACACATGAGTTGGAAAACAATGTCCTCCACCACCTCTTCATATCAACAGAACTCATGCAAGGGAATATCGAGTCTATCGACAGTATGGTAGTGACTTATAGGAAGTCATCTGACCCGCTGAGTCCTTATGGCAAAAACTAGACACTGACACATGAGGTGAAAAGCAGTGTCTTCCACCACCTCCACATATCAACACCTTCTGCAGAAGTCGTGTAAGGGATTATCGAGTCTATCGACGGTATGGTAGTAACTTATAGGAAGTCATCTGACTTTGATGACCCGCTGCTTCTTTATGGCAAAAACTAGACATTGATCCATGAGGTGAAAAGCAGTGTCCTCCACCACCTCCACATATCAACATCCTTTGCACAAGTCGTATAAGGGAATATGGAGTCTATCGACAGTATGGTAGTGACATATAGGAAGTCATCTGATATTGATGACAGGAGATAAGAGACCAAGAACCTCCGCCTCTTTATGGCAACAACTACACACTGACACATATAAGGTGAAAAACAGTGTCCTCCACCACCTACTCATATCAACAGAACCCATACAAGGAAATATCGAGTCTATCGACAGTATGGTAGTGACTTATTAGAAGTCATCTGACCCCGCTGCCTTTTTATGGCAAAAACTAGCCACTGACACATGAGGTGAAAAGCAGTGTCCTCCACCAGCTCCACATATCAACAGCTTCTGTAGAAGTCGTGTAAGGAATTATCGAGTCTATCGACAGAATGGTAGAGGCTTGTGAGAACCACAATTGTGCACATCAAACCTGCAGCGCCTAACATTACTGATTGTGTCCTCATGCAGCCAAACAAAGCAGGGTATCCAGTTTAACTGAGGCAATCGGAATACCCACACAGCAAAATAACAAAAATTGTAAGAATTGTGGAGTAATCATGAATTGACTGGAACCCGTATAAGATAAGATCAGAAATTTCCCTAATAAAACCCGGTTTACCGAGTAAATGAAGACTTTTTCATTGAAAATCCCATCCCGCTGACAGTGATTGCCTGACCAAAGTTGTCTGGAGTCATCCATGGTGATTTCCCAAAATAGATTGAATAAATTTCAACTAATTTGACAGCCTAAGCTCCAACAAGAAAGATTGTCTAAAAGAATGCAGATTGTCTAAGAAAAATTTAACGAATAAGATTTTATTCGAATATTTTATCCGGTTATAAATTCACTCACGTATTTTTTTAATTACAAACGTTATGGGCAGTATTTAAATGTTTATAAATACAAAAAAATGGTTATTCGAATAAAATTTTATTCGACTGAAAAATGTATTCGATTAAAGAATTATTCGTTTAAATATAAATTTTCTTTTAGAAATTAAGTTAATATTAAACAGTTTTCATATGTTTAAAATATTTTTCTCTTTGTAAGTATATCGGAATAATAATGAATAAATTTTTAATTTTTATATTTTATTCGAATAAATATTTATTCGTAGATGTTTTGTTTAAAATTCTTATGTATGTACATATATTCCTAAAACTCATTGTTTCACTTATATATTTTAGAATTAGAAATTTTAATAATTTTAAAAACTTTATTCGATTAATCGATTAAATTTTTATTCGATTTATCGATTAAATATTTATTCGACTAAAATTTTTAATACTATTGTTCTCTCTACACTACATACTTTAGAACTTACGGCCAATATATTTGAGAGGGCTCCGAAAACAGCTTGTATCACACCTACTGCTGCAGTACGGGGTTTGGTGCAAAATGGTTTTTTCTACGCCCTGGATCTATTCAATGATTGTGGAATACTATCTCCTTTATAGAGTTGTCTTCTAATGACTTACCTGAAAAAATTGCAATGCAAGGGAATTAGACCAAGGTCAATAACAACGATTACAACTAATAAAAATTTATTCGAATAATATTTTGTTCGAATAAAAAATTTATTATAAACAATATATTTGCTTAAAAATTTTATTCGAATAGAAATTAATTTCGATTTAAAATTTTATTCGATTTTTAATTTTATTCGAATAAAAAATGTATTCGATTAAAAATTTTATCGAATAGAAATTAATTTCTTTTTGAAATTTTATTTGATTTTAAATTTTATTCGAAAAAAAAAAAAATTTATCCGATTAAAAATTTAATGGAATAGAAATTAATTTCGATTTAAAATTATGTTTGGTTTTAAATTTTTTCAAACAAAAATTTTATGCGAATAAAAATTTTATTCGATTAAAAATTTTATTCCAATAAAAATTTATTTTGATTTAAAATGTTATTCGATTTTAAATGTTATTTAATTAAGAATTATATTCAAATATTTTATTATTTAATTTTGTATCTTGCATTTCTATTGAGTGTAACACTCTACTCACTAGTGACCAAGAAGCTAATTGCTTGCGAAACCAGTCAATCAGTTTGTAGTAACAGTAGCATTTTTATATAAATAAAAATTTTATTCGAATAGAAACTGTATTCTACCAAAATTTGTATAGAGTAGAAATTAGGTTCGATTCAAAATTGTATTCTATTTTAAATTTTATTCGATTAAAAAATGTATTATAAAAATTTATTCGATTAAGAATTTTATTGGAATAGAAATTAAATTCGATTTAAAATTTTATTCGATTTTAAATTTTATTTTTTTTATTCGCATATTTTATTATGTAATTGCAGCTTACATTTCTTGCATTAAATTCGTATAGAAACAGTATTCTTATTCTTTTTAATTTTATTCGATTAAAAATTTTATTCGATTACAAATTTGATTCGAATAAAAATTAAATTCGATTTAAAAATTTATTCGAATAAAAATTTTATTTGATTAAAAATTTCATTCGCTCAAAAATTTTATTCGAATAAAAATTAAATTTGATTTAAAAATTTATTCTATTTTAAATTTTATTTAATTAAGAAATTTAATATTTGCATATTTTATTATTTAATTTCTTACATTTCTTGCATTAAATTCGAATGGAAGCTGTATTCGTTAAAAAACTTTATTCGATTAAAAATTTTATTCGATTAAAAATTTTATTCGATTTTAAATTTTATTTATTTTACTCGCATATTTTATTACGTAATTGCATCTTACATTTCATGCATTAAATTCGAATAGAAAATATATTTGAATAAAAATTTTATTCGTTTAAAAGCTTTATTCGATTAAAAATTTTATTCGAACAAAAATTTATTTGATTTAAAATTCTGTTCGAATGGAAATTAATTTCGATTTTAAATTTTATTTATTTTATTCGCATAATTTATTACGTAATTCCATTTTACACTTCTTGCATTAAATTCGTATAGAAACTGTATTCGTTAAAAATTTTTATTTGATTAAAAATTTTATTCGATTAAAAGTTTTATTCGATTTTAATTTTTATTCGAATAAAAATTTTATTCGATTGAGAAATTTTATTCGATTAAAAATTTTATTCGAATAGAAATTAATTTCGTTATAAAATTTTCCCGATTTTAAATTTTATTCGAATAAAAATTGAATCGATTAAAAATTTAATCGAATAGAAATTAATTTCTTTTAAAATTATATTTGATTTTAAATTTTATTCGAATAAAAAATTTATTCGATTAAAAAATTAATCGAATGGAAATTAATTTCGATTTAAAATTTTAATCGATTTTAAAGTTTATTTATTTTATTCGCATATTTTATTACGTAATTGCATCTTACATTTCTTGCATTAAATTCGTATAGAAACTGTATTCGTTAAAAAATTTTATTCGATTAAAAAGTTTATTCGATTAAAAGTTTTATTCCATTAAAAATTTTATTCGAATAAAAATTAAATTCGATTTAAAATTTTATTCGATTTTAAATTTTATTTAATTAAGAAATTTAATATTGGCATATTTTATTACTCAATATTGCATATTGCATTTCTGGCATTCATAATATATAATATTTAAATAATACATTTGATACTTAAGACCAACAAAAAAATCCCTTTTTATCCGTAAAGATGGTACAAATAAGCCTGCTATTTACATTAATTTAACTGTTATTATGATTGGCTTTAATATGCTGCTGCTGTTGCTACTTTAAATTCCGTTATTTTTATTTATAATTTAGAAATTATTTAATTTTCCTTGAAAAAGGAATTAAGGAAGATGATATCAGTAGCATAAGTACTGTTATTTAATAGCACTTTATTATCAATTTACCACAATTGGCCATTAGAGAGACAACCCTGTGAGACAAACATTGTACGGACTGGTTGACTGGCTGGCTGGCTGGCTGACCATGCTATTGCCATAACATAAAAAGAATAACTGTTCTTCTGTTCATCTAATTAAATATTTAAATAAATAATGGCTTTAATTGGTAAATCGCCCTGTTTTTGTTTTGTTTTTTTGGTAACACATAACGTAGTACCTACCTAACAATACATATTAATAATAATTATAATGGCCGAAGCCGAAACCAAGTCTTAATATGTATTATGCTAACTAAATGCATTCGTTTATTTTTTTTTTTATTTTTTTTATCAAAAACAATTTCTAAAAACAAAGTTTTTTTCCGTGCATTTTTATTATTATTAACGAAATTAATTATAATTTTTAGTTCCTGCTCTTTGTTTTTTATTGTATAACTTTTGCATACTTTCTTTTGTTCATAACTTTCTTTTAGCACCTGCTTTGGTTACATTTCTGCTCTTCTCCTCAGTTTTTTTTCTTTTCTGTTCTTAAGCAACGCAATACTTTTCAAATTGTTTTCCACACCGAATCTGTTTGTATGGGTTTCTTAACCCCTGTGTGTCTGTTTTAAAGATGCAACTTTTATGTTGCAAGCTAAACAGCATAATTGTTATCGATAACAAAATCAAAAGCAATAAAATTTAAATAATTTTATTATATGCTCTGCTCTCTGCTCTCTGCTGCTGCTTTTTCTTCTGTTTTTTTTTTTTCTTTCATAAAAAATTATAATAAAAAACCCCGTAATGAACGGCATGGCATCTTGCTTTCCTCACACTCATTATGAGAATGAGGCCGTAGGATGATAAAAATCTTTTCTTATCATTTTAATGGCATCGAAAGGCACAGTAGACACGAACACACACGTCTTTCAGAAAGTCTCATTTACTTTTAAGGAAAGTGTAGTCAATTAAGCGTTTTTAAACATAAAAATATTGAATTCTTGTATAGAAAAGTGCCAAAATTAAATACTTTTTAAAAAGTACTTTTTCCAAAAAGCACTTTTTAAAACATACTTTTTCCGAAAATATTTTTTATAAAAAGTACTTTTTTTAAACATACTTTTTCCGAAAATATCTTTTATAAAAAGTACTTTTTTAAAACATACTTTTTCCGAAAATATCTTTTATAAAAAGTACTTTTTTAAAACATACTTTCTCCGAAAATATCTTTTATAAAAAGTACTTTTTTAAATCATACTTTTTTCGACAATATCTTTTATAAAAAGTACTTTTTTGAAAGGTACTTTTTTTGAAAAGTAATCTTTTTCCGCAAAGCCCCTTTTTTCAAAGGAACTTTTTTCCCTTTTTTAAAAATATATTTTATAAAAAGTACTTTTTTGAAAGGTACTATTCCTGAACGGTACTATTATTGTTCTTTTCTAAATTACTTTTTTTTTAAAGTATTCTTTTTTATTTTCTCTCAACTAAGCGCTTTTATAATTAAAAGAGTATTAAATTCTTGTATAGATATGAACTAGAAAGGGCCGAAATTAAATACTTTCTCAAAAAGTACTTTTTCTAAAAGGTGGAAAGGACTATATTCAAAATATATTCTTGTTTTTCTTTTTCTTATTGACTAAGCAGGTCTAGTGGCCAGATAATTACTGTACCTTAAAGCACCTTTTTTCAATGGCTAGGCTTACGAATCAAGACTGGAGGTTGGAGTCCTTCTTCTTTCCCTTTTATGCGGACAATTCATTACTGGTGCTCGAGTAGCAATTGTTGTAAACTGTTACTTCTGGTACTGGTGCTTTTGGTACTTTTTATTGTACTTATTCCTATTTTCTAGTTATTAAGTTACCCAGGTACTTTTTCTTATACGTTTTATTTTTATAAAATTTTCTGGTACTTTTTACAGTATTTTTTTTCATTCTTACTTTTCATAAAATTTTTTGGTTACTTTTTGTGGCACTGAACTAGGAAAGGGCCAAAATTAAATACTTTCCCAAAAAGTACTTTTTCCAAAAGGCGAAAAATACTTTATTCAAAAAGTATTCTTGCTCTCTTTTTCTCTTTGACTACGCAGGTCTAGTGGCCAGATAATTATTGTACCTTAAAGTACCTTTTTTTCAATGGTTAGGTTTACGAATCGAGACTGGATCTCCTCATAAACAGCACATGAGTTTGTAATCCTTCTTCTTTCCATTTTATGCGGACAATTTATTCCTGGTACTCGAGTTGCAATTGTTGTAAACTTGCTTTCAGTTAACTGTTGCTTCTGGTACTGGTGCTTTTGGTACTTTTTATCGTACTTATTCCTATTTTCTATTTATTAAGTTTTCAGGTACTTTTTATTGTACTTTTTCTGGTACTTTTTGTTTTTATAAAATTTTCTGGTACTTTTTCATTCTTACTTCTCATAAATTTTTGGTTACTTTTTGTGGTACTTTTTTTCTAACTTCCATTATTAAAATTTTCCTGTACTTTTTATGGTACTTTTTTATTTTCCTTGTATTAAATTTGTTGGTACTTTTTCTATTCTCTTTATAGTTTTCTGGTATTTTTAATTGTAATTTTTCTCTCTTACTTTTACAACATTTTTTGGTACATTTTTCTACTTTCCTCTTATAAAACTTTCTTGTACTCTTTTCTAATCTCGTTATAAAGTTTTCTGGTACTTTTAATTGTACTTTTTTCTATCTTACTTTTATAAAATTTTGTGGTGAGTTCTATGGTACTGTTATACAATTTTCTGGTACTTTTTTCTATTTTCTGCTTACAAAACTTTCTTGTACTTTTTTCTAATCTCTTTATAAAGTTTTCTGGTACTTTTAATTGTACTTTTTTCTATCTTACTTTTCATAAAACTTTCTGGTACTTTTTTCTGTCTAACTTTTCATAAAATTTTCTGGTACTTTTTCTATTTTCTTTTATAAAATTTTCTGGCATTTCTTCCATCTTACTATTCATAAAATGTTCTGGTACTTTTTATGGTACTTTTTCTTATTTTCTGCTTACAAAACTTTCTTGCACTTTTTTCTAATCTCTTTATAAAGTTTTCTGGTACTTTTAGTTGTACTTTTTTCTATCTTACTTTTATAAAATTTTGTGGTGAGTTCTATGGTACTTTTATAAAATTTTCTGGTACTTTTTTCCATCTTACTTTTCATAAAACTTTCTGGTACTTTTTTCCGTCTAACTTTCATAAAATTTTCTGGTACTTTATTCTATTTTCTTTTATAAAATTTGCGGGCACTTCTTCCATCTTACTATTCATAAAATGTTCTAGTACTTTTTATGATACTGATTCCTATTTTCTTTAACAAAATTTTGGTGCTTTTTATGGTACTTTCTCCATCTTACTTTCCATAAAATTTTCTGATACTTTTTTCTATTTTCCTTTATAAAATTTTCGGGCACTTCTTCCATCTGACTATTCATGAACTGTTCTGGTACTTTTTATGGTACTTTTTTCTATTTTTTTTTACAAAATTTCTGGTGCTTTTTATGGTACTTTTTTCCATCTTAATTTTCATAAAATTTTCTGATACTTTTCACTTTTTACTTCTATTTTATTTTATAAAATTGTCGGGCACTTCTTCCATCTTACTTTTCATAAAATTTTTTAGTACTTTTTATGGTACCTTTTTCCATTTAATTTTCATAAAATTTTCTGGCATTTTTTAGGTTACTTTTCTCTCTTGTCCTTTTATAGAATTTAAAATAAAAAAATGTGTTTTGTGTTAACGTTTTCAGGTCCTTCTCAGCGTTTTAAAGCGCTAAATGTACCGTACTTTTTTCAATTGACCAATATTGTGAACAAAAGTGTTACAATTTTTGTTGGATGTTCTTTAAGCCGCCAAGTAGAATTTGCCAAAAATGAAACACTTTATTTTTTGTCCCGTTTTTGTTGTTGTTGTTGGTAGTTACAATACAACAACAACAACAACAACAATATTTTGGTACTTTTGTAACAGTTACTGGATACTGCTTAATGACCATTAAAGCCAAGACAAACTAAAGCAACCAAGCAATGTGTGTGTGGCTTAAAGGCGAACGAGGCTGAAACAATTTTTTTTTTATTTGGGAGAATTTTGTAGCTGGTTTTAGTAGCTTATTTCATACCTCGTATACACTGGCATTACTGTTGTATGATGATATAATAATGGGTTTTGGTGTAATAATAAGATGGACGGACAGACGGACACACATATAAAACAGAAATGGCAACAAATATTCGTTGCATGTCATTCGTTTCCATTGCTCGCGATGGTTGTTCTGGGATGGATGGTTGGGAATGTAAATGAAATGGAACTCTGTGTGGCAAAAGCGGAAATTATTGCATTTCCTCATGGAATTATGACACTACGGGAGCAAAAAAAAAATGAATAAAAGTGCAGCAGCAGCGGCAATAGCAACAACAAAATATGTGTCAGTCATTGGCGTCGTCGTCGTCGTCTTCAGTGTATCACAACCCGAGTATTATCGTCTATAAGCCATCAGGAGGCAATCCATTTATGCCTCAGTGTCTGAGTCTGTCTGTCTGTTTGTCCAACAAACTGTTTCAGTTTTTTTTTTCTTGCAGTTGTTGTTGCCTTATGTAGGCTAAACGTAATCGTGGGGTTAAAAGTTAATGAATACCTGCATTGCCATTATTATTAAATGTTACACTTGTTGCTGTTGTTGTTGTTGTTGTTGTTGTTAGTATTTGCCAAACTAATTGCTTAACTGTAACGCCTCCATCACTTCGGCTGCCTAGAAAGTGTGGACTACTGCACCAAAGCTAACACCCCATAAATATTCTCATAAAAATTCAATAAGCAACTGTTAAAGTGAGGTTAGGTACGTCAGGCCACCATTTTCCCTCTCTCTCTCTCTCTCTCTCTCTCTCTGGGTGTCTCACACAAGTATTCTCATAAAATTTCAATAAGGAACTGTGAGGTTAGGTACGACAGGCCACCATTCTTCATCTCTCCCTCTCTCTCTCTCTCTCTCTCTCTCTCTCTCTCTCTCTCTCTCTCTGCGTGTCTTACACAAGTATTTTACATGTCAATGGTAAGCTAAGCAAGATTTTATTGATAATTTCCCTTTTGAAAGTGAAAAATATACGAACAGAATTCTTATTCTGGCTTTAAAAGTTATTTGGGAACGTAATATGGCGTATTGAACTGAGGTCCACGCCATGGACTCTATACTCATGCAATCAATAGATGCTAGGATAGCTAGACTAGCTTTTCAAAAGTGTTAAGTTCCCCTGATGCGCCGTGATGGATGGCCTCTCTTTAGTATTTCCAGTAATGAAAATCTGACGCACTTGATCTGCTTGGCCTTTATAAACCTCCGATCCAGGCGAGGAATTTTCCAGCTAAGCTTCCACATGTCTTTACTAAAACATATGCCCATAAAAGGCTTCCCGCCACTGGGCGATTAATCAGAAATGAAAGGATGCTGCAACCAAGATAACGTAACAACTGACGAGAGATTAACCTTTAAACAGCACTAGACAACGGTTGATGTTAAGACTAAAAAGATAAGTCAAGCAGTTGTGAGTTTAATGACGAATATTGGTGGACTTTGGGGTAAAAAAACATGGCCTCTTCAGTTATTAAGAACACTGCAGCACCAATATGGCGAATCCATACGCTCAACCATACGGCCATATGGAACGCACTGGCTTGCAAGGGTGTCCCTACTAAAATAATAAATTTTATAAAGACATTGTACAACAACGCAACATGCCGCGTACTACATGAGAAACAACTAGGAAAGAGCATCAAATTAAAAACCGGACTCCGTCAAGGTTGTGTGCTGTCACCACTCCTCTTTAACTGCGTCCGCGATGTAGTGATGCAAAAGTCGACAAATCATAGGGGAGAGGGATTACATGGGGTCTACAAGACAGATTAGAAGACCTGGACTATGCGGATGACATATGTTTATTAAGCCATTCTTCTCCGACATGCAATCGAAAGTGGATCTAGTTAGCGAAACCGCAAAGTTAGCTGGATTAAAGATGAGTATCCACAAAACTAAATCACTCAGAATGAATGCTAATGCAACGGGGAAATTCCTAATATACGGCAAGGAAATTGATGAAGTGGAGTCCTTCTGCTATCTAGGCAGTATAATCGATAAATCCGGCGGTTCAACAGCAGATATTGCCAGCCGCATTAATAAGGCACGCAAAGCTTTTGCCCAACTTAACCCCGTTTGGAAATCATCTAATATATCGAGACGCACCAAAATTAAAATCTTCAACTCCAGCGTCAAATCCACATTACTTTACGTTTGCGAAACGTGGAATATGGCACCCCGAGATTCCCAGTCTATTCAAGTATTTGTGAACAAATGCCTGCGTAGAATCATGCGTGTTTACTGGCCCTCCATAATATCCAACGCCCAACTCTGGTCAGATACAAACCAACAACCAATAGAGATGGAAATAAGAAGACGCAAGTGGGGCTGGCTTGGGCACACTCTTCGCAAGCCATTACATGGCATCACAAGGAAAGCCATTGATTGGAACCCCCAGGGAAGCAGGCGCATCGGACGACCATCACACACCTGGAAACGCCAAATCACAATCGAATTATCCAAACTACATCTACAGTGGATCGAAGTGAAACACCGCGCTGACGATCGGTTTTATTGGAACCAAATTTTTGCGGTCCTATGCTCCCTAGAGGAGTAAGAGGAACATATATATATATATATATATATATATACGCGAATCCACTGTATGCCACAGACAAAACAGAATTATAGACGCATACCTATTAAAGGTGGTATTAGCCAAACGTACACATAACCTAACGCAACGTACGTTCCTTTATAACACAAGAAAACAATGCAAATGCTTACCGAAATTATATTACGATTCGGTAATCGTTCTCGTTGCTTTTTAAATGTTAGAAACGTACGTACGCTCCATTACATTACATACATTACAACCATTCAGTCCGGATTACGACCTAGCTTCTCACACCACTTACGTTGTGTGCGTTAATTTTATACATGAGTGGCGGGACCTAGAGTTTAAAGTCGACTCCGAACGACAGATTTTTGAGAAACTTTTCATGGCAATTTTATTTACTCTGAGAGTTTTTGCCAGAAATCTGCTGAGGGGAAGTCGCCGCGAAAAATATTTTTTTCACATTTTCGTTTTGATGTCTGACCTGGGATTTGAACCGTGGCCTTACGTCTAATAAGCGGACACACTACCTACTAGATTAAGGCGACTACGGTCCATTACATTACGTTCGGCTAATTCTATCATAAGAGTTCTCTGACAACAAGAAGGAGAGAATTTAGCCTTTCCAGGAAAAGAAATCTGAGGAACACTCACAGTCTAATAGAGAATGAAGGTGAAGTTTAAAGACATATCCTAACGGTAGATAGTAATACGGCGACAAAATGTGGATTACAAGACGGCATTTCAAAGCTCTGAATACAGTGCTGCAATTACAATCAATGGATTTGTGTTTCTTTTATAGTTTTACGAGCTAAAGGCTGGGAATATGCAAAAGATATTACGAAGCCCGGCCTACCAATGTGCACGATTTGCCGCAAGACTTACTCTCGGCTTGCTGAACGCCTGCGTACTAAACCCAACCTCGTTCGTCACACTTCCAACCATTTGCCCCC
Organism: Sarcophaga variegata; assembly: GCA_932273835.1. Classification (NCBI taxonomy): domain Eukaryota; kingdom Metazoa; phylum Arthropoda; class Insecta; order Diptera; family Sarcophagidae; genus Sarcophaga; species Sarcophaga variegata. Next base: position 10,376,278 of record OW026358.1, read on the forward strand.
CACCTCCGGGACCACAATCAAGTATTACTTCGGGGGGTGGACTTGTGTATGTTGCGGCAACTGTAGCCTGCAGCACAGTGAGCGCATTGTGCTTCTAGGGCATACGGTTATCCTACAATTTTTGAAACACATTTCAGACGGATTCTAAAGGGTGTTTTTTATAGACGTATAGAACTTTAAGTTGCAACAAAACAACGATGGATTTTATTCGATTGACATGAATTTTATTTATCCGAAAGATAATCTTGTGGCATTACATTTTAAATATGATTTCTGGCATATGACCGCCACGGCTGGCGCGGATGTAGTCCAATCTGGACATCCAATTTTCGATGACTTTTTCCAACATTTGTGGCCGTATATCGGCAATAATACGGCGAATGTTGTCTTCCAAATGGTCAAGCGTTTGTGGCTTTACCGCATAGACCAATGACTTTACATAGCCCCACAGAAGGTAGTCTAGCGGTGTTAAATCACAAGATCTTGGAGGCCAATTCACAGGTCCAAAACGTGAAATTAGGCGGTCACCAAACGTGTCTTTCAATAAATCTATTGTGGCACGAGCTGTGTGACATGTTGCGGCGTCTTGTTGAAACCACACCACTCCTGGACATCATGGTTATTCAATTCAGGAATGACAAAGTTAGTAATCATGGCTCTATACCGATCACCATTGACTGTAACGTTCTGGCCACCATCGTTTTTGAAAAAGTACGGACCAATGATTCCACCAGCCCATAAAGCGCACCAAACAGTCAGTTTTTCTGGATGTTACGTGTTTCCATTACCTTCACTCCAAATGCGGCAGTTTTGTTTGTTGACGTAGCCATTCATCGCTAAACAAAATTCCCTTATGAAAATCGGGAACAACGGTAATCTCGTTTTGTGCCCATTCGACGAATCTACGCCTTACTTGATGATCGTTTGGCTTCAAATCTTGCACGAGTTGGATTTTGTAAGCACGCAAACCAAGATCCTTCCGCAAAATCTTCCATAAAGTGGATGGACACAGATCCAATTCCTGTGCTCGATGGCGGATGGACTCATTCGGGTCTTCCTCAATGCTACGCTCTACAGCAGCAATAGCTTCTTCTGTACGCACCGTACAGCGTCTCTGGGGATGCGAGTTATCAATAAGAGTAAACGTGGTGCGAAAACGTTCCATGGTTAATCGAATTAACTGCTCGGATGGACGATTTTGTCGACGATAACGATGGACGTAGTGCGCGATACGTTTTCCGCACAGAACCATTATTTTCGAAATAAAATTGCACTCTTTGCAAGCGTTGTTCAGGCGTGAGTCTATTCATGACGAATTGCCAAACCAAACTGAGAATAAATCACTTGACAGTTGTTAAATCGGTCGCCATCTTGAAAAGTAATGCCAACTTAAAGTTCTATACCTCTATAAAAAACACCCTTTACAAGCATTTTGTTGAACTTCCAATTTTAATTAGAGGTTCGTACAGGTTCGCATGCGTTCGATACAGATGGGCTCGTAGTAGAAACAAGAGAAATCAATCCAATTCCTTCGATATCAGGATCTACACTAATGGCGTGGATGGCGGCGAATATAAACTGTTCTAATACCTCAGTGGTATAAGTTAATCTCAAAAGAATCTCCCAACCAAGCATTTGTAGGCTCTTTTTATTGAAGAATGTGGTCTGCTTTTGTCCTATTGGAACAGAATATCTCTTACATACTAGTGACGACGGAAAGCCAAAGCAGTTTGCTTTTGAAAATGGGTTGGGGGGAGAGATATTCTGCCCCCAAATATCTCAAGAAATATAAAGTGCTCGCAAAAGAATATTCCAGCAAAGCACTCGACGTACTTTGGTGACAAAGATGGCTGTTAGTAGGCGCTGGATTCCTTGAAATCAAACGCTGTAATGTTGGCAAAATAGGTGGCATCATTAAGGTTCCAAATATCTCAAGAAACATAAGGTGTTTGCAACAGAATATTTCAGTAAAGCACTCGATGTACTTCGGTGACAAAGATGGCCGTTAGTAGGCGCTAGATTCCTTGAAATCAAACGCTGTAATGTTGGCAAAATAGGTGGCATCATTAAGGTTCCAAATATCTCAAGAAACATAAGGTGTTTGCAACATAATATTCCAGCAAAGCACTCGACGTACTTTGGTGACAAACGTGGCCATTATTAAGCGCTCGATTCCTCGAAATCAAACGCTATAATGTTGCCGAAATAGGTGGCATCATTAAGGTTCCAAATAAAGATTTGGCTGTAAAGGAGTAGGTTCACAATAGATGCTCCTTAAAAGGAGGAAAAACTTTGAAAAACTTTTTTTTAAATCAGAACTACAATTGCTTTCTTGTGAAACTTTTAAAACAAGCCTCCACGATTCAAAATATTGCCGCCACATTCTGTTTATTTTTCTCTCACATTGCTTGAATATTTCCCACCTTGTCTTGCCCTCTCTTTATTCAGTTGTTGTTGTTATTGTTACCGCATTCAATTGAATTTTGTATTGAAATTAAGTGCCGTAAGTATGGCTAAATGACTGAAAATTATAGGAATTTAGCAAATATCACCACCAGGCAGGCAGCAGGCAGCAGCACCAGCACCATACCACACCAACTGGTCACAAATCCCATCTTAGTCTCTCCTCTCTCTCTCTTACATGATAAAAGAAAAACAGAAAACAAACAGAAGACGGAAAACAGAAGATCCCCCCTTTAAAAGAATAATAATGCAACGCAGATAATGGCGATCATCTCTGTTTTGAGTTGACAATAATGCCACGGGTAACGGGACGATCTAATTACAGGGCCAAATGGACAGACAGACAGACAGACAGTAAATAAATAAATATTGACTGTATTAATGGTTTGACTGGATGGCTAGCTGAGTGGCTGAATGTCAAGTCAACACTTTAATGTTTAAGCCCAAAAGCTAAAAAACGTTTTTATTTTATGGCTGGCTGTCTGGCTCTGAATTAATTCCACTCACTGGGGCTTACTGTGTTGGCAAGGAGAAGAACCTGTAGGTTAAGTTAAGAACGTAATTGACACACTTATGGGAGATAGTTACGTACTCTCCGTAACTGAGATACCTGAAGGGAATTTTTCAATGACATTTTCGTTTCTTTTTTTTCAAGAGGAGTTCTTTTTTGGTTTTTAATTTTAAAAATATTTTCTAGCAGAACTTAAACACTTTTCAGGGGAGACTTTTTTTAAATTTTTTTAGAAAATTTGAAGAAATACCAAAAACAGAACACCGCTACGTTCCAAACACAGCTTACGCCACATTGGGAAGACGGACCTACAGATTAATACGAAATATAGAAGAACGGCCAGGTCAATTTCTACCTTACACAGTTCTTAACGGGCCACGGTTGCTACAGGACATACCTCTACAAGTATGGGCATGACGTGGATGAAGCGTGTCCATCATGTCTAAATACAAGCGAAACAGCGGAGCATATATTCTTCACTTGCCCGCGCTACGAATTCCGACGAAATTTCCTGAAGAGGACGATCGGATCCCAGGTGTCTCCCGATAACGTGGTTAACCTGATGTTAACATTGCGCGAAAACTGGAACGCGGTATGTTTATTCGCGAAGGAAGTTCTAGTACAACAGAGGATAATAAAAAGAGCAAGAACAGCAGCACTCGCTGAATCTTTACCTCCCCCGATGTAATACTTGATTGTGGTCCCGGAGGGGGCGACTTAATGGAAGTGTGACGAACTAGGTTGGGTTTAGTACGTATGCGTTTAGCAAGCCGAGAGTAAGTCTTGCGGCGAATCGTGTACATTGTGTAGACCGGGCTACCAATGGCTTTTGATTCCCAGCCTTTAGCTCGCATAGCTACATTGGACATTCTGCACGATCGAGTTGAGGCCCTGGTCATCTCACTTGGAGGTGATGTGAACTGTGGCCACAGATATCAAGCGTTTCACACTGTTAGACTTTTTCTTGGGTGTAGCTAAGTGCTAAGCTAAGTGTAGCCAACAACCACAACGAGCATCAAAGCTATCATCGGTCGAATTCAGCAAATTCTACTTGTAAGCCACAGTAGAGGCTATGTATCCGTATTAGTGAACCCTTTGATCGAACTCTGGACGAGTAGGGAGTAATGCTCGCATAATAATCATTATCGTAGCAGTGATGTGGTAAGGAAGAATAGGAGACTTTCCTCCTCAGTCGCCACGAGTGCTAAACTAAGTGTAGCCAACAACCACAACGATCATCAAGGTCATCATCAATCGGATTCAGCAAATTCTACTTGTAAGCCACAGTAGAGACTATGTATCCACATTAGTGAACCCTTTGATCGAACTCCGGACGAGTAGGGAGTAATGCTCGCATAATAATCATTATCGTAGCAGTGATGTGGTAAGGAAGAATAGGAGACTTTCCTCCTCAGTCGCCACGAGTGCTAAACTAAGTGTAGCCAACAACCACAACGATCATGAAGGTCATCATCGGTCGAATTCAGTTAATTCTACTTTTAAGCCACCGTAGAGACTATATATCCACATTAGTGAACCCTTTGATCGAACTCTGAACGAGTAGGGAGTAGTGCTCGCATAATGATCATTATTGTAGCAGTGATGTGGTAAGGAAAAGGAGGAGACTCTCCTCCTCAGTTGCCATCATAGTATCTTCAGCAATTAGTTTTGCGCAGGACATCGTGTAGATATATTGCATCGATCCAATACAATTTTCACATTCTAGGAACGTGCAGAGCGTATGAATCGACCAGAGTCCTCTACACAGGGGACTTCCCCCATTTAAAAACTGTACTTAATAATGCAAACAGAGTTCCTAAACTCCGTCCGATTACTTCGAATACAAGCAAGAGAGCGCGCTGCAAATCTGGACAAGGTTAGATAGGATCAACATTGCATAAGATACGCATATGGCCACTGGTTTCTGAAGGAGCTGCAGACATGAGGAAGAGAAGGAAACTGCTCTTTATCGACTAAGAATATCGCCAGCGTTATCTTATACAAAATGGAACTTCCTGGCCGTTTACTATACACATAATTTCAGGGATCTCTCCAGAGCAGTGGATTTATCAAGAGCACCAGAAAGTTCCAGGACTAGGGATAATGAATGGCAGTATTATCACAGCGGGCCATACGTGGGGGTCTATGTGGGTATTCCCTTGTTGACAAGGCCTCAGTGCTTCTAACTTTTTCTTGACAGCTTCTTCCTCCTACATACCTTACTTATCGTCAAAGTAATATCTGATACACATGCGGATAATCGTTGTGGAATTCTGTGGACCTTAACCAGCCACTTTAAAGATCTCACCTTTGTGCTGACAAGTCTGGAAGTCTATACGAGTGCTTGATCTAGTCAAGTCCTCGTTATACATACTACAACCTGGTTTTCTATTATATTACGAGTCTATTTAAAGAGAATTTAGAGGAGAATCTATTCATTCTATACTAGCTGTCTCTGTTTAGGCTATCTGGTGCACCTCTACACATAATTCTGGGGGATAATATACTCAAATGGTAGAGAGATGTAAAGGTCTACGGCCTTAACATGCTTTAGAAGATGTTTCGGTCTCCTATTTGTCGAGTTTTTCTGTTACAACAAGAGAAACTTTGTAGGAATCCAACTGAACATAGTATAAAGTGCTTTGGTGGGCGTGGTCCTTACTCCTTTAGCCGTCAAAGATTCAGTTTCCAAATTGTTACTCAACAGAGTGGCGATCCATCCCGCATTATAGGCTCTACTATTGTGGTGTTACGCTAGGACGTGACAAGGGGATATACCCCTCATCTTTACAGATAAATACAGGCAATCTTTCGAGAATAGTCTGCCTCTACAAGAATTTGAAAACGAGTGTAACACCCGGGATTTCAATGGGGAATTTCCCCCAGTTTGGAAGGACTGGGGACGCTAGGACGTGATGAGGGGTTATAGTCCTCATCTTTGCAGATAAAGATAGGCAATCTTTCGAGAATAGTCTGCCTCTACAAGAATTTGAAAAGGAGTATAACTCTCGGGATTTGAATGGGGAATTTCCCCCAGTTTGAAAGGACTGGGGACGCTAGGACGTGACGAGGGGTTATAGTCCTCATCTTTGCAGATAAAGATAGGCAATCTTTCGAGAATAGTCTGCCTCTACAAGAATTTGAAAACGAGTATAATACCCGGGATTTGAAAGGGGAATTCCCCCCCAGTCTGGAAGGACTGGGGACGCTAGGACGAGATGAGGGGTTATAGTCCTCATCTTTGCAGATAAAGATAGGCGATCTTTCGAGAATAGTCTGCCTCTACAAGAATTTGAAAAGACCATAACTACCGGGAATGGGGAATTCCAGGCAGTTTGAAAGGACTGGGGACGCTAGGACGTGATGAGGGGATATACTCCTCATCTTTACAGATAAATACAAGCAATCTTTCGAGAATAGTCTGCCTCTACAAGAATTTGAAAACGAGTATAACACCCGGGATTTGAGTGGGGAATTTCCCTCAGTTTGGAAGGATTGGGAACGCTAGGACGTGATGAGGGGTTATAGTCCTCAAGTTTGCAGATAAAGATAGGCAATCTTTCGAGAATAGTCTGCCTCTACAAGAATTTGAAAACGTGTATAATACCCGGGATTTGAATGGGGAATTTCCCTCAGTTTGGAAGGACTGCGGACGCTAGGACGTGATGAGGTGTTATAGTCCTCATCTTTACAGATAAATACAGACAATCTTTCGAGAATAGTCTGCCTCTACAAGAATTTGAAAACGAGCATGGGGGAATTCCCCCAATATGGAAGGACTTATTTGCGGGATCGTACACTTTCTAGTGAAAAGCATAAGCTCGGTCTTTTAGGGATTTACTTTCACTACCATTCGCGCTGGCCTACTGAGAGAAGATTCTAAAATCAGACTTATTTGGGGTAAGCGCCAGAGATTTTAAAGATTTTTCTACGAGCTTACGGAGTAGTTTGTCCCCCTTGAAGAGTTACAAGCTTTACCGTCCTTCTTATCGTGTTATTATCTAAGGACGTGGATATAAATTTCGAGGAAGTTTTGAAAGAAAATCCAAGCTAAGACGAAACGAAAGGAAAGAATAGAAAAAAGTGAGTTTTACACAACTTGTAATGAAATTGTGCTCCTTAAAAAAATTTAATTAAAATTGTTTTGTAATCTTCTTATCGAAATTTTTCAAAAATTTTTCAAAAAATACGCACATAGACGCGTCTTTTCACTTCAATGTCAAGGCATAGCATTTTTTCATTTCATTAAATATTAATAAATCCGAACTATTTGAGGGGTTGTTTTGCTATTTTCTACCCCCCTCTCATCCCAAAGCAAAGTCTAAGCAGAAGGACAAACAAATATCCCCGGAGCTGTAATTCTATAATAGGGCAACCGAAATGCAGCCGCACCAAAGCAAAAAAACCAAAATGAAAAAGAAGAAGAAATAAACGTGGAATACTCGTATATCATTAGACATCCTCGTTCACAGCATTCGTTAGAGGCGAGCGTGCAGTAAATAAAAATGGGAAATCAAATATTTAGGGTTGCCAACAGGAATTTAATGAATGTGGAAAACATTGTTTTTTTAATAGCGTCAAGAGGAACATATTTCTGCCTGGAGAAGCTGGAAATCAAACACTTGGGAAATTCAGAAAAAAAATTACATCTTGACCTTCAAATTACAAAAATAATCCATATGGGAAGGAGAAGGCCAGTTGGCACCACAGCGAATATTTTTCCAGAAAGTGTTTTGTGCCTAGACATTGGCAGAAGCCAATTTAATAGTCGTGGGAGGCGCATTCTAAGGCTTCAGATTCTTTCACCACCGGGACAAAGTTCATATGCTACTGCATTCGATAAATGCAGCGACTAGCTTAAAATGAAATAAGTTTAGTGCGGATACTGGAACGCTTAAGCTTTTATTTTATTGGTAATGCCAAGATCTGAGGTAATGATCGGCTGTCATTAGATGGAGCTGTCCTATAGGTGTGATATGCGCAGGCGTATACAACTGGCCGAAATTTTTGTAGTGGCCATAGCGATCTTCTCTAGGAATAGATTGTGCCATATCACAGGGTAGTTATCTATCTGAATAGCCTTAACTGGGCTGCAGTCTGCAGAAACGTCCTCACAAGACCTCATGAACGGGACGGTTTTGAACTTTGTTTCCCGGGAATTATGACGTATGATAATGCAAATTAACGGGTAGGTTAGGTTAGAGGACGTGTACTTGTCAATTAAGATAAGTACAGTATCCGGAGGTCGAATTGACCCATTGTACAACGTCCTAGTTTCTCACACCACTTATGTTGTGTGTGTTAATTTTATACATCAGTGGTGGGACCTACAGTTTAAAGTCGACTCCGAACGACAGATTTTTGAGAAACTTTTTCATGGCAATTTTATTTTACTCTCAGAGTTTTTGCCAGAAATCTGCTGAGAGGAAGTCGCCGAAGAAATACTTTTTGTGTTTTGTCTTGATGTCTGGCCTGGGGCTCGAACCCTGGCTTTACGTCTAATAAGCCAACACACTACCTACTAGACTACGGCGACTACTACTACTGGAACGTTCAAGCTTTTATTTTATTGGTAATCCGACTATCTGCGTTAATGATCGGCTGTCATTAGATGAAGCTCTCCTATAGTTCTGATGAGGGCTGGAGTGTATTACTGGTCAAAATGTTTATAGTGGCCATAGCGATCTTCTCTAGGAATATATTGCGACATATCACAGGGTAAGTTATCTATCTAGATAGCCTTGAATATACTAACTGAGCACTGTCAGATAGGCTGCAGTTTGCAGAAACGTCCTCACAAGATTGTGCTCACCGGGAATTGTGACGAATGACAAGATTGCAAATTAACTGGTACGGAATAGCGCTTCGAAATAACTGGAAGCTATCAGTTAAACCTCTCTAGGAAGACTTTTTCGAACTAACTGATCAGCACATCGGACGGAGATTGGATTTCACAATGGGGGACAGTAGAATCTCCAGACTATTATGGGAACTTAGTAGGATTTTAAAGGGGTTTTTAAAGGACACACATGCAACCCTTCTTTCTGCCTGATTTGTAGTAATGTGGCGACCTCTAAAACTTCACTGTGACATGGGAGAAAATAGAATCTCGAGACTATTATGGGAATTTATTAGGATTTCTTAAAGGAGAATAAGTATCCCTTCTTTCTGCATGGTTTGTAGTAATGTGGAGACCCCTGAAACTTCACTGTGACAGAATCTGATATTGTGGCTGTGCTGCTGATGTTCAAACTGATGGAGGACTACAAATGAAGCAAAGAGTAAGTAAATGAATGAATATGAACAGCCTGGATGCACCCTTTTGTAAGGCCAGGAAATACTTGTTCAAACAATTCCAATCATTTTACAGGAAAAAACACAGAAACACAGACAACACATTGACAACAGCTTCGGAAAGCATAGCTTGGGATAGCACTGTGCTTGGCATTGCACTTCAACAAGCAACATTATGAAGCAAATCATCGTCAACAGCTTCTCACGTGCGCTGTCGTTGTAGCAGACGGAAAAAAACAAAAATTGACTGATACTGGGGCAAAGTAAATGAAGGTGTTGTTCAACTACAACAACAACAAAAACAATTGTTATTGCAAGTGGAGTGCAGTAAATTAAAGGGGTTTTTAAGGAGGACCTAAGGGATACTTTCTGCCTGATTTGTAGTAATGTGAAGACCCCTGAAACTTCACTGTGAAATGGAAGAAAACAGAATTTCCAGACTATTATGGGATTTATTAGGATTTTTTAAAGGGGAATAAGTATCCCTTCTTCTGCATGGTTTGTACTACCATACCTGAAACCATCGAACACATGTTATGCCCCTGCTTTGGGTTCGGTTCTAGAACGGTCGGGCGTGGACCTTAATAGCCTCATGCCAAAAAAATATATGGCAACTCTTACAAAAACCCTTCAGAAAAAACAATGTAAACACAACACATTTTATTTCAATTCAATTCTTTCGTTTTCCTTGTTTTTTTTTTGATTTTCATCCACATTTGGGACACTTTGTTTTCTATTGATGAACATCCATGCAGACATACAACATGTACATACGCACACGCATACTTATTAAATATCAAACTCATGTATTTACAGTTTAACAATCTCTATGTATTGCTCTCTCTCTCTCACTTAAACTACCACATTTAACAGCAATTCCTATAGCAACTGCTTTTATGAAATAGGAAAAAATTACAACAAAAACAACAGCCACACAACAACATTAACACAAGAAAAACAGGAAAGTGTAGAGTGCGTAACGCATTTAACAAAACTAGGGTGGTTTTACGAATAACTCACCAACACATTCGTTTGCATTCGTTACAGGCGAGAATATGCTTTTGCCTGGCAATCCCTCTCTTTCTATAACTATTGTTATGACAGTGTGTGTGTGTTAAAATAGAAAAATTTTTTTTGGGTTTTATTATTGTATTTATTAAGTGTGTGTGCGCTTATCCTTGCGTGTGTGCAACTAACTATTCCTAGAACTGAATGTCAAGGTTTGTTTGTATAACGGCTTAGAGAATTTTTGTGTGGAAATGATGAGAAATAGAAAAGTAATGTTTGTAGAGTTTTAGTTATTGTTTATGATCATTGTTGTTGTTGTTGTTCTTATTATTATTCTTCGTTGTTGTATGATAAAGTAGTTTGAGTTGCCATTGTTGTTTAAAGAAGAATTATTTTCTATTAGGGGTGGTTTCGTATACGGATTTTAAAACTAGAAAAAGCACGTGGTTTTTTGATTGAATTATTGTGCGTTTTTTTGATAAACAAAAAAAAAAACTATGACGTTAGGTACAGCATTAGGAAATTTGGAAATTGCAAACTAGAAGGAAATATTTCAAAGAGAATATTTTATTGCAATATTCTAAAGAGAAAATATTTTTTTTAATGATTAGCTGCAAAATAAAGGACCTTCTGGCTTTCTAGTTCTTCTATATAGAGGCCTAGGTCCCTCCTTATCACCATATTTAGAGCCAACCGCATGGCAAGTAGTTCCTTATGAGCATCTGTGACTTGGATCCGTTCCAAAAAAGTCCCTGTGGTATTGCGGATGCAATTGATTGTTATTGATATGTTAGCCATTCTGTCGGATAACTGTGCGTGTCAGTGTTCTAACTAGTGATTCGATTTGTGGGTCGCCCCAGATGTCTAGCACTCGTATTTTTTGAGGTAAACATATTTGAGTGCACTCAGTAGAGCTACTGCAGCCTCTATTTTATGTTCGATTGTATTAGAGACGATAAGAGGTTCAAGCATACATATGTTCAATAAGACGGTTTTGCTAGCCTTTCAAATCTAGGCTAAGCTAAATTCTTTGCCCGAACGATCATGTAAACGAATCACATTCAGTGATGCCACGCATTTTCTAATCAGGATGGATACCGTGAAGACTCCGTATAATTTCGCCCTGATAAATTTTAGGATGCAGCTTCTGTTGACTGTTGTCATAATTTTATTGTGAGTTGATTAAGAAAATGCGAAACTCGTGTGCTCAAAAACTTCATTTGAATGAAAATTAAGCTGGGAATACTATGATCGTATAAGAACAAATTTTGCCCAATTCTCTAGACGCCTAGTTGAGGTCTGTTAAACAGAAGCAGTTGAACAAGCTGAAGGCCTTTAAGAGATTGAAAGTGTGAGAGTTTGTAGAATGATCTTTAAGGAATGAGAAAAAAGTTTTCTTAAGATGGGTGGCGTATACGCAATCGACCACAAACATAAACTTTTAAAGCTCGCAGGAGTGCTTGGCATTCTTAAACTGCAATGTAGACTAGTTTTTGGGGCTTTTCGTAATCATTGACATGGGCAATGATCCACAACTAGACTCAAGAGACTAAAACAGCATTCAAAACAGTAAGTTTCTCGGCTCAAATCGGTGCTAAGCCTAATGCAAAGCCGAAGCCAATTGCAACTTGCCGGTTGAATTTAACAAATGAGATCCGATTTACATGGCTAAAGTAAAGGGTGTTTTTTATAGAGGTATAGAACTTTAAGTTGCAATAAAACAACGATGGATTATTCGATTGACATGAATTTTATTTCTCCGAAAGATAATCTTGTGGCATTACATTTTAAATATGATTTCTGGCATATGACCGCCACGGCTGGCGCGGATGTAGTCCAATCTGGACGTCCAATTTTTGATGACTTTTTCCAACATTTGTGGTCGTATATCGGCAATAATACGGCGAATGTTGTCTTCCAAATGGTCAAGCGTTTGTGGCTTTACCGCATAGACCAATGACTTTACATAGCCCCACAGAAAGTAGTCTAGCGGTGTTAAATCACAAGATCTTGGAGGCCAATTCACAGGTCCAAAACGTGAAATTAAATCTATTGTGGCACGAGCTGTGTGACATGTTGCGCCGTCTTGTTGAAACCACACCACTGCTGGACATCATGGTTATTCAATTCAGGAATGAAAAAGTTAGTAATCATGGCTCTATACCGATCACCATTGACTGTAATCATGGCTCTATACCGATCACCATTGACTGTAACGTTCTGGCCACCATCGTTTTTGAAAAAGTACGGACCAATGATTCCACCAGCCCATAAAGCGCACCAAACAGTCAGTTTTTCTGGATGTAACGGTCTTTCCACATACACTTGAGGATTACTTCACTCCAAATGCGGCAGTTTTGTTTGTTGACGTAGCCATTCAACCAGAAGTGCGCTTAATCGCTAAACATAATTCGCTTATGAAAATCGGGAACAACGGTAATCTCGTTTTGGGCCCATTCGACGAATCTACGCCTTACTTGATGATCGTTTGGCTTCAAATCTTGCACGAGTTGGATTTTGTAAGCACGCAAACCAAGATCCTTCCGCAAAATCTTCCATAAAGTGGATGGACACAGATCCAATTCCTGTGCTCGATGGCGGATGGACTCATTCGGGTCTTCCTCAATGCTACGCTCTACAGCAGCAATAGCTTCTTCTGTACGCACCGTACAGCGTCTCTGGCGATGCGAGTTATCAATAAGAGTAAACGTGGTGCGAAAACGTTCCATGGTTAATCGAATTAACTGCTCTGATGGGCGATTTTGTCGACGATAAAATGGACGTAGTGCGCGTAGTGTGCGTTTTCCGCACAGAACCATTATTTTCGAAATAAAATTTCGCTATTTGCAAGCGTTGTTCAGGCGTGAGTCTGTTCATGATGAATTGCCAAACCAAACTGAGAATAAATCACTTGACAGCTGTTAAATCGGTCGCCATCTTGAAAAGTAATGCCAACTTAAAGTTCTATACCTCTATAAAAAACACCCTTTACATATATTCGATTCGATAATGAGACTTTTCACATTGGTAATCTACGACAGTGAAACTTTCGAAATCAATGGCGGAGTAAAACATGAATGCCTGACTCTTCACACTACTTTTCACAATCAAAACAAGTGTATTTCACGGAGACTTAATTAATCACAGCAGCAGAGCTATGGAGAACTATTTATTAAAGGGAAAGAGTTTCTATATACGAAAGGCTTTCCATTTACGAAATGGAATGCTTTTTGAACAATATGGAATAACTATTGTCTAACCAGCTGACCATTCACTACGTCGTAGGTATACTAATCGGATGCAAGGGCAACCGTCTTTCAGCGTTGATTTTTCGAACAAAATTTGTTCGTTGTATCGCATTTGGAACTCCATTGCCATTGTAAAAAACAATTGGATTCCAAAAAAGGGACTTTTTAGTGGACATTAACAGTCTGAAAGAGTTATTTGAAGCTATAATTATGTTAACTGACATTTTTTTGAGTGTAATAGCCGTAGTCTAGTGGGTAATGTGTTGGCTTATTGGACATGAGGCCTCGGTTCAAACCCCAGGTCAGACATCAAAACGAAAGTACGAACAGAAATATTTCTTCGGTGACTTCCTCTCAGCAGATTTCTGGTAAAAGCTATGAGAATAAATAAAACTCTCATGGAAGAATCTGTCGTTCGGAATCGACTTTAAACTGTAGGTTCCATAGCTCATGTATAAAATTGGCACACACAACATCAGTGGTGTGAGAAGCTAGGACGTAATCCTGACTAAAGGGTTGTAGTAACCACTTAAGTAAGTAAATAAGGCACTGGACTTTATGTGGACTCAAGAAGACAGTGTAACAAGCCACATAACGCGGCCGTTTCTAACTTTCCGGCATGAGAAGTTTCCAGAAAAAGAAATTTTACTTTTGGGCGACGTTAACTGGCCACAAAGATTATGTAATTTTGCATTATTAGGGTATTTTCGTGGAGCTAAGCGAACGACCATGTCCACGGAGGTAGTTTTCTATCGCTGAAGCATTTGAAGTTAATATTTGCCAAATTACGGACAAGCTACTGCCTAAAATGTGTGAAAACGTGATGGAAAATCAAAATCAAAAGAAAAACCCATGACCCAACAACGCTTTTTAATTTCCAAATAAATTACCATTGAGTGTTGAAAATTGTTTTTCCAATTCAAGTTCAAGTTTAAAAAGGTAATGAAATAATAAAATAACAAAATAAAGAAGAAGATGAAAAGAAAACACGTTAATTTTGAGGTTAAAAATGTTCTCTTTCTCTCTGTCTAATGGGTACAGTTTTACAAACATTCGTTCACATTTGAATTGGTTTTTTTTTTTTGGTTAATCTGGCTGTAAAAAATACATACAAAATAACAGAGAGAGAGTCCAACGTACATAAGTGTAAGTGTAATGGTGTATGTAACTTAAAATGCATGTTAAAGCCATGGAGCCGGCATAACAGATAAAAATTATTTTAAATAACATTATGAAAGAAAAATACAACAACAATTTCATTTAAAAAAAAAATTATCTTATTTAGAGAATTTCCCATGTTTTTTTTTTACACACTCCCTCTTAAACTCTCTTGCTCTTGCTCTCTTTCTATCTCTTAATTTTTTTGTTTTTCTTTCTTTCTATCCATAATTCATTCATTCATTCACTTACATACGTGTGCATGTGCATACATACATATGTATAGCGTGAGTGGGTACACTCTCCTATAAAAATTTTACTCTCAATTTATCTCCCTATTATTACATTTTCTCTCTATCTCTCTCTCTCTTTTTCAAATTTTCTTTTGTTTTTTGCTTTTCATTTCACCAAGTGGAAAATTTTCTTTCATGCTCTTTTAGCGAAAATCTCAAAAAGATTTTTCTTGACAACAAACAAACAGACAAACACAAAAATTTTCCTCTTACCACCAACAAAAACACAAAAAAAAAACAACCATATTTTCAATACTCTCTCTATCTCTCTCTCTCCCTTGCTCTCATTCTCTATCTAACTAATGGCGGCAGTTCAACGGTTTTGTTGTTGTTTTTCATACTCATCGGATTGTATGAAATGCGTCACCGTTAACCAACACTGAATATTTGTTAGTGTATGGAAAGTGTTGTGTCGTTTCATTTTTTTTTCTGTTTTTAATAGAGGGAACTTTGTGTTGGTGTTAGTTAGTAAGTGAGTGTGCACGGGTAGAAATTTCATAGATAACGAACACAATGCTTGTGTTTGCCAATGTAGTTGTTGTTGCTGTACAATGTGTATAGTAAACATGAGTAAATAATTTTCGTTTAGCATACGTGTGGGTTAGTGTAAGTGTTGAATGGTAGAAAAAAAGACTAATCGGGCGTTTTTTTAATGATTTTAAAAAGAATTTAACAAAAATAAAAACGCTTAAATTTAAATTTTTTTTTTATTGGAAAAAAATTTTTCACTGACCATAACGAAAGCTACATAAAGGGTTATCCATTTTGCCGTTTCAAAAGCAAAGTTATAATGCTTGGACATTGCCATTGTCATTAAAAGGATAGCTCCCAGACTAGTGGCAGCGATCGATTTTATCGAGTTAGTTTTCCACCACTTTTTCGCTTAATTCAGGTGATAACTTGAGAAATTTTGAGTTTACAAATGCTCCCACAACTACCAGCATAGACATGTGTTGACCATAACCTCGCTGTAGAAGTTTAACGACTTCAAATTGCCTTATCTTGTTGGTCAGTCGACGTTGGCGAATCGAAAAATTATTCTTGCTGCACACTTCTCATACAAATAATCGTTGTGCGGCTCGCAACCCAAAAAAAGTTGATTTTAAACGGCTTTCAAGAGGTGTTACAAAAAAATAAGGAACAATAATTCCTGGAAAGCAAATATTTACGTTCTGCGAAAGCTACGGCTTTTCCACAATAAAAATACTGGTGACATAATCAGCTTGTGAGAAATGCTGTCCGCTGAGAGATCATCAACATTTCGACAAGCCGTGAAGCGAAGGCCTAATACCTAAAAATGACTGACAATTCATGGCAATTTTGTTTACTCTCAGAGTTTTTACCAGAAGGCTGTTGGGAGGAAGTCGTATTTCGTTTTGTTCGAGATATTTGAACTAGGTTTTGATAGACGGGCTTGCGTTTAACACTATCTACTGGACCGCGGCGACTTTTTGTCATTTATTCAGTTTGTTTTGCCAAATCGCAATGAACGACCAAAGAAAACGACGTGTCTTTACTGAATGTGTAACTGACCCTAATTTTCATACAAAAAATGTTCTTCAGCCATGAGGCCATATGAGATCCAAGAACGTTCAAAACATCACGCAAAAAGAGCAGCATTACAAACTTCTTTTGGTAAAAATTAGTTGATGTAAACTCCAAATGACGTTTGGTTTTTGGATACAGCTCATGCCACATGCTCGAGCGATTGAGGGCTACAACAAACCTGCTTCATCTCTCAACAGTTGTGTATCAAGGATTTTTTCATCAGCAACAAACAGACGATATAAATTTAAATTTACAATTGTAACTTTACTAAATTGCCTGTAAGGAATATTTCCATAGGCAAATAAAATAAATAAATAAAATAAATAAAAATAAATAAATAATCGATCCATAAATGCTCTACAGAAACGAGCTTACATTGACACAACCGAGGCAATGAAAATCTGACCTGTAAAGATGCTGAAGAGATATGGTAATTAGAACCGGAGCTATGATTGGGATAATGAAAGGCAAGTCAAAAGCAATAACACATCGAATTTCTGAATTCAAAAACTTTCTGGGAAGGGGCCATAAACAAATTATTAAGAGAGAGCTTCAACAAATTTCGTATTGTGGATAGCTCATACGCTAAGGCATACGTCTAATCATACACTGTACAGTAATTAAGCCCTCAAGAAGTCTGAAGGAGTGGTTCTCTTTGCCAGAGTAAGATGTATATTCTGCATATTCTGTAATTCATGTTGCAAAATTTAAGCGTTTTTTTATTTTTTTATATTTTGACGTTTTTTTTTCTGTTTTAGCTGCATTGTTAATTTTAAATTAATTTTAAATTAAATTTTTTATTAATTAAATTTTTTTAGCGGTTTTTGGCTAATTCTTTAGCGTCAAAATAGCGTTTTTTTAAATTTAATTTTGACTTAATTTTGTTGTTTTTTTTTTTAATTTAATTTTCAGAAGCATTTTGAATTAATTTTGTGGCACTCAATCTAGATTTTAATGCAGCTTTTATAATTTCCTTTAATTTTTAAAATATTTTTTAAGAATTTATTTCAAAACCAAAAAAACAAAGCGTGAACTATCATTCAGCAGTTGTTATTACTGTTTTCAGCTGTTTGTGTGCGTTACAAATATTATACATATGTGTGGGAGAGAGTAATAGTGAAAGAGAGAGCAAAAGCCAAACTCGGAAGAGAGTATAAAACAACAAACACACTTACACTTACGGATGGTAGTATAGTAAATTATATTTAATAACAGCAACAACAATAACAACAAATAAAACAACAACAACAACAACAATAATAATAATATTAATGAAATTTGTATGGATGGCTGAATGGATGGATGGATGGGACTGCTTGCTTGAGACTGTATGGATGGTAGTATTTCGTATATCTCGTATCGTATACGCACAACAACAGTTTTTATAGTAAAACGAGCGTGTGCCGTAGTCGTATAGTCTTCTTTCTAATAAAAAAATATACAAAAAAAAACGCAGCCATTTTGTGTTTTATTTTTTCTTCTTCGTGTATAACAATAATAATAAATAAAATAAAATTAATTTATTTTAAATAAAATTAAAACAAAAGAAAACATTATTAATAAAAATAGAAGAAAAAACAAATTTTTAATAAGAAAAAGTGGATTTTTTTCTAAAGAAAAATTTTTATACAAGAAAACGTGAAAGAAAATTGAAAAGAAAAAATTTTATTTTTCGTATACACGTTAACAGCCAATCAAAGAAAAGTGTTTGGGAAGAAGAGAAAAAATTATAAAAAAAATTTTTCAAAAAAAAACCAAAAAATTTAAGAAATTTTTTAAAAATTAAAATAAAAGTTAAAAAAATATTCTTTTATAAAAAAATAGTTTTTCTTAGTAAAAACGAAAAGGAAAATTCAAACCCCACCCTTGCTTAAGCAAAAAACAAACAAGAAGAGGAAACTAAACGGTTTTTAACAAAAAAAAAATTCTTCAGAAAAAATTTAAAAAAAAAAATTGTTTTCCAAAATTTATTTCCTTTAAATTTGAAATTAATTCCGGAAAAGTAAAAAAAAAACCACAAAAAAAGAAAGAAATTTATTTGTGTATGTACATCTTACGATTTTCCATTTCCTTTTTCGTATAGTAAAAATTTCCTTTTCATTGAAAATACACTAGAAAACATAAAAAAAAAAAGAAATAAAGAAAGAAAACGGAAAACAAAAACGTTTCTTTACTCGTTAACCAGCTCTTGCTAAGCCAGCAAACATTTTTTATTCCATCCATCTATGCTTACATAGAATAGAATACTCTTGTGTAACTGTGTTTGTGTTCGTACGTTCGTCTTAAATCGTCTATTTTTTCTATGAGTGTAACAACAGCAACCTTTTGAAAATCAAAATAAAAATAATAAAAAAAAATATCCCTTAAAGAGCAATAAACCAGAGCTAGAGAGAGAGAGAGATCGATTTTCCTCCAGCAAGAAAACAATAAAAGAGAGTGTAACTGTATAGGTAAGCGCCTAAGAATAATACCATAATACAGTATAAGTGTAAGTGTGTAAGTTCGAGTGTGTATAGCGTAAAATAAAGTCCTTTTTTTCCATTACAACTTCACCAATACAAACTCACTTAATAAAAAGAAAAGAAAAGAAAAGAAAGCGCAAACTTCACAAGACAATAAAAATACTGTGAAGAAGAGAAAAACGAAGAAGAGGATTTTTTTTATAATCCCTGTTATTCGCCTTAACTTGCCAATTTTCTTGTATTTTTCGCCCTCAAAACCAAAATCAATAAAAAAAATTTTTTTTTTTGGGTTTTAAAAAGGAAATGAAAGTGAAAAAATAACAACAAAAAAAAATTGATTTTTTTTTAAATATAAAAAAATTTAAAAATTATTTAGAAAGTAAAAAAGAGAAAAATTAAATAAAATATTGAAAGAAAGAAAATCTTAATTTTACAGTGTTTGTCTAACAAGTAATGCCCATCTGTCGTCATTTCAGAGGGTATAAGAAATTCGCCGCAAATTTTTTTAAACGATTTTGTAAACTAAAGGAGAGCAACAACAAAAGGTAAGTTTTGAACCGAAGTTTTTTAAAAAACTTTTTAAAAATTTAAAATTTAAAAAACAGAAGAAATAGAAAAAAACACTTAAATAAATTCATAAGGCCCCAGGGGAAATTATGGGCTTATGGTTGGTTTATGAGAGCTAAAGTTGGAGTCGGAAATAGTGCCCCAGTTTTTGATGTAAAATATCTCTTTTGCTAAACCCAATATGAGTTGGAAATATTTCATTATTCCTCTTCCTATTGACAAAAAAAAATTCTGGCAATCGAAAATTATTGCGCCATATACCAGACTTAAAGACTTGCTGTTAAGGCCGAAATGTAGAAATTCAAGTATTGTCCTGATGAGACACAAAAATTTCTCTTCTATTGGACATACAAGCTGGTTGTTGATCTGCAACTGGTGTCTCCAGAAGCCTTAGTTCTTGATAGTTTAAATCCAAATGCTCTTGCGCAGACAAAAGTTGCAAAAAGGTAGAGAAGTCCACTTCTCCACATGACTGTATTGAAACCAATTGTAGCTGATTTATGTTCTCGTTGCCATTACTTTTCCCTTACCCGCTACAGTCCGGACTGTAGTGTGTACGTGTCCCTACGTAATGGTGACGAACCGTCCGCGGTCGGGCGAGGGTGGGATAGTGTGAGGCCGGGGACGTTCGAACAAAAAAAAAAACAAAATTCTTTACGTTAAGAATCTGGTGATGTATGACCATCTTCCATTTGATATGCTTAAGTACCTTCTCTGCCGTTCTGCAATACTTCCATCACCAGTTCACTGAAGACATACCACAGACAGTGATGCAAAAATGGATACCAAGACTAGTCTTGCAAATGCAATAAGGAATCTGCATGTTTTCGAAGATTATGGCTCTGCTGACGATTGTTGTCGGTTTTATCACGGGGCACTGCGAGATTAGGTCACTGACGGGGATCTGGAATAGATCCCAGCCGGACTATTGCAGGGCGTGTTGCGATGAGGAGGAGTTGGAGACTATCGAACACCTCCTCTGTAACTGCCCAGCCCTTGGTAGATTGAGGTTGAGGACCCTTGGTAGGCCCTTCTTTGAGATTTTGAATTCTGTGTCGAGAGCCGACATCAAGGCTCTCCACAGATTCATTAGTGGCTTAGGCTGGTTGAGAGGCTAGGACTTCATCGGTGTAGTCGCGCTCTCCCATCCTTTTATTGTGTTTGGTCTGTGTGATTCTTCCGCTTCCCACTCCCCCCCTTTCCCATATACCCTCCTTTCATCTTACCCCCTACACTATCCTTCTCTCCTTTAGGACGTTGTACAATGGGTCAATCTGACATCCGGGTACTGTACCTGTCTTGACTGACAGGTACACGTCCTCTAACCTAACCTAACCTAACCATGGCTCTGCTGGAAGCTATTATCTGTAATGACAATAGCAATGTACAATGAATGGCTCATGTCAGTGTGGCTAAAGGAGAATCGTCAATCCATCGTTGCCTGTGATATATTCTGGGCTTATAATTGCCCTTACAACTGTATTAGAAACACAAAACCGCAACCGAAAAATGCAAGCAAACAATCATAACTCTGGTCACTTAACTTAATTGGTCATTACAACCGTTTAGTTATGACTACAACACAGCTTCTCACACAACCCATGCCCTGTGGGCCTACAGTTTAACGTTGACTCCAAATGCCAGCTTTTTCGGGAAACTTTTCAAAGAAATTGAAATGGAAAATGAAAGCAAACAATCATAACTCTGGAGCGTGCACTTAATTGACCATTACAACCGTTTAGTGATGACTACAACTCAGCTTCTCACACAACCCATGCCCTGTGGACCTACAGTTTAAAGTTGACTCCAAACGCCAGATTTTTCGAGAAACTTTTCATAGAAATTATATTTGCTCTCAGGGTTTTTGCCAGAAGACTGCTGATCTTCCTCTTCAGCCGAAAGAAATACTTCTGTTCGTATTTCATTTTTTTTTCGAGATGTCTGGAGCTAAAGTTTGAACCACGAGCTATCGCCTTATAAACCAACACACTACCTACTAGACACCACGACATACAGTACCGATAATAAATCCTCTTGGGAATCATGTCTGCAATTACATATGCTGCCTCATTGCAGATAATCCCACACTTTTAAGGCAGTAAGTCTAGACATACTGACTCTATTCTATCAGCATAAGACTTATACTTCCGGCAATATGCCCGACTAGGTGTATTATATCGTACTACAGGGTCTTCTTTAAGTTGCCTATGAGGATGGCTGGAAGTCGCCGTGGTCTAGTAGGTAGTGTGTTGGCTTATTAGACGAAAAGCCAGGTTTCGAGCCCCAGGCCAGACATCAAAATAAAATACAAAAAGTATTTCTACGGCGACTTCCTCTCAGCAGATTTCTGGCAAAAACTCTCTGAGAGTAAATAAAATTGCCATGAAAAAGTTTCTCAAAAAATCTGTCGTTCGGAGTCGACTTTAAACTGTAGGTCCCGCCACTCATGTATAAAATTAACACACACAACATAAGTGGTGTGAGAAACTAGGTCGTAATCCTGACTGAAGGGTTGTAATGACCAATTATGGATGTGTGTATGAGGATGGCTAGGGTTTGTGGCGTGTATTCGGGGCGACTTAAGAAAATCCCCTCAAGCAAAGTTCAACGAGGAAAATTCGCACGATCTCGTTAGCCAGTTTACATCATCTCCAAGTGAGCTGGCCATGTCCTCAAATCGGTTATGCAGTTGTGCAGCTGTGTGGCACGTAGTGCCGTGCCGTTGATGTCGTGCACATGTCGTTGGTGTACAAAAGTAGTCAACGATCAATGATGTTTTCAATGAGATATGGACCGATAAGTAGACCGTAGTGCATTGAACGCTCTTGTTGCCTTTCTTTCTCGTCGCTGCTTAAAAGGTCAATCGGTTATCAATCACTACTTCCGTATGCTACTCCTAGGTACTTAATCATGATGCCACAGTCGCTAACTTGGATATTTACGCGGTACCTTAACTCCTTAACTATTGTACAATGGGTCAATTCGATCTTTTCTAAGAAGGCTGCAGAATTCAAATATTTTCATAAAAAACAGAAGGAAAGTAGCCTTGAGAGGCTGCCCTTTACCGCTTTAAACTCCTGTCAAGCAAGTTAGAGGAGTTTGACTCTTGAGAGCAAAACAAGACCATCATCGTCTAACAAAAGATGCCAAAATAGCTCTAATGCAGTTGACTTCTAACTTAACTGGTTGTAACAACCCTGTAGTCAGGATTACAACCTGGTTTCTCACACCAACCCTGTTGTGCGTGTTAATTTTATCCATGAGGATCAGGGACCTACAGTTTCAAGTCTACAGATTTCTGAGAAACTTTTCACGGAAATTTTATTTCACTCTCACAGTTTCTTGCCAGAAAACTATTGGAGGGGAAGTCGCCTAAAGAAAATTTTTTTTTATATTTTGTTTTGGTAGATGTCTAAGCTAGAACTTAAACCGCGGTCTCGCGTCTAATAAGTCAGCATCCTACCTAATGCAACAGGATGACTTCGATAGACGACTTTAGCTGCTGCTGCATTGCCTTTAAATAATCTCCTCTGGATTGGTTGCAGCAACTGTTGCTTTTGGTGTACATTTCGTATACTTTTTCGCACATTTGGAGTGGTATCTGAAGGACAGCTTGTCGACTAACGGTTTTCAATTGCTCTAACGTTAGGGGATTTTCCCCTTATAGGGTCTGTGATGTAGAAACACAAAACAAAACCTTTAACTACGTCAAATTGCTTGGTGAAATTGCTCCTTCGAAAAATTCTTATTTAGAAAAGCCACAAACGGCTGAAACGCGTATTTTGTTGAAAGCACACACCATTCAGTTTACAACCTTCAATTGCAGGCAAAGAAAAAACGGTTTTCATGCGATCATAGTACTTGATTAGTACTTAGCTGACAAGTACACGTCCTCTAAACTAACTACTCGACTAGCAATTAAAATAGTTTCAGCGTTATGTTCAGCTAATATGAGGCCAACCATGCTTCATTCATAATCTGGCTACTCAAATTGGTTGTCATTGCAGCTTTGACGCTAACATTCGCTACTACCGCAGGGGCAATATTGTTTGCAAAGCCCATACACAGCAGAGGCCTGTTATTTCAAATACTGATGGCCTATTAAAACGCCAATAAATTTTCGTTATATTTAGCGTGTCCGTACTGCGTGTGCGTGTCCTCAACTCTAGGTAAAGGGTCCCATCAGTCATTTTACCCGCTTTCGTTGAATACAATGACCGGAATCCAATCCATAGTTTTCTTTATCGCCAAGCTGTTAATACCTTTGATCCTACAAGTCTAGTGATTAAGGCTTGCTCTGCTAGTTCGTTAGCATTCGATATCCATCAGTCGATGTGGACGAAGATGCAAATCTAAATAAAGGGTGTTTTTTAAAGAGGTATAGAACTTTAAGTTGCAATAAAACAACGATGGATTATTCGATTGACATGAATTTTATTTATCCGAAAGATAATCTTGTGGCATTACATTTTAAATATGATTTCTGGCATATGACCGCCACGGCTGGCGCGGATGTAGTCCAATCTGGACGTCCAATTTTCGATGACTTTTTCCAACATTTGTGGCCGTATATCGGCAATAATACGGCGAATGTTGTCTTCCAAATGGTCAAGCGTTTGTGGCTTTACCGCATAGACCAATGACTTTACATAGCCCCACAGAAAGTAGTCTAGCGGGGTTAAATCACAAGATCTTGGAGGCCAATTCACAGGTCCAAAACGTGAAATTAAATCTATTGTGGCACGAGCTGTGTGACATGTTGCGCCGTCTTGTTGAAACCACATCTCCTGGACATCATGGTTATCCAATTCAGGAGTGAAAAAGTTTGTAATCATGGCTCTATACCGATCACCATTGACTGTAACGTTCTGGCCACCATGGTTTTTGAAAAAGTACGGACCAATGATTCCACCAGCCCATAAAGCGCACCAAACAGTCAGGTTTTTCTGGATGTAACGGTGTTTCCACATACACTTGAGGATTACCTTCACTCTTCAAATGCGGCAGTTTTGTTTGTTGACGTAGCCATTCAACCAGAAGTGCGCTTCATCGCTAAACAAAATTCGCTTATGAAAATCGGGAACAACGGTAATCTCGTTTTGGGCCCATTCGACGAATCTACGCCTTACTTGATGATCATGATGATGATTCATGATGAATTGCCAAACCAAACTGAGAATAAATCACTTGACAGCTGTTAAATCGGTCGCCATCTTGAAAAGTAATGCCAACTTAAAGTTCTATACCTCTATAAAAAACACCCTTTAGAAAATACGCCATAGTCTGCTAAGTCGCAGTGTAATCGATAAATTCAGATTTTTTTTTATCAGAAGCAATATTTTCGGCAGTGTGTGTACGCTTTCAGTCTCCTCAAATTTCTGCATAATCTTGACAATTCCTTGCACAATGGATCGATTATGACAATCCTCAAATGCCCAAAAAGTGATCAAGTTTGAATCACATTTTTGTAGTCAGTTTTTTTAAAAACTTTTAGACGTTAAACGTTCCAGATTCGTAAATGAGCAACCGTTCTCTAGGTTAGGTTAGGTTAGGGGACGTGTACTTGCCAATTAAGACAAGTGCAGTACCCGGAGGTCGAATTGACCCACTGTACACACCGTTCTCTAAATAAATTACACTTCAGATCATAGCTACTAGCCCGGTCAGAGCCTTGTCGCTGGTTTTGGAACCACTAAATGAGTATCTCGATGCTTACAACGCTTCCCATGAATAAATAAAAACGGCATGGCCTTGTTTATTAAAAGAAACCTTTTTTTGCCTTCTTTGGCTATGATTTTCCCAAACCAGCCCACTGTTTTGATTTTTGTTTGAACTCAGGTTGGAACAGTGAGATCCTTAACTCAACCATGGCAACGAACGGCCGCATTAAGTGCAAAGTTCATAGTCAACCTGCATTCGCTGACTGAAGCAATTAGGTGGATAAAGAAGACGAATCTCACAAGATCTCGCATAACAATAATGCAACGATTCCATTCCATCAATCTACAATACTGAGATCCTTAACTCAACCGTAGTAACGAACGGCAGCATTAAGTGCAAAGTTCATATTCCAACCGTATTCGGTGACGGGAGCAATTAGTTGGGAAAGGATGATGAAATTCGAAAGATCTGGAATTCCATCAATCCATTCAATTTCATTTCATTAATCTTCAGTGCTTTGAGACGTCCAGAACTAGATTCTGCGTCCTGTAGACAAAGTTTGACGTAAAATTTAAATACTAAGCAGAGAACACCAGCTCTTCAATGGGGGTTTCGTTGGAATCAGGATATTTTTCAAGTGTTAGATGAAGCATCGTTTGATTAAAGCAATTCTTTCTTGGACTCTTCTAACCTAATTTCACGCTCTATAGGGCGACCGATCGAAATTATTGTAGATTTGTATTGGACAGTGCTTCAAAGCCTATTTAAAAGCTTCTTAAGGAACTCTTTAATGCAAGTACGTTCCACAAATTTATTGATTTGATAACTTCAAAGTGGCTTATGGTTCAGACAGAATAATTCTGACAGTTTGTGGTAGCTTGAGCAGTGATTGGCCCCACAAGGGATTTACGCTTGTGAAACTATTCGTTATATTCTTGGGCACAAAGCGGCAAGATAGATAGATGGATTCGATCTATTGACTGCACATTATCTGAACTTGCATGCTGTTCTAGTCTACTGGATAGATTCGGTTATTTGTATTGGCTTGCACCTCCCACTGAATGTCATCCAAGTACTCAAAGACGAATTCAGATCATGCAACAAAGTTGAAATCTTTTCGTAAGAGTTGAGTATTAGATTGCCCTTGTATTACACGATTGAAGTTGCTGTAGTCAAGCAGGGTGGTTCTAATCACAGCTCAGACAACACCAACACAAACGAAATGTGAAAAAATATTTTTGCGGCGACTTCCCCTCAGCAGATTTATTAGCTTGCGCCACCCAGAGAACGTACACCAAGCTCTCAAAGACGGATTCAGATCGCGCAACAAAGTCGAAATCCTTTCGGAACAGTGGAGTATTAGGTTGCCCTTGCATTACACGATTGAAGTTGCTGTAGTCAAGCAGGGTGGTTCTAATCCAAGGTCAAACAACTCCAACACAAACGAAATGAAAAAAATACTTCTCCGGCGACTTCCCCTGAGCAGATTTATGGCAAAAGCTCTGAATGTAAAAAAGTAAAATTGCCATGAAAAGTTTGAAGTCACCGTAGTCTAGGCGATCGCGAGATGCATGACTACGGTTGAAGTCCTAGCGCAGTTATCTCCAACACCAACGAAATGTGAAAAAATATTTATCCGGTGACTTCCCGTGAGCAGATTTATGGCAAAAGCTCTGAAAGTTTGAATTCACTGTAGGCTACTAGCTATTGTGTTGACTTACGAGTTGCATGACTACGATTCAAATCCCAACTCAGCCAACTCCAACACAAACGAAATGTGCAAAAATATTTATCCGGCGACTTCCCCTCAGCAGATTTATGGCAAAAACTCTGAGAGTTTGAATTCACTGTAGGCTAGTAGCTGTTGTGTTAACTTACGAGATGCCGGACTACGGTTCAATTCCCAGCTCAGCTAACTCCAACACAAATGAAATATAAAAAAATATTTCTGGGCGGCTTCCCCTGAGCAGATTTATGGCAAAAACTCTGAGAGTTTAAAGTCACCGTATTCTAGTAGCTATTGTGTTAACTTACGAGATTCATGGCTACGATTCAAACCCCAGCTCAGACATCTCCAACACAAATGAAATATGATAAAAATATTTCTTAGGCGTCTTCCCCTCAGCAGATTTCCGACAAAAACTCTGAGAGTTTGAAGTCACGGTAGGCTAGCAGCTAGCTAGCTAGATGTGGATGAAGAATACGGTTCAAATCCCAGCTCAGACATCTCTAACACAAACGAAATATAAAAAAATATTTCTTAGGCGACTTCCCCTCAGCAGATTTCCGACAAAAACTCTGAGGGTAAATAAAAAAATTGCTATGTAAAGTTTGAAGTCGCTGTAGTCTAGGCGATCGCGAGATGCATGACTACGGTTGAAATCCCAGCTCAGCCAACTCCAACACAAACAAAATGCGAAAAAATATTTTTCAGGCGGCTTCCCCTCAGCAGATTTATGACAAAAACTCTGAGAATTTGAAGTCACCGTAGTCTAGTAGCTATTGTGTTAACTTACGAGATGCATGACTACGATTCAAACCCCAGCTCAGACATCTCCAACACACGAAATATGAAAAAATATTTTTCCGGCGACTTCCCCTCAGCAGATTTATGGCAAAAACTCTGAGAATTTGAAGTCACTGTAGGCTACTAGCTATTGTGTTAGCTTACGAGATGCATGTCTACGGTTCAAATCCCAGCTCAGTCATCTCCAACACAAACGAAATGTGAAAAAATATTTCTGCGGCGACTTCCCCTCAGCAGATTTATGGCAAAAGCTCTGAGAGCTTGAAGTCACCTTAGGCTAGTAGCTATTGTGTTGACTGACGAGATGCATGACTACCATTCAAACCCCCAGCTCAGCCAACTCCAGCACAAACGAAATGTGAAAAAATATTTTTCCGGCGACTTCCTCTCAGCAGATTTCTGATAAAAACTCTGAGAGTTTGAAGTCACGGTAGGCTAGTAGCTATTGTGTTAACTTACGACATGCATGACTACGGTTCAAATCCCAGCTTAGACATCTCCAACACAAACAAAATGTGAAAAAATATTTTTGCGGCGACTTCCCCTCAGCAGATTTCTGACTCTGAGAGTAAATACAAAAAATTGCCATGAAGTCTCTCAAAAATGTGTCGTTCGCAATCGACTTTAAACTTCCTCTCAGCAGATTTATGGCAGAGTAAATAAAAAAAATTGCCATGAGAAGTTTCTCAAAAATCTGTCATTCGAAATCGACTTTAAACTGTAGGTCCGCGACACTCATGTATAAAATTAACAAACACAACATAAGTGGTGTAGAGAACTAGGTCGTAAGCCTAACTGAAGGGTTGTAATGATCGACTATGTATGTATGTATTACACGATTACTGTAGTTCTACAAAGACTGCCGTTATGTTAATTCGAGTGCATCGTGTGGGGATATACGCCTATATGGCAGTCATTAACATCCCTAGAAAGTGTTGAAACCACTTCTAAGACTTGAAACCTTCTTCCATTTCGACCTTCAATAATCTTGTTAAAGAGTTTACTTTAAAAATTTATCAAATCATTGGCAAAGAAAAAGAGAAAAAGAATTTAAAATAAGCCTATAAGGTAGTCCTTTACGTTCTCACACCATGACCAACCATCGGGTACATCTTTTCCATAGAAAAACCAAAATTAAAGAAAGAAAAAAATTCTCACAAAAAAAAAAAAAATTTCTTTAAAATTTTATTTCTGGTCCTTCCTTTTTCGTTTTTTTTTTTTGTTTTCTTCTTCCTTTTTGGCCTCTATTGTCTTCTGGGACATACGCATAAATATCGTGTTTAATTTCGAAAATTCTATTTAAAGAAACAGAAAACAACAACAACAACATAACAATCGGGAATATGATGGCAGTGGTAGTGGTAGTTGCAGTGGTACTGGTACCGGGTATGATAACGAACATCCTTTTACTTTATTGTTGTTGTTGTTGTTGTTATTGTTGCTTAGAAAAGGATATTCGAACTACAGCCGAGACAACCACTATTATTATCTACACACATACATACACGTGTACATACACACCTTTAGCCTTTTCTAATGAAAAACACGGCATCGGATAGGAAAAGAAAAGAAAAAAAAAAGAATTTTTTTTTATTTTTCCTTGAAATTCTATTGTGTGTGCCCATTAGAGAAGACATAGGAAATGTGCGTTCAATGTGCGTTTGAGCACACAGAAAACACAGTGAAGCGTAGCTAAAGCTGATAGTAAAGCCGAGATAAAGCAGCCGTCTTCTCTCTGTCCTGTTGCTATTCATTGAAACAGGCTGAGAAATATTAAAAGAAACACAAGAAGTATACGATGCTGTTCAAGGACTAGCCTTAAATACAAAAAAAAGATTTTGTTTTACACAAAACCCGTCTTATTTTATAAAAGAAAAGTTTTCTAAAGAAAATTTTCTAAGAAGACTGCAAGACTCACATATTTTCATAAAAAAAAAACAGAAGGAAAGTAGCCTTGAGAGGCTGTCCTTTACCGCTTTAAAATCCTGTCAAGCAAGTTACAGGAGTTTGACTCTTGAGAGCAAAGCAAGGCATCATGCTGCTCAAAACAATCATGAAATGCTGCCAAAACAGTTCTAATGCAGTTGACTTCTAACTTAACTGGTTGTAACAACCCTGTAGTCAGGATTACAACCTACTTTCTCACACCAACCATGTTGTGTGTGTTAACTTTATCCATGAGGATCAGGGATCAGGGACCTACAGTTTCAAGTCGACAGATTTCTGAGAAACTTTTCATGGAAATTTTATTTCCCCTCTCACAGTTTTTAGCAGAAGACTGTTGAAGAGGAAGTCGCCTAAAGGAAATTTTTTTTATATTTTGTTTTGGTAGATGTCTGAGCTAGAACTTAAACCACGTACTCGCTTCTAATAAGTCAGCACATTACCTAATACACCACCGATGACTTCGATAGACGACTTGAGTTGCTGCTGCATTGCCTTTAAATAATCTCCTCTGGATTGATTGCAGCAACTGTTCCTTTTGGTGTACATCTCGTACATTTTTTCGCACATTTCGAATGGTATCTGAAGGATAACTTGTCAACTGACGGTTTTCAATTGCTCTAACGTTAGGGGATTTTCCGCTTATATGATGTGTGATGTAGACCCACAAAAAATGCTTTAACTACGTCAAATTGCTTGGTCTTGGTGGGCAATTGTTATCACCAAGCTGTGAAATTGCTCCTTCGCAAAAATTCTTATTTAGAAAAGCCACAAACGGCTGAAACGCGTAGTTTGTTGAAAGCACACACCATTCAGTTTACAACCTTCAATTGCAGGCGAAGAAAAAACGGTTTTCATACGATCATAGTGCTCTGAATCGACAGAAATGGTTCGTTCTACTAGGCTTATTCCTCAATTTACGGGGCCACTCAATAGATCCTTGTCAACGTTGCTCCTTTTACACGCGTCTCGGTCTTTTCTGATAGTCAAGCCGCGGTAAGATCTCTATCGGGTTTCGTGAATAACTCTAGGATCCTTAGGGAATGTCACCGTTGTCTCGATCTTCTTTCTGCGCTGCTTCACCAGTGTCTCACTGGTGTGGGTCCCCGAGCACAGTAACATTCCGGGAAACTGTAGGGTCGACGAGCTCGCCAGAGCTGGTGCGCTCCTTCCGGAATCCTCTTCAATTGAATTGGGTATGCCACTTGCTTTGCTAGACTCACCTGGCCCTTGATGGATATAAGACGTACCAACCAAATATTTGAAGTCGCCGTAGTCTAGTAGGTAGTGTGTTGGCTTATTAGACGCAAAAGCCTGGGTTCGAGCCCCAGGCCAGGCATCAAAGACAAAATACAAAAAGTATTTCTTCGGCGACTTCCTCTCCTTTTCTGGCAAAAACTCTGAGAGTAAAAAAAATTGCCATGAAAAGTTTTCTCAAAAAAATCTGTCGTTCGGAGTCGACTTTAAACTGTAGGTCCCACCACTCATGTATAAAATTAACACACACAACATAAGTGGTGTGAGAAACTAGGACGTTGTACAATGGGTCAATTAGACCTCCGGTTACTGTACTTGTCTTAATTGACAAGTACACGTCCTCTAACCTAACCTAACCTAACCAATTACTTGGTATTGGTCGTGACGTCATCTCAACCACAGTGTAGCCATGCTTACAGGTCATTGCGTTATGAGTAGGCACGCGGAAAGAATGAGGCTCCCATTTAACGACTTTTGCCGTGGATGCAGATCCGCTGAGGAAGAGGAGAATGTTATCCACTTTCTTTGTCAGTGCCCGTCTCTTGCTAGCCTAGGTTTAGGTTTAGGTCGGAGTAGCTCTGATATCAAAAAGCTTACTTGAGCACGCATAGCGGCCCGTTGTGATGCCACAGGCGAACGCAGCCTCTGTACTGGCCAAGTTCCTCCGATCCAAGGAGGGGGAAGTTGGTCAGCGCAAGGGCTGCCCATTTTCAAGAAGCACGACTACTCCACGCTCGAAAACCAGCCAGAAAGTTTGATAAACGAGGCTATGTCCTTGATATCAATGGACGATAGCTCCGTCAAGCTGACAAGGGTTGGGCTTTGGCAGAGGAAGTTAATAACAGTCTCATCCTCCCCGGCGGATCTGCATCCACGGCAGAAGTCGTTAAATGGGAGTCGCATTCTTTCCGCGTGTCTACCCATAACACTGCGGCCTGTAAGCATGGCCACTGTGATCGAGATGATATTACGGCCAAGTCCAAGTAGCTGGTTGGTACGCCTTCTATCCATTGTGGGACAAGTGAGCCTAGCGATGGAGCAGGACTCTTCATTGATCCAGGACCGCTTGGCATTCCGGGAAAATTACCGCGCAATGGCCAGTTTGAACGAGGTAAGTGGCATTCCCAAGTTGTCTCCTCAAATTGCTGTATAATCTTAACAATTCCTTGCACAGTAGATCGTTATAGGGACCATAAACACCTCAGTATGCCTACTCTTGTCGTAAATTTTGCAATTTTTAAGCCTCCTTCTGTTGATAAATGATCAATATTTGTGAATGGCTGACCCTTTACTTATTTCAGGGGAAATTGCTGACAGGCCGACAACTTTGCAACGATTAAATGGAATTGGTGTCCGGTTCTTACCATGAAGAAGCGGATGGTTTTTAGGTGTTTCAGTTTTTCTGTCACGTTCAGTGAGCTCTGCAAGAAAAGATTCGGATGAAGTGGCCTGCCTTTTATGTCTTGATTATGCTTGATGGGGTGATGGATAATAGAGCGGTAATGGTGTCTTAAGTGGGACTTTGCCTTTCAAGGAAGTATTGCCACATAACCTAACCCAACTTGGGAAAGAAAATAGTTTTGCCAGCGGATTAGGAGGGGCCTTTTTTCTTTTTCGAATCTGATGAAATGCCCTGCCTTTTATGCCTTGATTATCCTTGATGGGGTGATGGATAATACAGCGGTAATGGTGTCCTAAGTGGGACTTAGGTCGGAGTGGTAGCTCTGATAGCACAAAGCTCACTTGAGCACGCATAGCGGAGCGTTGTAATGCCACGGGTTAACGCAGTCCCTGTACTGACCAAGTTCCACCAAAATCAGGGAAAAGGAAGAAGTTGGTCAGCGCAAGGGCTGCACTAAATGGGACTTAGCTTCTCAGGAAATTGCGCCACCTAACCTAACCTAACTTGGAGTATAAAAAATCGTTTTGTTACTGGATTAGGGGGGCCTTTTTCTTTTTAATTAAATCCAAATAGCTTATGGTCTAGACATCACCTTTAAAAAATAAATTTTTCTTTTTAAAATCCTGATTTTTCTTTACGGCACCACCGCAAATATTTTGTGTGTGCGTGAGTGTTGGAAAATACTCTTCAGCTGAACGGTTCATAAATTCTTGGAATGTTGAAATGAAATGAAATTTTTTCTTTTTAAATTTCTTTAAAACAAAAATGAAATAAATTTCCTTTTCTCTCTCTTTTGCTGGGTATTTAATAATTTAAAAAAAAGACCGAAAAAAAGAAACAAAAATTTCTTACAAGACTTTTCCATTAGAGGGAGATCAACAACACGAGATTTTTTTTATTTTTTATATTTTTGTTCGGCTTTTGCCTTTACAAACAACAAACATTCCACAGAAATTAAATAAAATAAAAATAAAGAAAATTGTCTCTCATAAATATTAAATTAAAAATAATTCGCCTATTACAGGCAGACAGACGGACAGATAGACGGACAGACAGACCAAGTGCTGCTATTTGCTGCTGCTGTTGCTGCTGCATTTTGTTCGAAACCAAAAAATGTTCCTCATAAAGCCGCATGACATGCTGGATGGCAGTTATCAGAATCATATTTTAAATCCCCTTACCCCCCTTTCTTCATCGTAAAAAAATTCTAAATTTTTTCCTTGTAATCGGTTTTCTATCTTCTTATTTTTCCTATGAATTTTGCTTTCCCTTTTTGAAAAAAATTTTAAAATTTAGTTCCGTATTTGAAAAAAAAAGATTCTCGTTCTCCTCGATTTTCACAAGATTTTCGAAATTTTTTTCTGTTTTTTTTTCATTGAAATTTTTCGAAAGCCTTTACACGCTTAAGGCTTGCAGTGGCTGGCTAATGAACTTTATCTGCTGCCTGCATTCTGCTTGTATGCCTGCTTGCTTGTTTGCTGGTCGAGATCATCATCATTTCTATTGCCAAAGAGGAAGTCAGTCGTCTGTTCTGCCTTCTAAATATAGAGCGCCAACCAGCCAGACATTGTCGCAGACACAAAAATGTTTGTTTCTCCTGCGAGTAATTCATTCATTCATTAATTCATTTATTTTTAGATTTTTTGAAAAGAAAAACAAATTTCGTAATAAATATTTAAAAACAAAAATCTACGAGGGTCGTTATTTATATTTTAAGTGTTCCTGCATAACGGAAATTGTTTTCTGTACTCGGCTATGCGCTACAGCTCGCTTATTTCACATCAAAATTTTTAACCCGAGGACTTAACAGAAGGCTAGAGGGCTTTAATTATGCCGACGATGTCTGTCTATTGCTATGCAGATATGCAGACACACAGACATTCTGGATTCTGTACAGGCAGAGACCTGTATTGCTAACTTAATTGCTTATTACAATCCTCTAGCCAGGATTACAACCCATCTTCTCATACCATCCATGCTGGGTGTTTTAATTTTATCTGTAAATGGCGGGACCTGCAGTTTAAAATCCCTATCGAAAGACAGATTTTTGAGAAGCTTTTCATTGCAATTTAGAGTTTTTGCCAGAAGAATGATGAAACTAAGTTGTCGAACGGAATATTTTTAGTTTTCATAAGGTAAACAATGGTTTACGTAAAGTAAACCGTGGTTTAAATAAGGTAAACAGTGGTTTACATAAGGTAAACAGTAGTTTACATAAGGTAAACAATAGTTTACATAAGGTAAACAATAGTTTACATAAGGTAAACAATAGTTTACATAAGGTAAACAATAGTTTACATAAGGTAAACAGTGGTTTAAATAAGGTAAACAGTGGTTTACATAAGGTAAACAATAGCTTACATAAGGTAAACAGTAGTTTACATAAGGTAAACAGTAGTTTACATAAGGTAAACAGTGGTTTACATAAGGAAACAATAGTTTACATAAAGTAAACAGTGGTTTACTTAAGGTAAGCAGTGGTTTACATAAGGTAAACAATAGTTTGCGTAAGGTAAACAATAGTTTACATAAGGTAAACAATAGTTTACATAAGGTAAACAATAGTTTACATAAGGTAAACAATAGTTTACATAAGGTAAACAATAGTTTACAAACATAAAATGTGTAAATTTCAGGAAATTCTTAATAATTCATACAAATGTTTAAAAATTACTGAGCAAACATTTTGTCTATTGTTTACACAAGGTAAAGAATAAAGTAAAGTATGGAAGTTATGGCAATACCCATTAATACTTTCTAGAAGTTTTTAATTTTAATTATTTACATCATGTAAACGGGAATAAATTTAGTTTTTTGAGAATCTATTATTTACATAAGTTATATTGCAAAGTAAAGTATGTAAATTGAATGAATTTTTGCTTATTTTTGTTGGAAATTTAACAGGTAAACAATTCAGTAAACGAGAGAAAAAAGAATTCTTTACAGTGTAATGTTTACATAGAGTATAGAATAAAGAACAATGGTTGACATTAATTTATAAAAATCATGTAAACAATACTTTTAAAAGCTAACAACGTAGATTTTTAAAGGATTATTGTTCACACAAGGTAAAGAATGAGTTTAAGAATATAAATTAGGCATGTTTTTTTAATTTTCTAAATATTTATGGAAAAGTAAATAATTCATTAGAGGGTAAAAAAACATTTTTTAATTGTTTACATAGAGTGAAATATGTAAATAATAGGAATTCCTTTATAATTTATAAAATTTCTTAATCGAAGAAGAAGGAGAATGAAAATATGCTTTAAAATTCAATTATTTACATCAGGTAAACAATTAAGTGAATGAGTAAAATAAAGAGAATTAAAAAAGTCTATTAAAGATTTAGGTAAAGTATGTAAATTATGAAACTAATTATGAAAAATCTAATCAAATATTTACACCAGATAAACAATTCACTTAAAATGTAAAAATAAAAATTTTTAAGAATTTATTGCCTACAAAAAGTGAATTATAAGGTAAAGTAAGAAAATTTTAAATTTAATTATTTAAATTTGGTAAACAATTAATTACGAAGGTAAAAATATATGTTTTTAAAAATCAATTGTTTACATAGAGTAAAATATGTAAATTATGACAATTTCTTTGCAATTCATTAAATATTTGAACGTTTTCTAGAAGTATATAAAAAAAAACTCAATTATTTACTTGAGGTAAACAATTCATTTAAAGCTTAAAAATTACGATTTTTAAGAATTTATAATTTACGTAAAGTAAATTAAGAGGTAAAATAAGTAAATTATGGTTTTACTTTTTAAATTTTCTAAAAAGTTGCTTAAAATTCAATTGTTTACACCAGGTAAACTATTCATTAAGGATCAGGAATATATATTTTTAAATATCTATTGTTTACATAGAGTAAAATATGTAAATTATGACAATTTCTTTGCAATTCATTAAATGTTTGAACATTTTCTATAAGTTTATATAAAAAAGTCAATTATTTACTTGAGGTAAACAATTAATTTAAAGCTTAAAAATTACGATTTTTAAGAATTTATAATTTACGTAAAGTAAATTAAGAGGTAAAATAAGTAAATTATGGTTTTACTTTTTAAATTTTCTAAAAAGTTGCTTAAAATTCAATTGTTTACACCAGGTAAACTATTCATTAAGGATCAGGAATATATATTTTTAAATATCTATTGTTTACATAGAGTAAAATATGTAAATTATGACAATTTCTTTGCAATTCATTAAATGTTTGAACATTTTCTATAAGTTTATATAAAAAAGTCAATTATTTACTTGAGGTAAACAATTAATTTAAAGCTTAAAAATGAAGATTTTTAAGAATTTATAATTTACGTAACGTAAATTAGGAGCTAAAGTAAGTAAATTATGAGTTATTTTTTAATTTTCTAAAAATGTCCTTAAAATTCAATTGTTTACACCAGGTAAACTATTCATTAGGAATCAAGAATATATATTTTTAAATATCTATTGTTAACATAGAGTAAAATATGTAAATTATGACAATTTCTTTACAATTTAATAATTTTGTTGAAAGTTTTTAGAAATTTATTTAAAATTCAATTGTTTACATCAGGGTAAACAATTTGTTAAGAGGTAAAAAGTAAATATTTTTAATATCTGTACTTTACATACAGTAAAATATGTAAATTATGAGATTTCTATGCAATTCAATAAATGTTTTCTAGAAGTTTATAAAAAAATTCTATTACTTACATGAGGTAAACAATTAATTTAAAGCGTAAAAATGAAGATTATTAAGAATTTATAATTTACGTAAAGTAAATTAAGAGGTAAAGTAAGTAAATTATGGTTTTACTTTTTAAATTTTATAAAAATTTGCTTAAAATTTAATTGTTTACACAAGGTAAACAATTCATTAAGAATCAAGAATATATATTTTTAAATATCTATTGTTTACATAGGGTAAAGAATGTAAATCATAACAATTTCTTTACAATTTATGAATTTTATTGAAAGTTTTTAGAAATTCCTTTAAAATTTAATTGTTTACATCAGGGTAAACAATTTGTTAAGAAGTCAAAAATAAATATTTTTTAATATCTCTTGTTTACATAGCGTAAAATATTACAAATTATGACAATTCCTTGCAATTCAATAAATATTTGAATGTTTTCTAGAATTTTTTTTAAAGAAAACAATTATTTACTTGAGGTAAACAATTCATTTAAAGGGTATTAATGATGATTCTTGTATTTATATAAGATTATAATCAAAAATTATAAGGTAAAGAATGTAAACTAGGAATTTATTTTTTTAATTTTCTAAAAATTGTTTCAAAATTCAATTGTTTACATCAGGTAAACAATTTGTTAAAAGTTAAAATTAAGATTTTTAAGAATTTATAATTTACATAACGTAAATTAGGATGTAAAGAATGCAAACTAGGAATTTAATTTTTTTATTTTCTAAAAATTTCTTTAAAATTCAATTGTTTACATTAGGGTAAACAATTTGTCAAAAAGTAAAAATTAAGATTTTTAAGAATTTATATTTTACGTAAAGTAAATTAGAAGGTAAAGTAAGTAAATTATAGTTGTACTTTTTAAATTTTCTAAAAATTTGCTTAAAATTCAAATGTTTACATCAGGTAAACAATTCATTTGAAAGGTACATAATTATACAATCAAAAATAGTTTTTTTTTACTTTGTTCATGTTGTTGTTGTTGTTGTTAGTTTTTGCTAATGAGAAATCATTTTGAAAGAAGAAAAAAAAATTCTTTTCTAAAAGCCAAGTGAATAATGCAATCGAAGAAACAGAAAAAAAAGTGTCATTAACGTCAAAAAGTGTCTGTCAAGAGACATGCAACAAGCAAATGAATTCAATTTCAATTTCTTATTCTTATTTTACACAAGAGTGTATATATGTGTGTGTGTATGTTTTTTAGGTGCCTTAAGTATGAACAAAAAAATGACATCAACAGAGAGAGAATGAGAGAGAGAGAGACAAAGCAAAAAAAGGCTTGAAAACTGACCACTGACCAAATTGCTGGTTGGTTTAATGTCTGTGCTGCTGTCGTCAGCATAGTGAAGATGATGATGATGACGTGAATGTAGATGAGGATAGTGAGTGATGAGTTATTAAGTGGCAGGATATGTAGGCTTTATAACAGCTCCTCATCACCTTCTTCAAATCAAATACAAAGAAAATCAAAATTCAAAACAAAAAAAGGAGAAAATCCAACAAAAACAAAACAAAACAAAGCAAAAAAAGTCCAAGAGTGCAGAAGAAACCAGGGAAACATGCAACCCTTGTTTTGGGTTCATGGTTTTGTACATAGTTTCTGTTGTTGTTTTTGTTGTTGTTTTTTTGTTGGTTTAATTGTCTGCAGTATTGCGTTCAATACTGTTGGCCATAATTGCAATGGCGTTAGAGGCCTGCCACCATCAACACCATCAGCACCACCACCAACGCTGCTTGTTATGCCTCAGTGAACTTGCAACATTTCAGTTTTATTGCACTTGTTTGAGAGAGCTTTTGTTGTTGTTGTTGTTGTTATTGTTGTTGCTTCTGTTCTCATTGCAATTAATTTGACAAAAAAGGGGGCTGAACAGCCAATCGCATTTGAATGCAAAAAATGCGCCTACGCATGCAAAATTTGCATTGTTTGCAGCAACAACAACAACAAGAACAACAACAAGCTCATCAATATGCTTGCAACCACATTGTGGCAGTTAGTCAATGCGTTGTCAGTCAGTCAAAGCTTTTGTTTAACAATCCCTTGCATTTGTCTCTTGCATTGTGCATCGTCGCATGCGCTAGAGAGAGCCGTAATAAATTTGTTTCTTCTTCTTGTTTTAATGCTTTATTGCTCTTGATTGTTGTTGTTGTTGTTAAACCCCTTTTGTGTACATATATTTGCAGCCCTTAACTTAACTTGTATTGCAGTTTTTATGTCACTTGCATTCACTTTTTTATGTTTTTTTTTTCTTCCTTTTTTTGTGTCCTTTTGTCGTTTTGCTATCAACATCCCCTGCTGCTGTTGCACTATGACCTTTGATGCATGCGCATCATTGCATATACAATAGAAGACAAACACACAAAAAAGTGTAGATGAGGCCAATAAAATACAAAAAAAAAAACAACAACAACAACAAAATCAACATGAAAAATCATGTTCAACAACCCTTAACCGGAGATGGATGAATGCATTTAACATGTGACAGGCAACTTATTTGAGGTTGAAAGCAATTTATCATGATCACAGAAAAGTTTTTCTTGTTTTTTTTAAATGATTTTAAAGAAAATTTAAAGAAAATTAATAAATACCTGCTGAAAATACATTGTTTACTTCATGTAAAGAATTGTACCTAAAAAAAAGAAAAGAAAAATTAATATTTACATTGTTTACCTCATGTAAATAATTAAATATTGAATAAACTTCTATAAAATATTAATTTTAACAATTAAAATGTATTGTTTAACTCATGTAAATAATTAAATATCAAATAAATTTCTATAAAATTTTAATTTTAGCTCTTGAAATGAATTGTTTACATCATGTAAATAATTAAATATTCAATAAACTTCTGTAAAATGTTACGTTAACTCTTGAAATGAATTGTTTACCTCATGTAAATAATTAAATATTCCATAAACTTCCAAAAAATTTGGAAAAATTTATTGAATTGCAAAATAATTTGAGCAATTTACATAGTTTACCCTATGTAAACAATAGCATTACACAATTTAATTTTTTTTATTTTTTAAATAATTGTTTACCCCATGTCAACAATTCTGCTTTGAACAAATTTCTAAAAAAAAACTTTCCATATTTTTACTAATAATTTACATAGTTTACCCTATGTAAACAATAGCATTAAACAATTCAGATTTTTTTTTATTTTTTAAATAATTGTTTACCCCATGTCAACAATTCAGTTTTGAATAAATTTCTAAAAACTTGCAATATTTTTACTAATAATTTACATACTTTACGCTTTGTAAATAATAAACATTTAGAAAAATATATTTTCACTTACTAACGAATTGTTTACCTAACGTAAATAATTTAATTTTGAAGAAAAATTTTAGAAAATTAAAAAAATAAATTCCTAGTTTACATTCTTTACCTCATAATTTTTGATTATAATCTTATGTAAATACAAGAATCATCATTATTATACTTTAAACGAATTGTTTACCTTAAGTAAATAATTGTTATCTTTAAAACAAATTGTAGAAAACATTCGAATATTTATTGAATTGTATAGAAATTGTCATAATTTACATATTTTACGCTATGTAAAGAACAGATATTAAAAAATATATATTTTTTACTTTTTAACAAATTGTTTACCCTGATGTAAACAATTGAATTTTAAAGGAATTTCCAAAAACTTTCAACAAAATTCATAAATTGTAAAGTGATTGCTATGATTTACATTCTTTACGTTATGTAAACAATATATATTTAAAAATATATATTCTTGATTCTTAATGAATAGTTTACTTGGTGTAAACAATTGAATTTTATGGAAATTTTTAGAAAATTTAAAAAGTAAAACCATAATTTACTTACTTTATTTCCTAATTTACTTTACGTAAATTATAAATTGTTAAAAATCTTAATTTTTATTTCTTAACAAAATGTTTACCCTGATGTAAACAATTGAATTTTAAGCAAATTTTTAGAAAATTAAAAAAATGAATTCCTAGTTTACATTCTTTACCTCATAATTGTTGATTATAATCTTATGTAAATACAAGAATCATCATTATTACCCTTTAAATGAATTATTTACCTTAAGTAAATAATTGTTTTCTGTAATAAAATTCTAGAAAACGTTCAAATATTTCTTGAATTGCATAGAAATTGTCATAATTTACATATTTTACTCTATGTAAAGTACAGATATTAAAAAATATTTATTTTTTACTTCTTAACAAATTGTTTACCCTGATGTAAACAATTGAATTTTAAAGGAATTTCTAAAAACTTTCAACAAAATTCATAAATTGTAAAGAAATTGTTATGATTTACATTCTTTACCCTATGTAAACAATAGATATTTAAAAATATATATTCTTGATTCTTAATGAATTGTTTACCTAGTGTAAACAATTAAATTTTAAGCAAATTTTTAGAAAATTTAAAAAATAAAACCATAATTTACTTACTTTACCTCTTAATTTACTTTACGTAAATTATAAATTGTTAAAAATCTTCATTTTTACGCTTTAAATGAATTGTTTACCTCATGTAAATAATTGCCTAATTTGTATAAACTTCTCGAAAATGTT
Organism: Sarcophaga variegata; assembly: GCA_932273835.1. Lineage (NCBI taxonomy): Eukaryota > Metazoa > Arthropoda > Insecta > Diptera > Sarcophagidae > Sarcophaga > Sarcophaga variegata. The sequence goes on from OW026358.1 coordinate 10,417,880, forward strand.
CAAACATTTAATGAATTGCATAGAAATTGTCATAATTTACATATTTTACGCTATGTAAATAAGAGATATTAAAAAATATGTATTTTTTACCTCTTAACAAATTGTTTACCCTGATGTAAACAATTGAATTTTAAAGAAATTTCTAAAAACTTTCAATATAATTTTTAAATTATACACAATAAATATGATTTACATTCTTTACGTTATGTAAATAATAGATAAATAAAAATATATATTCTTGATTCTTAATGAATTGTTTACCTGGTGTAAACAATTGAATTTTAAGGAAACTTTTAGAAAATTTAAAAAGTAAAACAATAATTTACTTACTTTACCTCCTAATTTACTTTACGTAAAGTTTAAATTGTTAAAAATCTTCCTTTCCGCTTTAAATGAATTGTTTACCTCATGTAAATAATTGCCTAATTTGTATAAACTTCTAGAAAATGTTCAAACATTTATTGAATTGCAAAGAAATTGTCATAATTTACATATTTTACTCTATGAATTGAATAGTATTGACATTTAAAAATATTTATTTTTTACTTCTTAACCAATTGTTTACCTGATGTAAACAATTGAATTTGAAACAAATTTTTAAAAACTGTCAATAAAGGTCATAAATTGTAAAGAAATTGTAATGATTTACATTATTTACCCTATGTAAACAATAGATATTTAAAAGTATATATCCTTGATTCTTAATGAATTGTTTACCTAGTGTAAACAATTGCATTTTAAGCAAATTTTGTAGAAAATTTAAAAAGTAAAACAATAATTTACTTACTTTATCTCCTAATTTACCTTACGTAAATTATAAATTGTTCAAAAATATTCCTTTTTACGCTTTAAATGAATTGTTTACCTCATGTAAATAATTGACTTTTTTATATAAACTTTTAGAAAATGTTCAAACAGTTATTGAATTGCAAAGAAATTGTCATAATTTACATATTTTACTCTATGTAAATAAGAGATATTAAAAAATATATATTTTTTTACTTCTTAACAAATTGTTTACCCTGATGTAAACAATTGAATTTTAGAGAAATTTCTAAAAACTTTCAATAAAATTATTAAATTGTAAAGAAATTTGTATGATTTACATTATTTACCCTATGTAAACAATAGATATTTTAAAATATATATTCTTGATTCTTAATGAATAGTTTACCTAGTGTAAACAATTGAATTTTAAGCAAATTTTCAGAAAATTAAAAAAGCTCATAATTTACTTACTTTACCTTCTAATTTACGTTAAGTAAATTATAAATTCGTAAAAATCTTAATTGTTACTTCTTAACAAATTGTTTACCCTGATGTCAACAATTGAATTTGAAACAAGTTTCTAAAAACTTTCAATAAAATTCATAAATTGTAAAGAAATTGCTTTGATTTACATTCTTTACCTTATGTAAACAATAGATATTTAAAAATATATATTCTTGATTCTTAATGAATTGTTTACCTGGTGTAAACAATTGAATTTTAAGCAAATTTTTAGAAAATTTAAAAAGTAAAACCATAATTTACTTACTTTACCTCTTAATTTACTTTACGTAAATTATAAATTCTTAAAAATCTTCATTTTTACGCTTTAAATGAATTGTTTACCTCATGTAAATAATTGACTTTTTTGTGTAAACTTTTAGAAAATGTTCAAGCGTTTTATGAATTGCAAAGAAATTGCCAAAATTTACATATTTTACTCTATGTAAACAATAGATTTTTAATAACATATATTTTTAAATCTTCTAACTAATTGTTTACCTGATGTCAACAATTAAATTTTAAATTTAATTTAAGCAAATTTCATAAACTACACATAATTTACTTCATGTGAACAATAAACTCGTACAAAATTTTCGTTTTTATTTTTTAAATGAATTATTTACCTCATGTAAATAATTGAATATTTAACAAACTTTTAAATGAATTATTTACCTCATGTAAATAATTGAATATTTAACAAACTTTTAAATGAATTATTTACCTCATGTAAATAATTGAATATTTAATAAAATTTTAGAAAATAGTAAACAAAATATTGAATAGGAGCTCTATTTGGGAAATTTACATACTTTACTCAATGTAAAGTATAGACTTTAGCTCTTGTAAAGAATTGTTTACCTAATGTAAATAACTAAGTTGTAAACAAATTTCAAGAAAATTAAAAAATCTACAATTTGTATTCTCTATTTTTTACATGATGTAAACAATTATGATGACATTGTTTACATGGGGTAAACAATTAAAAATTAAGGAAATATATATTATATACAGCTGCGGTAAAAAAATAGCACTAAGGATGGAATAATTATTTCGTCGTCAATTTTTCTAACATTTAATTTTGGAATTTTATGTATTAAGTAAAAAGATAACTAAAACGCAGTTGTAAGTAAAATTAAAAATATTTCAGACATATTTATTTAATTTAGTCCAGCGGTTAAACAAAATTAATTTGAAACCTTAAATTTGATCCGTAAAAAAAATAGCACTTCAACTAAAAGGTACAAAAAAAAATAGAAAATACATTAAAAGGAAAATAAAAGATTTTTTATATGGTCATAATACAGTTTTAAATAGACATTTTAATATTTCGTGGCATGGCCTTTGTTCGCAATAACGGCAGCACAACGTCTTGGCATGGAGTCAACCAGTTCTTCACAACTTTTTTTTGGGATATTGTTCCATGCCTACTTCTCTGTAGCCCATAGTGACTCATTATTGGTAGGTTTCATTTCCCAAACGTATTTTTTAACGTCAGCCCAAAGATTTTCTATTGGGCTTAAGTCTGGCGACTGCGCCGGCCACTCCATAACATTTATTTTATGTTCGTCGAACCACTTCTTGGCTTTTCGACTGGTGTGTTTTGGGTCGTTGTCCTGTTGGAGGACCCATGACAATGGCATTTCCTTTGAAGCATACGGTAGCATAACATTCTCCAGTATATCAACGTAAATATGTTGATCCATCAACGTTTTGATCCAGTATTTTGGACCCACTCCGTATATGAACAACACCCCCAAATCATAATGCTCGAACCTCCATGTTTTACGGTCTTGCAGGTGAACTGGGGGTTATATTCAGCGTTTGGTGGTCGTCATACAGACGCTCGAGAGCCTTTTCCATCATACAAAACAATTTTGCTCTCGTCAGTCACAAAATGTTTCTCCATTTACTTACGGGCCAGTGTTGATGCTCACATGGCAAACTTCATTCGTTTTTTCACATGCCTTGTTGTAAGAAGCGGAACTTTTCTTGGACTGCAAGCTTTTAAATTATGTTCCCGAAGCCGATTTTGGATTGTTTCAACGCATGCCGCAATTTGTAGCTCTTTTTTCAACTCCGTTGCTGGCTTAAAAGGATCCTTTTTGCTCTGACGTACCAACCTCTTGACATGTAACGGGGATATTGCAGGTTTTTTTCCACGTGTTTCGACTTTTTTAGTATAAGTAATGGCATTTCTAATCATTTTGTATGAGCATTTGAGAAACTGACCAATTTCCGCGTAAGTTTTTCCCTCAGAAATCATTTTTTAATAATTTCTCTTTTTTCCTCAGAACAATGCTTTCCATGACCCATATTTATTGTTTTTTCTACTTAAATTTTTTTTAAACTCCTTTTAAACACTCGCTTCTACAATCTGTTCACGAATAACTACTTAATGTTTGCTTAAAATAAAATTGCAAAAGGAAGATCTTGCAAAAACAATGATAAGTGCTATTTTTTACCGTCAGATTTCATATGTTACTCTTAAAATTATTTGATAATAAAAAAGTGTTCATATTTGAAGAAAAAAATTATTATCTCAGAGAGGGCAGAAACTGCACTATATCTAGTGTTACCATGAAATCGAAATAAATTATTAATAGGAATTTTATGTACAATGAAATAATATGTGCAGGTTTGGTGCTATTTTTTTTACCGGCACTGTATATGTCCCTCTTACTCCTCTAGGGAGCACAGGGCCACATATATATTAGTTTTCCTTTATTTTGAACGAAGAAAATCGAACATAAGCCAAAGGTATAATTTTATATATTTTTTACATGATGTAAACAATTAAAAATTGAACCTCTAAAGGTAAATTTTCAATATTTTCTTTCTGTTTTTACTATAATCCTGATATTTACTACAAATGGAATAAATTTATATATTTTTTACATGATGTAAACAATTAAAAATTGAACCTCAAAAGGTAAATTTTCAATATTTTCTTTCTGTTTTTACCAATATACTGATATTTACTACAAATTTGTGACAAAATAATTTTACTTACATTGTTTACTTAAGGTAAACAATTAAAAATTTTAAAATTTCTTCATTTCTTTGATATCATATGCCATAATTGGTGTAATTTGAGGTAAACAATTAGTTTTCTTTACATTTAAGTGGCAATTTGTTTCATTTATTAATTATTTCATGTAATAGATTAAAAACTAAACAAAAATTGTATAAAAAATTATTTACATTGTTTACTTATTAAATATTTTTTGTATGATTCATCCACTTAGTATTGTAGGATATGAAAACCTGGTGTAAACTGATGTAAACAATTAAATTGTTATACATTTTCATCGAAAATTCTTTTGGAAATGTTTACATAGGATAAAGTAGAAAAAATTAAACGTCTTACAATGTATATAATTGTTAAACAAAGGTTTCTTAAAGGCAATGCAAAATATTTGCCTTGGGTATTTAGTGGTTGTATTGTTTACCCCATGTAAACAATTGCTTTAATGCGGTTTTTTTCAGTAAAATTCTTTTGAAATTAAACGTGAATCATATTCTTAGTTATGTTATGTTATAATTTCATAAGAGATGCATATTGAGTTGTTGCTACAAGTTGCACGTTTATGTTGCATTATGAAGAGGAAGAAAAAAAATGTATTTTTTTTTTTCTTCTGTTCCATTTAATAGGTCATGTGATTGGTGGCAATTGTAACCCTTTTATTCAGGTTTTTTTTTGTTTTTTTTTCTCTGTTTAAAACCCTTGGTTTTGTATGCAGTTTTCTGTCTCCTTTTGTGTTCTGTAAGGCTTTCCTTTTCTCTTGCACTCTGTTGCTTTTAATGGCCTTTGAAATGCAATTTTTTTTTGTTTTGTTTGTGTTTTTGTAACGCGTGTCAACATTTCTTTTTATGGCTTTAGAAAATTGCATTCCTTTGTTCATTTGTTGCATGTTGTTGTGTGTTATGGTGTCAGTAATAAGACCAAAGTGGTGTTGCAAGTGCATTCTTAAAGAAGAAAACAAACCCTCTTGGTGTTCAATGCCTCCTAAACAAGTCATTCTCATTATTAAATTTGAGTGTAATTTTAACCTGGTTTATGTTATACTCAAACGGCTTGTTTCCTTAGCTTTACTTGCAGACCCATTATTTTAAAGCGTTAATTTGTGATTATTAGAGCAGCCTCAAGTTGCTGTTGCTGCTTCTGCCGCTTTAAAGACCTGTCTGTTGCTAATAAGCATTTTATGCCTTAATATGGCTTAATTTAAATAACAGTTATACTCATTACCGTATATAGTACCGTAACCCCATAAAACATATTAAAACAAAAACCACCGTTAAAACACTCCTCTTCATTAAAACCAAAACCAAAAAAAAACGAAAAAAAAAATCGTGTAGAAAATATTTTTTTTAAAAACCATCTGGTTTTGGCATAAGATTTTCTCTTCCAACGAACAACAACGAGCGAATGGAAACGCACCTTGCCTGTTTAACTTGTTGCAGGACACCTCATAAATTTTGTGCCAGTGCCTATATAAAATGTCCTTTATTTTTTGGGAGAGGGCAAGAACAACAACAACAACAACAACAACAACAACAACAACAACAAGGGCCATAAATTTAAAAACATAAAAATTTATGGTCTTATGCAGCTTATTATTATGGTCACAACGTGGCATTTGAAAGAAAAAATAACCTTTAAATGACCTTTCGTTAAAAGGAAAACAACCATAGGATCTAGAGTACTCCCCTCCCTCCCCTCAAGCTATATAGAGTATCCCTATAATAAGGTCTCTCAATCCTACTGCCTTGGGAAACTTTCGGTTGCTGGTCAGCATAATCGCAAAACGCTTTACAAGTTCCAAGTCCTGATAGTACACTCTGCCTATTGCAGAATCCACATAAACAAAGTTCTTGATGCTACTCGGTCTTATCTTGTCATGATGCTACTCGGTCCAACTAAAACGCCCTCAGATATTTCCGTTTAGGATGCATTAACATTGCACAGGTTCCAAGTATATTTTCGGATCGTACATTCTCCCCATCACAGAATCCCCTTTCAAAAGAAGTATTCTTTGGATCTGCTGTTGTCAGGTCAAAAGGTCAATTACTAACATCGGTTTGTTTCGGGATAGTTATTGGGCTTTAGGCAATCCCCTTTCAAAACAAGTATTCTTTGGACCTGCTGTTTTCAGGTCAAAAGGTCAATTACTAACATCAGTTTGGTTCGGGATAGTCTGAAGCACAACTTAAATCTCCTGCTGTTTGTGAATTCCTAACAAGAGTCTCGATTGCCTCAAACACATTTCATTTGAGTAGAGTCTCCTCTGCTTTCTATTCGCCGTTTCGCCCAGTGAACCCTTTCAAACATCTCATTCCACTCTAAAGATTGGTTCTCATCAGTAAGCTCATTTGCTTGCTCATTATCGTGAATTTCCACATCACCTGCGACCCCAGCAGGGGCTTAGCTGATTCAGCTTGCCTAGGCAGCACCATATTGTTCTTAAGTTAACCTCAGACAAGATTTAAGACAGAATTTAAAGCGGAAAGCGAAGACTTCTTGAAAAATAATTCAAATGAAAAAGGACCCCCTTAAAAAGCATTTAAAACTCTGAAGATTGCATGGATCTGCTCCCCTAAATATTACCGTCTCTGCTCAACAACGATGACATTCAGAACACAAATTTGCGGAAATAAAATTTAATTCTGAAAACAATTTAAAAAAATACGAAATAAATAATGAAAGCGTACTTTTGCCACGAATTATAAATTTGAAACAGTTATCGAAATTATTATTCGAAATTAGATTGGAATTAAAATAAAACGCATCTAAAAAGGAAATTCTAGGTACTGTTTCTAGTTTCAAACCATTTTTAATACTCAATTTAAGCATTTTGCATGTTATCGGCAGTGTTATCGATACATTTATTAACTTATTTTGATCATAAAATTCTATATTTTATTTTAAAGATGCTTTTCCAAGCTGGAATTATAATTTCTATGAGTTATCGATAGTTTAGACAATTATTGAAATGTTATCGGTGCTAATTTTACATAGAATTAAGTGTAGTAGTGTTATCGATACATATATTAACATATTTTCATCATAAAATTCTATATTTTATTTTAAAGATGCTTTTCCAAGCTGGAATTATAATTTCTAGGAGTTATCGATAGTTTAGACAATTATTGAAATGTTATCGGTAGCATTATCCGTGCTAATATTACATAGAATTAAGTGTAGTAGTGTTATCGATACATTTATTACCTTATTTTGATCATAAAATTCTATATTTTATTTTAAAGATGCTTTTCCAAGCTCGAAATATCGTTTGTATGAGTTATCGATAGTTTAGACAATTATTGAAATGTTATCGATAGCGTTATCGATGCTAATATTACATAGAATTAATGATTTAAAACGTTATTATTCTCTCAATAATAGGTTATTGCTTTGAACAATAATTTTGATATGTTATCGAAAATGTTATCGAAAAGTTATCGAAAGTAATATCGAATTAAAATGAATTTAGCTTAAAATAAAACATATTTCAACTATTAATTTATATTCAAGAGAATTTTTTGGTGAATAATTTATAACTTTAAAATGTTATCGCTAGTGTTATCGGTAGTAATCTTACATTAAATTGATGATTTAAGGCGTTAATATTGTATCAATGGAATTTAAACTTTTAACAATAATTCTAAAATGTTATCGAAAAGTTATCGGATGTGTTACCGAAAAGTTATCGAAAATGTTATCGAAATTAAAATGAAAAACAGCCTAAAATGAAATATATGTCAACTATTAATTTATATTCAAGAGAATTTTTTGTGAATACATAATTTATAAATTTAAAATGTTACCGCTCGTGTTATCAGTACTAATCTTAGATTGAATTGATGATTTAAGGCGTTAACATTTTCCCAATGGTATTTTAAGCTTTTAACAATAATTCTAAAATGTTATTGAGAAGTTATCGGAAGTGTTATCGAAAAGTTATCGAAAATAATATCGAATTAAAATGAATTTAGCTTAAAATAAAACATATTTCAGCTATTAATTTATATTCAAGAGAATTTTTTTGTGAATAATTAATAAATTAGAAACGTTGTCGGTGGTTTTATCGGTACTAACCTTACATTAAATTAGTGATTTAAAGCGTTAATATTGTCTCAATGGTAGTTTATTCTTTTTCCGATAATTTTAAAATGTTATCGGAAGTGTTATCGGAAAGTTATCAAAGGTATTATCGAAATTAAAAGCGAAAATCAGCTTTAAGAATACATATTTCAGTTATTAATTTATATTCAAGAGAATATTTTTTTTTGAACAATTTGAAATGTTATCGAAAGTATTGGCGGTATTAATACTATTATGAATTGATGATTAAAGGCTGTAGAATTATGTTAAAGATGTTTTTTGCTTTTATTTCTAATTTTGTTACAATTATCGAAATTCTCAACGAATTGTATCGAATTTACTTGGGTTGACATAAAGTTTCAAAAGGCTTTTTAGGTTTTAATAGCCTGGGGGCTGTGAATTTTCAAGCCTTCAAATTCTGTTTTTTTAACGATTTCCTGGTTGTGTTTTTAAGCAACTGGCCACGCTTTTTTGCATTACAAAAGAAGATCTTTTCTTGTACTTTTTTTTTCTTTCTTTCTTTCTAGAAAAAAAATATGTTTTTCTAATAATTGAAATGAATTTGAAGGAAATGATAATATTTGGTTAACAACAACAACAATAGCAACACCAACAACAACAACAAAAACACGAGAGAAAAACTAATTAATAAAATTATCATTTTTTTTCTTCATATTTTTTTCAGGGCAAATTTGTGTATGAAATTTAAACGCAAAAAAATGAATATTTTTGAGGGATTTTTTTACAGTTTTTTTGCGGATTTTTTTTTTTTTGGTTCTCTTCCTTGTTTCTTAAGATTTTATTGTATTTGTTGTGTTCTTGTTGTTGTTGTAGTTGCTTTCGCAGCAGAGCTACAATCAAGGCCAAGAGCAAGGATATTATTTTTATAACACATACACAAACGTTCGTTTTTTTTTCGTGATTATTTTACTGTGTGTTTATTTTACGGCAACAAAAAAACACCGAAAAAATCCAGAAAATAAAGGAAGAATCTGCACAAGAACAACAACAACAACAAAAACAACATAAAACGAACTTCTTCTCATCTTATAAAATTTCTTGTCATTGTTGTTGATATTGTTGTTGCTTTAGCTCCCCGTTTTTTCGGTGCAAATCAACTCCTCGTAACACAGCATTAGCAACCGAAAACCAAAAAAAAACCGAAAAAAACTGAAAAAAACCGAAGAAAACATACAAAAAATGCCCTGAAGCCACTCTCTAACGAGTGTTTGTTTAATTATTTGTACATACATAAGTATGTATACGTACATATGTATTGCATAAGTATGTATGTATGTTTGCAACAAAACTATTGTTTTGAGCACGTCCTTCCTAAATGTACTTCCTCTTTTATTTCTTGCAATTCTTTTCTTATTTTTTTTCTTGTTGGTTTTTTCTATTCAAACTCTTATACACTCTTTGAAAATTCTTTGACGTAGAAGAAGAAGAAGCAGCCGAAAAAGAAAAAAAAAACCCACAAATATTCTATTAAATATTCCTACACAAGAAAATACTCTCTCAATGCCCTTAGAAGTCCCTTTTTTCTCCCTCTCTCTCCTAATTGTTTCTTAAAGCTCTCAAATATAAAGTTTCTACACACACACATTTGATTCCCATCGCTCTCTCTCTCTTGAACAACGCAACCCAGCTACACTTGTGTTGTCTTCAATGCTGCTGCAGAATTTTTGGCAACGCCAGCGCCTTTGTGTGCTTAACACAAATACACATGCAGTGAAAGGAATCCGTTTTACCACTCGCTTTGAAAATGTGAGTTAAAATTGCAAAAAAAAAACCCTCGAATTTCTTTTGTTTTGAAAATGAGTGTTATTTTGGAAAAGCTTTCTCGTGAGAGACAGAGTAATACTCAAGTAAATTAAAATCAAATATTTTACACTCAAGGATCAGTAATATAACGTACAAAAAGGAGCACTATTAGAAGTCTTTTACCGTAAGTTCCTTAAAAAAGTAAAAATTCGATAACAATTTCATCAAAACATCAGAACATCTTTCAAATAATATTAAAAAACTAAATTATTAATTCCAGGCAATAAAAGTATTGTCACAACAACCAATAACATTTCGATAACAATATCGATAACTGCCTTAACATTAAGGTTCAATATGAAAATCGTTTTTCATTTAAATATTTGAGCTGTAAATCATTATAATACAATATAAATATAATTTTACCGCCGATAACACTATCGATAACTTTACAAGTTAATCAATTATTCTTAAAAAAGATTTCTACTGTTAAAAACATTAATTTAAATATATTTTAGGGGGTTTTACAAGCTCTTTTTCAAACTGGTTAAGAATTAAAACGATAACTTTCCAAAAAAAACTTAATTCCTGACTCTTATGTACCCTTTAGCTAATTTTGCTAAGGTTTAGAGTAGTCTTATGTATATTAAGGCAATATTAAAATCGATAACATTCCCGATAACAGTACGGAAAAACATAAAAAATATTACAAATGCTTAGTTTCGCTTAATTTGAAGCATTCTTATAACTTTTTTGGAACAAATTCATGAAATTGTTGTAGTAAAAAAATCGATAACAAAACCCATATATCGATAACATAATAATAGTAAAAAAACATTCTTAAGTAAGAGCCCAGAAGCTTTAAAAACTATTTTTTAATGCAAAAAATAACAATTTATCAACTTGATGTAATATGAAAGACGATAACACGGTCGATAACAGTTTAAAAAACAAATATTATTAAAGAAAGTATCGCACAATGACGATCCTTACAGGCCATAATCCTCTTGGTAGGCATGCCGAAAAACTCGGCATTCCTCCTGATGACTTCTGCAGGAGCTGTGTGTCTGAGATGAAGGAGGAGACATCTGTCTTTCAGCTCCTGTGTCAGATCCCTGCTCTTGTCTTGGAAAGGCGGGGGTTTCTGATCTCTAATTTTCTGATACTGTTGACCGAGCTTTCTGATATAAAGATTAATTGTGGTATCACAATGGCCCTAACCTTACTTATTTATTTATTTTAAACTTTTAACTTCTTTTAAGCAACTTTATAAAAAGTACTTTTAAAGTACCTTTTAAGTACTTTTTTCAAAAGGTACCTTTTAAGTACTTTTTTCAAAAGGTACCTATGAAGTACTTTTTTTAATCGTTTTACTGTTTAAAAGATATAATTTTACAAGACAAACTTTTTATACAACTAGTATTTTAAAAAAGTACTTCTTTTAATAAATAGTACTTTAAAATAATTATTAATTTGGATTTTAATTTATTTTCAGGTAATATTTCCCACTATTAACACAATAAATTAAGACCTCAAGGAACATAGTTTCTGAAAAAGGTACTTTTTGTTACACATTCTACAGTAAGTATGAATATTCTTAAAGAAATTAAAAAGAAAAAGAAATTTAATATAATACAATTATTTTCTCAAATAGAGAATAGAATTAAAAAAGTACTTTTTTTAAAGATTTAGTATTTTTTGAAAATTTAGTACCTTTTAGAAAATTTAGTACTTTTATCAAAATGCTTGAAAATATAAACTGAAAATTTGAAGTAAAAAAGTTCATTCATTCCGATTTTTTCTTTTTTGTCCAATAAATACATTTCATTAAAGATTCTTCCTTCATTTTTTAAAAAATTAATCCCAACTCTGCTGTAATTGTAAACAATCACTCACTCATTCTTCCCACACTAACACTCATTAACCACTCACTCTGTAGTACTGTGCTTCAGTAAATACTTTATACCAGCAACCATCTTTAAAGTTAAACGATCATTTTGTTTAAGCGATAGAACAACAACAAAAAAATTTGTTTCGCTCTCTCTCTCTCTCTCTCCCTCTCTCTATTGAGAAATACTCTTAGGAAAGTTTCACAAACACCCCATTATTATGAGTAATGCTGCTTGAAGAACGACAACAACAACAACAAAATTCATAAGGGAACAAATTCCATAACAAAACACATGTACTTTCATATACAACACATGCATATTGGCCGTACACACATGTACGAGTATGTATGCATATGTGTTGATTAAATATTTTTTTTTAATACTATTTCACACACACACTATCAAAACGGGACAAAAAATTGCCAAAAATTTTTTAATGTTAAGCAAAAAAGCTTTTTATTCTCATATGTGCTCTCGTATACTTATTGTTATAACGCCATATGCTTATATGTATGTGTGCAATATGTTTGGTATGCTAAAAAAGCAGATCTCTCTGCCAGCAGCATTATTTTCTTTGCAAAGCATTATAATTTGTTTTTGTTGTGTTACTCACACACATTGAAATAATGTTTTAATAAAATAAATTGTTTGATGGAATTTTTTGTTGTTATTTTTTAAGCTTTTTTCTTCGGCTTTTTTTTCAAGATTTCTGAGAGTTTTTTGTGTGTTTATTTTTGGTAATTTTTTTTGTTTTTTTGTTGTGTTAAAAAGAGATAGAGTAAGGAAGAAGAGTGTTTTTGTTAGCGCCAAAGAGAGTGTTATTAATAAGGGAAATTTGTTTTATTTAGTAATTGAGCGTAAAATATGTTTTAATGTGTTACAGTATTACGACAGCATAAAAAGTACTTTTTTTTTGTTCAAATTAAAAATTTTTTGGTACTTTTCTTAAAAACTTAAAACAGAAAAAAAGTTATAAAAAAATTTTAAAATTAAATTAAAAATATTTAAATGATTTAGAAGTGAAAATTCAAAAAGTAATGGTACTAAATTTGGTACTTCTTTTTATAAATTAAAAAAGTACTTTACAAAGTACTTTACTTCACAAAAAATATTAATAAAATATTAATGATTTGGAAATGAAAATGTGAAAATTCAAAATGGTACTAAATTTGGTACTTTTTGTGTAAATTAAAAAAGTACTTTATACTTTTTTCACAAAAAATATTAATAAATAAGTCAAAAACCTAACAAAAAAAAGATTTGCAAAAATTTTAAATTTACAAAAGTATCAAAAAGAACGTGCTTTTCTTTATTTGCAAATCAAATTGTTTCCTTTCATTTATAATTGTTTGCTTAAAGTACTAATGCTATCAACTACCATCAATTAGTACCATTTTTTAGTTCATTTTCTTTAGTTATTAGAAATTTTAATGAAATATTTCCGAAAATCAAATCAAAAAAGTACTTTTTTGTCATTAACAAGCAAATTAAGGATATTTCCTTTAAAACGAACTTTACTTATACTGCTTGATCTACTATTGATCCGCTGTAATATTATTTTCTGCTATTAACTTTCATATATAAAGTACTCAATGGAAAAAAGTACCAAAAATAGTACATTTTGTGTTTTGAATTTTATTTCTTTATGTAAGTGACTCCCTTAATTTTCATATAAAAAGTTCTCAATGGGAAAAAGTACCAAAAAACGTACCAAAGGCTCTCTTCACCAGTTAGCAGGCCGTTGTTAAGGGGATAAGAGCTTAAACACTTTGTCATATCTTGTCTACACAGGACTACAGCTGAACCGTTGCTATAAACAATGTCACTGCAAGATTCTAACGGCGTAAGAAGCCTGTTTGCCATCTTTAAAGCTTCGTAACGAGCTTCTTCTGGAGCACCACACTATGTCAATCAGGTGGAACTTAGAAAAATGCCCTGAACAGGTCATTAAAAATGCTAGAGTCGTCTTAGACGCTTATTTCTGGGTACTAATTGATTAAATGGACCTCAATAGTTATAAAGGGTGTTTTTTTATAGACGTATAGAACTTTAAGTTGCAATAAAACAACGATGGATTATTCGATTGGCATGAATTTTATTTATTCGAAAGATAATCTTGTGGCATTACATTTTAAATATGATTTCTGGCATATGACCGCCACGGCTGGCGCGGATGTAGTCCAATCTGGACGTCCAATTTTCGATGACTTTTTCCAAAATTTGTGGCCGTATATCGGCAATAATACGGCGAATGTTGTCTTCCAAATGGTCAAGCGTTTGTGGCTTTACCGCATAGACCAATGACTTTACATAGCCCCACAGAAAGTGGTCTAGCGGTGTTAAATCACAAGATCTTGGAGGCCAATTCACAGGTTCAAAACGTGAAATTAGGCGGTCACCAAACGTGTCTTTCAATAAATCTATTGTGGCACGAGCTGTGTGTGACATGTTGCGCCGTCTTGTTGAAACCACACCACTGCTGGACATCATGGTTATTCAATTCAGGAATGAAAAAGTTTGTAATCATGGCTCTATACCGATCACCATTGACTGTAACGTTCTGGCCACCATCGTTTTTGAAAAAGTACGGACCAATGATTCCACCAGCCCATAAAGCCCACCAAACAGTCAGTTTTTCTGGATGTAACGGTGTTTCCACATACACTTGAGGATTACCTTCACTCCAAATGCGGCAGTTTTGTTTGTTGACGTAGCCATTCAACCAGAAGTGCGCTTCATCGCTAAACAAAATTCGCTTATGAAAATCGGGAACAAGGGTAATCTCGTTTTGGACCCATTCGACGAATCTACGCCTTACTTGATGATCGTTTGGCTTCAAATCTTGCACGAGTTGGATTTTGTAAGCACGCAAACCAAGATCCTTCGGCAAAATCTTCCATAAAGTGGATGGACATAGATTCAATTCCTGTGCTCGATGGCGGATGGACTCATTCGGGTCTTCCTCAATGCTACGCTCTACAGCAGCAATAGCTTCTTCTGTACACACCGTACACAGCGTCTCTGGGGATGCGAGTTATTAATAAGAGTAAACGTGGTGCGAAAACGTTCCATGGTTAATCAATTAACTGCTCTGATGGACGATTTTGTCGACGATAAAATGGACGTAGTGCGCGTAGTGTGCGTTTTCCGCACAGAAGCATTATTTGCGAAATAAAATTGCACAATTTGCAAGCGTTGTTCAGGCGTGAGTGTCTATTCATGATGAATTGCCAAACCAAACTGAGAATAAATCACTTGACAGCTGTTAAATCGGTCGCCATCTTGAAAAGTAATGCCATATTAAAGTTCTATACCTCTATAAAAAACACCCTTTATAAACTGCTGCTTGGGTTTACTAGAATGCAAAGACAGATCCTCTTCTGTATACCCTGGAAATGTTTACTGATGGCTCGAAGTTGGTTAGGAAGACGGCGTGGGTTGTGCTATATGCGGACTAGAATATCAGACACTCATACAGACTTTCAGAACACTGCATTATCTTTCTTGCTATCCTACGCTAATGACTATTCACATGACGATTAGATGGCAGAAGTCTCTAGAAATTTGTTGCTAACATCCAATTTGCCATAACGTTGTGTTCGAAAGCAGTGTCAGCATCCAAACTTGCACGTGAATATCGACTGCCAGTCTGGAAAATGGGGAATTTTTATAGGTCTCGTCTATTTGCATCTCTGGGCATAAGGACGTACTATAAAACAGTTAACAAACTGAAAACCTTAATGCTGATTTACGCATATATGCCCTCTTGGCCAAGATTAGGCGCGACATTCTGCTTTTTGGCTAACGTTTCTTTAAGGAGAAGAGAGGTCCACAAGGTTAAGCTGGCCCAATCTTAACCAAAGGAGGATGAAACATAACATTTTCCTTCTCCCGCTTATTATATGTTCTTTGTGCTCAAGGCACAGTTCATAAGGCATGTCCGTTGGCTAGGCATCCTGACGAAGAATTTGTGACTAGAAGGCGAAGAAGGGAGTGAGGGTCTGTCAATTAATGATTCACTGGCCAGCGCCAATGGGAATGCATTGCGCGATTTGTAAAGACTCGGGGTGAATTAGGCAAGGCAACTATTCCTAGCGTACAGAGCACATGGAAGCACAATGGACCTGTTAATTGGTCTAAAGGGGGTTCCCCTTTCTGGTTTTAATGCATTTTATGAGCCTGGTTATCCTTCAACGGCTATATTAGCGTGTTGGCCGTCTCTTAGTAACAGAATTATCGCCAATAAGCTGAAAATAGTGCAGGATTTGCAGGACTTAAAACTCTCATCCTAAAGGGGGTTCCCCTTTCTGGTTTTAATGCAGTTTATGAGCCTGGTTATCCTTCAACGGCTACATTAGCGTGTTGGCAGTCTCTTAGTAACATAATTATCGCCAATAAGCTGAAAATAGTGCAGGATTTGCAGGACTTAAAACTCTTATCCTAAAGGGGGTTCCCCTTTCTGGTTTTAATGCATTTTATGAGCCTGGTTATCCTTGAACGGCTATATTAGCGTGTTGGCCGTCTCTTAGTAACATAATTATCGCCAATAAGCTGAAAATAGTGCAGGATTTGCAGGACTTAAAACTCGTATCCTAATGCCGGGCTTAATTTCCACATTTTATGCCATCTCTGGTGTAATTAAGCACAGACTTAATCATCCGCAACCAGGGTTTTTGCTGAGCACACTGAGCTCTTCCTTCCTAGAAGGAAAGAATAGAGAATGGATTGGATTTCTATGGTTTCTGGTACTGCAGTCTTCACTGACAAACTGAGACTGGCTTGCCCTTTATGAGGGCATATGGTTTTTCTAAATTTTCCCCCATTTTCTAGGACCCTTTAAATTACTGGAGATTTTTAGGCTCGTATATTGTTTCGTATTTGCGAGAATTGAAATTTTTTTTATCCTCTCGACCTTAGTTTTTCGATGTAAGTAAGCACAGGACAGTTTCGATGGATGAGGAGTTTGTAATCTGCTTCCTGGAGGAAAGATGTGCAAGACCACAGTTGGATTTCTATCTGCTTTTGTGCTATTTGAACAGTCGTCTCTGAAAGGGCCTAGAGATTGAAAGTTTTAATGATTTTCCGGCATTGCATTTCCACCAAGCGCAAGTCTTCAATTCCATGCATCGGGTATGGCCACAAAAAACTCGTTTATTTTTTAATCTTCACTGTGGGAACACTTGGGAAAGGAAGACATTTACTTTTCTTTGCGTATATCAACTCAAGCAGCTGTTAAGCGGTTAAGATAATATGATCAACCATTTTTCCATTGATTAGCGCAGTTTTGAAACCTTGATCCTCTCGATTTTCTCCATTCTATAAGCATTTCAGGGTAAATTTCTGCAAAAAGTACTTTTTCAAAATCGTACTGTTGCAGAAGGTACCTCATTCAAAGAGGTACCTCATCCAGTGCGTATTTAAATGTACAAAACCGGGAATTTGCAAAAATATTTGTAAAAAAAAAGTATTTTTTTCTAAAAGTAAT
Source organism: Sarcophaga variegata (assembly GCA_932273835.1). Lineage (NCBI taxonomy): Eukaryota > Metazoa > Arthropoda > Insecta > Diptera > Sarcophagidae > Sarcophaga > Sarcophaga variegata. Next base: position 10,435,395 of record OW026358.1, read on the forward strand.
ATTTGTACTAAAAGTACTTTTTACTAAAAGTACTTTTTTCGCTAAAAGTACTTTTTACTAAAACTACATTTTGCAAAATTTTATTTTGTTAAAAGTATTTTTTCCTAAACGCACTTTTTACTAAAAGTACTTTTTTACTTTTTACTAAAAGTACTTTTTTGCTTTTTACTAAAAGTACTTTTTTACTTTTTACTAAAAGTACTTTTTTACTTTTTACTAAAAGTACTTTTTTACTTTTTACTAATACTACTTTTTTATTTTTTACTAAAAGTACTTTTTTACTTTTTACTAAAAGTACTTTTTTACTTTTTACTAAAAGTACTTTTTTACTTTTTACTAAAATTACTTTTATTAAAAGCACTTTTTTTTAAAACGAACGAATATTTTTACAAAATATAAATTTTTCAATTTAAATATTCACTGGAAGAGGTACCTTTTTGAATAAGATACCTTTTCGCTTTGTACTAAAAGTACTTTTTTTTACTTTTTACTAAAAGTACTTTTTTACTTTTTACTAAAATTACTTTTATTAAAAGCACTTTTTAAAAAAGAACGAATATTTTTACAAGATTTAAATTTTTAATTTAAATCCTCACTGGAAGAGGTACCTTTTTGAATAAGATACCTTTTCGCTTTGTACTAAAGGTACTTTTCTGTATTAATTTTTCATTTTGGTATTAAAAAGTACTTTCTTTGGCTTACTATTGTATTAAAGAATTTTTTTTTAGCAATTCCCTACCAAACAAATTCAGAAAAAAAGGAACTTTTTTCTACTCAAGTAAACTTTTTTTTTTACCAAAAAAAAAATGGTTTTTGTTTAGGGAACTTTGAGTCAAAAAATAATTTCCATTCCATACTACTACTGCTGATGGTGATGATGGTCTTCTATCTGTTTTACACACACACACACATACACACAAAGATTGTGAGAATATCTCTTCGGCTGTTCCCATAAATAAAATTGAGAGCAATTAAGAATGTAGTATGTGAGTGTGCTTTTTGAATAAATTTGTTTTGTTTTTGTTTTTTTGTTGCTTTTTTTTTGGGGGTTTAAGAAATTTTTGTTTGTCGTTTCGTTGGCTTTTGTTTTGCGTTGTGTTGAGTGTTTCGGCATTTGCTTGGCATTTTTATTGTTTTTATTTTTTTGTTTTCTTCTTTTTTTTTTGGCAATTTTTGTGTAAGTGTGTTAGTGTAATAGTAAGTGTGTAGGGATGTAGAGTGTATGTGTATTTTGCTTGCTTTAGTTTTCGTTTGTGTTTTGGTTACTGAATTTTGGTTTGAAAGTTTTGGTCAGAGTGATTTCGATTCAGTGTTCAAATACGTTCCTAGCCGTGAGCAACCAAAGAATTTTGTTTTCGTTTTTGTTTTCTATTCAATTTCCTCTTTCTGTGTGGAAACGTATGCGCCGCTACCAACAACATCAACAACAAAGCTAAACCAAACAATAATTATTTTTTTTTTCTTTCTAAAACCAACATAATCAACCATAATCAATACGTTGAGAAGCAAAGAAAAATCATAACAATTTCGTTTTTTTCTTTTTTTTGTTTTAAATTTAAATAAAAAAAAATTTTAATTTTTGCCTTTAACTTAAACTAACTGAGAATTATTTTTGTTTGAAAAAAATAAGTTTTTTTGTTTATAAAAAATACCGAAAAAAACCGCCAATTTTTGTTTAAAACGGTGCAACGTTGTTTAAAATTTAAAAATATTGTTTTAAAAATAAAATTAAAATTAATATTTAAAAAAAAAGGAAAATTTAATTGTTTTTCTTGTTATAAAACTACAGTGTTTTGTTTTTATTGTTTTAAATTAAAATTAAATTAAAAAATAAAAATAAAATTAAATAAAGTGCTTTAAAAATCATTCAAAAAATATAAAAAAAGAAGAAGCAGAAAGCAAAAAACCCTGTGTATAATTTTTTAACCAAAAAAAGTATTTCAAAAAAAAGCTGACATCATCTGTTTAAAAAAAAGCTCCGCACAAAAAAACACACTCTCAATACTCAAAACATAAAAAAACACGAAAAAATTTTATAAAAAAAAAAATAACACCATTAAAGCTAAAAATAATAATAAAAAAGAATTTAAATTTTATTGTTGTGCTTAAAAAAGTTCTCAAAAATTTAAAAAAAAATACAAAAAAAATTTTTTTTAAATATAAAATTAATTTTAAAAAATTTCCAAAAGAAAAAGAACTTTTCAAATTATAAATTAAAAAAAAAAACAAAATTGTAAAACCATAAACCCTTAGCTTCCCAGCATCTTCATTAACTTCAACAGAAATTTTCGTTCAAAAAAAATTTGGAAAAATTCTGTAGCAAATGTAGGTATTCATTGAAACTATATTTTCGAATTTTTTTTATTTATTTTTATAAAAATTATTTTAAAAACTTTCTCAAAAAAAAAGAGCTCTACTATCACCCCCTAACCTCACATTTTTAAATCCTTCAAAATAACTTGTTTTTTAAAGCTCTTATAGGCTAGAGAGAATAACGGTTAATATGTGCAACATAGAGCTTCTTCCCCTTATTTAAGCAAATTTTTTCAGTGTTTAGAGGACCTTAGAAAATTTGTTTAAAGATTTGTGTTTTTCAGCATTTCACGTCTTTAATAAAAACTCCAAATAATCCGTACCCTGTTTCAATGGAAATACTCTTCAGAGTTCGTTGAGTCGTCAGAAAAATTTGCACCATTTCAACACCTTAGTTCTCTACATAGTATTTCTCTAAAGACCCCTGAGAGGAAGTCGCCAAAAGAAATTCTTTAAATCAGGGGTTTGAACCACGACCTCGCTCGCAACTCGCTACCTTCTACACCACGGCGACTTCAATACCAATTAATTCCCACTTTTTATCTCGCACACGTCGACACCTTATTTCTCTACAGAGTATTTGCCTGAAGACCCCTGAAGGGAAGTCGCCAAAAGAAACTGTTCGTATCAGTGATTTGAACCATGGCCTCGCAACACACTACCTACTACACCACGTGCAATACCAATAACAATTAATTCTTACTTTTTATCTCGCACAGCTTAGTTCTCTACAGAGCTGTTGCCAGAAGACCCCTGAGAGGAAGTCGCCGTAAGAAATTCTTTAAATCAGGGGTTTGAACCACGGCCCCGCAACACACTACCTACTACACCACGTGCAATACCAATAACAATTAATTTCTACTTTTTATCTCGCACAGCTTAGTTCTCTACAGAGCTGTTGCCAGAAGACCCCTGAGAGGAAGTCGCCGAAAGAAATTCTTTTTTATCAGGGGGTTAGAACCACGACCTCGCTCGCAACACACTACCTACTACACCACGGTGACTTCAATACGAATTAATTCCCACTTTTTATCTCGCACACTTCGACACCTTAGTTATCTACAGAGTTTTTGCCAGAAGACTCCCGAGAGGCCACAGCGTCTAATAAGACTACACACTGCCTACTACACCACGGCGACTTCAATACCAATTAATTCTTCTTTTTCTTCCTCCCTTTTTTTCTAATGGGGCCCCATTTTTTTGCCAAAAGACTCCCGAAAGGCCACGACGTCTAATAAGACTACACACTGCCTACTAAACCACGGCGACTTCAATACCTCAATACAAATTCCTCTTCTTTTTCCTCCCTTTTTTTCTAATGGGGCCCCATTTTTTTGCCAAAAGACTCCAGAGAGGCCACAGCGTCTAATAAGACTACACACTGCCCACTACACCACGGCGACTTCAATACCAATTAATTCCTCTGTTTTTCCTCCCTTTTTTCTAATGGGGCCCCAAGAGCCCCTTTGCCAAAAGACTCCTGAGAGGCCACGGCGTCTAATAACACTACACACTGCCTACTACACCACGGCGACTTCAATACCTCAATACAAATTCCTCTTCTTTTTCCTCCCTTTTTTCTAATGGGGCCCCAAGAGCCCCTTTGCCAAAAGACTCCTGAGAGGCCACGGCGTCTAATAAGACTACACACTGCCTACTACACTTTTTTTCTTTTTTTCTTCCTCCCTTTTTTTCTAATGGGGCCCCAAGAGCCCCTTTGCCAAAAGACTCCCGAGAGGCCACGACGTCTAATAAGACTACACACTATCTACTACACCACGGCGACTTCAATACCTCAATACAAATTCCTCTTTTTTCGCCCTCCCTTCTTTCTAATGGGGCCCCATACCTTGTTAACAACCAGCCCTTGCTAATGCACTGCTTTGGCGCCATGCAATTCGTCAAGTTCATGGTAAGAGCTGTTAAAATGGTGGCAGAAAGCGGGAAATTATGTACACATGCGTTGATTTCTTCGGTGAGTTTAGGATCATAAGAAATTTCTTTGAATTCTTATTTCCTGATGCCACATTCGTACTTTCATTCTAGCTTTGGCTTGCTCTAGAAGCTTATACTTGACTGCTTGACTGCAACTGGACTGCTTTCATAAAGTACTTGTTGACAGTAGAAGGACTCTACTGCCTTGCAGATCTAAAGCTATTGAAGTGCAGATATTATGTCTTGCCTTCTATTACTGCCTTGCAGATCTCAATCTATTGAAATGCGGGTAGCATGGAGGCATTAATCTTCAAATATACTTCCGTTTACCCAACATTAGCACGCCTCGATTCATTATCCCTGGCGCAGATGCACTGAACTCATGCCTCAAATACTGCCAACCACTATCCTTCCGCCAAACTGCTATTCTTTTATTATTACTTTGCATACACTGGAGGAGTAGTTAGTTTTCAAGCTTGCGAATGGCGATTTTATTGCCTTTGATTGTTCAATCTTCAGAGTTCTAGCATAGGTTCACCTAAGAACTATCTGCACTCGTATCTTTCAATTTTCGAATTCAACTTTTCAGTGAGCGAAAGATGACAGGAACTGAAATCAATTTCCCCAGGCCGTTGAATCTTAGATAACTGCGTCTTCACCTTCATCCACACAGCATGAGCAAGTAGGGTGTCCATTAAAAACAAATCTGTGCAGATATTTCCTAAAACAGTCTCGAAAACTCAAGAACTCGATCGTGTAAAAGTTCGATTCGCATGTAAAAACTCTAAGGAAGGAAGGACGGATTACTGCGGAATGTTCATCTTCAAATTATTCTCCCATTTTAAATGCCATTTGCTCTTCCCTTTTTCAACAGCAATTTGTTCTGTGTTTTCAAAATGGCTGAAGTATGGCTTAGTACATCCGCAGTGCCAATCCGGAAGCTGCCCTGAAACCTCTCTTGCTAATAGCAGTACCAATGCCGCTATTTCGGAAATTGTTCTGAAAACCTCTTATCAACCTAATCGCACTTAGGCGGCACACCAAAGACGATTTCCTCCGTGTCGTCTTCTGGGAAAACTCTTCCATACATATCAGAGAAGCAGAAAATCTTATCGCTGATGTGAACAACAACATTATTCTCCTCTTCAATGCTTCCCCTGAGCCACGGTTGCCTTTTTGCTGATGAATTTCAAGTTCTAATTGTTGTCGATCGCCATAACCAGTGGTGTTGTGCTAATTTTTTTTACCGGAACACGTTCCGGACTCCGATTCAAGGTTCGGAAAAAGAAGCCGGTTCGTTCCGGTTTTTGTTCCGGTTCGGGTTCGGTTCAAACCCTTGTTTATAAAAATACATATAAAAATTCGTCAAAAATTAGAAAAAAAAATCAGCAATTCTTATACATTTTTTTTTTCAAAACGTCAGCCAATTCTCGTTATCAGGAATCATCTTTAGTTCCGGAACGCGTTCCTGTCCAAAAAGGAAGTACCGGAACGGCGTTAAGGAGCGTTCCGGCTCGACAACACCACAGGCCATAACCACATATTTTATGGCTGTCTTCGATTCTATTCTTGTGCCTTCAATGGCAATGAGTTGTGCGCTATGACATCTGCAGCCCTCCGATGCACATGCCGTATCCAGGCAACTTTCTTTATGTCGCACTCAATTGATAATTGAATCGTTCAAAACCGTTACTAATAACAGTTCACGAAGACTATGATTAGCAAATTTATGCATTCGCGCAACCGATCTAAACCAGGCATTGAAAATTAATATTTCTGCACAATCTTGCAACGTTTTAGATGGAGGAATGCGCTTCTCAAGTCGCCATGATCTAGTAGGTAGTGTGTTGGCTTATTAGACGAAAAAGCCAGGGTTCGAGCCCCAGGCCAGACATCAAAATAAAATACAAAAAGTATTTCTTCGGCGAACATCCTCTCAGCAGATTTCTGGCAAAAATTCTGAGGGTAAATAAAAATGCCATGAAAAAGTTTCTCAAAAAAATCTGTCGTTCGAGGTCGACTTTAAACTGTAGATCCCACCACTCATGTATAAAAATTAACACACACAACATAAGTGGTGTGAGAAACTAGGTCGTAATCCTGACTGAAGGGTTGTAATGACCAATTATGTATGTTATGTTATGTGACTGCGTTTAGGAATTCGTTGCCTCGCAAATTCTATTCGCAACAACAATTGTGTGAATTCTCCGCCAATACCCCTTTCAATTTCTAGACATTCTTTGTATTCGTTGACATCTTCAACGTGGAATAGTGTAGTGTTGCTAGTGTTTTAGTCACACGCAGTTGTTCCCTTTGTAATTGATTGAAGTCCAGTATAGTCTATTCGATTTCCATGACAGTATTATCAGCCACTAAAGCGGCATTATTTCTGATCCTTCTTCTCAAGGCATTTGGTTCATAGTCCACTTGAGATTCCAGAGTGACTGGCACAGTCTCCCAAAAGTCTCGAAACAGTGATGTTAGCTTATATGACACCAATGCCAGCGATCTGCGGGCTACGAACCTGTTCGAGATTCTCCATCTTCCTTTAATGTTATCACTTGAAAATGAGTCGAGGTTACATCACACAATTAAGGCTTGTGAAGAGCAAGCAGCCTTTCCTTAAACGATATCCAGGGACTGCCACTAGCTCTATTGCAGTTTATTCCGTGCTCTATATACCATTATTTTGCAGCGTCTATGTGCGTTACTTTCCGAACACTTTTAACCCCACAATCTCAACGTTTCAGCTTTTGATCGAAACAGCTTTGCTGTCACTTCTTCCTCACTTAAAACTATCGAAGATCTCAAACTATGATAGTCCGCTGAAACCATTACTCAAACATAAAATATGCACATTGGTTTTGATATGTTTTGCAGGGCACATCCTCCGTTACTAACTAAAGATTTCAACAAACAGAGGAAGATTCCGCTAGCTGAGCTGAGCTTAGGTTAGGTTAGGTTAAGACAAGTACAGTACCCGGAGGTCGAATTGACCCATTGTACAACGTCCTAGTTTCTCACACCACTTATGTTGTGTGTGTTAATTTTATACATGAGTGGTGGGACCTACAGTTTAAAGTCGACTCCGAACGACAGATTTTTATTTATTGAGAAACTTTTCATGGCAATTTTTATTTACTCTCAGAGTTCGAGCTGAGCTTTCTTCTGGAGACTTCGGTAGATTTCATGGATTGAAAAGAACATCAAAATGTTGTGATAGTGACTACAGCAAATACACGACACCAAAGGCCATCATCAAGTATGCCAGTGAGCTCTGATCCAATGATCTCATGGAACTCGCGTAGCCAAGTCATATAATTTCCCTACTAATAGCTGATCTGATATCGTAGATATTTATAAGACCTAGAGATCCAATAGACAGCAAATGATTTCAGCTTAAATCTACATTAGATTCCTCGATTGTGATACTTGGTATACCGACTTACTTTCTAGATGTAGGAGTGGCCTTTATAGTCATTTTCTTCCCAAAACATGGATTTCTTTCTGAAGTCTTATTTGGATTTCCAGGAACAACGTTCAACAAAACATGGACGCAAGAGAGTGTCATTTAAATTACCTCTTCTGAATTGGCTGCGCGGAATGTCCAGCTTCCCTTCAAATTGTTCTCCCATTATAATTGTCATTTGCCTATGGAAACCCATTATTCTTCCCTTTTAAACTGCAGCTCGTTCTGTGTTTTCCAAATGGCGAAAGTAGGGGCCCCTTTATTATATCCGTCAGTATATCAATCGGCATTGCTTTTGCCAATAGCAATTGTTCGATAAACCTCTTATCAACCTAATTGCACTTATCCATGTATCAATGCTTTAATAGATTAAATCGCATTTCTCCTGAAGAATATGTTTTCTTCAATACTTCTATTCGTATGCTAAGGATAACACAATATCACTGGTAGTAGACTTAAGTTGAGGTTTGGCATCTCACTCCTATGCCATGCATCATACGTATCGCTCCCTGTTGATCTCTCAAATACACCCAAGAACATATTTCTTAGATCTTAGAAATAATACCTCTGCTCAAGAAAGATTCTCCGCTTTATTTTACAATCTCCTTAAAACCTCAAACTGATTGACAACCTCCAAGTTATTGTCACCATTGCACACAAATTGATCCAGTCTAGTAGATCGTTTGGTCATTGAAAATCATGCTTTTTCTTCACCATAGTTTCTTGAGCCATACTTTTGGTACGAACACAGTTTTTCTTGACGCTAAGCAGTTCACACTCGCGTTTAAGGTTTAATTTACTTCAATATTGGCATCACTTTCCTCGCTAGTCAAGTTCTAGAATGGTTTGAAACTAGAATAGTCTACCAATGGGTTGTGAGCCTAGTGACACACTATAAACATGCATTGAACATTCAAAAATAAATTTAAGTTTAAAACCACTTGACGTATAAGAGTATTGGAAAGATTCCTAAGATTTTAAGTTCCTTAAAATGAAATTTTAACAGTACAAGCATGATTCGTAATTTTCAAAAAAAAAAAAAAAAAAAAAAAAAAAAAAAAAAAAATAAACTTTAAATTTCCTTAACGTATAAGAGTTTTTCTAAGAGTTTTCCTTTAATAAACATTTCTTTTTGACAACACGGCCTTATTTAAAATTTTTGATAAGCAAAAAATGTTTCAAATTTAGAACACCTTGATGTATAGGAGTTTTTGAAGGATTTCTAAGAGCGATAAGATGCTTAAAAAGTTTTCTTTAGGATGCTTTAGAATTTTATTTCTAATTTTCGAAAAGAAAAATAATTAAAAACTAGAACTTCTAGACGTATAAGAGTTTTTGAAGGATTTCTAAGAGCGATAAGATGCTTAAAAAGTTTTCTTTAAGATGTTCTAGAATTTCATTTCCAATTTTCGAAAAGAATAATAATTATAAATTAGAACTCCTAGACGTACGTACATATAAGAGTTTTCTAAGACCCCTAGACGTATAAGAGTTTTTTAAAAGAGTTTTTAAAAGAGTTCTTTAAAAGAGTTTTTTAAAAGAGTTTTTCTTCTTTCCTATTTAAAAAAGCAATGTTTGGTTGGCTGCTTTAGAAGTAGCGGCGACATTTATCGATGACTAAAATCATTAAATGTCACCATTAGCGCTCTCTCTCTCTCTGTCTCTTTCACTCTTTTGTAGTTTAATACAAAATTTAAAATTTTATTGTTTTTTTCTATTATTTTAGAAAAAAAAGGCCATCTTTAGTGGGAACTTCGAAAAGAAAAAAATTACAACAAAAAAAATTTTTTATGAGATTATTGACTTGGAAGAAGAAGAAATAAACTTTAGAATAAAAATCATAAAATATTTCTAATATGGGAGAGCAGAGCTCTGAAAATAGTGTGTTTTTTTTCTACTGCTAAACATATGCTTAGAATCGGAGGTTCTTTCTCTCTCCCTCTGGGTCTTTTGCTTATAATTTAAAACAAATATTTGCTCTCTTTTCGTCTTGGTTTTTTTTATTCAATTTATGTTTGTAGTTTCTAATACTTGTTCATTGCTGCTGTTAATGCTCGCGCTCTCTCTCTCTCTCTCTACACTTGGCTCTCCCTTGAACCCAGTAACGTTATGTTGTTTTTTTTTTCTGTTTTTTGGTTTCTTTAAATTCCCTTTTGGCTTGTGAATTTTATTTTTTCTTTACTCTCTTTAATAATTCCACTAGGCTAAGTGTTTATGTGTGTGTGTATTTTTCGGTTCGTTTATGAGTTGTTGTTGTTATTAGTGTTTCTGCTTTAGTTATGAAAACACAACCAAAAAAAAAAAAAAAAACTCAGAAAAAAAATTTTTTTCTCACTTGCCAACAAATCTTTTCGGTGTGTTTTTTTTTTCATTTTTTTTTTCTAAATTAGTTTTACTACATCGTTGTCGTTGTCGTTGTCGTTGTTGTTGTTGTTGTTGTTGTTATAATTTTTGGTATTTCTTTTGTTTTCATTTCATTTATTAATTGTTGTTGCCATTGCTCTGGCTGTAGTTCGGTGTTTATGATTTTATTTTGTTGTGTTTCTCTTGTTCTTCTTTTTTTTTTTTCTTGCTCTGAACTTCTCTCGTGTGTTGTTTTCTCCATTTGTCGACGACGAACTAAATTTTTGTTTTTTTCCATACTTTTTTCCCCTTGTATTAGAAGCTGAAAAAGCATTATTTTCCCAAATAAATTTCTAAATTAAATAGAACAACAAAAACCCCCAAAGAAAAAGATAAAGACGAAGAAGAAGAAAAAAGGTTTTGTTTCCCCTGAATACCCTACACTTTGAGAAAGGGGTTCTCTGCTATCAAGCATGTGATCATTAAAGAATTTCTATTATATCGGCGGCTCTTCCAATAGGGAGACTTCTTCGTACATTGACAGTTGATAACGGCCATCTTGTTCAGAAGCTACCATCTGTCAAATTAGTTGTCATTTATTCACAGCGTTCTGGGAAATCAACAACACGTGCAACTTATGAAATTGTTTCATGAAAATGGTTGCTCTTTACGAATAATGCACAGCACGCTTCATCCATTTTACGATCGCCATAATCGTCTCTTACCGAGAGCACTATGCACAATGTGGTGGATAATTTCAAGTTCACTGGTTCAATAAACGATCAACCAATACCCGCACATCGACATAACGCAAGATCTGTCGAAAACGTTGCTGCTTTCTCTGAGAAAATGCCTGAGAATCCGAATCTGTCGGTATTCCGCCACTCACAAGAACTTGGCCTTTTGCAGATCACAACTTTGAGAATTTTGTGTCGTGACTTAAGCCTGCAACCGCATAAAATTCAAACTGACACAGGAACTGAAGGTAAACAACCACAGACAACGGCCTGCGTTTGCTGAATGGGCTCTAGAGCTGTTGACGAACGAAAAATCTTTATCTACAGCGACGAGGACGTTCATACCCTAAAAAGGGTACGTAAATAAACAAAATTAAGGAATTTGGGAAGAAATCCAGACAGATGAGATCCAAAGGCGAAAAAGTCACTGCTTGGTGTGAATTTTGGGCTGGCAGCGTCATGCATCCATACTTCTGTGAGGGCAGGATATCACCATCAACAGTAATATCGTTGGTTACCAACCTTTTTTTGGTCTGAATTGAATAATTTGGACACCAACTGCAAGTGGTTTCATTACGGCAATGCCACACCGCTCGTGCTACATTGAACATTCTGCCCAAGCAGCATAGAAAACTGCCCACCGAGATCGTGGAATAAGACGTCTTGAGACTCTTTCTTGTGGAGCCTTCCTTAGACGCAGGTGGGTGCGAGTAAGCCACAAACAAAAGCGATCCACAAAGCCAACATAATCAACAAATTTAGACAGGAAAATTAGACGTTCCGGATAAACTTCACTCAGAGAAGCCGCAGCTTGCATTTGCCAAACATAATGGCGATCTCCTCTATACTGGGACATGTTGGTACAATGTGTGGGTTATGCTCCCGGGACTCACATATACACTAGAGGTAGAGGTTGACTATTCCTTGCTAAAATGAGGCGGTGGCGCTCAAACTCCGTTAGAGAGTACTTAAAGTCCTTTAGAGCTCTTCGCTATGATGTATGGACATTAGAAGCCTTCACTCATCGCCGATTCTTTGGCTCACATATGCACTAGAGGTAGAGGTTGACTATTCATTGCTAAAATGAGGCGGTGGCGCTCAAACTCCCTTAAAGAGTACTTAAAGTTCTTTAGACCTCTTGGCGATGATGTATGGACATTAGAAGCCTTCACTCATCGCCGATTCTCTGGCTCTTCGATGCAATTTGTGCTTCCTTGGCGATGTTGTCAACCCATCTGCTTTTGCCCCGACTAGCATTACGGTTTACATCGTTGCCCCACTCACTGTGTTGTATCTGCGCAGTTGTAATTTTGCACCACGAGTTTTTCTTGCACTCAAATCAACTTTTGTGAAAATAGAGAAGCCTTTCCAGGTATTTTTATCCGTATTGAACGTATTATGAGGATAATGGCGTTCATGATAATAAACTGTCTTATTATCATGTTATCACTGTCTTTGCTATTCCTAAGTGGCTGTCACCAGACATGTTAACGAAGCCAGAAGCTGCAAACGCGACAGAGACTAAGCACCTTAAGAACATGGAGGCATAAAAGCTATGCGAGTTCTGCTCTAAACAGATTCTTGTCACCATGTATTTGCCATTCTTCATGTTCTGCTTTCAAGCGCAGATTCTGAAGGCCCATTCAGATGGCTAATCCACTTCCACTTCCATTTGCGAAATCGCATTTCCCGCTTTATAGCGTTCGGCTTTAAGGCCTTCCATAGGTTTTCAGAGAAGATTCTGTTCGAGAAAACGGTTTGTAAATGCTTGTACTGCTTGTAGCTCTTTCCTTGCTTGTAAAACTTTTTCCAAATGTTCAAAACTCTTATACTTTCTACAGCAAAACTCTTATAAAATCTTTTCTACATGAAAAACTTTACTGCAGACTCTAAAGGGCCTTTCTGAAGATATGGGCAATCCACTTCCATTTGCGAAATCGTATTTCCCGCATTATAGCGTTCTGCTTTAACGCCTTCCATAGGTTTTCAGAGGAGATTCTGTGCGACAAAGCGGTTTATAAATGCTTGTAATGATTGTAACTCTCTTTCCTTGCTTGTAAAGCCTTTTCCAGATGTTCAAAACTCTTATACTTTCTATAGCAAAACTCTTATAAAATCTTTTCTACATGAAAAACTTTACTGCAGACTCTAAAGGGCCTTTCTGAAGATATGGGCAATCCACTTCCATTTGCGAAATCGTATTTCCCGCATTAAAGCGTTATGCTTTAAGGCCTTCCATAGGTTTTCAGAGGAGATTCTGTGCGAACAAACGGTTTATAAATGCTCGTACTGCTTGTAGCTCTTTCCTTTTCCAAATGTTCAAAACTCTTATACTTTCTATAGCAAAACTCTTATAAAATCTCTTCCACATGAATCACTTTAGAAAATTCGAATATTCCCAAGATTTCAAGTGTTCTAAGATAAGGTTTTGAATAATTTATATTAAAATACTCTTCCGAAAGCTATTATACTTAATATGTAAAACTCTTATACATCAAGAACCTTGTAAAAATTAATTTTTGAAATAATTGTTATTGAAATTGCCTTCCCAAAGCTCTTATACTCAAGGCAAAAAGCTCTTATACATCGAGACCTTAGAAAAATTGATTATTTGTAAAACTTCAAACGCTGTGAGATAATATTTGAAATAATTGATTATGAAAATGATATCTAAACGCTCTTATACTCAACATAAAATACTCTTATACATCAAGAAACTTCGAAAAATTTGTTATACGCGGGACTACAGCCGTTGTGAGATAATTTTTTAAATAATTGGTAGAGAAAACGTCTTCTAAACGCTCTTATACTCAACATAAAAACTCTTATACATCAAGAAACTTTGAAAAATTTGTTATATACGAGACTACAGCCGTTGTGAGATAGTTTTTTAAATAATTGGTAGAGAAAACGTCTTCTAAACGCTCTTATACTCAATATAAAAAACTCTTATACATCAATAACCTTAAGAAAAACTGATTATTTGCAAAACTTCAAACGCTATGAGATAATTTGTTAAATAATTGGTAATGAAAATGTCTTCTAACTTTGTGGTTTCAATTCACTGCTAACTTTTTAATTACATGAGTTCTTGAAAACTCTTATAAAGGGTGTTTTTTATAGAGGTATAGAACTTTAAGTTGCAATAAAACAACGATGGATTATTCGATTGACATGAATTTTATTTATCCGAAAGATAATCTTGTGGCATTACATTTTAAATATGATTTCTGGCATATGAACGCCACGGCTGGCGCGGATGTAGTCCAATCTGGACGTCCAATTTTCGATGACTTTTTCCAACATTTGTGGCCGTATATCGGCAATAATACGGCGAATGTTGTCTTCCAAATGGTCAAGCGTTTGTGGCTTTACCGCATAGACCAATGACTTTACATAGCCCCACAGAAAGTAGTCTAGCGGTGTTAAATCACAAGATCTTGGAGGCCAATTCACAGGTCCAAAACGTGAAATTAGGCGGTCACCAAACGTGTCTTTCAATAAATCTATTGTGGCACGAGCTGTGTGACATGTTGCGCCGTCTTGTTGAAAACACACCACTGCTGGACATCATGGTTATTCAATTCAGGAATGAAAAAGTTAGTAATCATGACTCTATACCGATCACCATTGACTGTAATCATGGCTCTATACCGATCACCATTGACTGTAACGTTCTGGCCACCATCGTTTTTGAAAAAGTACGGACCAATGATTCCACCAGCCCATAAAGCGCACCAAACAGTCAGTTTTTCTGGATGTAACGGTGTTTCCACATACACTTGAGGATTACCTTCACTCCAAATGCGGCAGTTTTGTTTGTTGACGTAGCCATTCATCGCTAAACAAAATTCGCTTATGAAAATCGGGAACAACGGTAATCTCGTTTTGGGCCCATTCGACGAATCTACGCCTTACTTGATGATCGTTTGGCTTCAAATCTTGCACGAGTTGGATTTTGTAAGGACGCAAACCAAGATCCTACCGCAAAATCTTCCATAAAGTGGATGGAAACTGATCCAATTCCTGTGCTCGATTGGCGGATGGACTCATTCGGGTCTTCCTCAATGCTACGCTCTACAGCAGCAATAGCTTCTTCTGTACGCACCGTACACAGCGTCTCTGAGGATGCGAGTTATCAATAAGAGTAAACGTGGTGCGAAAACGTTCCATGGTTAATCGAATTAACTGCTCTGATGGACGATTTTGTCGACGATAAAATGGACGTAGTGCGCGTAGTGTGCGTTTTCCGCACAGAACCATTATTTTCGAAATAAAATTGCACTATTTGCAAGCGTTGTTCAGGCGTGAGTCTATTAATGATGAATTGCCAAACCAAACTGAGAATAAATCACTTGACAGCTGTTAAATCGGTCGCCATCTTGAAAAGTAATGCCAACTTAAAGTTCTATACCTCTATAAAAAACACCCTTTACATACTGCGATATTGTAAGAAATGATTTAAAGATTGGAAATTCAGTGTAGGAACTTAATAAAATGAAATTATTTTATAGAAGTCAGTCTATTGTGAGATGATTTGAAGGTATATAAGGCCAATATTTGTGGTAAAAACTCTTATAAAAACTCTTATACACAAAAAGCTGTAAAGAAATCTTAGGATTTAAGAGTTCTGGCATATAATTGAGCGATTAGAAGTATAATATTACTAAAATCCCTGAACCTTTTAAGGTATAAGAGTTTGTATAAGAGTTTAGAAAGTTAAGTTCATTTTAAACAGACTCTACAGTAACATCTTATTTCTTATTAAAGCATTATTGGCTCATTAGTTATTTGCAGTACAACAAGACAAGTGTTATTGGCCACAAATGACCTGTCATTTTAACCACACACAGCATTTTGACATAATTTTAACAACTTTTTCTTCTTTCACTCTCTTCATCACACTCTCTTTCCACTTCTGCTGCTGTCTGTTGCCTGTTATGATACGTTTTTTTTTTTCAATATTTTTGTGCTTTTTTTTTGGTGAATGACTGACTGACGACTCTGTGTAGAAAAAATCAATTTATCGATTAGAAAAGAGTATGTATGTGACCCCAAAACCAAAAAACATTAAACGAAATGTCACATGTTATCGTTACATGTCAAACTGGTAACAATAACTTACAAAAAACAAAAAAAAACAACTCAAAAAAGAAAAAAAAGAACGAAACAAAGAATAAAGAAATCAAAGAGAAAGCAATTGATGAAGAAATAGAAAAAATAGAGCAAAAAACTCATAAAAAAATGGAAAAGAACAAAAAAACGAAATAATGATGAGAAAATAGTTTTAAGGATGGTTTTTCACCTTCTCTTTATCACGCAGCACTGCGTGTCAGTTAGAAAATGCTTTAAAAGAGAGGTTAGGGCGCACAAGGACAGTTAAGGAATTGAAAATTTTCAAAACAAGCCACCATTTTTGTTTGTCTTAATTTCAAAAGTCATTTCCAAATGCCACCGGTTAGCTTTAAAACTTATTTTCAATCATGAAAATCTATTGGACCGCCTAAAATTTCTATTCTCAACACAATTTTCTGGCATTCCTTGCATATTTAGGAACAAATTTAATATGGCCCGCCTGAAATATCTGTTATTATTGAGTTTTATTCAGAATTTTTAATAGATAATGTCAATGGCCCGCCTCAAATATTTTTTATTTGCATTCAGAACACAAATTTCTATTTTACAATACATATTTTAAGCACCGAAATTGAATATGGCCCGCCTCAAACATTTTTTATTTTTATTCAGAAGACAGTTTTCTTGCATATCCGACATTTTTAAGAACAAATTCAATATGGCCCGCCTGAAATATTTTTTATTTGCATTCAGAACACAATATTCTTGCGTTCTCAATATTTTAAGCAGCGATATTGAATATGGCCCGCCTCAAAAATTTTATATTTTTATTCAGAACACAATTTTCTTGCATATCCAACATTTTTAAAAACAAATTCAATATGGCCCGCCTGAAATATCTGTTAATTTTGAGTTTTGTTTAGAATTTTAAATGATATTGTGAATGGCCCGCCTGAAATATTTTTTATTTGCATTCAGAACACAATATTCTTGCGTTCTCAATATTTTAAGCAGCGAAATTGAATATGGCCCGCCTCAAATATTTTTTATTTTCATTCAGAACACAATTTTCTTGCATATCCAACAATTTTAAAAACAAATTCAATATGGCCCGCCTGAAATATCTGTTAATATTGAGTTTTATTCAGAATTTTTAATACATTATAATTATTGTCAATGGCCCGCCTCAAAAATTTTTTATTTGTATTCAGAACACAATTTTCTTGCATATCCAACACTTTTAAAAACAAATTCTATATGGCCCGCCTGAATTATCTCTTAATTTTGAGTTTTGTTTAGAATTTTAAGTGATATTGTGAGTGGCCCGCCTGAAATAATTTTTATTCTTATTCAGAACACAAGTTTCTTGCTTTCTCAATATTTTAAGGATCGAAATTGAATATGGCCCGCCTCAAATATTTTTTATTTTTATTTAGAAGACAGTTTTCTTGAATATCCGACATTTTTAAGAACAAATTCTATATGGCCCGCCTGAAATATCTGTTAATATTCAGTTTTATTCAGAATTTTTAATAGATATTGTCAATGGCCCGCCTCAAATATTTTTTATTTGCATTCAGAACACAATTTTTATGTGTTCCCAATATTTTAAGCACCGAAATTGAATGTGGCCCGCCTCAAATATTATTTGTTTTCATTCACAAACCGATTTTTTTGCATATCCGACATTTTTAAGAACAAAGTCTACATGGCCCGCCTGAAATATCTGTTAATATTGAGTTTTATTCAGAATTTTTAATAGATATTGTCAATGGCCCGCCTGAAAAATTTTTTCTTTTCATTCAGAACACAATATTCTTGCGTTCTCAATATTTTAAGCAGCGATATTGAATATGGCCCGCCTCAAATATTCTTTATTTTTATTCAGAACACAATTTTCTTGCATATCCAACATTTTTAAGAACAAATTCTATATGGCGCGCCTGAAATATCTGTTAACTTTGAGTTTTGTTTAGAATTTTAAATGATATTGTGAATGGCCCGACTGAAATATTTTTTATTTTCATTCAGAACACAATATTCTTACATCCCAACATATTAAGCACCGAGATTCAATATGGCCCGCCTCAAACATTTTATACTTTTATTCAGAACACAAGTTTCATGCGTTCTCAATATTTTAAGCACCGAAATTAAATATGGGCCGCCTCAAACATTTTCTATTTTTATTTAGAATACAGTTTTCTTGCATATCCGACATTTTTAAGAACAAAGTCTACATGGCCCGCCTGAAATATCTGTTAATATTGAGTTTTGTTTAGAATTTTAAATGATATTGTGAATGGCCCGCCTCAAATATTTTTTATTTGCATTTAGAACACAATTTTCTTACGTTCTCAATATTTTAAGCAGCGATATTGAATATGACCCGCCTCAAATATGTTTTATTTTCATTCAGAACACAGTTTTCTTGCGTTCTCAATATTTTAAGGATCGAAATTGAATATGGCCCGCCTTAGATATGTTTTATTTTTATTCAGAAGACAAGTTTCATGCTTTCTCAATATTTTAAGCTCCGAAATTTAATTTGGCCCGCCTCAAATATTTTTTGTTTGCATTCAGAATACAAATTTCTCGCATTTTCTATATTTTTAATACCGAAATTGAATGTGGCCCGCCTCAAACATTTTTTATTTACATTCAGAATACAATTTTCTTGCATATCCAACATTTTTAAGAACAAATTCTATATGGCCCGCCTGAAATATCTGTTAACTTTGAGTTTTGTTTAGAATTTTAAATGATATTGTGAATGGCCCGACTTAAATATTTTTTATTTTCATTCAGAACACAATTTTCTTATGTTCTCAATATTTTAAGCAGCGATATTGAATATGGCCCGCCTCAAATATTTTTTATTGACATTCAGAATACAATTTTCTTGCATTTTCTATATTTTTAATACCGAAATTGAATATGGCCCGCCTCAAATATGTTTTATTTTTATTCAGAACACAAGTTTCATGCTTTCTCAATATTTTAAGCAACGAAATTTAATGTGGACCGCATTAAATATTTTTTATTTACATTCAGAATAAATTTTTTTGCATTTTCTATATTTTTAATACCGAAATTGAGTGTGGCCCGCCTCAAATATTTTCTATTTACATTCAGAACACAATTTTCTTGCATTTTCTATATTTTTAGCATCGAAATTTTTCTTATTTAAAAAAAAAAATATTTTTATTATTGTTTTGTTTGTGCCTAATTTCTTTTTAATGTGGGAACCATGTAAAATAACTCTTTTTATCAAGTTAAGGGCTTTAAACACTGCTTTGCGGCATTTTTAGAAAATTTTTACAGTTTTTTTTTTAATTTTTTCGTTAAAATTTTGGAAATAAATATTTGGCCCGCCTGAAAAAAAGCTTTGTTAGCTTTTCAAAATTTGTTAGAATTAATTAAAAACTTTAAAAGTTTTAAATTTTGCTTTAAGTTAGAATAAAATGTGAAAAAAAACTGTCTATTTCAAGGCTGTGTGGAATGGTAATTGAATATTTTTTAGGAATTTTTTTCAACCCTTTAATCCTGTATCCTATTTCACTAGTGATTAATATTTATTTTATAATTTTTTTTTCATTTTTTTAAATATTATTTTTAATTTATTTTTCCCTTTTCTTCTCTTCTTTTTTTGTTTCGTTATAGGTGTTTGGCAAATTGACTGAAAAATTCGTTTAAAAAAAAATTGATAAAGAAATCTGGATTTTTAATTTTTTTTCCAATACAAAATTCTCTAAAATTCTAAATTAATTAAACAAAAAAAAAATTGTTTATAACTTTGAAAACAAAAAAAAAACATTCCAAAAAAGTTTCTTTAAAAAAAAAAACAAATTTTTCAATAAAAAAATTTTTAAGTTTTGAAAGCAAAAAACACAATTAAAATGGCTTCAGAATTGGATCAATTTGCCGAATTGGAATTATCGAAAGAGGATCGTGAACAAATTTTCGATCCACCTTTAGATCGACAGCAAATGGAAGGTGCTGGCACCTCAAGGTATTTAAAAAAAAAAAAATATTTTTATTTTTTCTTTATTTTTTAAATTATTTTTCTTATAAGTTTTGTTGCCTTTTTCTTAAAGTAGTTAAGTAGAGTTTGTTTAAAAATTAAACTCCTCTATTGCTTCAATTTTTTTTAACACGCCTTTTAGTGAACTTAAGTAAAGTGTTTTAATTTTTTTTAGAACATGTTTGCTTAACATTTTAATATAAACCTCATGAAATGCTTTTTTTCCATCATACCATCATACATACATCCTCATCCTTAAGAAGGAAAAAACCCTTAAATTTTCATATTTCCTTTCCAAGTAGTATTGGTTTAACCTTTAATTTGTTGTTTTCCATTGCATTCACATTTTTTTATCTTAAAAAGAATTTGTTATGGCAACATAATGTTAAAAAATTAGTTTGAAATTTCAAATTTCAAGTGCTTAAAACACCGCATATTTCTCAAAATGAAAAAAACAAATCACGGAGCGAAAAAAAACTCATTAAAGATGCACCCTTTTATTCTTAAGAAAATTTCCTTCCCCCTTTTTCTTCTTGTCTTTCCTTAAACAAAAAAAAAAATTATCCTGCTGTGTAACAATAATTTTTTTGCTAATTTACGTAGAAATGCAAAACAAAAACACCAAAAATTTTTTTGTTCCAATTTTTTTTAGAAAATCTTAAAAAGTCTTAATAAAACTGAAAAATATCAAAGATTTCAGGCGGGCCATAAGTAATTACATGCTTAGGAATTAAAAAAAATCAAGAAAATTGTTCTCTAAACTTGTACAAAAAATATTTGAGGCGGGCCATATTTAATTTAATGCTTAAAAATTATAGGCAAGTAAAAAAAATTGATTTCCAAATTTATACAAATGATATTTAAGGCGGGTCAATTCTAATTTCATAAAAAATTTCTAATAAAATTCTAAAATATACAAAATTTGAGGCGGGCCATATTTAATTTCATGCTTAAAAATTAAATTTTTCTTAGAAAATCTTTCAAAAAAATTGTATTTTTAAAAAAGTCTTAATAAAACTGAAAAATATCAAAGATTTCAGGCGGGCCATAATTAATTGCATGCTTAGGAATTAAAAAAATCAAGAAAATTGTTCTCTAAAATTGTTCAAAAACTATTTGAGGCGGGCCATATTCAATTTCGTGCTTAAAAATTATAGAAAAGTAAAAAAATTGATTTCCAAATTTATACAATAGATATTTAAGGCGGGCCATTTCTAATTTCATAAAAAATTTCTAATAAAACTTCAAAATATACAAAATTTGAGGCGGGCCATAGTGAATTTTTAACCTAAAATTCTAAAAACCTTGAAAAAATAACTTCCTGAATAAATGTAAAAAGGTTTGAGGCGGGCCACATTTAATTCCATGCCCAAAAATTATAGAAGTGCAAGAAAATTGTTTGACAAACTTACACAAAAGATATTTGAGGCGGGCCATATTCAATTTCGTGCTTAAAAATTATAGGAAAGTAAAAAAATTGATTTCCAAATTTATACAATAGAGACTTAAGGCCGGCCATTTCTAATTCCATAAAAAATTTCTAATAAAACTCTAAAGTATACAAAATTTGAGGCGGGCCATATTGAATTTTTAACCTAAAATTCTAAAAACCTTAAAAAAATAACTTCCTTAATAAATGTAAAAAAGTTTGAGTTTAATTCCATGCCCAAAAATTATAAAAGTGCAAGAAAATTGTTTGCCAAACTTACACAAAAGATATTTGAGGCGGGCCAAATTCAATTTTGAATATAAAATGTCTGAAATTCAAAAATATTGTTCCCTCCATAAATATAATGGAAGTTTGAGGCGGGCCATTTCTAATTTCATAAAAAATTTCTAATAAAACTTCAAAATATACAAAATTTGAGGCGGGCCATATTGAATTTTTAACCTAAAATTCTAAAAACCTTGAAAAAATAACTTCCTGAATAAATGTAAAAAGGTTTGAGTTTAATTCCATGCTCAAAAATTATAAAAGTACCAGAAAATTGATTTCTAAACCTACACAAAAGATATTTGAGGCGGGCCAAAATCAATTTTGAATTAAAATATTTGAAAATTCAAAAAAAATTGCCTTCTTAATAAATATAATAGAAGCTTGAGGCGGGCCATTTCTAATTCCATAAAAAATTTCTAATAAAACTCAAAAATATGCACATTTTCAGGCGGGCAATATTGAATTTTTAATCTAAAATTGGAAAAACATCTTCCTGAATAAATTTAAAAAAAGGAAAGCAAAAAATTAATTTCTAAACTTATACAAAAGACATTTGAGGCGGGCCATTTCTAATACCATAAACAATTTCTAATAAAATTTTAAAATATACATAATTTCAGGCGGGCCATGTTGAATATTTAATCCAAAAGTTGTAAGAATTAAAAAAATTGACTTCTGAATACATACAAAAAAGCTCTGAGGCGGGCCATTTCTAATAAAATGACAAATTAAACAAAATTTGAGGCGGGCCATAATTAATTTCGAATTCATCTTATTTAACTTTACGTTTGTACAGAACTTTGTTATTGCCGAAACAAACCTAGGGCCTGCCTACCCGCCACTATTCAAATTCGCGAAGGTTTCTTATTAAATTTAAGAATTCCTTACGTCGTACTTAAATATACTCGATATTTTAAAAGGAAACAACTGGCCCGCCTGAAACTTTTTATATTCAGAATGATTTATTATTGAATTTAATATTTCTACAGGTTTTCGCTTGTATTTCATTATATTCCTTAATAGTTCTGAAAGAAAAGCCTGGCCCGCCTGACATGTTTTGCTTTTCAACGATTTTCTGTTTGCAATACGTGCTGGCCCGCCTAGCATTTTTGCTTTATTAGAAGATTTCCTATTCTACTTTACAATTTTCCACTTCCAGCATTAAATTTCTTTATATTTCCATAAGAAACACCTGGCCCGCCTGACATTTTCTGCCTTCTAATAGATTTTCCATTTAACTACACATTGCCATACGTGTTTGTGGAAATATTTTAAATATTTCGAAAACAAATACTTGGCCCGCCTGACATATTTCATATTTCAAAAGATTTTTTGTTTAATTCCACTATGCTACATGCGGGAACTTGAATTTGCTCATATTTCCTAAACAAACTAGTGGCCCGCCTGGTATTTTTTCTTTATTGCAAAAATTTCTAAAAAAATTTATAATTTTCCACTTTCAACATTAAATTTCTTTATATTTCCATAACAAACACCTGGCCCGCCTGACATTTTCTGCATTCTGATAAATTTTCCCTATAACTACACATTGCCACACGTGTTGGTGTAAATATTTTAAATATTTCGAAAACAAATACTTGGCCCGCCTGACATATTTCATATTTCAAAAGATTTTTTGTTTAATTCCACTATGCTACATGCGGGAACTTGAATTTGCTCATATTTCATAAACAAACTAGTGGCCCGCCAGGCATTTTCTCTTTATTAGAAGATTTCTTATTCAATTTTACAATTTTCCACTTCCATCATTAAATTTCTTTATATTTCCATAACAAACACCTGGCCCGCCTGACATTTTCTGCCTTCTGATAGATTTTCCCTTTAACTACACATTGCTACACGTGTTTGTGGAAATATTTTAAATATTTCGAAAACAAATACTTGGCCCGCCTGACATATTTCATATTTCAAAAGATTTTTTGTTTAATTCCACTATGCTACATGCGGGAACTTGAATTTGCTCATATTTCCTAAACAAACTAATGGCCCGCCTGGTATTTTTGCTTTATTAGAAGATTTCTTATTCAATTTTACAATTTTCCACTTCCATCATTAAATTTCTTTATATTTCCATAACAAACACCTGGCCCGCCTGACATGTTTAGCATTTTGAAAGATTTTCCATTTAACTACACATTGCCATACGTGTTTGTGGAAATATTTTAAATATTTCGAAAACAAATACTTGGCCCGCCTGACATATTTCATATTTCAAAAGATTTTTTGTTTAATTCCACTATGCTACATGCGGGAACTTGCATTTGCTCATATTTCCTAAACAAACTAGTGGCCCGCCTGGTATTTTTTCTTTATTGCAAGAATTTCTAAAAAAAATTTATAATTTTCCACTTTCAAGATTAAATTTCTTAATATTTCCATAACAAACACCTGGCCCGCCTGACATATTTAGCATTTTGAAAGATTTAACGTTTAACTACACATTGCTACACGTATTTGTATAAAATTTTAAATATTTTGAAAAGAAATACCTGGCCCGCCTGCAACTTAAGGATTTTACGCTTCATTTTCAACGTTTCTCTCAGAGATTTATTTCTCTAAGAATGATTATAATGTTGTCACAACGTGTAGCTAATAAAAGTATGTACGTACGTTTTCCGTTGCATTACCATGAGATTTGAAATCTTTTTTGTTCTTTTCTTTCTTTTTTTTTTGTTAGAAAAAGAAAAAAGGGGTGTGATCGGTTTTTTTTTTTTGGCGCAGAAGATATGTTTAATCAAAAAGAGATATACACACACGTCTAACAATTTCTAAGCATTGAAAGAGAAGGAAACAAAAAAACATTAGATTTAGAAGGCTTGTGAAAATAGGTAACCAAAGATTTTTAGTTTATGTTTTTTTTTGGAAACGCATATAAAAGATGCTTTTAAAAGCAGAGCAGGGAAAACAAGTTTTTCCCCCTGTTTTTTGGTTTTGAAAAAGAAGATTTTTTAATTACAAAAATTTTTTGGGAAACAAATTTTTTCTTCTTCTTCTGTTCATTTCGGTTTTGTTTTTTTTTATTTTTTTTATTTTTTTGGTTGAGAATGTTTAGGTAAGAAAAATAATGTTTATGAGGCTTAACAAAGACACATGTTGTTGCATGCACCTCAGCGTAGTACATGGCTTTGAAAATTCAAACACACATCGTTAGTAACTAATTTGCTTTTTATGTGCGTTTGAGAAGGAGAGGGAAGAAAGGGTCATGTTTAGAATTTTGTTTAAATGTTTCAATTTTTTTTTCTTGTTTTTTTTTCGTCATATTTTTATGGTGAGATTTCCTTGGCAAAAAGGGCGGTTTTTTCTTTCCTTAAAAGCAGCTCTTTGTTGCCTTTCAAATGCGTAGAATCTTGTTAGTAGGGGTTACCAAAATCCCTATGCCTGTCATTTGTTTGTGTGTTTTTTTTTTCTCTCTCATCTTCCAAAAATTTCAAAACCTTTGGCCTTTTTTTTGAGAAGAAAAGTAACAATTTTTATGTCATGTTATCTTTTGATATGTTGGTCGTATCTGTGTCATTTGATTCCCATCGATTATGTAACATAAATTAGTTGTGTTTGTCGTAGAAAAAAATTTTTTTATTTTTTTATTTTTTGATTGACACTCAAATTAGTTTTTGTTCTGCTTAAAAGTTCTCATGTGTTTAAGAAAACCCCCAAAAAAAAAGGAAAAAAAAACTAATTAACATAATAAAACTTTTCCTTTGATCAAGATAATAATGACCACCATAAGGTGCTAATGTGTTCGATTCCCATATAAACTATCATATTTCAACATAAATTATCAAACAATCATAAAACAAATCTAAAAAAATCAAAAAATCTTTCATTTTAATTGAAAAATCATCTAAAAATGCTGATTTTCATAAAATCTCAAAATGGCCCGCCAGACTTCTTGTCTTAATACATAACAATGAACAAATTTTTTGCTTTCCTATTTAAGTTCAAAGTCTTTTAAAGGTTTTCCACCTGACATACCTTTGGCACGCCTAATATTATTAGCAAAAAATCTCTAAAGTTGAGAAATATCCATTAAAATCTATATTTCTATATTATTTTACCTTATTTAATAAATTTCTATATTTTGTAACTAAATTAAAAAAGAATATACAATTCGTAATTCAAAAAAATTATTTTCCACATGGCCCGCCAGACTTCTGCCATAACTTCATAACTTTAAATAAATTTTTAGCATTTTCCTTAAACCTTAAGGCCCTCTACATATTTTTTAGCCAGGAAAAAAATGAAAACCTATAAAATTTGTACATTTTATTAAAAAATATTAAAGATTATAAATGTTTAGCTTATATTTCAGGCGGGCCATAGTTTTTGAATGAAAAGAAAAATTCAAATATAAGAAAACTAAGTAAATTTTTAGATTTTATTTACAATTTTGCAATATTTTACGGTTTAAGGTTAACTTTCAGGCGGGCCATATTAGTTTTGAGGGCAAAGATCTAGGAAACATAAGAAAATTAAGGAAACTTTATGTTTAGCCGTATTTTTCAGGCGGGCCATATATTTATAAGAGGAAATATGTGTGAAATATAAGAAAACCTAGAAAATATTTTTAAAAATTTGTTTAAAATGTTGTCTTCCAGGCGGGCCATAATTTTCTTTAGAAAAACACAGCCATTAAATATAAGAAAACCATGGAAATTTTAAGATTTTGTTAAAAATTTTGAAGTTTTTTAAGTTTTAAAGGTATTTCTTAGGCGGGCCATGATTTTTTAAAGAAAAAATCTTTAAAATATAAGAAAACCATTGAAATTTGTAGATTTTGTTAAAATATTTTAGATATTTTGAGTTTTAAGTCATTATTTCAGGCGGGCCACAAATTTTTTTAGAAAAATTTCTAATTACTGCTGTTAATTTTGTAAAATCTTTATAATATCTTTACAGTTATTGGCTATGAAAGACAATTTCAGGCGGGCCAAACTATAATTTCTAGGAAATTATGCATTTTTGTTAATTTTTTTCGGTTATTTCTGTGGGATATTTTTCTTTAACATTTTAATTTTGTTAGGCATTGTTTAAGCCATTTATTCTACTGCTTGTAGTAGGCAGTTCAATGACCTAAGCTTAAAACTTTATGTGGCAGACATTTCCAATGCAATAACGTTTGTTTTTTTTTTGTTGTATTTAAGTTCTCTTCCTCTCTCTTTCCACCTCTCTGTGCTGGGCCATATAACCTGGTTATGAAACAATTGAAATTGTTGCTTATGTCTGCGGTTCTTGGCCAAAAAAAAAATGATGAAAAAAAGTTAAGAAGACTGTTTCACACAAACACACACACATACAGTGTGTGTGTGTGTGTAAAAACACTGTTAAACAGCCAGCCACAGTTAGTTAGTCAGTCAGCCAGTAAACCATTGACCAGCTTGCTTACGAAGTCTGTTTTCAAACATGGGTTCTTTCTTTCTTTTTTTTTTTTTTTTTTTTTTGTTGGCTTATTTACCTTCAAAATTTTTACAGTTTTGTTAACATTACGCTTTTAATTGTTTGAAAAGAGGTGAGAGAGGAGAGGAGAGGCTCTTGAAGCATTCTTAAGCTGTGTTTTTCATTTCTTTGGTGCATTTTGGGGGGGAATTAAGACAATTTTTTAATAAAGTCTTCTATCAAAGTATGGAAAACAAACTAATTTCTTAATTCCTCGACAGTTTAAATCGTATTTAAGCTGTTGGTAAAATATTTGAGGCGGGCCACATTCAAAATTTGAAAAAAATTCTAAAAATGTTGGAAAATTTTACAAAAATTGGAAAAAATTTTAAAATTTGTGGTTTTTTGGAAGAAACAGTTGAAAGTATTTAAAGCCAGACTCTAATCTAAGATTTTGTACTCCCAATAGTAGATAGGCTAGTGCCGCACAGTGTCTTAGTCGCCATCATCTGTTTACGAGCTGTGCCTACACTAGAAAGAGGAAAAATGCCTCCATCTTTCTTGATATGCTTCTACTCGCTTCAACTAGACACAGAGACTGTCCATAAGTTTTCTCCACCTTTATTAACGGTCGACTATATTTTTAAGCCTTCTTTGGGCATAGGCGGCCTATAAAGTTGCTCCATTAAGCCTGGGCATAAGCCGTCCTTTAGAGCAGTGAAGCTATATTTCTCCTCCTTCAAAAGGCATAGGATGCCCTTAGGTTGCCTGCATTGGTATGTACATTGTTTCGATTTTTGTCGACACCTGTAATCTAGGTCTTTGGGCATAAGCCGACCGTAATTGCCTCCATTTCTGTAGACGGGAAGCTATATCTCCGCGTCTTTGGTGGGAATGCCCATAAATTGTCTTCATAGTTCTTCACATAGTTCTCTGAGTGGGGCTGCGCGAACATGGTCGATTTTAATGCGCGCAATACCCAATGTTGTTCTTTGACACACCGGCGTGCAGCTGGTGCTGGTGTTCTGTCATCTGTATCTATGGGTAATGTAAATATTGAGGAGGCGGATGCTCTTGATATTCTGGGCATGAGAATTAGTTGTGATGCTCATTGGAACGATCACATTTTTCGAGTGTCGAAGGAGGCATTCAAGTGCCTTGGTTTTTTAAAACGGTGCAGAAAATACTTCACTCCATCCGACCTTCTTACTATTTACAGGATCTTTATCCGACCTCGTATGGAGTACAACTCTCATGTATGGGCCGGTGCTTCGAAGGTGCTTATTAATGACAGTAGGGTATCCAACTCTATTGATTCGTTGGAGCATCGTCGCAATGTGGCGTGTATTTCATTGTTCTATCGGTACTATAATGGGAGGTGTTCTCGAGAGATAGGGGGCTTGGTTCCCGATAATCACATATTTTTACGTGGTGTACTCGTACTTCTAGCCGAGCACATCCTTTTGTGGTTAATTGTCCAGTGAACCGCACAATGCATTACAGAAAAAATTCATTTTTTGCCCGCACTGTTCGCTTGTGATGAATGATCTTCCTGCGGAAGTTTTTCCTGTCAGTTACGATATTGGTAAGTTTAAATCAAATGTCCACAAACACTACTGCCTCTTTCCACCTTCCTATAACCTATTTTCCTAAGCCTGCACAATGCACTACATGAGTAGGGGTCATCCCCTGAGTGCTGGTTTTACAAAAAAAAAAAAAAAAAAAAAAAAAAAAAAAAAAAAAAAAAAAAAAAAAAAAAAAACGAAACACGCGGCTATATTTCTACGTCTGCGGTTTGTATCCATTTTTGTTGCCACGCAGCTACAACTCTGCGCCTAGTCTGCGCATAAGCTGCCCGTAAGTTAACTCCATTACTGTCGACGTGAGACTATATCTCTGCGTCCTCGCTGAGCATAGATAGCTCGTATCTATGTCTGTACATAGAAGGTCCATACATGGCCTCCATTTTTACCGAGACGTGTAGTCTGAGGACGTGAGCGCATAGTCCACAACATGCCTACATTTCTGTCTACAAGCGACCATATCCCTGAGTCACCGTGAGTGAGGATACCCAAATGTTGTCTCCATCGTTGTCCACGCACGGCTATATGACTAAGGGCACGTTCATCATTGCTAGACTCTGAGCAATAGCTCAAGAGAATCTGATTTTCTTCTCTCCTTGAATCGTATGGTCATCCATCGCTCTATTAAAGTTCTCACACGCTGAAAGGCATGCTAACAAACCAGGCATGGCCTCAAATGCTTTCAGCAGGAGCTGTGGTTCTGAATGGGTGGGTCTGACTGGCGTTCACCTCATGTATCCGTATCTATCTCTTGTTATTCTCTGTCTTATTTGCAAAGAAATATTTGATCACCCCGAGTCGGTGATTGATTGGCCGTACCACAATGGGCTTAATTTCTGGCCAAGTGGGACGTTACACTGTAAAGAGGACCACCTAACTACTGCAAATTATTCACGTAATGCACATGAGAGTCAATAATGCTCGGCAACTTATTTACTTTACACGACTGTAGAGAGAGAGATCATCCAGTTTCCATTGCATTCAACAGAGTACGAGGTTGAGTTCACGTTTATCATCCGCAAAATCAAACGAATGTGGACTAATATACTGCCTCACGCGAATGCCTATATTTTCAGGAGCTCTGTTACCGCTTGGGCAGCAAGAAACTTCATCCATTACAATAATAAATAGCCCCAGCGATAGCAAACAGTCTTGAAATTATGCTTCAATTGGTGCCGGTCAGGTTCAGGCTCTTTTTCCCCAAGTGGAACTGTGCACAGAAAACCTAATACAGCTGCTGCCTACTACAGCTGCTGTGTGGTCTTACCAAATAGGAAAATAAAAATTGTTTTAAATTCGAAAATTTTTTTTTATCAAATATGGCCCGTCTCAGATATTTTTGTTTTACAATATTTTACAAAAATTTTCAAAATATTTTAAGAGATTTCAGCCTATTGGAGCTATTAAGTAACGTTTTATATAAAAACGAATAAGGCCCGCCTTAAATTTTCATGTTTTTCAATTTCTAATACAAAATTTTTATTTAAATTTAAAACCCTTAGGTTTTTTTGTTATTGCAGAGCTGTACTGTACCAGAAATTCGTGTTTTTAAAACATTAATAGGTTTTTAGAAAAAAATTATTTTCAATATTTTATGGCCCGCCTGAGAAGTTTGGGATTTGTAAAGTTTTAAAAAAATTAAAAGAAATATGGAAAGTTTAGGAGCTATTGAAGCTATTGAGTAACGTTTTATATAGAAACGAATAAGGCCCGCCTTAAATTTTTATGTTTTTCAATTTCTAATACACAATTTTTTTAAATTTAAAAACTTTAGGCCTTTTTTAACTCTTTAAATGCTATTTTTACAAAATTTGATAACAAACGTACTCAGAAATTCGTGTTTTTAAAACATTAATGGGTTTTTAGAAAAAATTTTTTTTTCAATATTTTATGGCCCGCCTGAGAAATTTGGGATTTGTAATGTTTTAAAAAAATTTAAAAGAAATATGGAAAGTTTAGGAGCTATTGAAGCTATTGAGTAACGTTTTATATAGAAACGAATAAGGCCCGCCTTAAATTTTTATGTTTTTCAATTTCTAATACAAAATTTTTTTAAATTTGAAAACTTTAGGTTTTTTTAACTCTCAAAATGCTATTTTTACAAAATTTAATAACAAACGTACTCAGAAATTCGTGTTTTTAAAACATTAATGGGTTTTTAGAAAAAATTTTTTTCAATATTTTATGGCCCGCCTAAGAAGTTTGGGATTTGTAAAGTTTTAAAAAAATTTAAATGAAATATGGAAAGTTTAGGAGCTATTGAAGCTATTGAGTAACGTTTTATATAGGCAACAATAAGGCCCGCCTTAAATTTTTATGTTTTTCAACTTCTAATACAAAGTTTTTTTAAATTTGAAAACTTTAGGTTTTTTAAATCTTGAAATATTATTTTTACAAAATATAATAACAAACGTACTCAGAAATTCGTGTTTTTAAAACATTAAAGGGTTTTTAGAAAAAAAATTTTTCAATATTTTATGGCCCGCCTGAGAAATTTGGGATTTGTAAAGTTTTAAAAAAATTTAAAAGAAATATGGAAAGTTTAGGAGCTGTTAAGCCTTTTTAAATAAAAATTTCCTCTGCTGTTGAACTCTTTTTGTGGAGAATTTCAAGAACAGTTCTCATATGTTGTAAAAATTTTCAATTCTTATTGGTTTCTTTTGGAATATTTTTGGGTTCATTTACCGGGTATGATTTTGGCCTAAAGATAGTACAAGTGTTCTAATTTATTTTTGTTTCATATAAAACACATGGTAGTTGATAGGCCTGAATGTATTCGCAAAAGCAAAACTAGTGGTTAAAAGGGTTACAAGCTGTTTAAGGAAAGATAAAGAGAAGAAAAAAAAGAAATTTTGAAAAGAAAGGCCAGAATAAATGTAATTTATTGTTGATTAAATGAACATTTGTTTCTTTTTAACGTATAGAGATAGAGACAGAGGCAGAGAAAGAGAGAGAGAGGTTAGACAGCCAAGCCAGCGAAATGCTTTCTTTATTATCCCTGCCGTTTTTATGTCATTTCCTTTCCGTTCCAAAAACGAATTTCTTTTTTTTTTTTTTTCTTATACTGCTGGACTACTGCTGCTGCAACTGCCTCTGCTCGAACGCTTGCTTGCTTTTGGTCTTTCTCTTGCCTTTGCTGTTGCTGATCCTGCCAAAATAAAAAAACTTTCTTTTTCGATTAAAAAAAAACCAAAAAAAAATTAATGCCCGGCCTAAAAACGAAGGGTTGCTAGCCCAAAAAAGAAAATGGAAAAAAAAAGTTGCACAAAAATTGATGTCTTACTGGTTGGCCGGCCGTTTATGGCCGTATATTTTTTGGCCAACTTAAAAGAGCATCTGTCGTATTCTGTTTTTAGGCTTAAAAAATGAAACAAAAGAAAAAGAAAAGCAAAAAAAACAAGGTACAGAAACTACACCTTGTCTTAATGCAGTTGCCACACGGTCGGTCAACGCCACCGTCAGCGTCGTCATCACCAATTGCCTTAACGCTGATGATTCACATTTGAATTGAATTCAAAAAAATTTATTTTTACGAATTTGTATGAATGAAATTAAGCAACAACAACAAAACTATATTTACAACGGTACTCTATTTAACCCAAGCATAATACACACAGTTATGTGTACTTGAAGTACCTGTCGTTTGTCAATAAACCAAACAGCAGAACAATAAAAAAAACAGAAAACCAACCACGAAAAGCAAGCAGATAAACGTGCAACATGCAACATTAATCAAATTGGGGTCTCTTAAATCAATCGAATTGATCTCCACTCACAGATCAGATCAGAACTGATCGAAAACAAACACAAAGTAATAACTAAGCTCGTCTCTTTAGAGCAGCTCTTAAATTAAACGATTAACCGTTTAAGAAAACCGATTAATTGATAAAAAAAAAATTATTCACAGATCCTGTAATATTACAAGAGACATTAAAATTCAAGAAAAAACGCTTAAAACTTAATTTAACCAATTAATCGAATAACCGATTAATCGAATAACCGATTAGTCGTTGCAAAATCTAGCTAAAAATGTCTACAATCGACAAAAAAATTATTCACAGATCTTTTAAAATTACAAGAGACATTAAAATTCAAGGAAAAACGCTTAAAACTTAATTTAACCGATTAATCGAATAACCGATTAATCGTTGCAAAATCTAGCCTTAAAAGGCCTCCAACAATTGCCAGATATTCATATCTTGTTATAGAACTTGTTTAATTAAACAAACTTAAAAAGAGAAAAAATTCATAAAAATTTCCGTAATTTCTACAAAAGTACGGAAACATTTATCCGCCAATTGTAGTTTCAAAATTTTTAATTTTTAAGCTTTTATTTACATTTCGTGGTTAGAAAGCACACTTTAATTTTGTATTTATTAAATATAAAGTATTTTAAAAATTTTAGTAACAAAAAAATTTAAAACCGAATAACCGGTTAACCCATTAACCGATTAAACGTTTAAATATTAAATAAATTTAAGCAAAAATAGTTTCTGCTTTTGAAAAAAGAAACACTTTCAATAGCAATGATACAAAGTAAAGTGTTTTAAATAACCGGTTAACCGAGTAACCGGGTAACCGATTATTCGAATTTACAAAAATGTGTAAAGAAATTACCAAAAATCTAAGTTTTTATTAAAATATTCATATTTAAATTTTTCAAAAACCGATTAACCGGTTGTAATAAAATTTTTTAAAAAAATCGATTAACCGGTTATAATGAAATATTCGAATGTTATAAAGACTTAAGAAAATAAAAAAAACGCTTGTTTCTTAAAACAATTTGATTTAATTTTTTTAACAACCGCTTAACCGTGTATTTTGTTTAAATGGTTAACCAATTCAACGATTAATCGAATATTCAAATTTTATAAAATTAAAGAAATCAAAAAAAAATGTATTAAATAAGTGGTTAATAAGCTATTCGAATAGTTGACTAATCAGATGTTAAAATTTTGTAAGTCAGTTTGCTTTTTTATAGATTTTTTATGCGAATAATCGGTTACTCGTTTCAAATATTTTTCTAAAAAAGCTATAAATTTATTCTCTTGTAATGAAATAATATGTAATATAACTTAAATCGAAAAAAGGACTATAATTTTCAAATAATTGTAAACGAGTAACCGATTACTCGTTTAAATTTTTCTAAAAAAAATTATGAATTTATTGTTCTTTGACAAAGTAAGGTACGAGAATTAATATTCAAAAACAAAAATTATAAAAACTTAAGAATAAAGAAACGAATAATCGATTATTCGAATAAACGATTATTCGAAAAACCGATTATTTGAAAAATTGTGTAAAATTTGTTCGAAATTATGCCAGAAACTAACATGCTGAAGTCGCCGTGGTCTAGTAGGTAGTGTATTGGCTTATTAGACGAAAAGCCAGGCTTCGAGCCCCAGGCCAGACATCAAAATAAAATACAAAAATATTTCTTCGGCGACTTCCTCTCAGCAGATTTCTGGCAAAAACTCTGAGAGTAAATAAAATTGCCATGAAAAGTTTCTCAAAAATTTGTCGTTCGGAGTCGACTTTAAACTGTAGGTCCCACCACTCATGTATAAAAATTAACGCACACAACATAAGTGGTGTGAGAAACTAGGTCGTAACCGATTACTCATTTAAATTTTTTCTTAAAAACTCATGAATTTATTTTTCTTAGATGAAATAAGATACGAGAATTAATTTTCAAAAACAAAAATTATAAAAACTTAACGAATAATCGATTATTCGAAAAACCGATTATTCGAATAATCGAAAAATTATGGAAAATTTGTTCGCAATTACACAAGAATGCTTTATGCTTTAAAAATATGAATAAAAAAAGGTTTTAAAAAAAACGAATAATCGATTATTCGCTTCATAAAAATGAATTTTAAATCTAAAGTTTTGTAAGGATGTGTTAGGGATAATCGAATATAATTGTTTTAATTAGAATTACTTTGTCTCTATCTCTTCAATACATTTTACTGGTTCTCAATAAGAACCATTACCTTGGCAACAAATTTTTGAAAAAGTCTGCACAGTTTTAGGAAATTTTGTATGTTTTTCAAACTGTACCCTTAATTTAGGACAGTAATCGGCACAGTATTCATTGCCCTGTGTGTGTGTGTACATATTGTACTAATACAGGTAAAAAAATCGTCTAATTTAGTTTAGAAAAATTAACGCTTTGACAGCAAAAAAGAGAACAAAAAAATCTGAAAGAAACTAAATTTTATTGTGTTGTTTCAACGTTTGTTTGTTTCTTTGGCTGGCTGTTGTTGTTGTTGTATGCTTTGAGCTCCTATAATGGGTTTACCATTCATCCCTGCTTTTAAATTTATTTCAACGTGTTTGTGTTTTTTTTTCGTTCCTTTATTTTCTTGCTTTCTGTTCCTCAACGAACGAACTCACATTTTCAACGAAGTTGCTGTTGTTGCTGTTTTATGTTCAATTCAACTTCGTTTTTTTTTTGTTTTTGTATAACCCTGGTATCCGGATTACGAATTCGGTTAAATATACAACATCTGCTGCCGCTGCTGCTGACGCTGCCAAAAAATGTTTGTACAGAAAACCAAACCGGCAGACAGACAAACAGAGAGAGACAAACAGCCCAGAACAGTGAGTTTTCTGAATGATAATAATATTTGGGACAGACGTCTGCCTGCCTGCCTGCCTGCCTGTCCTTCCTCGCTCTTACTGTTTGCAACACTACTTACATACATGTACACTTTCAAGTCATTCGTCCGTCTACCATTTTTTATAGGAGGGGGGCCTTAAAGCAGATGATGATAATAATGAACGTTGTTATCATTACGGATAACAATGATCATTTGCTTGCTTGCTTGCTACCTCAACATGTTTAGTTTTGCAGGCAAAAAGAAAGACAAAAATACGGAAAAAAGAGATGAAAAAAAGAAAACCATTTAACACCGGCGTTTAAATCCTTTTGAATACGACTTCTTCTTCTGCTTCTTAACCTTAAAAAATGTTTTCCATTAATTGACTGAAAGTGCAAAAAAAAAGAAATATTTTTCCGCCAATGTTGGTGTTGTTTAAAAATTTTTGAATTTAATTTTTTAATAAAGTCCTTAACACTTAACACTTGACAAACATGCTTCAAATTCCTTACTTAATTGCAAGGAAATTGTTTAAAAATTAAAACCAAGTAAACGAATTAAGGATTGAACATTTACTAGGTTAAAAAAAATTTTTTTTTTATTTTCTTTCCTCTTAAATAACCGGTTTAACCGAATAATCGTATTGTAGGCCTAATTGTCTTCTTTACTTAAATTGCTTGGCCATTCATTGCACTACTGAAGTTCTTATAGAGGCCACTGCTCCAATGGAAAGCATGTCAATAGACTTGGCTTTCCCTCGAATGAATCGCCTCCTTCTGGATATAACCAGAAGAGGGAGACTATTGTTTTATGGTGGCTTTAGACGGCCACTCAAGTCGTGTGAAATGTCAACTGTTGTACAAAAGAGAGTGAATATTATCGTGTAAACTCAAAATGTAATGAAAGCGCACAATATTGTGAGGATATGCGAATGGTTAGACGGCAGTCGTACTGTTCTCTGTGTTTTTTGAAATATTTTAAAAACCATTACACCTCATTAGATCCGAATTCTGTAATAGTTTCTCTGCATATTTTCTTTTGTAATATTCTCGCTAATTTTTTTCTCTCTCTCTCTCTCTCCCTAAATCCTTATTATGAAGATGGGCCTTTAGCAAATGGTTACTATTAAGAACTGTTACTATAAAGAACTATTACTATGGGGAGACGAATGTGTTATCTTTTATTCGTTTAACCGAATAATCGATTAACCGAATAATCGATTAACCGAATAATCGATTAAAGGAATAATCGATTAACCGAATAATCGATTAATCGAATTTTTGTATTTAAAATCAAACAGGAATTATTTTTCTGTATTGAAGTCGCCGTGGCTTATTAGACGTAAAGCCAGGGTTCGAGCCCCAAGCCAGATATCAAAACAAAATACAAAAAGTATTTCTGCGGCGACTTCCTCTCAGCAGATTTCTGGCAAAAACTCTGAGATTAAATAAAATTGCCATGGAAAGTTTCTCAAAAATCTGTCGTTCGGAGTCGACTTTAAACTGTAGGTCCCACCATTCATGTATAAAATTAACACACACACAACATAAGTGGTGTGAGAAACTAGGTCGTAATCCTGTCTGAAAAGTTGTAATGACCAATTATGTATGTATGTATTGAAAAAATAATCGATTAACTGAATAATCGATTAACCGAATAATCGTTTTTCTTTCTTATATTTCAAATGAAACAGGAATTTATTTTCCGGTATTGAAAATAAATAACCGATTAACTTTTTTATTTAAAATAAAACAGGAATTATTTTTCTGTATTTAAAAAATTACCTATTAATCGATTAACCGAATAATCGAATAATCGATTAACCGAATAATCGAATAATAGTTTTTCTTTTTTGTATTGAAAATCAAACAGGAATTATTTTTCTGTATTGAAAACATATTTGATTAACTGAATAATCGATTAACCGAATAATCGTTTTTCTTTTTTATATTTCAAATAAAACAGGAATTTATTTTCGGTATTGAAAATAAATAAAAATAAATAAAATAAATAAATAAATAAAAATAAATAAATAACTTTTTATTTAAAATAAAACAGGAATTATTTTTCTGTATTTAAAAAAAATGAACGATTAATCGAATAATCGATTAGTCGATTAACCGAATTCTCTTCTTTTGTCGATTAATCGTTTTCTCTTCTTTTATGTTTCAAATAAAACATGAATTATTTTCCGGTATTGAAAAAATAACAGATTAACCGGTTAATAGAATAATCGATTAGTCGATTTACCGAATAATCGATTAATCGTTTTTCTTTTTTATATTTAAAATAAAACAGGAATTTATTTTTGGTATTGAAAAAATAACCGATTAACCGATTAACTTTTTTATTTAAAATTAAACGAATTATATTTCTGTATTGAAAAAATTACCGATTAATC
The DNA here is from genome assembly GCA_932273835.1 of Sarcophaga variegata. Lineage (NCBI taxonomy): Eukaryota > Metazoa > Arthropoda > Insecta > Diptera > Sarcophagidae > Sarcophaga > Sarcophaga variegata. Next base: position 10,472,992 of record OW026358.1, read on the forward strand.
GAATAGTCGAATAACCGATTAACCGGTTTTTATATTTCAAATAAAACATGAATTATTTTCCGGTATTGAAAAAATAAACGATTAACCGAATAATCGATTAATCGTTTCTCTTTTTTTTTCTATTTAAAATAAAACTGGAATTACTTTCCTGTATTGATAAAATAAAGACAATTTAACAGGATTTGTTTTAGTTTTTTAATAAAACAAAATATTTTTCTATATTCGGAAATAAAACCGATTAATCGTTTGCTAATGATTTTAAATCATCATATAAACGAATAATCGTTTCAACGAATATCGTGTATTGAGTTTTTATATTCGTTTTTCCTATTTAAAACGAGGTTTAACGAGAAATCCTTGTTTTATCCTTTACTCTGCAAAGAATTCCTTCCTTTTTTTTTTTGTTCTTATAACCTTGAACACCTTCAGTTTACAGCTGAGCTTAAAGATTATGTGTGTGTGTGTGTGTGAGTGTTTTTTTTTTTCGATTTTGTACCCTTGAATCTTGCATCCAACTGTCTGTTAATGCTGTTTCTGCGAAAGTAGCATTAGTTACTCATCATTGAATTAAATGAAGAGTACGGCTCAAATCATTAGAGATTTCCAAGAATTTCAAAACAAATTTGATACTCTCCGGCAGCATGGCATTGAAAAAAAATTTTGTGAAGAAGAAAAAATATTTTTTTTTTCTTCTTCCTACTTAATGAGCGCATATCAATAGAAGTTCAATAAGAATGAGTACAATAACCTTGAAATTGAAAAATGTAAGCGAGAGAGGCAAATGCAGAGAGAGAGAGAGAGAAACGAACTGTAAAAGAGTAACGTGTTTGAAATTAAAGAGAAATAAAGGTCCTGTTATTTCTTTAAATTCTTTCATTTGATTTCAGTTAATATTAACAGAGAGAGAGAGAGAGAGAGAGAGAGAGTTTTTAACTAACGGTACTTTTGTATACGAAAAGATTGTAACGAAATTCTGTTTGCTTTGGTGTTCAACTTTTAAGCATTTTAATGGCTTTATTAGGTTGAATTTTGAACCAAAAAAAATTAATCGAACTGGTCCAATGATGCTCTTGAAATTATTTGAAAAATATTTGCAAAACAACATCGTTCATCTTTAATGGCAAACATTAATTATCGGAATTTATTAATAAATTAGCGGCATCTCGATCGATAGTGAAAATGAAAAACCTTAAAACGCATATCGATAACAATAAATTATAAAATCAAAAAAACAAAATAAAAAAAAAATAGAAAAATTAAATAAAAATACTATAAGACAACATGTTTTAACATAAAATATACGTCAATAAACCGAAATTAATTAAAAATAATCAAAATATTTTCAAAAATTTTAAGTAATCGGTTTTAAAAATAATCGAATAACCTTATTAATCGTTAAATATTATGTTTCAAACCATATTTCTCTTAAAAAAAAATAATTCTTAAATTCTTTCTTTAAAGTAACCGCTTGCGAGAAGTTATCGGTTTTGTGTTTATTCGATTATTCGTTAATCATTTATGCAATTATAAGATTTATATTCAAAAAGAGGTTTACTTAATAATATCAATGTTTTAAAACTTAAGGTTAAAACATTATTCGTAAACTCGGTTATCCGATTATTCGGTTTAACGATTTTTATATCTTTTTATTTTCAATATTTATTCTCATTTATTTTCGATTTCTTCTTTCTAATCCATTTAAAATCTAAAAGAGGTTTACTTAATAATATCAATGGTTTAAAACTTAAGGTTAAACCATTATTCGTGTACTCGGTTATTCGATTATTCGGTTTAACGATTTTTATATTTTTTATTTTCGATTTCTTCTTTCTAATCAAATGATTCAAAAATTACGAATATTCGATTAATCGGTTATGCAATTATTCGTTTAACCATTTATGCGTTTATATTTTTTATTTAAGTTTCCTTAAGTTTAAAATCTTTATATTATTGGTTTAAAAATTATAGTTATTCGAATATTCGCTTACCTGATTATCTGGATATTTGGTTTTTCGCCGACTCGTTCCTTTGCCTCCAAAATCCAAACACAAATTATAAATTAAAGGTTATAAATATTCGATTATTCGGCACTAAAATTTTTAGGTTATTCGTTTACCCGGTTATTTGATTACGCGGTTATACGTTTACGCGATTTTTCGTTTTCATTTTTTCAATTTTATTTTATTTTTTAATTTGGCACATAATTTTTCAATTTAAGAAAAGTGAATATTCGATTATTCTTTTATCCGATTATTCGGTTATGCTATTTATAGATTTTTCACTTATTCATTTCACAAGTAGATATAGGTTTACTTCCACGTGTATTAACCGCATGATAAATTATGCAATAAGATTTTTTTATCCGATTATTCGATTAACCGATTATTCGATTATTCGATCTTTTATTTTTGCTATTTTAAATTTTATTTCTAAATTAAGAAAAGCAATTGTTTCATTATTCGTTTGCCCGATTATTTAATTATTCGATTAACCGATTATTCGCTTTACGTTAGTTTTAATTTTATTTCCGTTTTTTTGTTATTTTTTCAAACTTTAAATATTTCTTAAGAATTGCTGTTGCTGTTGTTGTTGGTGTTATTTATATGGTATTTTATATTTTAATGGTGGGTTATTCATGATGAAAACAATTTAAATTGAAATGAAATCAGATGCGGTAAAATATCTAACGCTTCTATTGTTGTTGTTGTTGTTGTTGCAGTTGTTAAATATACACACTAAATACATAGAAGAAAACACAACAAATATTTCAATAAAAACGAGTTTAAAACTTAAAACCACATTTGAAAGAAGAAAAAACAAAACATTTTGAATGAAAATATTTCTTACTCGCTCGTGTAGTTCATATTTTTTTTTTTTGTTTTTTTTGCTATGCTCTGGGTTTTGTTTGTCGTTTTTATGCGATTTTTTATTCGAGAAATTCAACACAGTAACACAAAACATGGGAATAAGAAAAAGAAGAAGCAGAAAAAAAATTATTATACAATAAACAATAAGAAAAAAAAAACATTAAAATAATTTGTTTATACATGTATGTGTATGTGTGTGTGCGTGTGTTTCAGCACTTTACCTGTATCAAATTTTCGTTTCATTTTCGTTAATAAATAGTGATGCCAGTTTAAAAGAAATTATTTTGAAATTTTCAATTTTTAAAATAAATTTTCAGGGTATTTTTGTTTCATTTAACCTTCCAACACGATGGCATCACTGTTTTTTAAATTGTTCTCAAAGCATATCTCAGAGTAAACAACCAACAACCATTTTAAGGTTTGTTTATACGACTACTTATGGCTGCCTGAATGTGTGTGCGTGTGCATGTGTGGGTATATGTTGTTAACATAGCAACAACTTACAGTAGTACTTAGCATTTGAAGACATGGTTGTTGTTCTTATTGTAATTCTTAAGAAATCATATAAAAACAATACATCAAGCTTAGAAATAACACTAGAAACTGTTATAATTATACCGGTTTTCATTGAGAGAGATCGTAATTATGTAGGAGAGAGAGCATGAAAATAAATAAGAAATCAGAGAAGAGCAGAAAAAAAAACAAAAGCTTAAAGGAATTTGTGCCATATTTGTGCTTGTTTGTTACAACAACAACAATAGCAAACATTTTTTAAAGGTTGTTTTCATTGTATTTGAAGTGGGTATTGTTTTGGAAACTTGAAACAGAATAGAAACTACCATTCTAACGCCCGCGTTAATTTTTTTTTTGTTGGAATATCGTCATCCGTTTTTAGCATTTCTAAAAAAAAAAAAAAAAAAAAAAACAAATGCATTGAAAAGCCATAACAATTATTAGTTTTTAAGCAGGTAAAAACATTTTTCAAGAGCTTTAAAGTTAAAAGAAGTGCAAAAAATTTAAAAACAATTGAACTGTGGGAAATAATAAGAAATTTAAATTCAATTCGTCTCTAAAACATAACATTATTTGGATTTGCCTGCGCATAAAATTTTTCTAAAGTTTAAGAAAATATAAAATTGTTCTACTTCAGTCTTATTTCTTATGTAACATATTTTCGAACATAGAATTCTTTAATAAAATTAAGAAATTTTATCGTTTGTATATTAATTACAAGTAAAGAATTGGAATTTTAAAGTTTTAAGCTTATGTTCGAAAATTCGAACATAATTTCGAAATTCCAAAAATCACTGCAAATGAATTTGTCTTTTCTAAGCTTTAAAAATATACCAAAAGTTTGTATTCTTAAACTTTATTTGCCGCGTAACATACTTTCGAACATGAAATTTCTTAATAAAAATTAAAAATTGTATTGATTCTACGGTTTAAACGAGTAAAGAAATCGAATTTTACGATTTTAAGCCTATTTTCGAAAATTCGAACTTAATTTAGAAATTCCTAAAAAGTTTTTTATTGTTTTGTAGTAAAGGAAAATACAAAAAACCTTGTATTTTATGTTTTATTTCAGCAATTATAAGCTTTCGAACTTGATTTTCTTTAAGAAAAATTCAAAAATATTAATTTTTTTGTTGAATTTAAGTGTTTTCTAATATTATTTTGTTGTTTTTGTTTGTTTATATAATATTTAAAACACATTTTTCCTTATATGTGATATTAATCTTAATATTTATTTGGTATTTCCTGTATTGGTACCCGGTATGATGGTAATTTTGTCACGGTTGTTGTTGTTACTACTGCTGCTGCTGCTGCATACATGCATTAAGTGGTATTTTTTTATCATGTTTTCCATACAACACCAGCTTAAGCGCGAAATTACAACATTTTGCATATTTTTGTTGCTGTAGTTTGGCACAAATTTTATTTCAACGTTTCATTTTGTTGAGGTTCTTTAACAGGCCTCAAAACATATTCATTGAGTAAAACATGTTTAAAAAAAACATAAAAAAGAAAAAAATTGCGCAGGCAAAAGTGTGTCATGGTGCGTCATGTGGCAACAACAAGTTGCACATATTTTTGTAACCAAAGACATGTACTAAGTACATTCATATGTACGTACATAAGTTCTTTAAGTACCAACAGTTATGAAAATGTAATAACTTGAGTATATTTTATAAAAAAAAACAAATTTTTATAATTTTTATTTCTACTGCAATGAGACAAATGTTTTGTAATGCTTTTTTTAAATTTCGAAATTAACTTCGAATTTTCGAACATAACTTTAAAACTTTAAATTTTGTTTTATCTACTCAAATAAACTATACAAACAATAAAAGTTTTATATTTTATCAAAAATTTCTATGTTCGAAAATGTATTACATCGTTATTAAGGCTCAGGATTATAAAATCTTTATATTTTCTTAACATATAAACACAACAAAAACATTTGCATTAACTTTTGGAATTTCGAAATTAACTTCGAATTTTCGAACACGAGCCAAAAATCCTCAATTTTGATTTCTTTGCTTGTATAGACTATGCAATCAACATATTTTTTTAAATTTAAATGGAAATACCATATTCGAAATTGTGTTTTCAAAAGAAATAAGGCCAAGATTTCAAAATTGTTTGGGCATTTCACAAGTTTAGAGCCAGTAAAAGCCGTTTAAGTAATTTTTGGAATTTCGAAATTATGTTCGAATATTCGAAAATAAGCAAAAAACCTTAAATATTGATTTCTTAGCTTTTATAAGCCATATAAACAATAAAAATTTTTAATTTTGTTTGGAAATTCATTGTTCGAAAATGTAGTGCAAAGGAATTAGAGCTTAGAAATGCAAAATGTTTATATTTCTTTTGAGTTTAGAAATAACAAAAGTGTTTGCAGTAGTTAATAGAATTTCGAAATTAATTTCGAATTTTCGAACATAAGCCAAAAAGTCTTAATTTGCGTAAAGCCGAATAAATAATAATTTTTTGTAATTGGTTAAGAAATTGTATGAAATTTTTATAATTTTTCTGAAGTTTAGAGTTCGAAATTAATTTCGAATTTTCGAACATAAGCCAAAAAGTCTTAATTTGCTTAAAGCCGAATAAATAGTATTTTTTTCTTTTAATTGGTTAAGAAATTCAATGAAATTTTAATAATTTTTCTGAAGTTTAGAGACTTTAAACAATGTTTCGCATGATTTTATTGAATGTCTTAACTTAGAACACTTACAGTTTTATGTTACAATAGCGTACTCCCAAGCCTGTGTTTTTTGTTTTGCTTTTCCTCCTCTTTTTCTTCTTAATTTCATAATTCTATGTTTTTTTTTTCACTTTTACTTGTAGAGACAGGCATAGTGAGTAAAACTGATTCATTTATTTAATTTTTTAATTATTTTTGTTGTTTTTATTTATCACATGACTTTGGAAAGTTCAAAGAACCTTTTTTTTCCGTTAGTTATGCTCTTTTTTTTAGTTTTTTGTAACACCAACAACAACAACAAAAACTGATCACTTTTTCACAAATCATTCACCAAAAAAAAAAACTTAAATTAAACACTTTGATTTTAACACAGAACAGAACAAAAAACGCTGATATTTTAATAAATTTATAAAGAAAACAAAAGCAATAACAATATTTACAAAATGTAGGTATTTGATTTTATTGTATTAGTGATTAAAAATTATTATAATTATTTATAGGTACACCAGCCAATAAGAAAACTTTTTGCAAATAAAGAAACTAAAAATGAAAGAGTATTCCGCGCTATTTTTTGGCGTTAACTGAGTGTTTGCGTGAAAGAGGGTGTTTAATGTGCAAGTGTATACGTGTGTGTGTGTGTGCAAGTGTTACTCTCTAGTTATTGTAGCAGTTTTTGTTTTTGTTTTTTCTTTTATTTTTTTCAATAGTGTTGTTAGTACGTTTTTCAAAGAGTTTTGATTTAAGAGAGAGTAAGTGTTAAGAGTAACTGTTTTCTTAATTAAGAGATTGTGTTTGTAAGAGAAATATAGAGAGATCTTTTGGAAAACATATTGTTACTCTCTTTTGCTCTTAAGTAAAGGTGTTGTCAAGTAGTGAGAAAAAATTTAAAAAAAGAGTTTTTTTCAAAAAAAAAAAAAAAAAAAAAAAAAAAAAAAATTTTTAAAACAAATTTTAAGCCCTCCCACCCACTTACTGTATTTAGTATCGACGAATGGCCGTACTCGTCTATTAGTTCTAGCTTGTTTCCTCAGTTTAAAGATGTAATTTTATTAGTCTGGGAATCGCCAACCCAAACTATTATCGCCGCAATACTCAATTAAGTAGAAGAAGATCTCTCTTGTGCAATAAACCTAATGCTCTGCACAGCGCTCATATTTCCTGTAAGCGAACAATGAGCGCGATGCACAAAAGCCTAGAAGGAAGTACTAAAGACTGCGGAAATCTAAAAAATTTGAGTTTTATCATATGGCATGTTGATTTGAAAGAAACTAAGACCGTTCTCACTCTAGTATTTGGGCTAATTGTGATTAATTCGCATTTAATCAATGGGCCAGTATTTAAAACGTAGGCATTAAGGCAGGAAGTGCATGTTTTTTTGCTTTTTTATGTCGTTTTCTGTCAATTTTTCTTCGTATGAGCGTTAATTTTAGGTGATTTCTTACAAAATGCATTATTATTCCAGGAATTTTCCTATTAGAACAACTCCTTTGCTTTAGATTTTCGATTAAATCTTATTTCTGAAAAATTTAATCGCCTTCCTTAGCGTTTTTCCAATCAATTTGTTTTAATTTTTCACAAATTTGTTGCATTTTTGTAGAAGATTTTCGATTTAAATGAAAAAATCAAGAAAAACCCGTGTTTGTAAGCTGAAAGGTACATTTTTCGACAACTGCGGTCAAACGAAAACAAACAAAAATACTGTAAGATTTAAAATTTTTATTTATTTTTATTGATTCGTTTACTAAGTTTACTTATATAAATAAAAAAAACAATAAAAAGTAAAAAGGAATAAATTAAAAACAAACAATTAAGTGCGAGGAGGAGGAAAATAAAAAAACGCTAAATTTTATTTTGCAAACATATAAGCGCTGAATTGTTGCACTTGCCTACTATCCGGTCTAATGATATAAACCGGTGTAGCGGTGTTGTTGTTGTTTTTCCCATTCCATTTCAATGCGAGTGTGAGAGAGTGTGCTGCAGCCATTAGTTTGCAGTGTGTAGTAGTAGTAGTAGTAGTGTGTAGTGTCTTGTTTAAGAAGAGTAACTGAACATTTTAGTTTAGTTTAGTACGTCACGTTTTGCGGTTGTTTTTTTCGCCGTATAGAAGAACGCACTTAAGCTACAAAAAGAAATAAGAAAAAAATCTAAATATACTAAAAACGGAAAACATACAGACAAAAAAAAATTAAATTTTTTGTTGTTCTTTTTTTTCGGCATTTAAATAATATTTACACACATACATATGTATATGTACATAAAGAAAAATAAAGTGAAAGAATAATTGAAGAAAACATCAAAAAGAAAAATTATTTAAAATAAAAAGACTCATTTTTGTAATAAATTTTATAACAAAAAAAAAAGAAAAGTTAAAAATAAAAACCTTATTTTAAATTGTATAGAAAAAAAGAATGTAAAAATAATTTACAATATCTAAAACAAAAATATAAAAAAAAAGAAATAAAAATTCCAAAACGACGCGTAATAAAAGAAAAAAGAACCATTTAAGCCGTTAGAATATAAAAAAAAAATTACAAAAAAAACGAGCAAAAAAAAATAAACGACGAAAACAGACCGCCAACATTGAAATCATTTGAAAAAAAAAACAACAACTAAAACAACACACACATATATATACGGTGTAGTGCGGTATTCGTCGGTCGGTAATCATAGTGGTTTCGGCTCCAACGTTGTTTGTCGTCGTCATTAAAGTCGTTGGTCGTTGTTGTTGTATTTTGGTGTTTAAGCATTTAACGTAATCATTAGACAACAAAAACAACACACATCCATACATATATACATACTACAATACAATAAAAGTAATAACAAATATTAAATATTGAAAAGCAAGAAAACAAATATAAAAATTTAGCAACAACAAATTCCATTACAATATCAGAAATATCATTATAAGTAAACACATAAGCTTGTTGTGTTTCTTTTTGTTGTAAATGTAAAAAGTATTTTATTTGTTTGTGTTTTTGTTTTTATTTCTTCCGAACACTGTGATTGTTGTTGCTTTTTGCACAAACTCAAGAGTTGTACAAGTATAACAGAATACTGTTCTATTTCGTATCAAATCGTTTAAACAACGACGAATACTATTATTGTCATGAGTATGACTTCTAAGCGATAGTGAGTGTATGTGTTGTGTTTTATTTGTGGAGTGGTGGCGTCTTTAGTCTTCCTGCTTTATTTGATTTCTTAAATAATACTAATGTTGTGATTATTGTTATTGGTGTTGTTGTTTTTTTTTTTTTAGTAAAGGTTATTTGTATGTTGTGCAGTGTTGAGTATTAGGTTAGGGGGTGGTAGTTTATATATTTTCTTTTTTTTAATATTGTTTACTCAATAGCATGCATAACTTCAATGGTAGAAAAATTAACAAGATTTTTTCTTTTCTTTCTCGGGAGAGAAAGAGATATATAGCGGAAAACAGTCTTTAAGAAAACTGAAATATTTTTTTTTAGCACAACAACAAGTAGTTTTTTGTGTAAGCATTATTACGATTGCCATTGTGTTGTTTTTAATAGAAAACGAAGGGTAATATTTATAGGAATTCTAAATAACAAGAAACTTTTAAGGAAATAAAATTTGATTTTTTTTTTTAAGAAAAACTGAAATTAAGTTCAGCAAACTCGGACCTGATGGCAAACGATCCATCTCGTGTAATTAAGCAAAATTCGTGTTTGCAAACGTGACCAGATGAATGTCAAAAATGTTCTATATTTGGCAGTCAAAAAACAATTGATTCTGATCTCACTACCGACAACAGTTAGAGACTTGAAGCAAGCCAATTCATTTAAAGGGATTAGAATTAATCAACATAAACGTTGTTGTTTTCCATTATTAAAACGTACCAAATCATATTCTGTGGTCCAACAGAAAGAGAGAGAGAGAGAGAGTTTCTGTCTGTCAGTCAGTCTGTTAGTCTGTTATTTCTGTAAATATTTTCAAAAAATTTAGAAATTCAGTAGTTTCACACGGTCAATATAACGAGTTCTCTATTTCCCTGTTTCAACAGTTCAGTTAAATCAAATACAAATGAAGCTATGATTTCAATTCTTTTGAGTTAGTTTTTGGCCTCCTTTTTCACAAATTTCGAAAGGCATCTCGCCAATAAGTTGACAAATATTGGTTTTCAAGTGCTCCAATATTAGGCGATTATGTGCCTACACGCTATTCTTTTTATTTTTCTCCTAAATTTCTTTTTTACTTTTTAACTTTTTTTTCTTTATTTTGAATACCTTTTAAATACTTATTAATGAAGGAGTTTGTTTCATGATGTCCCTTATTAAGATTGTTGTCTATTAAGCTTGGCAACCTTGTTTGTTTTCTTCTTTGATACATTGCCACAGAGATAGAGAGAAAGAGAGTGAGTGAAAGATGACTTCAGCCGAAAGAAAGTAGTGAACGAAGCTAATTTTTTGTACATTTCTTTTACTTGCAATTTTTTTTTTTTTTTTTGCTTTACAGTTCAATTGCTATTTTCTTTTATGCTCTTGCTCATATACAACGGCTTTTCGTTTCAAAAATGTTGGCTCACTGTGTTCTCTGTAAATTTTTTTTTCGGTTGCTCATTCTCTCTACGTTCGTGCATACAAACAAACACACACGCATCAATTGATACTTTTTTATTACTAGTTTTGTTGTTTTTCTTTTTTAGATTCTCTATCTCTCTATCCCACTCTCTCTGCCATCGCTCAATCTATTGCTGTTTCCATTTTTAAGTAAATGGCTTTGGTGCTGTGCTATCACTGTGTTGCTAGTAGTAGTAGTAGTTGTGGTTGTAGTTTATTTTTTTAGCTGTTTTTGTTTTTGTTGTAGTTCTTGTTGTTTCCCTAAGTTGTTTACCCCTGTCTGTTATATAGTTGACCTACATTTTGTTTTTTTGTTTCTTATTTTTGTTTTTCTCATTTACAACGTCCATTACGTTACGAATTTTAATATTAAAAAATAGCCGTGTATAGTGTTGATGGTTTTTTATTCGTTTGTTTTAATATTTGTTGGTATTGTGTTAATCAATTTAGCGGCGGTTCTATTTTTTTTTTTGCTGTGTGTGTTTTTTGCTCTATAAATTGTCTCCCATCAATGTTTGTTTCAGAAACATTAGAAAAAGAAAAACAACTAAACATTATTAAAATGTGTTAATTTCGTAATGAAATAATTAAATAATTTAGTTTTTTTATGAAAAGAAAAAATAAAATCACAATTTCCTGACTCTTTAATTAACACCAACAAATCTTATACATTACTCACTCTCTCTCTCTCTCTCTTTGCTTTGCTCTGCTCTAATGAAGAGATAAAAATCCCACATACAAGTGTCCTCCATAAATAACAAACAAGCAATAGATTTCAAAAGAGTATGCAAGTGTACACAGTATTATCGCCGTTATCATAAAACACAACGCAACATGCAAAGAAACAAAAAAAACTCTCTTAATAACGGCAGTAATGCACACAAATTGTGATCACAATTAAGAGCCTATGAATTAAAGAAAAAAGAAAAACAAGAAGACTTTGTAATTAAAACTCAACATAGAAACCAATTGACTTGATTTGATAGTACAAAGCAGAGTGATAGAGAGAGTTGGTTCAGTGTTGCTAGCTTTGAATATTCATAACTATTGAAGAAAAGGTAGTAAAAAATTGTTAAATGAGGAAAATTAAAGTAAAAATATTAAATAAAAATGGAAAATTGCAGGAAAAACAATTAAATGAAGAAAAATTATCAATTATGATTTTAAAAAAAATCTAAAAATGGTTTTTAATAAAAATGCTTCCAAATAAGGAAAATATATAGTTTTTAAGCAAAAATTTTTTATTTAAAAAATCGGAAAAAAGGTATTAAAAAGAATTTGCATTTGATAATGACACAATATAGAAGTTGAAGAGATTTTAATAAAAATTTCGCGTTTAAAAGTAAAAAATATTGTAAATCAAAGGTTTTCAACAGAAGCTTTTTGTATTTAGAAGTTTCAAAACTTAGAAAGTATAGGATTTTATGGGAAATATGCAGTTTTTAATCGAAATTTGTATTACAAATGTTTTAAATATAAGAACTGAAGGTTTTAAACAACCATTTCTAGAGCAGATTTCTGTTTTTTGTTTGAAAATCATTGAATTTTGAAAATTTACAAACTTTGCAAGAATTTCTAAACCATTGCAGCCTTTCTATTGTCTTCTTTTTTATGATTTTGAATCATTTTCTTAGAATTACGCCATTACGTAGCCCTATAGGCCATGTCCACGGCTCTGTTTGAAATATTATTTGGAATTTATATTGAAGCGTAGTCCCATAATTGACTTCTTTTGAAGATTTTGCCTCAATATATTAGAAATTCTAAACTTTAGCTTAATCATCAGATCTTCCATAGCTGTGATTTTGTTTTAAAAAATTTTCAAGTTCAGGTTTTTCAAATTGTTTTAGTTTTAAGGTTTAAGCGTAATTTTTTAAGCCTTCGCTAAAGTGTTAAGGCTTAAATCTCTCCTAAAAGTAAGGTTTTAACGTTTAAGCTGCGAATCTTTACGTTCTGAGTCTTTTAAAACTGTATTTTGGAATTTTTTGTTTTTTAGAATTTGGAAATTCAATTTTAAAAGCTTAAATTTGAGCTTTTGAAGGCTTTTAAGTCTTAAATATTTAACAAAGGTTATTATTTTAAATGAAAATTTAAAAAAATATTTAAAAGAAATAAAAAAAAAATTTTTTTTAATTTTAAATGAAAATTAAAAAATTTAAAAATGTTGTAAAGATTTGTTGTTGCTGAATTATGTTTTTTTTTTTATAAAAAAAAATGGTTTTTATAAAAATATTTAATTTTTTTTCTCATAGCATTTAACTAAAAAAAAACCAAAACCTTTAAAAAAGGATAAATTACTAATAAAAATAACATAAAAAAATAACTGAAATCCAAGAACAAAACCTAAACCTTTAAATATAATCTCTTTCCTAAAAAAGTGCATGAAAAATTGATTTTTCAGTTACAAAAAAAATCTAAAGAAAAAGTGCCAAATTTAATTTAAAATAAATTAAAATTGTAAATAAAATTTTATTTTTTTTAATTTATTAAGAAAACCAAGCAAAAAAGTGTATAAAGTTGTTTAATAATATTTTTGATTTATTAAAAAAAAATTGTATAATTAAGCCAAGCTTTAAGGAAATACTCTTTTTTTATAAATACTATTCAATTTTGTATTATAATCGTAAATAACAACAACAAAAACATGTCGCGTTATCAACAACGGTGAGTTTTATAATTTTGTAAATTAATTTTTTATTGATTTCATATAGTTTTGCCGTAATAAATTGGGATTTCTACTTTTAATTTAAAAGAAAAACGAAAATATTACCAAATTTCCTTGTAAACTGTTTTGTTTACAATTTTAACTGCACAGCAACACTGGTTAAACACAAGGAACTGTAGACAGCAAGAGTTATATCAGATGAGAGTGTTTCAAAAGGAAACTGTTATAAAAAGAGAAAGTTATACATATGAAAACAATACAACAGAGAGTTTCAGTCATTATCAATGATTATGGAGGGCATCCAACGTGTTTTTGTGTGCTAATTAATGAGGGGGATATTTAGCATGTGTGTGAAGATAAATTCGAATTTGAAAACCCAAGACGCAATCCATAAATTTTAGCAGCGCCACATTTAGCGTTAACAGTGCAAAATTTGCTGTTAACAGAGCAAAAATTGCTCTTAACAGAGCACTGTTAACTGTTTAACAGTATCAAGCTGAACAAGGTTACTTGTTTAGAAGCTAATTTTAGGGCATATACTAGGTCTTTGAGTACCATATCATACTCAAAGGAGCGTTCCAAGGCCTCCTAATACAATAAGCAATATAGTCATATAAAAAGTGGCATCGTATTGTTGAAATTGGCTTTGAAAAAATACATTTTTGATTGAAAATTCTCTAGAAGATCAGTGGCCATTTGGGAACATATAAGAAATAATACACCATACAGACTATATGAAAATGATAGTCCAGAGGGTCCTCTTTCCAACCGTGGTAGTGGGATAGCTGAAATAATCTTGTGAGTCGAGATTTTGAATTTTAAAAAAATCAATTTTTGGCCAAAAATATATGAAAATTCTCTAGAAGATCAGTGGCCATTTGGGAACATATAAGAAATAGTACACCATACAGACTATATGCAAATGATAGTCCAGAGGGTCCTCTTTCCAACCGTGGTAGTGGGATAGCTGAAATAACCTTGTGAGTCGAGATTTTGAATTTTAAAAAAATCGATTTTTGGTCGAAATTATATGAGAATTCTCTAGAAGATCAGTGGCCATTTGGGAACATATAAGAAATAGTACACCATACAGACTATATGCAAATGATAGTCCAGAGGGTCCTCTTTCCAACCGTGGTAGTGGGATAGCTGAAATAATCTTGTGAGTCGAGATTTTGAATTTTAATAAAATCGATTTTTGGTCGAAATTATATGAGAATTCTTTAGAAGATCAGTGGCCATTTGGGAACATATAAGAAATAGTACACTATACAGACTATATGGAAATGATAGTCCAGACGGTCCTCTTTCCAACCGTGGTAGTGGGATAGCTGAAATAATCTTGTGAGTCGAGATTTTGAATTTTGAAAAAAATGGATTTTTGGCCAAAAATATATGACAATTCTCTAGAAGATCAGTGGCCATTTGGGAACATATAAGAAATAGTACACCATACAGACTATATGCAAATGATAGTCCAGAGGGTCCTCTTTCGAACCGTGGTAGTGGGATAGCTGAAATAATTTTGTGAGTCGAGATTTTGAATTTTAAAAAAATCGATTTTTGGTCGAAATTATATGAGAATTCTCTAGAAGATCAGTGGCCATTTGGGAACATATAAGAAATAATACACCATACAGACTATATGCAAATGATAGTCCAGAGGGTCCTCTTTCCAACCGTGGTAGTGGGATAGCTGAAATAACCTTGTGAGTCGAGATTTTGAATTTTAAAAAAATCAATTTTTAGCCAAAAGTATATGACAGGCTATATGCAAATGGAATCATTGAAAAAATCACTTTTTAGGGGAAGTCCCTTATTTTTTTTTTTTTATTTTGTATGTAATGTAATCAATATTGTTTAGTTACCAGACCAAAAAAGTTTTTTCTAACGAAGAGTAAGATCGTGCGTGTTTTTTGATTGGGACATAGTTTTGCTAACTGAAACCATTCCCAAATGGCCACTGATCTTCTAGAGAATTTTCATATATTTTTGGCCAAAAATCGATTTTTTTAAAATTCAAAATCTCGACTCACAAGATTATTTCAGTTATCCCACTACCACGGTTGGAAAGAGGACCCTCTGGACTATCATTTGCATATAGTCTGTATAGTGTACTATTTCTTATATGTTCCCAAATGGCCACTGATCTTCTAAAGAATTCTCATATAATTTCGACCAAAAATCGATTTTTTTAAAATTCAAAATCTCGACTCACAAGATTATTTCAGCTATCCCACTACCACGGTTGGAAAGAGGACCCTCTGGACTATCATTTGCATATAGTCTGTATGGTGTACTATTTCTTATATGTTCCCAAATGGCCACTGATCTTCTAAAGAATTCTCATATAATTTCGACCAAAAATCGATTTTTTTAAAATTCAAAATCTCGACTCACAAAATTATTTCAGCTATCCCACTACCACGGTTGGAAAGAGGACCCTCTGGACTATCATTTGCATATAGGCTGTATGGTGTACTATTTCTTATATGTTCCCAAATGGCCACTGATCTTCTAGAGAATCTTCAATCAAAAATGTATTTTTGCAAAGCCAAATTCAACAATACCATGCCACTTTATATATGACTATATTGCTTATTGTATTAAGAGGCCTTGGAACGCTCCTTTGAGTATGATATGGTACTCAAAGACCTAGTATATGCCCTAAAATTAGCTTCTAAACAAGTAACCTTGTTCAGCTTGATACTGTTAAACAGTTAACAGTGCTTAAGAGCAATTTTTGCTCTGTTAACAGCAAATTTTGCACTGTTAATGCTAAATGTGGCGCTGCTAAAATTTATGGATTGCGTCTTGGGTTTTCAAATTCGAATTTATCTTCACACACATATATTTAGCAGAGGCAGTATTAGAAGATGGAGAGAGAAAGTTTTTCAAATTAAAAACAATATGAAAGAGAGAATTCAATATCATTAATGTTTTTGATTGCTACTTAATAATACGCTAAAGCAGTGATATTATAACTGTAAAGTATAAAAAGTTTTATTAGGGGAGAGTATTTGAAATAAAACAGTTATTCTATGAGAATACAGTGGAAATTAATTAAGGGCCCCAAATTGCTTAAAATCAGCCGGTATTTTGACTTTTTGTTTACGAAATTGAAAGAGAAATACAACTTCCTTTCAATTCTTTTTTTTTTTTCTTATTTTCTCTCATATTCTCTCACCACACAACAACACACTGTATAGTGTTAGAAAATATGCTTATAGATGATGTGTTTTGTTTGATACTCTCCATAGAGAAATTGAATTCATTTCACCACACCCCCACTGCCATCATATACATATGTATTGCGGCTCACACACTCACTTGGTATGTTGTGTAGTGTGCTACATGCATGGCATATGCTTTTTTAGCACCTTTTTCAGTTTTTTTTTGTCATTGGTGTTGTTGTTGTTGTTGTCTGTGCAAAAATAAATCAATTAAATATTTATTTTTAAAAGTCTGTACATACATATGTTTGTGGTGGATATTTAGAAAGAAAAAAATAAAGAAAGCATTACTCATCATCATTCTATGTGGCTATGGTGGTTAGTTAGCAGGAAGGAGGCCAGCCACATTATGATTATTTTAGTTCGAGACTTTAAAAATATTTTTTTTTTTTTTTTTGTTTGAATTATTTTTTGTAGGAAACATAGAAAATAATAAAAATACTGGCAAAATGCTTTATGATGTAATAAAAAAAGGTAATAATTTTTTAAAATAGAATTCATACTTTTTACTTCTGACATACATTTGTACATATGTAGGGTCTTTTATTAAGCGTTTCCTATGGGTCTTTATTCTTATACATCAGGCTACTTGCGAAAACATCACAAGAAGAAGTTTAAAGGGGTCAAATCTTACAATCTTCACATAAACCCCGTATGAGATCACCCTGTCTCCTTAAATAACTCGTGCAGAATATCCAATTTGGCTCTATTGAAACCATGTATGGTGTCCAAACTCTCCAATTAAGTATCAAAAGAATTTTGTAATCGCCAATCTATAGTGCTCGCCTTTGACTGTGCGGTGTGGTGTGGTAGCTATTGGATCAAGGATTTCAAATATTCGTTATGTCCGGGCAAGCTTCGATAAGATGTAACAAGGTGCGGTTTTCGCATCTAGTGGGCTGGATAGCTATTGGATCAAGGATTACTAAAAGTCATTGTTAACATAACAATCGCTGTTAAAAAAGAATATACAGCTATGGACATATAAATGGCACACATTTGAATAAGTTTTTTCTTAGGCTAAAATATCGCGAATACTATTAATCAAAACCAAATTTTTGGATTTATCCAAAGGTTTATTATTTGTATTTAAGAATGATATAAACTTAAGTTGAAATTCATTAATTAACAAAAAATATACATAATTTATAAAAAATAACATTGGATTGAGCTGGACACATAAATGGCACAAACTTAAAAAGTCCTTTTAATATTGCATTACCATTAATACCATTAATATTTTGTGCTGTAGCCTTTGTTTTTGATGACAGCTTCGCATCTACGACCCATACTTTCCACAAGTTTTTGGCATTTTGTTTCGGGTACGGCATACCAAGCTTCCTGAACGGCTGACCATAAATCGTCCATATTTTTATAATTTTTTTTTGTGATTTCAACCATGACTTCATACCACAGGTTTTCAATAGGATTTAAGTCAGGGCTCTGGGCTGGCCAATCCAAAACGGGAATCTGTTCTGAACAAAACCAATTTTTTACTACGTTTGACGAGTGTTTCCACTTAATTGGCATAGAATCCAAAGCGAATGGTTCCATATGGTGTTTTAGAATATCCAAATATTGATACTTGTCCATTTTTTAATTGATTTTTACAAACCCAAACCAAACCATAATGCTACCACCGTCGTGTTTTACCGTCTTCTGCGTGAACCGAGGATTATATTCTTGGCATCTAGGACGACGAACGAAGGTTCTGCCATCTGGTCCAATTCTATTAATTTTTTGTCTCATCACTCCATAACACGTTTTTCCAAAAATTAATAGGATTGTCCTTATGGGTTCTGGCGAAGGCTAAACGTTTTGAAACATTTTTTTTTTTGAGAGCAATGGTTTTTTCCTGGGAATGCGCCCAAACAAATTTGCCTCGTTAAATCTTCTTCTGACAAGCCTGCTAGATATTTCCAAGCCAAAAGATTCATTAATATCAGACGCTATCTGCTGTGAAGACTTAAATGGATCAATTTTTGCCATTCTTACCATTGCTGCATCTGTACGTAAGTTTGTTTTTCGAGGTCTTGGCTTTCGACTTTTGCCCTTAATCAATACATCGGGATTCTCTACACATGATTTAATGGCATTGAAAACTTTTTTGCTTGAAACTTGCAGTTCTTTAGCAATTTCCGATACTTTTTTCCCTACTTTTTAACAAAGTAGCAAGTGATTTGAATGAAATCTACGCGTGTAATAACTATTTCAAATAAATTGTGCCATTTACATGTCCACTTAAAATCAGCTTTGTTTACGCAAAAATAATAACGGTAAATAATAAGCAGAATATAACGGAATATTTGAGTGCTGCTGAAACAAAAATCCTTAGAGCAACAATCTTAAGAGATAATTGTAGCATTTTATAAACCTGTAGTTGACAAAACATAAAGTTTTTGTCTTAATTAAAATGTGTGCCATTTATATGTCCATAGCTGTAATTTTCGTAGCTAACTTCACACATATCCACAAATAGGCCGCAACGCTGAAGATGACGATTCTTCGATGAAAATTAGAATCAGTTTGCTAAATGCTCCAGAGCCAGCCCATCAGCAAACACACTGCATTGTCTACGGTCGTTTAGTTCCCTTTAGTTCCCGGGTCAGCCAAATATTGTACGAGTGCATGCCTACGTCACGACACAAAATTCTCACAAATTGTGATGTTTTAGCAGGTCTTGGGTTTTGTTTATGTTCGGGAGTTGCTCGATTTTTTAGTAAACTACTCCATTGCCCATACAGAACGCCTATTTTGATAAAATAATTTAAGTATTTGCATGCGTTGATGACTGCTATTGCCCGCCGGGATGATTTGCCAGAACAGTATGAACAAAGAATATGGATATAAAGAATGCGCATCATGTAGAAGTAAACTTTCTTATGGCGGGTCGTAACATTACGACCCGCTCTCATCAAATTCATTTCTAGATGAGAGGGAGGAAGAAGACAGAAGGAAAATGAACACAAACAAAGAGCGTAACAATGTGTTGCTCTCATCGTACGTATGTACATGTGTATGTATTCTTGTGTTTTTTGATTTAGTTGTCGATCAGACTGCGACAAGAACACATGTTTCGTGGATGTTTTATCATTTTTTTTTTTTTTTTTCAGAATAACACTCGAAGAATATTTTGTGTTAAAAATGTTCTATGGCATTAGCTGGGCGTATTTCATTTCTTTATTTTGTCCCATAGTATAATTTTTTTTAAATGCTTTAGAATGCTCGTTTTTTTTTTCTTTTAATAAAAAATGGTTTTTTTTTATTCTTTTTATTTATCTAAAAACATGGCCTAATTTTTAAGCCAAAGATGGATAGCTTCATGTCCTTTTAATAATAAAATTGATTTTTTATTTTTATTTATCTAAAATTATTAAGCGAAAGATAGACAGCCTTACATATTTGTATGTATGTTGATGAAATAAAAATAAAAATAGCGTATATTACTAACACTTTTATATGGCTGTAATTAAATAAATTCTCTCAACTTATTTTCTCTCTCTCACTCGCTAATCCATAACCATAGGCATGTGTTAACCTAGAGGAAAATTGTTAGTAATAATTTCAAGTGTACTTATTAATCCAATATAGAAAAATTGTACTGCGCTAAATCCCTAAAGACACCGTATTTAACTTGGCAAGTATTCTTCCAAAAATCGAAATCATTTCTCATCGATATTAGTGAATACTACTGTGATATTTCTTTGGGCGTATTATTGAAGTCTGAAAAAAGCGACATGAACCTTCTTCTTTAAAAGCTGACACCATTTTTACGCTCTTTTTAACGAACATTCTTGATGTTCGTGTCCTATGTGTGTGTAAAAAGCCGAAGATGTTCTTCCCCTGAGGGACATTGGTGCCGACGTCTGCTTTTAACACTAGAAAAATAAATAAAAAGTGATCAAACAACCAAAACGCACGATGAGAAAGAACAACGCATTGTTACGCACTTGGTTTCTGTAACCTTCTCTGCTATCTTTCCCCACGCGTCTTGAAATATTTTTGAAAAATATTCCAAAAAATGTTAAAATGTGCATTCTTTATACTTTATTTTCTTTGGTATGAATAAATGATAAGAAATTTCACAAAATGTAGCTTCAACAAGATGGCCGTTCTTTACTGTCAAAGTTTGGAAGTCCCTGTACGTTTTTTCTTTCTTTTTCTCCAGCATTTTTTCTACAAATTGTTTCCAATTACATTTATGAGCGCACAGATGTTTAATTTCTGGTTTTCTTAGACCATTTCCTATATAAATATTCTGCGTTTTAAGCCCCAGGCCTCATACTGACCAATTACTAGCCAAAGACATTTTAGTGGCGCTTGTAACATACATATTTTAGTGCATTTTTCTTCTTCTTCTTATTAAGGATCTTGTGCAGCAAATTATCTAAAATTAGTTGGGTTTTCATTAGTTTTCCAAGAATGAAATTATAATTTTATGAGGCTTATTATACTTCAATTTACGGCATAATTAATTATTATTTAATTTAACGCTTTTTAATTTCTCCCTTTTTTTGTCTCAAATTAGCGTTATTTTTTTTTTTTTTTTTTTTTTTTTTTTTTTTTTTTTGTAGTAGTCAAGATGTCTTATTTATTTGTTCGAAACACGTTTTGTTTTCATCATCAGCCAAGTAGTTATTTTTTTTTCTATAAAGTTACCCAGTCTTTACGTTGTCTAAACTCGGCCTGGCTGGCTGGTGTAGTCTGTAAACAAACATGTGCAGGCAGCAGTTAATGTCTGTCTATGCCCAGACAGCCAGCATTACATTTCCACATTTCCTCATAAGCGAATGCCACATAATTAGACACAATTGCTGGAAGAACAACAACAAAAAACAAGCAAAACATAATTAAAAACAAATAATTTTTAATAAGAATTTCAGTAATTAAAAACTTGTTGTTTTTAACGTCTATAAATTTGAAATTCCTTATAAAATTACAAGCCAATGCAACATACACGATAATATGTGGGTACTAAGCTTAGATTCAAAAAAAGAACTTCACCACTAATGTGTGGATATTTAATAGACAAACACGTGTTTTATAATTACACTCACCCTACAGTCATCATCAGATACTCCTCTTTAATATAAAAGACAATACCAGAGAGAGAGAGTGTGTTGAAAAAAACTCACCACTTAATCTCAACTCCCCAACGTCTCTCTTCACCAGAAGCGATAGCCTTTTTCAAAATGCCGTTATAATTGTTCTCTTTTTTTACATTTTGTAATATGTAAACAATACACGATTATTTTTTCTTGTGAGCTAACCCAACAAACATTTTTATTTAAAAAAAAAAAAAAAAAAAAAAAAAAAAAAAAAAAAAAAACAATTGCTTTCCATAAAATAAAAGCAATTTGTAAGAGCAAAAAGTAATTCAGCTGAGAAGCCACCATATAAAGGCAGTAAAATTGTCGTATTTGGAACGATACTAATTCATATGAGATCCAAGACCGTCCAATGCATTGCAAAAAAGTCGTTGTTTGTTGTGGATTTTGGGCTGGCGACGTTAGCTGCTTATGTAGATCCTTTGTCCTGAATTGAATGATGCCACATCAACCGATTTATGGCTTTTATTGCGTGAGAAGTTTCCAGTAAGCGAAATTTTTTAAAATTTAACCATCAGGATTAGGCATTTTGATGCCGAAAGACTTTATTGAGAAGCTATGTCACAGGCCATGCATAGACTCCTGACATTTAATCATTTGAAGGTCAACTTTTGCCCTCAGCTTTTGTGTACCGCAACTTTTTTTCAATTACTCTACAAGTGTTTTGTGTCAGAGTAACGTTTTTTTATCACTGTTTTGTTACTATCGGCCTAAAATTATTTTATAATCACACAAATGCTTGTGGGGTTTTACAAATCTATGCCCTAAAGAGCATTAAAAAAAATAACTTACAATTACAATTAACTTTCTCTCCAGCACTCTCTCCCTTTGCCGCTCTATTATGCATATGCATTCTATTTATACGAAAAAGAGATATTGAACTCTGTAATAATGCTCCCCTTTCTCTTTGTAACTGGCGCTCTCTTATTCTATTTGTTGCCGGCTGCATAGTTTTATTTTTTTTTTGTTTCAACTGTTATACTCTGTAATCGCAATATTTTCATTCATAAGTAAGCATTCACTGTAAGAGCATGTGCATGTGTAAACGTGTGTGTGTGTGTATTTAGTTTTTGGTGTGTTTTTGTTTTTCTTGTTTACACAGCATTTTTTTTTTTTTTTTTTTTTTGAGCGATAAGATTTTACTATACACGACGGCTTTTGCGGGGCCCCAACACAATATTTTTTTTCTGTAGCCGGATTTGTAAGCAGCATAATTTTGTTTTTTTTTTTTTTTTTTTTAGTTTAAGTGTTGCTAACCTTTTAAATAATAATCACACGGGTTTTTTTTTTTTGTTTTCTTTAAAGAGGAAACAATAATAAGCATAACATTAAAGGAAATACCGTTAAGATTAAACATTTATGATCTCTTTTCCCAGAAAATCAATTACGCATTACATTACAGAAATAACAAAAAAAAAAAACCGGCTACAAAACGATAAAAGATTTGTTTTTTTTTTTTTTTTTTAATTTTTGCACTACATAAACCATAACAAAATCATGGAGACCTTTAGCAGGTTAATGATTTTGTTTTTATATATCATATGCAAGCACTAGCACCAACAATAACAAACATGAAATGAGAGAGAAAAAAACGGAAGGAGTACACATAGTTTAGTGTCTGGGTTACAAAACTATAAAGGGTCGATGACGCCAACACACACACACACACACACACTCTGATAGTGAGTAAGAGAGAAAACAAGGAGAGCCATTAAAAGCAAAAAAAAAGTCATTCACAAAAAGTCAACAACACCCAATGCAACACACAACACAGAACAAAACAAAAAAATCAGACATGCTTATGCCTGTGCAATGGCATATACTCACACACACATAAGCACATAAGCACATAAAATTGTAGGTTTTAAGTGTAAAAGCAGCACTACACTACACCACACCACACAGCAACATGATTGGATTAACAACAATAACAAATACACCATATTGGCGGCGGCATTAATATTTTAGGTTGGTTGCAGCAAATAAAAACAATCAAAATAAACATAAACACACCCATACATATGCACACATAATAAACACCAACAAAATCTAACAACCACCACAATAACTCACCATGTACCGGTACAAAGTGCAATTTTTTTCTTTTCTTTCTTTATTAAGGGCGGCTTATGCAATTTCGTTAATGCTTAACAGCAACAACAACAACAACAACAACAAATATCATATGCCTGTTGCTTGCTGCACTTGCATATGCATGCATGCAAGCATATACACATGCAAATGAAATTAAAATTTATAAATAATATCACCAACAACAAACTCTTAAAGACACGATCTGATCATCACCGGCGGCGGCTTTCGTTTTTTAATCCCTATTTCTCGTGGTGGTGGTGATGATGTTGTTGTTGACTTTAATACGGCTGCTGTTGTAAATATAAAAGCGCCATTTGTGTTTTTATTCTCCCCGTGTCTTTTTTTTTTTCTTTCTTTCTCAGAGACAAATGTGAAGGTACATATAATAAATACACCACTTTGCTTAGGTTTTTTTTTTGCTTTTATCGTAATAAACACTGAACTCAGGGTGTTATAAAATGTACAAAAACAATCTCTACATTAATTAAACCGTTGTTCTCTACTACTCGTTATTTATATTTTTTTTTGTTTTCTTGGGTGATGCCAATTATTTTCATTAATTTTAGGTGCAGCCAAGCCAATATGTATTAAAAACGAAAAAAAATGGGAAAATTAATGATTTTTTTTAAATTATTCTTTAAATATATGTAGTATTCCGTTATTCTCAATGCTAAAGAACAGAAAAAAATAAAAAAAAGCTTTATAGGGTCTTTCTTTAAGCGGTGCTTCCTATTTTTTCATTTCAATTAAATAAAGTGAGTGTGAGATATCAGCGTAATTGGCTTCTCTGGCTGTAAAGCACCTGATATATCCAATTTTCCATGACTCTGTCGCATAAATCAGACTGAATGCCATGTGCTATATTTGAGATCGGTGTAGTTTATACCCATACTTAAGAAAACCTCACAAGTAAATGTCTAATGTTGTCAAATTACACGATCTCGGTGGCTAATTCACATTATCTCCACTTGAGATACCTCCTGAAGTCGCTGTAATCTAATTGGAAGTGTGGTAGGCTTGTTAACCGAGAGTTCGTGATCCAAACACCAGCTCGAAAGTCTTGAACAAAACAAAATATGAAAAAATATTTCTTTTGGCGATTTCCCCCTCTTAGCAGTCTTCTGGTGAAAACTGTAAAATAAAAAAAATTGCCATGAAGAGAATCTGAAATCTGTCGTTGGAAGTCGACGTTATACAGTAGGTCTCTTCACTCATAGATAACGCTAACATATACTATGTACCATCCATGGGTGGTAAGTGTGAGGAGCTAGGTTATCATCCTGACTAAAGGGTTGCAATGTTAGCAATAATATCTTCAGAGCATAATGTGCACCAAAAATTTACTTTTTTCGGCTGCACAATGGTTTTCTCACAATCACTTCATGATTCCACGCGCCCCCATATGCCATAATTTTGCTTGATGACGGACCTTCATTGCTAAAGAAAATTTTATTCGACAAATTTGCATTGAAAGTCTTTTGCTCAAGCATCCAATCCACATATCCACGGCGTTGAGAAGCGTCAGCAGGCTTTAGTGGAGGGGGAAGCAAGTTCGAATGCGTAAAATCCATAATGAGCTCTCAGCTCAGCACCTTTTTTTGGTCGTTTTCTCTTCTCAATTAACACTTTTGACCACATAGAGAACGTGTGGTTTAAGTGAACCACCTCATCTCTATGGAAAATTTCATAGACTTGCGCATATGCTGGTTGCATTATTCTATATTGCTGCCTGCAGTCCGTTAATAGTTGGAATGTTTTGAGTTGCATCATTTGTGAGGTTATTTTTGTTGTTGTTGTCTTTTTAAGATGCATCTCTGTTTGTGCAGTAATGCATTTAAAAGTTAACGCCTACTTTTTACATATTTTTGCTTCTAACTGGGCCGGGTTTAAAATTTTCTGTTTTAAAGTCTTTTCTTTACTTTTTTCTTACCAGTACAGACTTATTTCCTGGTATTCTTCCATATGAAATTCTTTAATTTTCAAAACATTATTTTACTAACCGCCGTTACTTTAATTTGAAAAAGTAAAAACAAAAATAAACAAATTCCCACCACATCCATCCATAAAATACCTTGAAAAACAGTCAGAGCCAGCAGACAGAGTCTTAAATCAAAATGAAAACAGCGACAAAAGCTTAAACCTTTTAAAGAATTCCTGGAAAAAGATTTCGTTTTTTCTGCACTTCTTTTTTTTTTTGGCACTTTTTTCTTCACTCGCTCGCTCTCTCTCTCTCTCTCTCTCTCTCTCTCTGTCTCTTTCTATTTTATTCCTTGTTGTTTATGCTACCATTTTTTTCTGTGTTTCTTTTTTTGATTTTTAATTAAGTATGAAGTTTAGATTGTTTTTAGAGTCGCGCTTATAAATATTTTCGTATGTAGAACGTGTGGTGCTGGTGCTGGTGCCAGTGCTGCTTCTGCTGGCCGCCGCAGCCGCCTGCCGTTGCCGCTTAGTTGTTGATGATGAGAAATAAAAATTAAAAACAAAAAAAGAAGCAAAACTAAGCTTCAAAGAAACATACCGTTGTTGGCTGCTGTGTGTATGCTATAGTTTAAGTTACAAACCAAAGAAATACATTTAAAACTAAATTATTATCGTGGGGCTTAAAACGCCAAACGAATGTATAAAAAAATGTTGTTTATTTGGCGGATTTTTTTTTTTACTCAGTGAGTGGAACTTTTTACTCTCTTCTCTTACTGTTCATAGAAGCCTTTTTAATGATAATCGAATTACGTTTCTTTGATTTGAAGGAGTATTCTGTTGTCAAAATCCAAATTTCAAGTGTTTTCCTACGTAAGGTAAAAATTTTCGAAATAACCTTTTGACCTCTATGACCTAAACTTGCCAATAAAACAATAAATTGCGAAATATCAAGTTGAACGAACGTTTTAAAAAGAAATTCATTTCAAAAATTATCAATAATTACGTTTCATTGATTTGAAGGAGTATTCTGTTGTCAAAATCTAAATTTCAAGCGTTTTTCCACGTAAGATAAAAAATTTTCGAAATAACCTTTTGACCTCTATGACCTAAGCTTGCCAATAAAACAATAAATTACGAAATCTCAAGTTGAACCAACGTTTTAAAATGAAATTCATTTCAAAAATTATCAATAACCTATTGACCTCCATGCGTTTTTTAGTTCTTTAACTCACCAACAAAATTTAAAAAGAAAACCGCTAAATCCGGAACCACAAGAGTTGTTCCTTAAAGAATAAACATAAGCAATGTAGCAAATAACCTTAAGATGCGGGCTTCTTGGGGACGATTGGTGTAGACTGTCTAATGGTGAAGGTATAGCACTGGCCATTATATAGTCACCTAGCAGCAACTCGTTTACTTGCCGTTCGCATCTTGAGTTTAAATCAAATGTCCACAAACACTACTCCCTCTTTCCACCTTCCTATAACCTATTTTCCTAAACCTGCACAATGCACTGCATGAGTAGGGGCCATCCCCTGAGGGCTGGTTTTACCAAAAAAAAAAATAAAATAAAAATTAAATTTAAAATTTTTGAAATTCAATCAAAAATAGTTAAATAGGCCTAGAGACCTCCATGGATTTCTTTGCCCATACACCATTGTATGTAGACTTTTTCCCGCTGGTTTTTCGAATTGAAAAAGATATTATAACGTTATTAAAAGCATTTACAATTAAGAATGTTAAAAAAAAGCCTACAAATTATTGGGAAAGCAATATAAAAATTAGCGGGAAAAGACTACATATGGTGGTGTATGTAGACTTTTTTCTTTGACAGTATTTTGGAATAAACCAACAAATTTATGTATAAATTCACATTTTTATACATTTTCTACATAAGTTAGGCTCTCAAATTACATACAAAATCTCTTAAGGCCTTTTGATCTTTGTGAAATTTTTCTTTCTTAATCCCATTAAAATATGAATCTTTCAAAATATAATAAGAAATGTTAAAATTTGCAAAGAATTGCCAGTGACCTTTTGACCTTTGCTACATTCTTTATTCTTAAACTCGTTCATACTATAATTTTTTAAAAATTGTATAATTTTTTAACCTTTAAGAGAAGAGAACGTATGATAATTTAATCATATATTATGCAAGAAGTAATTTCTGCTTTAAATCTTCAAAAAAACTAACGTTTTCTTTTTCTTCTCTAAAAAAAATGTTGACATTACTGCTTGCTTTTATCACAGAGAGTTATTCATAATGTATTAATTTCCTTTCTTGTATTGTTTTTGTAATAGTATGCCATTTTTTTTTCTTCTTCTTTCTTTAAATGCTGTTGTTGCTACTCCATGGTATAGTTGTTATTGTTGTTGATACACTGTCTGCATACCAAATATAACACTTTAACAACCAAAAACACCACACCACACCACTCTAATGTGCATGAGCGAGAGCAGGAGCGAGAGAGTGAATGCCTATTTGGGCATTAATACAAAATGATAAAAAGGCTACTTCTTCTAACAAACAGCAACAATATTATAAAGAAGAAGAAAGAATGCACATATAACAACAACAACAATAACAATAACCAGTCAGCTAGCCTAACCAGCCATTGAGCCAACATACCACCTTAAGGATGAAAATAAAATACAAAAATATGTCTGCTGTGCCGTGTACTGTTCTCTACTCTTTAAGTAGGTAGGTTAGGTGGTTGGCTGTTTGTAGGATCAAAGGGAGAGAGTGGTGAAGAAGAGCATGTTGAAATATTTTAAAATGTAAACAAGTTTGCAAGTTTAGTTTTGGTTGGTATGTGTATTGTGGTAATACAGTCAATGCCACATCATACCATCATTTCTTATAAGAATATTATTGGATGTGTTGTGTTCAAAAATATTTTCTTTTAAGAAATTGTATGCCGAGTAGTGTGGTGGGGTAAACAAGAAGAAGAAAACTACTCCACCATTGAGTAATGAAAAATAAAGCCTTTTACACATTTATAGCTGTTTTGTGTTACTGTATTGTTTTGTTTTGGTCTGGGAATGTTGTTGATGATCCCACCACACACACACAACCTCATTGCTCGCTCTCTCTCTCTGTCTCTCTCTCACACTTTGTCTTACTAAGCATACTGTTTGTTTACAATTGTTGCTCATAATGATAATAAAGTTGCTGATAATGATGTTTTTGCATAGTTTTGTTTCTGAACAATGAAAAATTTCTATATTGTTGATAGTGTAGTTGTTGTTAGTGTAAAATGAAGAAGAGGAAGAAGAAGAAGAAAAATAAAAACAAAATATCTCCCGGATTTGCGGATGCTGCACAACTAAAAAATAAAATAAAAAAAAGAGACAAACAACACAAGTCAACATTAAAATCAAGTTGAAACAATTTAGTTTGCCAGCTTCTTGAAAGGCAAACAACAACAACAACAATCTTTGGCACGCAAGTTAGATTTTATGCAGATAAAATTCAATTCAATTTCGTTTTACCGCATACCCATGTGCATAAACAAAATATAACAGAGATTTTATTTTGGTGGTGTAATGCTGAATAACAGTATTTTTCCACAACTTGTGTTGTATTGAGCAATGTTACAGTAGAAGTCTTCAAATAAATGGTGAATAACGAATTGATGTAGTGGTAAACGAACAAGTAATGTGTTGTGTTATGTTTTGTTGAAGTGAATTGAGTGCAGAATACTTGAAACGTACGTGGTGTAATGCTAAGTAACAAGTATTTTGACACTTATTAACTGAGAAGTATTCCATTAGAAGTATCAAAACTAAATGGTGAATATTTAAATTGTATTATGGTGAGTAGAGAAGCTATTCTTCAAAGGAAGCGAAGTAGGGTATGTTGTTATGGGTCACACGAAGGAGCGGCCAAAAAAATGTAAACAAACGAAGCTGTGTCCTTTCCAAAATAGATTTTTATTTCGCCCTCTGACGTTGTGTTTGATCGCATTCTGTTCTATCTTTAGTGGTGAAAAAAGTGGCAGAGAGAGAAAGTAAGGTGTAATATATTAGTTAAATAGAGAGCAGAGCTTACAAAATTGAAGTGGAGAAGGAATTTTTTTTTATTGGAGAGAAAGAAAGCTAATGGTGGTGTTCCATTTGGTTTCCATTTCTTAATAGATTTTTTTTCTTGTGATAGTGTGGTCGTTTCCATTCTGTTCTATATTTAAAGGTGAAAAAAAAACGACGAGAGAAAGTATTATGTACCATTTTTTATTTCTTTTTTGTAAAGAAAGGTTAAATTCTATTTTTAATGGTGAAAAAGAGTAGAGAAACTGGTGTACTATTCTGGTAATAAATAGAAGTTACAATTAAACAAAAAGGAAGCGATAATTGAGAAACGCCTTGATTATATTACGTAATATTACTTGCATTATGTAAATATATTGAACTTTAGAAAGGAATTAAAAATTATTTAATATTTATATAGGGAGGGTGCTTAAGGTTTCGCTTTAATGTTTCCGTGTTGTGGAGAAAATATTTTTCCAGTTAGAGTTGATGATTTGGAATTTTTACGCGCGCTTAACTTCTTGCTTGTTTTGGTTCTTTTTTTTCTTCTTTTTTTTGCTGTTGTTTTTCCAAAGTGTCTTGTTATTGTTGTTTGTCTGACTGTTTGGCTGTGTTATGCTGTACTCTGATGACTTTTTACAAAAACAGAAAAATTAAAAAAAAAACTCACCATAAAAAGGGGAGTAGGCGGCGGTTTAAATATTTTTAAAACACAAACACTACGATGATGATGATGATGATGATGCAGCAGCAGCATCACTTGCTTTGGCTGGCTCTCTTTATACAAGTATCTGCCTGCAGAATGCATAAGATCTTGTGCTTGTGCTTGTGCTGTGTTTTCATTCTTTATTTTCATTTTTGTTTTCTTTTTACAGTAAATTCCTGCGGATGCGGTTGTATTTCAAACACATGCATAAACCCGTAGTAGAGTAGTGTTGTGTGGTGTTGTGTTGTGTAGTGTAGTGCATTATAAAAATGTTTTTCAAGTTTTTTTTTTTTGCAACATTAACAAAAACAACTAAACATGTATCGGCTTTTAGCACAAACTCTAGAGAGAAAAAAAATCAGAAAAAAAGGAAGAAAAATGTTTACATTGAAGTTTTCTTAG
Source organism: Sarcophaga variegata (assembly GCA_932273835.1). Classification (NCBI taxonomy): domain Eukaryota; kingdom Metazoa; phylum Arthropoda; class Insecta; order Diptera; family Sarcophagidae; genus Sarcophaga; species Sarcophaga variegata. The sequence continues at coordinate 10,503,795 of OW026358.1, forward strand.
AGTATATTGAACTTGCGCCGCATATTTTTGCTGCGCTGGCGCTGTTTTTCCTGGAATTGTAGAAATTTTTTGTTTCTTTTTTCATGTTATTGTGTGTGTGTGTGTCTGTTTATTTCCTTACCTCGCTTACTTCCCCTTTATTGTTTGTGGGTAGAATTTTTGCTAAGATTTGCATTTTTTTTTTTTGCAACATTTTTGTTTCATTTTTATTAACGTTTTTCTGGTATTTCAAACTCAAAATAAATTCTTATGTTAATGACAAGATTGAAAACAAAACAAAAATTGCAGTTTATTAAGAAATTAAGAATTAAAAAAAATTTAAAGAATTTAAAAAAATGTTATGAATTTTGTTTTAACGTTTAAAACTGTTGTAAAGAGGAGGAGGTAATGACCCAAAAAAATAGAACTAAATTTAGGTTGAAAAAATTTTCTTATCGATTAAAAAATATGTGTGTAAATTGTAGTAATTTATTGTTATTAAACAAATTTTTAATTTTTTCACACACAGTTTGGGAAAATAAATAAAATTTTTTTTGTTAACGCTTTTGAAATGGTTAGGCTTCAAAAAACACTTATTTTTCTAACAATTTAAACATTTTTCATACTGGAAAAATTTAAAAATTTTAGGGAAATAAGAATAATACAATTTTTTCTTCAACCGGGTAAAACGGTTTTGAAACGGTTATGCATAAAACCATGATATTTCCAACAGAATACCAATTTTATATGCTAATATTTGCAAAACTTTGTAGAAAATATAAATATGCAATATTTTCCTTGAACGGTTATAACCGGTTTTGAAACGGTTATGCTTAAAAACCATGGTTTTACCAATAAAAACCCTTTTTTTTATATTGAAACTTGTGCTACTATGTGGAATATAAAAATACGCAATTTTTTGTAAACGGTTGAAACGGTTTTGAAGCGGTTATGATTAAAGATGGGGTATTTAGCCGAATATTTGTCAAATTTTAATTTTTTGTACAGAAATTCAACGAATTGTTGTTCACCGTTTAATAATTGAAACGGTTATGTGTTTGAAAAATGATTTTTAAAACAAAATTTAAGCGTTTTTTTTTTAAGCGCAAGACATCTTTTTTCTAAATTTACTTTGTTATTGTGTGAAAAAATATTTGTTTATCGTTATAGTTTTGAAATGATTATCAAAATTTCAATTCAGTTTTTTAATTTCTTTGACAATTTCTTACAAAATATTTCCCATCAAGTTTAGATTTGTGCATAATTTTTTTTTTGATCCATATTTTCCGTGTTTTTGTGTCTTTTTTTTTTAATTTTTTTTGTTTTGGCAAATAAAAACAATATTTTCGTGTTTTAAAATAAAGTGTTGGCGATCATCATCCCCCTACTAAACCAAACTTAGTAAATCTCTGAGTCGCGTCTGAGTCTTGTACCAAAAAACAAAACCTACTCTGGTGTATGTGTTGTAAATCGAAAGCCTTAACAAAATTGGAGAGTGTTTAGAAGAAAAAATTCGTTTGTCTGTGTCAAATCTTGTAAATGTTCTGTAGAAAATTTTTGTTCCCCCCACGAAGAAAATTTATTTGAAAAATAAAAATGGTTGTTTTAAGGTAAATTTCTCTTTCTTTCTTTCTCCTTCTTTTTTAAAATTTTAATTGTAACTGTAGAGGCTTTGTTGCAATAGTTGTGTTTGTGTAGTTCATGTCAAGGAGAGCACTCACTCTCTCTCTCTGCATTTGTAATACTCCATGTTTATTTTGTTTTTGTTGTTGTAGTTAAACTTTTTCTACTTGTATTCTCTCCCTCTCTCTCTCTCTCTCTCTTTTAGTGTGTTTATTTGCCATTAAATTGAGAAGCTTTTTTATATAAGAACAGTTTGAATATATACCGTTACATTTAAAAAAAAAAAGTATACAAGAGTGAAGAAAAAAAAACGCTAAAACTTATTCAAGGAGTTGTTGTTTTTCTCTAGTTTGTTTTTAATTTTTTTTTTCGAGATTTTCTTTTCTGTCTTAATATGGTTTTCTTTTTGTTTTTGTTATTTTCCTATTTTTTTTTTTGTTTTCTCTCTATTTTTTTTTATTTCTTCTACCGTTTTACAGTGTTACCACATCAAAGATTTTAATAAGCGGCATACCGCTGCAAACACGTTTCGAAGACATCGAACCTCTTTTGAAGCCATATGGCATCGTCAAACAATGTGAGGCTGTCTCTAGTAAGGACCCACAAACTCAAACTGTTCATATAACATTCGAGAATAACGAACAAGCTCAAAGGTATAAATAAATAAATAAATAAAAACAAAAATAAAACAACAAACCATACATAATTAAAACCCAACTACAACACATGTTTATAAAGTTTTAAGCAAAATTTCAAATTTTTTTTATGACTCATTTGGCGTTTTTTTTTTTTTTAAGATTTTTCTCAATGGCAAAAAAACAATTTCTATTTCAATTTCTTTTTCTATTCACAAAATACTTATATTATGCACAATGCAACCTATTTTATATGAAATTTTCTAAATTTTTATGGGTTTATTATTTTAGCGTTTTTTTACAGTTTTTGCGCTCTTCAGGAGCAAACAAAATTTTTAAAAAAATATGGTTTTTTCCATAGATTTGGCGTTTTTTTTTTTATTTACTTTTAATGGCAAAAGCAACAAGAAATTTAATTCAATAATATATTTCATAGAAAATTTGTTTTATGTACAAAAGGAAACCTTCCTTTCGGATTTATTATTAGCGTTTTTTTTTTAATTTGGCGTTTTTTTAATATTCTTAATAGATAAAAATTTCTAATTTTTGTAAAAATAAACGAAGACTTACACGGACTTTCATAAAAAAAAATTTTCAAATTAAAGCGTTTTTTTGAGTTTTAACGTTTTTTTTTTTTACATTAAAGTGTATAACAATTATGATTCTTTTTCTTTATCACAAAAATAGTCTCAATTTGTAAAAAAAAAAATTAAAAATCATTCTAAAGTTTCCATTTAAGCGGTTTTTCCTTAGTTTTAGCGTTTTTTTTTTAATATGAAAAAAATCGTCCTGATTTTTAACGATACTTTACAATTATCATTACAAATTTAAACTTTATCACAAACACCTCATTTAATACTGTGTTATCTGGAGTGCAAGAAGCTAGGTTGTAATTGATCAAAGGGTTGTAATGATCAATTAAATCTTTATAGCCTCTGTGAGAAATGACGTCAAGCAATGTGTATCTATTGGCTGTTAATATCCAGCAACCTTGCTTTATCCCCTTGTTTAGCAAAAGAAAAACTACTCGTCTAACGGAAATACTTGACCCATATACGGTCTATCATCTATCTTTCTCGAGTTCTGTTAAATCGGTTCTGAAACGGTTCTCATCTTAAATAACAATTTTGACAAAATTTCTTTGTATTCCTTTATTAAACTTTGAAATTTTATGGAAATGGGTGCAATTTCCCCAACCGGTTAAAACCGGTAAAACCGTACTGTAATGGTTATTGGAAATTTCGATTTTTATTGTATTGACATAACAAAACTAATTTTACAAGAAGTTTACTCAACGGGTTAAAGCGGTTTTGAAACGGTTATTAATTTAAATTTCAATTTTCATTTTATTTTTTTTTTTTATCAAAATTTGTGAAACTGAAGTTAAATTTAAATTAAGTTTTATATGAGTTTACTTTTAACCGGTTAAACCGGGTTTTTTTTTTTTAATTCTAAAAATTTTAAAATTCAAAATTACTAAAATCTGTTGTCTTGTTTTTCTTCTATGTTGTTGTAGAGCTGCTGGTGGTCTAAACGGTGTCGAATTCGAAGGTAACAAATTACACGCCGAACAATTGGATAAAAATCAACGTCGCACCCAACGTAATCAACGTAATCCATATCCCGGTATGCCAGGTCCCGGTCGTCAGGCGGACTTTCCGTTACGCATTTTGGTCCAAAGCGAAATGGTTGGCGCTATTATTGGCCGCCAAGGCAGTACCATACGTACGATCACACAACAAAGTCGTGCACGCGTCGATGTACATCGAAAAGAGAATGTTGGCTCACTGGAAAAGGCCATAACCATATATGGCAATCCGGATAACTGTACAAATGCTTGCAAACGTATATTGGAAGTAATGCAACAGGAAGCCAATGCCACAAATAAGGGGTAAGTCTCCTCTCTCTAAATCCTCCATACGTATATTTTTTTCGATTAATTTTGTTGGTTTTCTTCATTTGTTTCCAGTGAAATTTGTTTAAAAATTCTCGCCCACAATAACTTAATTGGCCGCATTATTGGCAAGAATGGCAACACTATTAAACGTATTATGCAGGAGACCGATACCAAGATCACGGTCAGTTCGATTAACGACATCAACAGTTTCAATTTGGAACGTATTATAACGGTTAAAGGCGCCATTGAGAATATGTCACGTGCCGAGAATCAAATCAGCTCGAAACTGCGCCAGAGCTATGAAAACGATTTGCAGGCCATGGCACCGCAAAGCGTTATGTTCCCTGGCCTGCCACCGATGGCCATGATGTCAACACCCGGCAATGGCATGATCTTTAATCCCAGCATGCCTTATGCCCCCTGCCCCAGTTTTCCCATGTCGAAGACACCTGCCCCCGTTGTGCCACCTGTCTTCCCCAACGATTTGCAGGAGACCACATACCTCTATATACCCAATAATGCTGTCGGTGCTATAATCGGTACTAAAGGTTCCCATATACGCAGCATAATGCGCTTCTCGAATGCTTCGCTGAAAATAGCGCCACTGGATAGCGACAAGCCAGTCGAATTGCAAACAGAACGTAAGGTAACCATTGTGGGTACGCCGGAGGGTCAATGGAAAGCCCAATATATGATTTTCGAAAAGATGCGCGAAGAAGGCTTCATGTGCGGCACCGATGATGTTCGATTAACTGTGGAAATTTTGGTTGCCAGCTCACAGGTTTGTCTTTGTGTCCCGGCATTAATATTCCTTTCTATATTTCATCTGTAAAATGGTTTTTCAATTGTATTTTAGGTGGGACGTATTATTGGCAAGGGTGGCCAGAATGTACGCGAATTACAGCGTGTCACCGGTAGTGTCATCAAATTGCCCGAACATGCGCTGGCGCCAGCATCGGGCGGTGATGAAGAAACGCCCGTACACATAATTGGACCATTCTATAGTGTACAGGTAAGTTAAAGCTCTCTCTCTCTCCCTCTATACTGTTTAGCATACTTTATCATGGCGGGAGTCATGGAAATCTTTGTTGGGGATATGAGGTCCTATAGCAGGCAGTTGATTCCTATATTCAATGCAACTTCTAGAAAAGAAAACGCAGGCCATTCAGAATCTGTAAACACTGACAATGCTTTCTACAGTACTGTACGAATCACTGCCAAACTATTGGAATGATAAGCGCCGTTGTATTTAACATTTGATTGCTTCACTCACAATCGTAAGGCACACTTTCTTTTGAAGCGGGAACGCAGTACAATTCATTTAGAGCCATTAATCTCCAAAAATCTTAAGCTATATTTCGTTTAGAACCGGGAAACACTTGGAAACGGCTTTCTAAAGTCACTTAAAAAGTCATAGAGCGACAAATCTTATTTGAAGCTTATAAAGTATGCTTTAGTTCAGCATATAGGACTCTAAAACAATCCGAAAGACTGAAGAGGGCCTCTAGAACCACTCTAGCTTGAATAAATAATTGACAAATATTTACTAGAAGGCCCTCCTCCATAAGGTATTTGATAATCATTCAGTGCCCAGTTTCAATTCCAAGCAGCAGAAGGTTATATTGTGCCTACCAAAGGCTCAATTTTCATTTTATCTTGGGGAAAAAATGCAGGACTCTTTACCTGCCCCCTGTAATTGCAGAGTCATGCTGTTCCCATTGACCTAGACTCTCTATCCCAGTCTGCAATTCGTGTCAGTTAATGTTTTATTTGCGCCTAAACTCTTGGATATTTTAGTTTTAGTTTTAAAGTCTTTGTTTCTCTAAGACTTCAAAGCATTAGTAGTGAAGGTAACCAAGTTTTAAATCCTGATATACACAAGAACTGTCAGGATAGCTGTGGTGTCTACACCCTATATACGCTCAAAGGCCTAAGCATACATTGTATACTAGTTCTGCTGACGGCGGAGAAACTTTTCTATCGGTATGCAGCTTTTGCCGACTTCAAAGTGGGTGGCAGCTTTTCTATACCACATGATGTGATGCCTCTGAGCTGCTACTGCCTGATACACCGATGTCGACAATAAGCTTCGTATTCGAATCAAAATTAATCAAACCTACTACCGGATGTCCAATCAAATAACCTATCGGGTGAGACTAATCAGGGAAGCTTTCTGCATCGAGCCACAGGCGAACATTGTCAAATGAAGAGTGTAATACTCTAACGACATAGGTAAGCACGTATACCTTGTGTTTGTATATGTGCATTGGTCTTCGACAGAAGCATGTTTGCTCTAAGGTATTACACTCAGCCAGACACTTACCCAGGGTATTCTTGTGACCAGGAACCCATATGACATTTATGCCATTAAACTGCCGCGATATTCGTATAAGAAAATCCAATAGAGACGTCTCTTGCCGTAATGGAACAACAGTACACGCAAACAAACTCTAAACAAGTCAGGAATTGAGGCCTAGACAGTTTTTGCTAGATAAGATTGGCAGGAAATCATTTTAAGCTTGCCAAATCACGACTAAAAGTGCTAACATTTGCACTTTCTGAAGGAAACGAACACTTGAATTGAATTAATTAAGTGAAGAGGAATTGTATACCATCAGCTTACTTAATTAATTGGTAATTACAGCCCTTTAAGTCAGGATTACAACCTAGTTTCTCACACCACCTTTCTCAATACAAATTGCTGGCTAAAGTAGAACCAATATTTGATGGAACCCCCCCTAGGGGGAGGTTAAATTGAAATTCAGTAACAGAATGGGACATAGTAATAAAGGGGTTTTTTTATAGAGGTATAGAACTTTAAGTTGGCATTACTTTTCAAGATGGCGACCGATTTAACAGTTGTCAAGTGATTTATTCTCAGTTTGGTTTGGCAATTCATCATGAATAGACTCACGCCTGAACAACGCTTGCAAATAGTGCAATTTTATTTCGGAAATAATGGTTCTGTGCGGAAAACGTATCGCGCACTACGTCCATTTTATCGTCGACAAAATCGTCCATCAGAGCAGTTAATTCGATTAACCATGGAACGTTTTCGCACCACGTTTACTCTTATTGATAACTCGCATCCCCAGAGATGCTGTACGGTGCGTACAGACGAAGCTATTGCTGCTGTAGAGCGTAGGATTGAGGAAGACCCGAATGAGTCCATCCGCCATCGAGCACAGGAATTGGATCTGTGTCCATCCACTTTATGGAAGATTTTGCCGAAGGATCTTGGTTTGCGTGCTTACAAAATCCAACTCGTGCAAGATTTGAAGCCAAACGATCATCAAGTAAGGCGTAGATTCGTCGAATGGGCCCAAAACGAGATTACCGTTGTTCCCGATTTTCATAAGCGAATTTTGTTTAGCGATGAAGCGCACGCACTTCTGGTTGAATGGCTACGTCAACAAACAAAACTGCCGCATTTGAAGAGTGAAGGTAATCCTCAAGTGTATGTGGAAACACCGTTACATCCAGAAAAACTGACTGTTTGGTGCGCTTTATGGGCTGGTGGAATCATTGGTCCGTACTTTTTCAAAAACGATGGTGGCCAGAACGTTACAGTCAATGGTGATCGGTATAGAGCCATGATTACAGTCAATGGTGATCGGTATAGAGCTATGATTACTAACTTTTTCATTCCTGAATTGAATAACCATGATGCCCAGCAGTGGTGTGGTTTCAACAAGACGGCGCAACATGTCACACAGCTCGTGCCACAATGGATTTATTGAAAGACACGTTTGGTGACCGCCTAATTTCACGTTTTGGACCTGTGAATTGGCCTCCAAGATCTTGTGATTTAACACCGCTAGACTACTTTCTGTGGGGCTATGTAAAGTCATTGGTCTATGCGGTAAAGCCACAAACGCTTGACCATTTGGAAGACAACATTCGCCGTATTATTGCCGATATACGGCCACAAATGTTGGAAAAAGTCATCGAAAATTGGACGTCCAGATTGGACTACATCCGCGCCAGCCGTGGCGGTCATATGCCAGAAATCATATTTAAAATGTAATGCCACAAGATTATCTTTCGGATAAATAAGATTCATGTCAATCGAATAAAAACCATCGTTGTTTTATTGCAACTTAAAGTTCTATACCTCTACAAAAAACACCCTTTATATAGGCACTACAGTAACATGTCTGATCTGGCTGAAGCTGTAGTATCTCTACACAAGAATACAAGTTTTTTTGTATGTGTACGATCAGAATTTTTAAATCCTCTGCAATTCCACCTAAACCATGTGTAGCTGGGTAATAAAGGATTTGAACAAGTTTATTGTGAAGTTTAATTCCCCTCGGATTTTAAAGATTAGAATCTGAAAAAAAAAAAATTCAGAAGTTGTGAAGGGGGGTGGTGAGGTATTCCAGAAGTTGAAATCTCATCTTTAAACAGCAGAGACAGAGACAGTGATCTTATTCATCTTCTAGGTGGTTAAATGAAAACTTTTATTATATTTTTCTATTTTTCTTTTTTCTTTCTTTAATTGAATATTTTTTAGTCGGCTCAAAGACGCATCCGAACAATGATGTTGTCTACAAACCCTCCACCCGTTACCAAAAAACAAAAAGCTGCCAAAGAACAACAACAACAAGCTGCTCAAACATCCTCAGGTAGCGGGTCGCAACAACAACAACAACAACAACAGCAACAACCCCAACAGCCACAACAACAACAACTGCAGCAACCATCATCACAGCAGCAGCAGCAACAACAACAGCAACAGCAGCAGCCACAACAACAGGGTGCGAGTACAAATCAGTAAGAAGTATAAGCAGAGGGTGTAAAAGCATTTATTAAACTATATACTATTACTACTATACTATATATTTTTATTTTTTATTATTTTTTTTTTAATTTTAAAATTTATTATTAAAAAAGAAAACATTTTTTTTTTTTGTTAAAAATTTTTTTTTTAATTAATGCCCCTCCCCTCTCTTTAAAATTTATCAAAACCACTAACCACCACCACCACCATAAGAAAAAAAAAAAACAACAACAAAAACTATGTAGTTACACTCGTCAATCCTCGTTTTTAAGTAATATTTTCTTTTGAATGGAAAACCTAAAAAAAAATTATATTTTCCCCACAAAATACCCCCAAAAAAAATTTTTTGCATTGAAAAAACAAAAACTCAAAAAAGAATTCTCTTTATAATGAAATGTGTGTGTGTGTGTATTGTAATTAATTTGCTTTATAATGAATTTTGTAATAAATTACAAAAAAAAAAAACTAAATTAACAGAGTTACCCTAGGACCTAGGGTAACATTTTAAATTAAAGAATTTATATTTTGGAAAATTATAAATTTTTTCTTTTCTTTTTTTCTTTCGTAATAAGAAAACAGAAAAAACAAAGCAAGAACACACATTCTTTCAAATTAAAAGAAAAAAATTAAAAGTTATAAAACAGTTGGCAACTCTTAAACATTTTTACAAAAAAAAATCTATTCAAACAAAATACATACATACTTGCATACCAATTAAAAATTAAATTGTTCCAGAAAAACTCTTAAAAAATAATATTTATAGCAAAAAAAAAAAAAAGCCATAGAAAAACATACAAGCTTGCTTTTGAAAAACAAAAATAAAAACAATTTAACTATTTCGGCATAATTAAAGCAAAAAAAAAAAAAATAAAAATAATTAAAAGAAATAAAACTTAAAAACATGAAAAATCTTTTGGTAATTAAACCGTTTAAAAAAATACTTAAAAATTAAACAATAATAACACAATTTTTTTTTTAATAACACAAACACATTACCATAATACAAATACAACAATGATAAAAAAAAAATTACACCCCCTATATAATTAAAAACAAAAACGAAAACCACAACAAAAATATTGAAAAAAAAGAACATAAAAAAACAAATCATTTTTACTCTAAATTATTAAGGAAAAAAATTAAAAATAGTTTTTAAGCCCTTCTACCCTACTACCCCTCTACATATAAAATTAAAAAAATAAAAACAAAAACTTTTTTGAAAAATAATTTATAACCTAAAAAACAAGTAAACCAAACAAAACAAAACAAAAAAAAAAAGAAAAAATAATCTGGCCACACAGTTTTTTTCTTCAAACACAAAAACACCACCAGCCAATCAATATAATTGTTGGTTAATTGCTAACTGACAATTATCGCTTACACATATATGTACGTGTAAATTTATACATGAAGAAGCATTACATTGAAAAATGTATTGCCAACAATAATTTAGAATCAATACAAATGTAGACAAAATCAAAGCAAACGTATATATATATATGTTTAACATAATATATCTAACAACAGAGAGCAGTAATGTAACCGAACACAAGTGAAAGTAATGTTTACATTTTGTCCTGTACTGTTTCCACCAGCAGAATTTAAATGATTTTATTTACATTCGTTTCGCTGTTCTGCCTCTGCTAAAAGATTATTAATATAAGCACAGTAATGTAACTCTCTGCCAACAGAGTATAAATGCAATGGCAGCTTACCTAAGCCCAGCACTTTATCATTCGTGTTTAATATATTGATACTCTCGCTTACAGTGCAAAATATTCAACATGGCTTCTTTCTTACATGTAGAATACTTCCAACAACAAAACATGAATAGTGGTGAATAGTCTGTTCATGCGTTACATTACGATCATTGAAAAATGTTTTGTTTACATTCTTTTCGCTCTTCTGCCTCTGCCAGCAGAATATTAATGTAACAGTCAAGCACATGTGATGTTGAAATCCTTTTCTCTGCCAACAGAATATAAATGGAATGGTAGAGCAAATTTTAACTCCAGTAATGTTTGCATTCTTTCTCCTTTATTTTATGTCTCTGATAAGACTTTTTAAACGTAACAATCGGGCGCATATTTACATTATCTTTCATTTTCGTTTCTTATTCTCTCTGCCTGCAGAGCGTGTGAGAGTTGGCAATTGTATTTCGCTGTTAAATACACTGAACGAAATCTTTAAAGCGAATACTCGTGTTTAAATTTTTCTTGATACACTATAAGAAATTACTGGAGGCTTCACCTATTTAAGTGTTATTAAAATTCTGCAATTCACCCACTTGGTATATTCTTTCTCTACACAACATTTAATATTTTTTTCTCACATTAATCTGTTTTGTCACTGCACATTTGTAGGTCTGACAACGTTTTTGCTAATAATTGGCCAAACAGTCTATTCGAAGTATCTTCATCTGCCGAAGAAGCAGGTTTCTCATTACTTTTGTGTCTTGACAAATATAAAAGAGCAGTGTAAACAAAATCTAACATTTATATACAAGCTTTGATTCTCATTTGAGTTATTAAACCGAGAAAAAGAAAAACAATTAAAAAATATGTAATAATTATTATAAAAATAAGCTATAAATATGGAAACATATATGAAATTCAGCAGCTTTATTACGTTAAACAGAAACGCTCTTATAGTGAAAGTAGTGTGGTGGTAATAAGGCTGTATTTTCAAGAAACCCAACCAACCAATCAATCAATCAACCAACTCCCAAGTGTTTGCCTTAAAACGGTGCTGAAATGTTAATCGATTTGTTAAATGTATTGTAATATAAAGCTTTTTCTTAATGTTTTTTTTTTTTTTTTAATTATTTAAAATTTTTAATTTTTTATTTTATCAGGTCTTTTATTAAGAAAGCCTTTGAAAAGTATTTTTTTTCTTTTGTTTATTGCAATAGAACCACTAATGATACCGAAACCAACCCAAGCACCATCCAACAGCCTTTAATTAATTAAAAATCCCATGTTTAAAGAAAAGTGAAAAGGAAAGTTTTACCACAAAAAGTATTACAAAAATCGTGTTGTTAAGATTGTTAAAAACAGAAACTTTCCTTAAAACTTTTTCTTCAATTTTTTTTTTAATTTTTAGAATTGTTTTTTTTTTTTTTAATTAAAATAGTCTATAGTAACTAACCATATCCAAACCAGAGAGCATTAAACAATCAAACCTTTAATATTTACTTACAATAGCCTTCATTTTTTCTTTATTAAACAATCATTTACAATATTTTTATCCTTGTCTATTGTTTTTTTTTATATACATATATACACAACTATTTTTTAAAAAAGAAATATATATTTTTATATATAAACTAGTAAAGTAGTTTCCGTTGTTAAAAACAATTTAATTGATTTAGAAAAAGAAAAAATAAGAATATTAATGATAATAATAATTCCTATTATTTACAAGTTTTTATATACTTTTTTTTTTTAAATATATAGAGTAATAAATATTATTTAGTTTAAATTATAAGTTTAAAATATTAGCTCAAGTTTTTATTTCGTTTTATTACAAGAAACTATAAGTACAGGATAAACATATTTAAATACATAATTACAAAAAAAAAAGAAAACAAAAACAAAACAAAATTCTTTAAACATTTCGGCAAACCAAAAAAGAAATTTAATTTAAAAATAATATTAAAAAAAAAGTATATTTTTTTTAAGTAACGTTTTTTGGCAACTCTAAATTTGAAAACTGAAAAATGTATATTCCACTTACAACACAGTTATTAAATAGAAATTAAATTTTTTTGTTTCATAATATTGAACTTTTTTTTAAATTCCTTTTTTTTTTTTTCTAAAAAAAAAAAATTATTTTTTCAATTCTTTAAAAAAAAAAAATTAAATAAAGAAAAATAATGAAAACAAGTAATTAAAATACCTCAATGTAAGTGCATTATCTTCTAAACATTTAATTGAAAAGAAAATTAAAATTAATAAAGAAAAACAAAACAACGCGATAATAATTATAATACTTACTTTGAATAAATAATAGCAAACAAAAGTGTATAAAAGACCTTGAAAACCAAGCAAAACAAAACAAAAAAAGGAATAAATAATTAATAAATTACTACCAATAAATTATTATAAAATAAATCTACATGCATAAACATGAAACAATTCGGAAAGGCAAGTTAAAGAAATAGAATAGAGGAAAAGTAGAAGAGGAAATAAAAGAAATCATATCAACTATAAAGAAAAATCCGAAATGAAACCAAGATTTAGAACAAAAAATATTCATAATTACACTAAATTTACGTTTAATTAAAGAGATTTTCAAAAAGTATTCATGTTAGCAACACTCGGTATTTATAAATCAATTTAAATCACTGTAAATGTTTCTGTTACTTTACAGGAATTCAGTTTACCATTATAAGCACCACAATAATAAATAAACAACGGCTCTGTTATTCTTTGTAAACACAACAACAGTTCCTTTTAGTTTATTCCAGCAATAATCCATTCATATTTAACTAAAGAAACAGGGAGCAGCAGTAAATTTCATACAAAAACTTGTTACCGTTTCTCTGTAAACAAATGTAACAGAATAACCAACTTTCTCTGTAATTGAAAGAAAACAAAGGCTCTTGTTACTATTGTAGCAGGCCGTAATGAAGAGATCATTTAGAAAACTTGGTCATGTTGATATACGTACGAAGCCTGTATTCTTTTTTTTTTTTTTTTTTTGAACACAAAAACCCAGTTTCTTTTATTTTAAATATAAATTCCTGGACAGAAAGGCATATTACTTTTATAAACATATAATAGTAAAACAAGCAAACATGTTAAGCTGATGTATGAAGAAGATTCTGTTACTTTTGTAAAAACAAAAACCTGTTCTCTTTATTTTTGTAATGTATTTCTCTTTTAAAAAGAAAGCAAAACAAAATAATAAACAGTACACATAATGCATCACTCTCTCCTCCCTCTGCTACATATTCATATTGTTGCTTTTGTAAACACTTTACACCGCAATATGTAAAGAAAGTCCCCACTACTTCAGTTTGTTGTTTTTATTGTGATTGTGAGAGAGCAAAATCGTTGTTTTTGCTACTGCTTTAAAGAAGAAAAAACAAAGTAAGAAGCAGCATAATATTCTTAATTGAGAAAGCTTAACAAAGCGAAGTTAGTTTAGAATCGGCCTCTGTAAGCATCAGACGAATGGCAATTTAAATGGAAGTAATTTTAAAAAGTATTGTGAGTGATTCGATGTTTTTCCATATAAATTTTGTTTTTGTAAACAAAAGAACCGTTTGTTTTTTTATTAAAGCAAGTGTTGTGTAATTACTTTCGCTGCATTTTTCTGCAAAATTGAAGAAATCCAAGCAATGTAAGTCATTCTTTTAATTTAATTAAAAATTATTTAAAAATCTCTTTATTAAACGTAAAAAATTTGTCATATATATAATGAAATAAAACATTTAACCAGCATTATAACGGAATATAAAAAAAAATATAACGGAATATATTTTTTTTATATTCCGTTATAATGCTGGTTAAATGTTTTATTTCATTTCATATATAATGATATAATGGTTAAATGTTTTATTTCATTATATATATTACAAATTTTTTACGTTTAATAGAGATTTTTAAATAATTTTTAATTAAATTAAATTTTTCAGAAAAATGCAGCGAAAGTAATTACACAACACTTGCTTTAATAAAAAAACAAACGGTTCTTTTGTTTACAAAAACAAAATTTATATGGAAAAAATGCAGCGAAAGTAATTTCGTAATTTCTTCAAAACTCTCAAAACTAACCAAAAAAAAAATAATAATAAAAAATATATAATGTTGTTGCAAAGTATATATGTTGTTGTACAATAACAATAACAACAACATATATACTTTGCAACAACATATATATTTTGCAACATCAATACTTTGTTATAGCGGGTAAAGTACGGTTGGTTATTGTTTTTGATTTACAAAAACAAAACACTTACCTAAAAACAATAACCAACCGTACTTTACCCGCTATAACAACAACAACAACAAACAAACAAACAAACAAATACCACCTTTTAAAAGAATAATTTTTTAAAAAAAATATAAAATAAAAAACAACAACAACAACAACAATGTATTTATTTATATATAATCTTAACCAAGTTAAAATGAATTAATACCAAATTGAAAAATTCCAAAAATTATTTCGTTAAACAAAAACAAAAAAAAAAAAAACTAACAAACTAAAGAAAATAAAAATGTTAACGATTTGAGCATTAACATTTTAAAAAAACAAATAAGGAACATGTTAAGAAAATGGGTATTTAGTGTAAGATGTTAAAAACAACCTTAAAAACTTAAGAATTTCTTTTTGAAAAAAAAAATATTTAAGATTTTTTCCTATGAAAAATGGGAAACAAACTTTTTTTAAACTAAGCTAGAAAAAGCTGAATTTTTCTTTTTTTTTTTTTTTTGTAAATAATAATTATTTACCAAGTAGGCATACAATTATTATTATTATATATTTTTAAAAGTATATATTTATAAAACAGTTATACTAAAGTATAATTATAAGAAGAGAGAGAGAGAGAGAAAGAAAAACATATTTTGTTGAAACTTTTTTTAAAAAAGTAAGAAAAGCATGAGAAAATTAAATGAAAATTTAATTTTTTTTAAATTATTTATTATACAAACAAATGATGATATATTTGATATATTTTGGCAGATTTCTAAAAGAAAAACATAAAACGATAAATTAAATTAAATTTAAAAGAAAATGCTCATATTTCGAGTGAACGGCTAAATTTGTTAATTATGATGGGAGGCTATTAAAAAAGAAAATGTTATTTTTTTTTATTATTCAACAACTAAGCAAAGCAAGCAAGCTATTTTCTAATTTTATTAACTAATTTTTGGAAAAAGAAAAGAAAAGTAAAACGTTATAAATTCATAAAGAAATTTAAGAAAGTTGTGTGCCAAGTACTGAAAATGTTAAAAAAAAATTTTTAATGCTTTTTAAAGCTAAAACAATGTGTGATAAAAAGTTTATTTTTTTAAATATATTTTATATAAATATATTTATATATATATATATTAGAAAGAAAAGTTAAACTTAAAGTTTAACTATAACGAAAACGAAACAAATTTAACGTTTTATTCCCTTTAAATTAACGTAAAAAATCAACAACACCACCATAAAAAACCATAAAGGATAAATATCACACTTTATTTAATTTATTACTTGAATTAACAACCATTAAACAGGAAACGCACATAATAAACAATCCATTCAAAATAATTACAAAAAAAGTTTGACGTTAAATTTTAAAAACACTTGAGAAAATTTCTTCAAGTGTTTTTTTTTACTAATTATTAAAGAGTGTGTAAACAAAAGGAAACACCAACAACAACAACAGCTACTGCTACTACTGTTATGTACAAATTCAAGGTTAGTACAAAATACCAGAATTTTTCTTTTTAAAACAAAAAAGTATTTTTGGATTTTTATCTTTAAAAATAAAAAAAACAAAATACAAAAAGAAAATGAAAGAATGAAAAGCATAAAATTAGAAATTTAAATTAATTAATTATACAATTTTCTTTAATAAACTATTTTTGTTTTTGAAATTTATTACACAAAACGTAAAGAGCAATCATAATGTCATTAAAGTTGCAAGCAAGTCTCTTTGAGAAAAAAAAACTTTTCTTTTTTATACAAAAAAAAAAACAACAACATCAAAAGCATTTTAACAATAGCCACCACAAATAATAAACATCTCGCCTTTAACATTAAACTTTATAAAGCATATATAGAGAGTGAAAAATAAACAAACAAACAAACAATTGGGAATATATGAAAGTTTAAAAAAAAGCAACATTAACAACAACAAATATAAGTAAAGCGTAAAAAAACTGCCAATCTAACGAAATCAAAACGAAAACAAACAAACAAAGTCTTTATAAAATATCGTACGTATAAACAACAACAAAAAGAAACAAAAACAAAACAAACATGGACGCCAACTCTGATTGAAAAGAGAAGTAAACCAAACGGTATAAAATGGTATTAAAACAGAACTAAAGTCCTTTCAACAAACATTCTTAAGTCACTGGGAGGACACAATCACACAAAACCCCAACTCTGTGTAAAAGGAAGCTAAACAGGCATTCTTACACTCTGATGCACTCATCACCATAAATTCCGAAAGAAAATTTGTACAAGCATGCTCGTGCATATTCGTGCATACAATGCCTACCACGAGTGGTGAGAAAGTAAAGCAAACCATTCTCCTCCACATAAACCCAATTCTTGAGTTTCAAAACAGTAAACAACAACAATCGTGTTGAAACAAAACTAAACAAGCATAGGCTTTCAGGCTCTCGCATACAAAAACAACCTGTTAACATGCATGCACACACACAACGCCTGTAATTAAGTAATTAATTGAACAAATATATAAATATAAATATATAAAATGATATATATGATGATATGACGATGATTTTCATGCAAGCAGGCATTCATCTGAAACCTTTCGTTTTATGGAAACAAGTGGAAGCATTTATATTTAAACGAATCTAAAATACTTCAGCAATTGAGTGTTTCGTTTCTTTTAAAGAAACATGGTGGATTTACTGTACAAAATGGTACTGAAACACAAGCACACTTGAATTTAATTGTTTACAATGGCATCCATACAACATTAATGTGTGTGCGTGTGCATGAATTGTTTTGTAATGTAACGATTACAAGTATATTCCATTTTAATTAGGCAGCACTTAGCTGCACTTTAAGAAAAAAAGGTGTGTAAATAAAGGAAAGTCAAGGAATATATTTTTTTTATTAGATTTGTAACGAATTTTTTAAGAATTCTTATTAAAAACGGATGACTGCACTAATTTTTATTGGAAAACAATAAGTAAATACTTTTTTAAATATAAAAATTACAATTTGAAGATAATTCTGATGGTTATGACCATATTTTTTCTTTCTATATTCAATAATTAATATTGTTCACATTTTAAATGAATGACTGAGAAAACAGTTCCTTGTTACTTTCTAAAGAAATGTGTGTTTGATGTGTGATGTAATCAAAATACCATTTACCGTAACTCAAAGGTTTACTTTCTTTTAAAATTTTTCATAAAAAATATAATTTTTTTATTAAATAATAATAATAATAAAAGCTTTTTATGAAAAAAGCCACACTGCCGTTACGAAAACAAAACAGAACCAAATTTGACCTAAAAACAAAAAGAAATACCAACCAAATCACAAATCGCAAAAATAACAAAAAGCTTACTTGATTTAACCATAAAATAAATGAAAAAATATTTAAAAAAAACCATAAATATGAAATAACTAAATTTTCATTAAAGAAAATAACTAAAAAAAATAAATAAACTTAAAATTTTTTAGAGTCTAAGCAAAATTAAATACTTACTTTTGAACTAAAACATGAAAATAAAATATAAAAAAAAAAAATAATTTAAAATTAAACAAAAATAAAAAACAAATTAATTGGCTTAAAATTACCATATAAAATATAATTTATAAAACATAATTTTTTAATACATATTTTGAAATATAATATTGATAATATTATATTATATATATATATATATATATATATAATATTGATAAACAATAATAATAAGAAATTAATTTTTTCGCAGATTCTTTAGGTTTTTTCTTTATTTAAATGAAAAAACCTAAAGAATCTGCGAAAAAATTAATTTCTTAAAAAAAAAAAACAAATTTAACAACGAATTATAATTTTCTTAATTTTTTATAAACCGTTACATTGTGTAAAAATAAATCAAATATTATAAAGTTCAAATGTAATAGTTTAAACAATAATAATAATAATCCTAAAAACCTTAAAATTAATATAAATTTTCCTGTACTCTTTTTATACATTTTTATTTTTATAATTTAAAACACAAAAACCATTTTTAAAAATAATTTTTATGTAAATATATTGAAAAATTTACATTTTTTGTTTAAATTTAAATAATATTTAAAGTATAACTAAAACAAGACAGGCGGTAATTATTTGGAGACTGAGCTACAACATTTTTTTAACTTACCGTTATGTTTTGTTTGTAGTTTTACGCCTATCATAATTTTTTTTTTTTTATACACAAAAAGAGGTCCTAAAAATGTATTTTTTCGTAAAAGCAAACCCTTCATTTTAATTAATTTAAAAAAGAAACACAAAATATTGTTTAAAAAAGCAATAAATTACAAAGAAAAATTTAAAATAATTAAAAAAAAAATTAAACGAAAATTTCAAAATTAATTATTTGCCTATTTTTCTTTATATTTTATAATTACTTGAAATTCATTTCGTTTATAATTATCTTTTTTAAGAATATTTTGTGTAACATAAACTTTAAAAAATAGCTAACCATGTAATAATAAAAATATTGTTTGAAAAAAATTAAAATGTTAATTTTTTATAACCTTATCCCCTTTTTTTTGATGTATACATTTATTTTTTATGATTATCATTTTACACTTTATTTTTTTTTTTTATTATTTTTAATTTAAATTTTTAGCAGTTTTGTTACAATTTTTTTTTTAATTTTATTTTTAATTATCCTTTAATATTTAATTTTTATTTTATTTTAATTTGTAATTTATTAAACGGTTTTCTTCTGTGTGATAGTAGTTTTTAATTTAAGCCGTTTAATACTTGCAAATTTTATTTTATATACATTTTTTAAATAAAACTTTATTTTCAAGTGTTTTTTATTTACAAATTTTATAAGAAACTAAAAAATAAAAGCAAATTTAAGCTTAATTTTACTTTTATCATACATAATAATTTTTATTTAATTTTATCTAAGTTGTAAAACGCAAAAGAAACAAAAAAAAAAAAAGAGAAACAAAACAAAAGTCGTGAAAAAATCTATTAATTATTATTGTATATTTTATTTAAAAGAAAAATACATTAAAGAAAACATTTAAAAAATTATTAATTTTTATTATTATTATATTTTTAATATATAATTATTTTATAATTTTTATTAATAATTTTAAAAAGCATTAATAGTTTTTATCAAAAAAAGAAAAGCAAAAAAAATTTAGAATTTAATGAAACAACAGATTTTTTTTGTTTTTTTCATGAAAAAAAAAAAGAAAAATTGTAAAACTTTATATATTTTTTAGAAAGAAAAATATAAAGTTAAAAAAAAACGAAAAACGAAAGAAAAAAATTTAAATCTTGTTTTTATTTCTGCAAAGTTTTCTTTATTATTGGTTTGTTTACTTATTTTAAAACATTTTTATTACTGCTTATTTGAAAACATATTGTTTTTCTAAGTGTATTACAAATTTTTCCGTTTTATTTCAATTTTAATCACTTTGATCATTTAGAAGTACAAAAGTAATGTCAAGTCATAATAACACTATAAAAGGAATGTAATGGCAGTGATGTCAGAAAAATATACAATGATTACAAGCCTACAGAACAATAAAGCAATAGGAACACAATGTCTAGGAAATGAAGCAAAGCAAGTCCAGTTGCGCACACATACTCGAGTGTATTATATTGCATTCAAAATCATATAGAACTTGGCTTTACTTAATCGTAAGGCACTGAGAATATGGAGGTACAAGCACAAACAATAACAATGCAAAGATAGCTGCAGTTAAAAACACACACACACTCATAGCAACGAAAACACAATGGCATAGAATTGAAGCAAGTAAATACCCATGCCTTTAAAAAAAAAATCAACTGTTATGTAATATGTAATAGAAACACAAATAAAATGAAATGTTCACATTCCATTCAACAAAAATATAAGAGGAACACAATGGCAAAAAGAAACATCAAAGCAAGCAAACACTCGCGCCAGTCAAAATGCAACCGTTACGTCTACATTCCAGTCAAATACAAAATTGAAAAGAACAAATATATAAGAGGAACACAATGGCATTGAAATGAAGCAAAACATGTTTGCATTGCATTTGATTGCACTAATGAGATGAATTAAAAATGAAACGTTGTATGTTTATATTGTATGTAATTTCACTCAATTACAAAACTTGGCATTACTTTCCAACACTGAAAGAAAAAGTAGGACAGATTAAAGTAGTTGATATAGACATGTTCAACTTGAAATGGAAAGTTTTATTACTTAAAATTAAAATAAGTATTCCATGTACGTACATTTAAGAATTTAATGCATTTGGAATTTGAAGCCAGAAAAACTATAAAATTGTGAAACATTATCAATACGCAATGCTATAAAGGCTGCTGAAAAGAATTGTAGTTTTTCTATATTTTCAAATTATATAAAATTAGATTAAATTGATAGCATAACTGACTTGTCATCCTTAATGGCCCTATGGAGATATAAATATTGGAGAGTCAAAAGCTCTTTAATGCGATTTTTGCCGAAATAAGTAAACTTTTCCCACGGCACGAAGTATTAACGAAAATGGAATGTAATTGACGCATATGACGGTATGCCTCGAAGTCAGGATTGAACGGCAGTATGGTATCCAATAGTATTCATCAGGTCTCTGTCATAATGTGCCTCTTTTATATTAGAGATTGAAATATTCTACAAAATTCGATTGAGAATATTGCATTCTAGAATTCCACATGATGTGCCACATGGTATTACTACGCGGTGTGATTAGTCTTCCTTTAGTAGCCCTTTCCCACATGAAGTGACGCGTAATCAACTTAGGGATTTCTTCTCCATTCGAAACAATTAATATGAAGCTTTTATTGCCTTCCAGCAAGCCTAGTTTACATGATTTTAGAGGTTAAGACAAGTAGTCAATCATTAGTCCTAGATACTTGATGAACTTTTGAGAGTTAATAATGTTCCCACTAAAGTCATGGCAGGCGACTTAAGTATGGGGCACAGGTTTTAATTTGTAATTTGTTATATTATTAAGTTTGTTCGCATACAGGATTCATTAATTTATTTCCGTATAAGGAATTTAGATGACGTTAACTAACTTTGTTTGTACACTTATAATATTAACATAGGAATGCACATAATTTTGTGTCAATGACTCAGGATCAGGATAATTTTAATCTTAATGATAAATTTTTAATTATCAATTTTTATTAATTATTTTTTCTTATTAATATTGATTTTTTTTACCAGAACAAATAATTTTCTGCAGTGTATGGTTATTACTTAGGCAATGTTGCCATTGTTTTAAATTTATTACATAGATTTTAATAATTTAAATCAAACATTTATCAATATTTTTACATAAAAATATTAAAAAAAAATTATTTTTTTTTTATTATGATTTATTATGATAAAAACACAACGAATTATTTAAAAATATACACATTTTTTTAAATAAAATTATTTAAAAATAAATACAAACTTAAACACTCTTAAGCCAATTATTTATAACTAAAAAGCCAAACTACCAAATACCAGTTTTTTTATATAAAAGAATTTAAAAAAAAAAAACATAAAAATTAAGAAATAAATTGAGTAAAAATATAAACAATATTTTTTAAATGTGTGTATACTATTACTAATTTAATAAAACATATTAAATATTTATAAACATTTAAATTGAAAAATAAATAAAAATAAAAATAAATCTACCTCAAAATTGCATAAATTAAATAAAAAAAATAAAAACAAAGAAAAGAAAATTAAAAATAAACTATATATATTTAATAAACATTTAAAAACAAGAACAAGAAAATATACAAAAATATTAAAAATAAAAATAATTAAATTTATACTGCATTTATAGGAAAATAAAAATAAAATTAAAACAAAACTCTCTAAAAATATTAACAAACAAAAAAAATAAACACATAAACATCCTTTAAAAAATATAAGTTCCATAATAAGTTCCACAACCAAACATACATACATACATACTTACTATTAACAAACTAAAGTTTCTATTAAAATTAAAAAAACAAAATTCCTATTAAATAAATGAATATTTAAATTTATGTTGCGTCCATAAACATAAACAAACTTAAAAAAATTAATAAAAAAAACCTATTTTTTAAATAAAACACTGAGTTTAGACAAAGAGTATGGCAGCTCAGTTAATTTTTCATAATGAATGAAATTTAATAGAGTTTCTATGCTCCAAGTTTAACCACAAACTCCAAAAAAAACTATTTTGTCTTTGACTTTTGTAAACCCTGGAAATTAGTTGATGTTTCTATAAGCAAAAATCAAAAACTAAAAGAATATTGAAAATAAAATAAAACAAAAAAATAATTCCATAAAGTTTATCATACATACTCCATTTGAAATAAAATTAAAAATTTATTAAAATAAAAAGAAAACAAATTCTTAAAAAAATTCTAAAAAAAAACTCGTATAAAACCTTTGTTAAAACCATATAAAAAAAAAAAACAAAAAATAAAAATAAACACAAAACTTACATGTATTCCTAAATTAAAACAAAAAATAACAAAAAATATTATTAAAAAAAAACAATTCATATTTAAATTAAAACCGTAATTTGTGTAATTGTCTAATTCATTAAAAACAAAAACCAAAAACCAACCACACACCCCACACATAACTTTCGGCAAAACACGTAACAACATAAATTTATTAAGAATAAATAAATAAAAAAAAAATAAAATATATTTAGATCTTTTGTGTAACATTATATGTCAAATTTGCCCCCAAACAAAATCCCAAAATTATATAAAAATAAACACTTTAATTTAAGTATTAATCAAGCCAGTGAAAAATAAAAAAACAAACAAAACAAAACAAAAATATAAATAATAATCAACCATAAATACCTTCAATGTACATCCATGTAAAATGTAATAAAAAAGAAAAAAAATTAATAAAAAAAAATTAATAAAAAAAAAATTATTAAAAAAAATCTCTCCGTTAATTTTTTAAATATTTTTTTTTTAAGTGAATAAAACTCGAAAATTTTCATTTAAAACTTAACGGCAACACTCTTTTTATAAATGGTAATACCGTTTTTACTATTTTAACTCAGGTAATTGTAAATGGCATTGCGCTTCTTTTAATTTGTGTAAGAGGCATTACCAACATCATTTAGCGGCAACAATGTTGCTAACCAAGCAGTCGTTTTTAAAATTTAAATACAGAATACACCACACAATATGTATTATGGCAGTATTCTCTTTTTAACCCGTACCATATGCACAAGCAACGGAACTTCTATTGTTTAGCAACATTGTTGTTAATGTCGTTTGACAAAGGCAAAGAGTATATAATATAAGCAACTGCTATTGTTGGCAACAATGTTGATAACTAATTACTCTTTTAGGCTGGATTCCCAAACTGTCCTGTTTCTAAAATGAGATGATACATCATTAGCAAATTACACCAGAGCAACCCTATCGATTTTAGAGCCGCTTAACTGTCAACGAAAATCAAAGAAGAGTACACATTAGCAGAAGTGAGTTTAGCCACGGCCTTAAGCGCCTTCTAAAGAGCAAATAACTCCAGCATCAGAGCTTCCAATTAAGTTTCGAGTCATCATAAAAGGCATTTTTGAAATGAGAATCCTTAAACCAGACACAATTTCAGCTTTAGCAGCCACCAATCTAGCGAAATCCGGATCGATATTGGTAAGTCGTAACTTAAATCTTTAAAATTTATAAGACCAAATGCTTTTTCTTTTGTTTGTCGCCACACTGAGGTTATTTTCGAGTAGGTATGGTAATGGAAAGCGATAAAATAATCCTAATTAATGTTAGATAGGAATAGGAATAGATATGATCTTAAATTCAACAGAACGTTAACCTTTTCACATCAATATCAATCTCAAACAATGGCAAGCATTACCGAACATAGTTGGCATAGCCATATGTTACGAAATTTTATTAACTGAAAAAATTTACATTTCATAAAAATCACACGTTATAACTTTCTCTCAGCAGATTTCAGGCAAAAACTCTGAGAGTAAATAAAATTGCCATGAAAAGTTTCTCAAAAATCTGTCGTTTGGAGTCGACTTTAAACTGTAGGTCCCACCACTCATGTATAAAATTAACATACACAACATAAGTGGTGTGAGAAACTAGGTCGTAATCCTGACTGAAGGGTTGTAATGACCAATTATATATGTATGTATATAACTGTGATAACAAAGTCCTAGGTTTTGTGCAAAAATAATGGATTTCTTTTTTTAAACCCTAAAAAAATTTAATTTATTTTCAATAAACGAATTTTATTATTTTCTCTGTTTACCTTAACATGAAAACCCTACTTTCTAAGCTAAACAACATCTGGCAACATTTCTTATCAATATAAAACTACCCCCATAGTCTTAATATAGGGAATACACAACAAAGCAAACACACACTGTGAAAGAGAGAGAGAGAGAGGCACATAAGAGATTTCATTTAACTTAGAATTTGGTGGTAAAGTCAGTCAGTAACGAGCAAACTATGCAAGGAATATAAACGTAAACGCGGTTAAAACATTATAGAATATAAGACAACAACAAATTAATGCAAAGAAAAGTAGAAATTAATTTAGAATTTATTTCGTTTTTATGTTTGTTTTTTTCGTATACACAACAATAACTAAATGCGGTTGAGTTTTCGTCTTTTATTGTAAAAATATATCGCTTTTATTAATATATTAGAAGTGTAATAAAAAGAAAGTGAAAGCACACAAAAGAATAAAATGTAATTTAAAGCACAAGAAAGAAAAAAAGAAAAGGAAAAAGAGAAAAAAAATTAAAGTTTTTAATATCCTAAACGCATAAGTTGTTTTATACACACAAAAACCAAGTAAAGGAAAAATTAATGAGTGAATGATTTAATGGTGGCTTGTTTTGTGAGTGTATGCTTTGGCTGAGGATGCATAAATAAATTAAATATTGTTGTTGTGCCGGTCGTTCATAATTAAATACAATCAATCCATATGTACATATATCGGTACATTGACGGGAATACGGTATACGGGATATAGAAAATAAAGGAAATTCAATTAAACTAAATTACAAAAGTAAGCCTGAAAAAGAAAACAAGAGAAGAAAGAAAGAAAGTGTAATAGAAAACCAAAGAAAGAAGAAAACAAGTGAAAACTGCAAAGCCAACTTACCCCCCCCCCCCAAAAAATTATGTAAAGATTTTTCAAGATTTCAATATTTCCACCCTTACCCTTGCTCTTATTCTTTATCCGCTAAACATTAATACTGGCATTCATTCATTTGAGCGCCCTATAGCATCACCAAAAGCCAATTTACACATGATAATAATTTACGTACGTAAAGTCGATGAATTCTATCCGAATTTTAACAACGAGAGTAAAAATCCTACGACAGATTTGTTAAAAAAAAAAAAATAATGTGAAATAAATTCATCCTTGCTTTAATGAAGTGTAATGGTTTCTGAAAAATTTCAAAAAACAAAATCCACCACAGAAATGCCTAATTTCCATCCGTATTTTCTCTCAATGCTCTCTTCTCTCATCGCATATGGGTTGTATTTCACTGTTCTATCGCTACTACAGCAGATTTTAATCCAGCAATATAAATATTCTTATCTAACACTTGTGTTTCTCGTAAACCACAATCATTTCTGATCGATTGGCCATTGGATCGCACACCACATTGCAGACAGAATGCCTTCTTTTGCCTGACTATCTGTATGTCGAACTTCCTTCCTGCAGAGATCTTTCCTGGCGATTTTCCCTCCGTCCTTCTTTCCATAACTTATTTTTCTAATTCTTTCACAATGCCCTGGATAAGTAGGAGACATCCCCTCAGTGTTGGTCTTAAAAAATACTTGACATGTCATACGACTTATATGATTGTCTAAGTCCCTCTTTAATTTATTCTGAGCTGTTGATAGGTTCGGTAGATTAGGCGGCCACTTCAAAAAGTATAGCTTGCTTGGGTCCTATCCTCTTCTTTAGCTATAACTTGTGGTAGGATATTATCAATTATCCTGACAGTTTTCCAGAAGTATCGATTTTATACCAATTATCTTTGGCTGGACAGATTCTTTGGCCTACACATTCTGGGTGTCCTTCGTTTCAGGTTTCCAAGTGCCAAGCAATTACAGAGAAAATGTTCAATGGTCTTCTCTTCTTCCTCGTCAGTTAAACTTTTGCAGACGATGAACTCTGGTTCGTTTTTACATCAAACATTACATAAATTTAGGATATAGAGGTTCAAACACCAGGTCAGACATCGCGAACAGAACGAAATATGTTACAATATTTCTTCGGTAACTTCCTCTTAGTTGTCTTATAATCAAGTTTTTCAAAAATCTGTCGTTTGGAGTCGAATTTAGACTGTGTAGGTTCCGCCATTTATGGATCAAGTTAACACACACAACGTGGATGGCGCGTGAGGAGAAAGGTTGTAATCCTGTCTAAAGGATTGTATCGATGATAGGGTTTCCTAAATTTAATCCTTCCAACGCAGACAAGCTCTTCCTCTACGCCGCATCAAATACCCGTCTCGCCGGTACATCCTCTTTCATCCAAACCATACGGCTGATGCAGCGCAGTCACTGGATGTTAATGAGCTGCACAACACGTCCATATAATTCTCTATGGTTGCGAGAATTGAGCTAAAGCAGCGCCTAACATTCTTTTCAAACATCTTAAATACTCCAAAGTTGCTAATTTCTACAAACCCAGCATTTTCTGACGTCCTGTCGCCCTATCGCTTGAGAGATAAGATGTTGAAGGGCAAAACTGAGAACCTGCATACTTAAAATTGACAAAGTAGTAATAGATTCCATCAATACCACATGAGCAGCTTCGAATACGGGTAGAATACAGTAAAGTGTCCGCCCATTTTTCAAGCCCATTAGATCACCACGCGGTCAAAGATTCCACAAAAAACTCCTGTGAAAAAATCTCGCAAACAACAGAAAGCTGTTACAATAACAACTGGGCTGCCTTTTATCTGTCGAGTAATGGCATTTGAAGTCTGAATAGCTACGGATAATTCCAGTACTAGAGCAAATGTCCTCTGTCCTCTCTGGTTGACAGTCACTTCTACCTGCATACCTAACCGTTTACTTGATGAGTCCTTGCCTAAAAGTCAAATCGGATAATTATCTTCTTCCAGACGCCTTTATATTGCACTGGTGACAATAAATACATAATTCGCCATTACACCCCTTTAGTTAGGATTACGACCTAGTTTCTCACACCACATATGTTGTGTGGGTTAATTTTTATACATGAGTGGTGGGGGGATCTACAGTTTAAAGTCGACTCTGAACAAAAGATTTTTGAGAAACTTTTTCATGGCAATTTTATTTACTCTCAGAATTTTTTGCCAGAAATCTGCTGATAGGAAGTCGCCGAAGAAATATTTTCTCATATTTCGTTTAGTTGGAGATGCCTGACCGGGGGTTTGAACCGAGGCCTCACGTCTAATAAGCCAACACGCTACCTACTAGACCACGGCGACTTCAAACAATAACATGTGCAACACAAAATTGATCTTCATTCCATCGACTCGACTGGTCAACTATCAACACGTATGCTATTTATGTGGGACCCTTGCCTTAAATCCTACTTATTTTCTCTTCCTTTGTGAATAGTGCAGAGTATCTCATAGACGTTGTGAATCAACCAAAATTTTTTAATTGTTTTTGCTTTTTAAATGCCATACAATTTATCAGAGCTTTTTGTTTACAAACCGCTCTCGTTTAATTAATTTAATTCTGCACGTTTTAATTTTTCATTAGCGTGTTACTAAACAACAAAAACAAATATATAGGGTTTTTTGCTTCATTTATTAATTGTTTTTTTTTTTATTATTTTTTGTTTTGTTTTTTGCTTAAAGAGTAGATTTTTTTTTTGATTTTCTTTTCTTTGGTTGTTAACTTCCCGTTGGTTTTTAATTTTTCTCTGTACTCCTCTTATACTTTCAACATGCCTATGTGGATTTCATATGTATGTAAAATTGCGGGTGTGTGTGTATATGTTCCTTGTCTCCCTGCGAATCTCTGCTAAAGAACTTTACGCTTTAATAAATTCTCAATTATTTTTACAATCTTCTTGCCTTTTACTTTTTGTAATATGATAATTTTAATGGAAAACAATGCTAAACATTGTATTTAAAATAGAAAACTTTCAAAAGAATAAAAGGAAAAACAACAAAGAACATTAATTATAATGAAATTTATTATTTTCATTTCCTATAAAAACACATTCTAATTCAGTGCTGCAGACTCTCATTTGCATTTTTAATTCAAATTTCATTATCTTATACAAAAGCTGCAAAGCGTAACTCTCTGCGAGAGTAAAGAGAGAGAGAGAGAGAGAGAAAAACAAGAACACTTAGCGCACAATTGTAAAATCCATATGATATGTTTTTATTACAAGAGCAACATGTTTAGTTACATTTTATTCTCTTCAACTTCAACACAGAAACTATAACTGGAAATATAATTCAAAGCGTGAAAAAACCAGATTTTTAGAGTATAAAATTTACACTGTAAATGTCATACAATATGCTTCTATTATAAGAGCAACATGTTGCGTTAAACTTTGCCCTTTTGTTATACAAAAACTGTAGAGTTAAAATGAGAGTGATTGGGATACTTGTACAACGCATATGATATGTTTATGTTGCAAAACTAATATGTTTAGCTGTGTTTTTCGGTTTTCTATTAAAAACAAGTTGCAAAAACAAAAAAGTAAAATAAAGAGAGCATGAACCAGAGATAATAAAAAAAAGCGGGTGTTTGTAAATAACAAGTGATATGTTTATATACTTCAACAACATGTTTAACCACATATCTTTTATAGAAAAAAAGTATTCATTATATAAACATTATTTATAAACATATCTCTTATGTCAGCATAAAGAAAAATGCTCACAGACCATATAAAAGAAATATGAATATGAATTCACTTGAACTTTTCATATTTACACTTTAAAGGTCATTTCACTTATTTTTGTTTTTGGGAACGTATTGAAATTTTGAAAAATCTTTTTTTTTTAATGTGGAAATACGGATATTTTCATTTCGGTGTAAAATTATTTCTGTCAACACTTGTTTATAGTCAAAACAACATTGTTTTAATTTTTGAAACACAGCATATAAGAAGCCACCGTTATTAGGTTTAGCCACAAAGTTTATAAGCATTACAAATAAAGCGTAGAAAACAAAAACAACAACAACATCAAAAGTTTATAAGCTCCATATTCGTTTACATTTAAAGAAAAACAAACAAATTTATTGAGAGAAAATAAATTCTATTAACAAAGTTTATAAACAAAATAAATAATGCAAAACAAATAAGAAAAAGAAACTAAAGTTTACAACGAGGCTTATACTAATGAGATTAAGAGAAACAAAATTTTGGCAACAAATTTTATAAGCACAATAAATAAAGCAGTGTTGGTAAACGCGTAAACTACAACATAAACAACAACAACATATTTGTGCGTTACAGAAACAGAGAGAGAGTAGAACAAACACCCTTACCAACCACCCACCCTTTTTCCTACACCGGTTTCTGTGGTTTCATTAACGAAATTTGTACAAAAAAAAAAAAAAAAAACTACAACACACACACACACACACAAAACCGAAATAATAAAATAAGAAAAGAAACAAAAAGAAAATAATTAAGAAAACAAAAAAAAAAACGAGTAAAGAAAACCCTGTTATTTTGTACAACATGACATCGTATATTGAGCTGTTCGGTTTAATTGTTTTACTCATGTTGCCATTTTTATATGAAACGAGTCATATATTCCGTTATTATTTTAAATTCTTAATTTATTACGGTCTCGTGTCACTCAATTCGATCATCTTAATCCCGGCATTTCTCTGTCGGCCCTGTGATGTACGCAATTTACTGTAAGTAATTGAAGAAAACTTTACTTTATTTATTCATTTCATAAAATAATAAAAAAAACTGTAGATATAAGCCATTGTTTGAGTGTGTATGTATGTATGTGTATATAAACATTTTTAGTTGAAATGCTAAAAATCAATATTAATAAACCAGCCAACAATGTATTGTCGTATTAAGAAAAAAGAAAAGAAAAAAGAACGAGAAGGCCTGTGCTTTTTTATATTTTCTTGTGGTTTTCGCCTGCCTTTAGGCCATATGACTGATTTCCCTTTCAACAGCTGCCTTAGTTTCTAGGTTTTTCCTTTTTATTTCCACAAACATAAGATAAATAATTTCTAACCTTATAAAAAATTTATTTTTCTTTAGGCATTAAAATCAGATAAAAATTTATTATTAAAACGCCATTAATATTAATTTGTTGTTGTTTTTATATTCTTTTCTTCTTGAATTGTTTTTCGCAAATCAATTATTGTTTTAATCACATTCATTTAACCGCCGTTACACTATGTGTAAATACTTGCTTTAAAGCCATTAATTGCAGCTGGCAATTACACACAGCATGTGTAACTAACAGCTGCTGTCTAATGCTATGTACACACTAGGTGTCATTTTGTAACAACGCCAGCGAACTTTCAGAGTGTGTAACGTTTGTTATTTCCGATATTCACCGCAAAAATAGTTTACAAAGTAATGAAAGGATAGTTTTGTTATTTTTTTACTGTCCTAGGCATCTCTCTATATGAGCTATTGTACCACCTTTGAACTAAATGAAGTATGCCTATGGCTCCCTGAAATCTTTTACTTTTTTATTCGTTATTACAACTCTTTAGTCAAGCTTATAACCTAGCTTTTCACACCGACTCCAAATGCCAGAATTTTGAGAAACTTCTCATGGCAATTTTATTTACTATCGAGAGTTTTTGCCAGAAAATTTCTAAGAGTAAATCGCCTAAAGAAAACTGGGTTTTGAATTATGAGCTCTCGTCTAATAAGCCAGCACACAACCAACTAGACTATGACTACTTTAAGCCTATTGCTCTAACATGCTTTAGGATGTCTTTCAGTGTTTCGGACACAGGCTTTTCCTTCTGGTATGCATGACTCAGCTTCCCCACACATTCTGTTATTAGCTTCAACTTATATTCAGAGAGTATGGCAACCTGGCTGTCAGATAAAATTGTACCGCCTTTCGTATCTCCCATCCTAGTTGAATTGAATACATCTTTTGATGACCTACCATTGAAATTTAGCCGCAAGTTTCCCCATGGACTCGCAATATTTTATTTTGGTAGGACTCTTGCTGCTATTCCAAAATATGTTTTAAACCCAACTGTATACCACAAAATAGTCCCTCTTTTACAGCAATATGCAGTTTCCAGATTACTCCATTCGTTTTTGTTACTAAGGCTCCTTGCGAAGCACTTCCCAAAATCATAGAGACTGTCCAAGGACCGGTTTAGATTTCTTAGGTCCCGAACTTCACTAATGAATTTCATATAAGACTTGCCTCCCAACTACCTAATCAAATTCTCTAAAGTTTTGGTCTTCACTACCATATGCAGCGCACTTAAGTCTAATAGAGCTTCCAGCGCTGTTGTAGAACAGGTTTCCATTATATATTTTCATATTTTCTTTTTTTTTGTAAAACCAGCACTCAGGGGATGGCCCCTACTCATGCAGTGCATTGTGCAGGTTTAGGAAAATAGGTTATATGAAGGTGGAAAGAGGGAGTAGTGTTTGTGGACATTTGATTTAAACTCAAGATGCGAACGACAAGGAAACGAGTTGCTGCTAGGTGACTATATAATGGCCAGTGCTATACCTACACCATTAGACAGTCTCCAGCAATCGTCACCAAGAAGCCCGCATCTTAAGGTTATTACATCTGGCCAGCTTCAATTCAGCTGCTTTCAGCATTGTACTGTCTACCCAGACAATTGTCCCATAGGCAACTATTAGTTTGATCATCATGGTATACATCCAGTGCTTAGTTTGGAGGTTGCATCCCCAGAAATTCAACTGCAGGCCTATACCATTATAACATGTCTGGCCTTTTTTAGTTATCCAACCGAGTTCTGTAATACAAAATAATACTTAGAATTTTCTATTTAAGTGGCCCTGTAAATAGATCCCCTTCAATTGAAAAAAGGAGGAAAGGGGGAACGTGACAATCTTAATATTCTGAATATTGCAACATTAACCTTCGGCAACTTACTGATACTTTTATTGTTGTAGTTGTGGCAGTAAAAGTAAAATAAAAAAGGGTTTTCTTTAATGCCAAATTTTTTTTTTCCAATATTAGCCTCCTCCGGGGCGTACTTAAGTACACAGAGATTGTATTTGTGCCATAAGTTCATAACCTTATCAAGTATTCACTTACACCTATTGACACCTAATTAGAAACGCTTTAAAATTTCATAAAATATTGAAATATTTTTCATATTGTTTATTCTTTTCAAACTATTTGTTATTTAATTTTATAAAGTCATAAAAAAGAGACAAAAAACTTAACAAATCTCTTAAAAAAAGTACACAATTTTCTCAAATATTGACTGCGACACCTAATTAGAAACGATAAAATCCATTAGCAAAAAATTGTGATATTATGTTTATATTCTTACTTATTGTCAATATATTGTTTCAAACCCTTTTTGTTTATAAGGTTACGACATCGGTCCACTGGTATTGCCTCCCATGCCTTCTTAACTTCCTCGAAAAGAGTCGCCATGTTTGTAACATTTTTGAGGCTCGCAGCTTTGTTCACATCGCCCTATAGGTGTTCGATGGAGTTTAGGCCCGGAGTTGATGATGGCCACTCCAAAGCATTGATGGCATTATCTTCAAGAAACTCCTTTGTTACCCTGGCCGTGTGCCTTGGATCGTTGTCCAGTTGAAATTTCCAGATAGCAGGCAAATTCTCCTCAGCCCACGGCAACAACACATTACTAAATATGTCAACGTACTTTTCCTTATCTAAAATTCCATAAATTTTATGGATTGGGCCAACACCATTCCAGGAAAAACATGACCACACCATAGTCGATCATCCACCATGCTTCACTGCATGTGAAACATAGCGAAGATTAAATTCTTGGTTGAAGGGCCTTTTAATAAATCTTCGACCAAGGCGATCCTAGTTTTGTCGCTCCAAAGCACATATTTCCATTGATTGGCTGTCCAATTCAAATGGGACGTTTTCTTTGAATTTTACTCAGAAGTGGTCTCTTGCGTGCTGCTCTGCCATTTAGCGCGTGACTTCAACCAAACGACGTGAAATGGTCCTCTTGGATATGGAGATATTAAATCTGTCGCAAATTTCACGCTGGATATCCGCAGACGACTTTTTGGATCGGCTTTGGAGATTCGCCCAATAATGCGGTCTTGTATAGCCTGATGTTTTCCTGGGCCTTTTCTGTCGTGGAACGTTCGATGTAGTCTCATATTTCTGAATGTGCTTCATAGCGTTAAAGACCATTTTTTTTTGAACACTTAAGCTGCTCTGATATTTCTCTATATGTCTTTCCAGCTTTACGCAGTTCGAAAATAGAGCTCCTTACTTCAGGAGTGCAGCTCTCTTACATTTTCCCATTAAAAAAATTAAAAATATTACGCTAATATATTCAAACATATTGAATTAAAAAAAATATTTAGATACCTTTGTCTAAATATTGCCCCTTTCACAGCAAATTTTAAACAATAATTGATCGTTTCTAATTATGTGTCGCACTTTTTTTAAACTATACTAAGAACGTGTTTACAAGTTTGCAAAAAAATAACGGTAATTGAAATGCTTAATAAAGAAAGTAAAAGCATTTAAAGATAAAACAGAGTAATAAACAAAATACAAGTATTTGGAAGGCAACATAACGGTAGTTTTCCCAAAAATTATTTATATTACTGACTCTGCGCTAAAGTAAAAAAGCGTTTCTAATTAGGTGTCAATAGGTGTATGTACTTACTTACGTACTTTTACAATTTAAATATTGAGTAGACAACAAAGAACTTTGTTGGCAACACAATGAATAGATTTTTGAAGAGTGCAAAAGACTTGCAACTTTTCTTCCGACACAACAATAAAAGGGAGTTTTTGTTTTCGTTTAGTGTGTAATAGTATATAGGCCAATAAAGTGAGTGAAATGTTCAGTGAGTGAGTCATTTACACAGATGATAGGGGGCAAAGAACCTTCTCTTTCAGTTACCCTTAAAAACTGAAAGGGAAGCACGAGTAAACTCAAGTGGGGTTCTTTGTTGCAAGCTAACTAAAAAAGTTATCGATTCAGATTTAGGAATGAAATCTCACCCCAATTCTCTTAGGGCCACAATGAGAGTTGCAGAACCAAAGATAGATGGAATCCTTAATCGTTTAGATTATACTCGTAACACACTAGACAGTGCAATGGTAGTTACATGAAGAACTGAGAAGCTTAATATAGTAGTTAACGAAGTGCTGAGAGCACTAAAAGATATCCACAAAGCTATTTATAAGGATTGTATAGTTTAAGCGCGCAGGCGTAAGTTATGGAGAAGCCTGACCGTAAAGAAACCTGTTTAGGAATCCTTGATAATATGGCTATCAACTATATTAGGTCAATTTCCCCCACAAGTGCATTTTTTATTCAATTTATACAGAACACTTTGTTTTTGCTCATTTAAAGCACACAATTAGTATCGTCGCCTATATCTCTGGTTTCACGTAGCGCCCGATTGTAAGGACACCTGTTTTGGAATCCTTAATACCACGTTTATATAGTAGTATGCCTGCAGCAAGTCCCATTTTTCCACAATAAAGATCATCCTCCCCAGACCATGTTAACCCAGTGAATGTTTCTAGCTCGATCTCTATAATTCCAAAATTATTTGTTTGTCAGTTACAATAAGCAGAGATTTGAGAGGGGCATCAGATTATAGATAACCTGTAACCTGTAGATTCAAAAAACACTTGCTAAGGCTAGGGATCACCTCTAACCCACATAATTGGAACTTGTGCGGCGTTAACATATCTCAAAAGGAAACACTTGAGGCTTATCAGTTATTCACTGAGGAGTTGTAAAGGGTGTTTTTTATAGAGGTATAGAACTTTAAGTTGGCATTACTTTTAAAGATGGCGACCGATTTGACAGCTGTCAAGTGATTTATTCTCAGTTTGGTTTGGCAATTCATCATGAATAGACTCACGCCTGAACAACGCCTGCAAATAGTGCAATTTTATTTCGAAAATAATGGTTCTGTGCGGAAAACGCACACTACGCGCACTACGTCCATTTTATCGTCGACAAAATCGTCCATCAGAGCAGTTAATTGATTAACCATGGAACGTTTTCGCACCACGTTTACTCTTATTGATAACTCGCATCCCCAGAGACGCTGTGTACGGTGCGTACAGAAGAAGCTATTGCTGCTGTAGAGCGTAGCATTGAGGAAGACCCGAATGAGTCCATCCGCCATCGAGCACAGGAATTGGATCAGTTTCCATCCACTTTATGGAAGATTTTGCCGAAGGATCTTGGTTTGCGTGCTTACAAAATCCAACTCGTGCAAGATTTGAAGACAAACGATCATCAAGTAAGGCGTAGATTCGTCGAATAGGCCCAAAACGAGATTACCGTTGTTCCCGATTTTCATAAGCGAATTTTGTTTAGCGATGAAGCGCACGCACTTCTGGTTGAATGGCTACGTCAACAAACAAAACTGCCACATTTGGAGTGAATGTAATCCTCAAGTGTATGTGGAAACACCGTTACATCCAGAAAAACTGACTGTTTGGTGCGCCTTATGGGCTAGTGGAATCATTGGTTCGCACTTTTTCAAAAACGATGGTGGCCAGAACGTTACAGTCAATGGTGATCGGTATAGAGCCATGATTACAAACTTTTTCATTCCTGAATTGAATAACCATGATGTCCAGGAGATGTGGTTTCAACAAGACGGCGCAACATGTCACACACAGCTCGTGCCACAATAGATTTATTGAAAGACACGTTTGGTGACCGCCTAATTTTACGTTTTGGACCTGTGAATTGGCCTCCAAGATCTTGTGATTTAACACCGCTAGACTACTTTCTGTGGGGCTATCTATGTAAAGTCATTGGTCTATGCGGTAAGGCCACAAACGCTTGACCATTTAGAAGACAACATACGCCGTATTATTGCCGATATACGGCCACAAATGTTGGAAAAAATCATCGAAAATTGGACGTCCAGATTGGACTACATCCGCGCCAGTCGTGGCGGTCATATGCCAGAAATCATATTTAAAATGTAATGCCGCAAGATTATCTTTCGGATAAATAAAATTCATGTCAATCGAATAATCCACCGTTGTTTTATTGCAACTTAAAGTTCTATACCTCTATAAAAAACATCCTTTATAATAAGGATTGTATAGTTTAAGCGTGCAGCCGTGAGTTATGGAGAAGCATGACCGTCAAAGAACACTTTTTGCTCATTTAAAGAAAACAAATTAGTATCGTCGCCTATATCTCTGGTTTCACGTAGCTCCCGACTGTAAGGACACTTGTTTTGGAATCCTTAATACCATGTATATATAGTAGGATACCCGCAGCAAGTCCCATTTTTTCCACAATAAAGATCATCCTCCACAGACCATGTTAAAACAGTGAATGTTTCTAGTCCGATCTCTAAAATTTCAAAATTATTTTTTTGTCAGTTACAATAAGCAGAGATTTGAGAGGGGCATCAGACTATAGATAAGTAACCTGTAGATTCAAAGAACACTTGCTAAGGCTAGGGATCACCTCTAACTCAATATGTAGTTGCTGAAGTGAACATATAATTGGAACTTGTGCGGCGTTAATATATCTTAGAAGGAAACACTAGGGGCTTGTTAGTTATTCACTGAGGAGTTGTAGGTTGCCAGGTCAACATTAGAGGGATATTCTACATAGATTAAGGGCACTACAATAGATCGCTAGGTCGCAGCACAGTTGAACATTTTTTGAACGCAAAGCTTTCGGGCCTACATCTCTACATCTCTTTCAAATTAGTTGCCTTTCTGTCTCTTTCGCTTTAAATGTCAAACAATTACTTAACTTCACAGGTCTCAAGTGTACTTTGTATTTCTCAGTTCATGTTTATTTAATTGAACTAGAATTTATAATGAAAACTTAAATGCCCAGACAAATCGACTGATATTTATACAAAAAAAAAATAA
This sequence comes from Sarcophaga variegata, assembly GCA_932273835.1. Lineage (NCBI taxonomy): Eukaryota > Metazoa > Arthropoda > Insecta > Diptera > Sarcophagidae > Sarcophaga > Sarcophaga variegata. The sequence goes on from OW026358.1 coordinate 10,541,653, forward strand.
CAAAATATTAAAATTTAAATTAAAATAAAATAGAAAAACACGAGAAATAAAACGAAGCAACAATCTTCTTACAATTGATTTCAAATATGGAGGCAAACACAAATCAATTTTTTTTTTTATTCTAAAATTGATTTAATTACGCTGACATATTGCATATGTGAGTACAATTCCATATAAAAAAAAATCCAACAAGCCTTCTCTCGAACCCAATCACTTCATGTCAATTTAAAATTCAATTGCTTTCATGTAAAGAAAAAAGGAGGCAGACAGACAGGTATACACAGACAGGCAGAGTCCTTGAAAACTTTTTTTTTTTATACTGACGCTCATAATTCTAGTGCGAGAGTAAAGGAAAATAAGAAAATTTTTCAAGTAGACTTCCGGCTAAACAGGAATAAATCGTTTACAGCGTAAATTCCAAAAGCGTATTAAAAAGGATCAGAAGGATTCAAGAGCTGTATTTAGGGATTAGGATATTTGATTGCAAAAGTCAAAGAATTAAAAAAAATAACAGCAATGCGGGCATTTCGTATTCAGTCAAGCTTTACTTGTGAACTTGTTCCAACAGCCTTAACAATTATTGAACTTAAGTTAAGCTGGACGGGAAAGCAATTTGTACTAACCTCTGTTACAGGAGAGGAGCATTTAGTAAAATTAATAAAAGATGAGAACTCCATCGCTACATTATTGTCGTGAAGAGGAGAGCCTTAGTGCTTCAACTTTATAGGGAAATATCTATGTTTCCTTCAAGTCTATTTCCATAATAAAATTCCATAGGCTCGAAGAATGAGTTCCAAATTCTAGTAATACTGTTTGCTGGATCTTTACAATAATTACGGAATCCAAGCTTCTTTACAGAGTGGTCTTCTGATGTCCTGCCGGCTATAAAAATTAAAAAGTCGAACTCTCCTCAATCGTCTGCAATACAAATTACAGATGCGTACGGCTATCTCTGCAAAAATCCTTTTTGCAATGCTTACCTTTCTTCTATTAGTCGCCGTAGTCTAGTAAGTAGTGTGTTGGCTTATTAGACGAAAAGCCAGGGTTCGTATCCCAGGCCAGACATCAAAATAAAATACAAAAAGTATTTCTTCGGCGACTTCCTCTCAGCAGATTTCTGGCAAAAACTCTGTAGGTCCCACCTGTATAAAAATTAATCATAAGTGGTGTGAGAAACTAGGTCGTAATCCTGACTGAAGGGTTTTAATGACCAATTATGTATGTTATGTAACTGGCTTCTATTACCCAACAGGAATCAAGGTGTACTAACACGTCTAAATGCCCTGACAAGTTGGCAATTATTCCCCCTAATCATTGTTCTTTTATACCTTAAGATTCCAAAGTCCTGAATTCCCAAAAGAATCTAAAATTGGTAGAGAATTTTACATCATGATCCTAAGTGGGGTATAACTGCCCCTCTATGTGTCCTATAATGTGTTTCTAAACTCAAAAACAAGTTAGGATTAGGAATTATCTTTGAAAATCTCCAGCTTCAGGACTTGAAGCCGAGATGTCACTTCACTAGATTCTCTGTCCACTTTGACACTCAAGCACCAATCAGTTTTCTTTCACATGCAACTCTAAATTGGTTGACAACAGGTTTATCTCTTGACCGACTGCCGCAGCAGTTTTTTTTCAATTTCATAAGGACTTTTAGTCACAGGGACGAATTGTTAAACACACTTGGCTTAAATTGAATAAAAAACATTCCAAACTATTTTGGTTGTCATGTCCATTCATTAATCAGATTGATCTCAATCTAATGATGGAGAGGGCTGCCATATACACCATTAGACAACTGTTGAATTTGCTGTCAGCTGCCCCCACTAGAAGAACGGACGCTGCATTCGCCTCTCACAACTTGCTGAAGCTTAACTAGTGTCAAAAACTTTGCCCAAAGACCACCAAGTGACGCTTAGTGAGTCGAATTAGAGTGTCAGATGTTAGGATCAACCTGGGCTCACGAAGTTGAACTAGGTTTTATCTCATTCTTACACTCTCTGAATTCGACCAATAAAATGTGAATATTGCACTTCTCAGTCATCGCATTGAGGTACCTATGAGGTAACATGCCAAACTATTTTGGTTGTCATGTCCATTCATTAACCAGATTGATCTCAATTTAATGATGGAACGGGCTGCCATCTAAACCATCAGACAGCTGTTGAATTTGCTTTCAGTCGCCTCCACTAGAAGAACGGACGCTGCATTCGCCTCTCACAACTAGTGACTAATTTGACTAGCGTCAAAAACTTCGCCCAAAGACCACCAAGTGACGCTTAGTGAGTCGAATTAGAGTGTCAGATGTTAGGATCAACCTGGGCTCACGAAGTTGAACTAGGTTTTATCTCATCCTTACACTCTCTGAATTCCACCAATAAAATGTGAATATTGTACTTCTCAGTCATCTCATTGAGGTACATATGGCTGCTTAGAAATAATTGCAAGATCATAATGTATAAGGCTACAGACTTACAGTCGTCTTTTGAAGTCGCCGTAGTCTAGTAGGTAGTGTGTTGGCTTATTAGACGCAAAAGCCTGGGTTCGAGCCCCAGGCCAGGCATCAAAAAAAAAAAAAGACAAAATACAAAAAGTATTTTTTCGGCGACTTCCTCTCAGTAGATTTCTGGCAAAAACTCTGAGAGTAAATAAAAATTGCCATGAAAAGTTTCTCAATAAATAAAAATCTGTCGTTCGGAGTCGACTTTAAACTGTAGATCCCACCACTCATGTATAAAATTAACACGCACAACATAAGTGGTGTGAGAAACTAGGACTTTGTACAATGGGTCAATTCGACCTCCGGGTACTGTACTTGTCTTAATTGAAAAGTACACACCCTCTAACCTAACCTAACCTACAGTCGCCTGGCTATTAGGAAGATATTGTCTTTATCAGCGGGCCAATTCTGCCCCCTGGACAACGTTGCATTTAGCCTCGACGTACATATCTGTAAAAATGTTTTCATAGTCGATGATAAGGTTCATATACCATTTGCCCATTTCCCCCTATCTAACCTTACCTCCTCTATTGTTAACGACGAAAATCTTTAAAATAAATTTTTTTTCTTAAAAAAAAAAATGTTCTTTCATCAGTTAAGTGAATTTTTGTACAAATTGAATAGTGAATGCACTTGAAAACTAAAATTCGAAATTTATTATCAACTTTTAAATCAAATAGGAAGAAAACAAAACTGCTGCTGATTAATTTACAACCCACAATACTAAATGCAAAGAAAATTTCTTTCGCCGACGTCTTTGGCACTTTTCCAAGTGGGTTATTTGGTTTTGGTTTTCATCCTCCTTGCACTTCAACTGTGTATTTTATTTTTAGGATAATAATCACATCCATACAATTGCTATGCCCATGCCCATACCCATACACCTATGTATGTATATTGCATTGCCAATGCCAATGCCAATGAATTGCATTGTCAGATATTGATGGAGAAAAACGTTCTATTTTTATAACCCGGACAAATGCTACTTCTACTGATACAGTGTACAAAAAAAAAATTTCAATTGAAATAAAAATAAAGAAAGCAAGAAAGACAGAATATGATGAAAACAAATAATGCCAAATAAATAATATTTTTTTTCTTCTCTGTTCACAATTTGTTTATAAAATAAACAATAACAATATATTGTAATATTTAAAAATATTTCCATTCTGTTTAAAAATATCACTGACAGCAGAAGCAACACTTAAGGACGGTAAACTACGATATTATGGGGACGAAAGTAGTAGGGGCTCACAGGAATTAGGCATCGTGAAGTCAAATTAGTTACGAAAGTTATATTATTTTTTTTTACAGTGAATCTTATGTTAGCGAGTTGTAGGTTAGGTTAGAGGACGTGTACTTGTTACTTAAGACAAGTACAGTACCCTGAGGTCAAATTGACCCATTGTACAACGTCCTAGTTTCTCACACCACTTATGTTGTTGTGTGTTAATTTTTATACTACATGAGCGGTGGGACCTACAGTTTAAAGTCGACTCCGAAAGACAGATTTTTGAGAAACTCTTGCATGGCAATTTTATTTACCCTCAGAGTTTTTGCCAGAAATCAGCTGAGAGGAAGTCGCCGAAGAAATACTTTTTCTATTTTGTCTTGATGTCTGGCCTGGGGCTCGAACCCTGGCTTTACGTCTACTAAGCCAACACACTACCTACTAGACTACGGCGACTTGTAGCGAGTTGTAGAATATAAGAATTTTTACCAAATATGTCTTCCATAGATCGAGTAAAATTCGATAAAATTTAAAAGATGCGGTTTTCGGACCTAGTTAGGTTAGGTTAGGTCTGAGTGGTAGCTCTGATTTCACAAAGCTCACTTGAGCACGCATAGAGGCCCGTTGCAGTCCCTGTACTGACCAAGTTCCACCAAAATCATGGAAGAGGAAGAAGTTGGTCAGCGCAAGGGCTGCACATCAAAAGCACGACTACCCCACGCTGGAAAACCAGCCAGAAAGTTTGATGAAAGAAGCTATATCCTTGATATCAATAGATGATAGCTCCGTCAAGCTGACAAGAAATGGAGAGCCAAATAAACTATATCTGTACCTAGCAAGACACGGGCACTGACAAAGAAAGTGGATAACAGTCTCCTCTTCCTCAGCGGATCTGCATCCACGGCAGAAGTCGTTAAATGGGAGCCTCATTCTCTCCGCGTGTCTACCTATAACACAATGACCTGTAAGCACGGCCACTGTGGTTGAGATGATATTACGGCCAAGTCCAAGTAATTGGTTGGTACACCTTCTATCCATCAAGGGCCAGGTGAGTCTAGCGGTGGAGCAGGACTCCTCATTGACCCAGGATAGATTGGCGTCCCGAGAGAATTTCCGCGCAATGCCCAACTTGACCGAGGCAAATGGCATACCCAGTTCAATTGAAGAGGATTCCGGAAGGAGCGCATCAGCTCTGGCGAGCTCGTCGGCCCTGCAGGACCTAATGGGTTGGATAGATATTGGATCGAGGATTCCAACATAGTTTTTGTTACGGTCGGAGAACCCTTGGGGCCGGAGATATGTATATCTGGCAGACCTAACTTTTTTTTATAAGAGCAAAAAAGTGTTCATATAAATTTAGTAAAATTCGATCAATTTTAAAAAGGTGCGATTTTCGAACCTAGAGGGCTGTATAGCTATTGGATCAAGGATTCCAAAAATGCAAGTCATCGTCCAAAAAAACTGCAAGTCATCTACCAAAGAAATGCAACTTTGGATATATCGACGCCTCCATTCTATAACGTTCTAAGTGTACTTAGAACGTTTTTAATGTTTTTGCATTTTTTAACATTCTACATTCTCTAACTTAAATACTGTCAAAATTTGGTTAAGATGCGCCGATCCGTTCCGAAGTTATAGGGAAAAATCTTCTTAGAACACATATATAGTCGTATGTCGCGTGAAAACTTTGGGAGCTCATAACTCAAAACACACTTTTTCGACTTAGAATGTTATAGAACGGAAGCGTCGATATGTATATATGTATGTATATTATATAAATGCATATTAAGTCAATGAGAATTATTACAATTTTAAAGTTCATTCATAAAGCACTTTTTGCTCCTATATAAAAGTTATATTTCCGGTCCCAGAATAGCTCGACTCTAATGAAAGCTGTTTTGGAATCTTTAATACCAAGACTATCCAGCACACTAGGTGAATTTCCCTTACAAGTCAATTTTTCCCCCGATTTTTTGCTGATTTGAAGAAAACAATTAGCTTCGTCGCCTATATTTCCGCTTCTGAAGGTTACCCGCCCTTAAGGAAACCTGTTGCGCAATCCTTGATACCATGGTTATTCAGTCCAATATGCCCGTTTTCCACATTAGTCCATTTTTATCCGATTTACGTAGAGAACATATTTTTGTGCTAATTTAGGGAAAACAATTAACGAAAACTATTGTAGAATCCTTGATCAAATAGCCATCCAGCCCGCTAGGTCGGAAAATCGCACCTTTTTAAGTTTTATCGAATTTTTCACGATTTATATAAAGCATTTCGCTTGTTGATATAAAAAAGTTAGGTTCGTCAGGTATCCCAAGGGTAATCCGACAGTAAAGAAGTGTTTTGGAATCATTGATCCAATAGTTATTAATCTTACTAAGTAAGAAAACCGCATCTTCTTAAATTCAATCGCATTTTGGTGACATTAGAACATTCATTAGTTCAAGTTGTCTACACTAGAGGTCTTAGACCTAGTGACTAGGTTGTTCTTGTGGGACCGCTTTATATGCCCGATTTATATAACTCAATATTTTGGTGGCATGAAAAAGTTTACTTCGTCAGAGGTTACGTTGAGAAATAAAGATAACTTTGATCAAATTTGTTATGTTTTGTTGTGTAATTTTGTAACCACCCTCGTATTAAACAAGTTCTTAATATTTAATTTATGTTTTAAATGATTTATATATAAATCTTTAGCACTTTACTAATAAGTTTATTAAATTAAAAGCCGTTTTAAGGTCATTGAGCAGCCAATACTATCGCCCAACTAAAAGTGGGTTTTTTTTATTATACGCTAAGAGAGCTGGAGAGATAAGCAATGGGTTTAGGATTTATCATTTCCAATATAAGATAAGAAGAAATCAAATAAATGATTTATTTTTATTGAAAATATTTTTAAAATATTGGATATTGGCCAATATTATATATTCTATTTCCGTGTTTCTGAATTATTTTAAAATTTATATTTTGTACTGCTGTGCAGAGGTACGAAATACGTCGATCAGACGTTAACTTCCTGTCTAGCACTTGATAAACAACCAGGTGTTACCTTCTGAGATGTATTAATGCATCATACCAATTTCGATTAGTATTCTCAGGCTGTTTCTGGATAGTCTGATGCAAGTGTTAAATATCCTTCTACTCTCTCAAACCCTTCAAACTTGACAAGAGTCTTCGCCTTTCTCTATCTTCCTCGTCGTCAAATCTGCCCTGCCCAATTTTCCTTCTCATGCTTCGGAAAGAAGCTGGCTGGCAAGCTGTCCTGACTGCTCTTTGCCTTAAAATCTGGACCTAATAAAGAATGATACTTCATTGTTAGAACCACTTGGCCTAAATTGGCTTGAAAGCATAGCAACCAACTATTTAAAGTTGGACTACAGAAGCTTTTTCATTGTATTGGTTTTCACGAATCGTTGTGGTCCTCACTTAACTCCAAATGGCCTGTTATTCACCAAAGAGTGAATGTATTTTCTCTGCCTGGCAGATTCAGTTTACTCAGACTGCTCCATACGAGCTCAGAGCTCCGATGACGATCAGATCGGAGTATTACCACTTCCTATGCTTTGTACTTCCTATCCAGGTTGAATTGAGTATAATCTTTCTACATCTGCGAGTTTCTTCATGGGTTTTGAATATTTTTCACTTTCCGAATTTCGTAGCTGATCCATTTGTATACCAAAGGATGGCCCCTCTCTTAAAATAATATGTAGTCGCCTCATATCTTTTTAGGCTCAATGCGAAACATCTCTCAAAACTTTTCTATCCGTATACAGGCGTTAGTAATAAAAGGAGCGGTCAGCCACTCGCTTTGTTAAGACACTATGCCCCCTGATGATTGATCTGTCCTGCCCAATTTTCCTTCTCATGGTTCGGAAAAGTGCTGACTGGCAAGCTTTCCTGACTGCTCTTTGCCTTGAAATCTGGCCCTAGTAAAGAATGATACTCCATTGTTAGAACCACTTGGCCTAAATTGGCTTGAAAGCATAGCAACCCAACGATTTAAATTTGGACTACAGAAGCTTAATCATTGTATCGGTTCTCACGAATCGTTGTGGTCCTCACTGAACTTCCAAATGACCTGCGATTCACCAAAGAGTGATCGTATTTTCTCTGCCTGGCAGATTCAGTTTACTCAGACTGTTCTATACGAGCTCAGAGCTCCGATGACGATCAGACCGGAGTATTACCACTTCCTATGCTTTGTACTTCCTATCCAGGTTGAATTGAGTATAATCTTTCTATGTGTAGATTTCCGTTGGAAAGATATCTGTGAGTTTCTTCATGGGTTTTGAATATTTTTCACTCTCCTAATTTCGTAACTGATCCATTTGTATACCACAGGATGGCCCGTCTCTTAAAATAATGTACAGTTGTGTTCATAAAAATAGGAATGAGCCCATTGAAAAACAAAAGCTTAATTTTTAACAAACAAAAAACATGGTCCAATTCAATTTTTTGGTGTAATGTTGATTCAATACTAAATTATTTAAGTTATTCATTAATTAAATAAAGCTTTCAACAAGTAAGCAACAGAAAGTTTAAAAAAAATATCTTAAAAAGTGCTGTTCAAAATAATAGGAGTATTTCAGTTTTCATAAAGATTTACTATTAAAAAAGTTAAAAATGCTTATGACTATAATCAGAAACTTTAAATACGATTAGTATTTGGTAGAATAGCATTTACTTTTTATTACAGCAGCACATCTACGAGGCATGGAGTCAACTAAACCCTGACTTCGTTTTAGTGGAATTTTATTCCACCCATCTTGCACTACAGACCACAACTCAGCTGCATTTGACGGTTTTCTCTCGGCAACATATTTTTCAACATCCCTCATAGATGTTCTATGGGATTAAGGCCAGGAGACTGAGCTGGCCACGCCATAACCTTCGCCCCATTAACCCGAAACCACTCATTTGCTAATTTACTGGTGTGTTTCGGGTCATTGTCTTGTTGGAATATCCATTTTAGAGGTGTGGAATATGGTAACATAACTTCTATCAAAATGCTGACATATACGTTCCTATACATTATGTGTCTAATTCGATGTATTGGGCCTAAACCATTATATGAAAACCTGCCACATATCATTAGTTTTGCACCACCATGTTTAACTGTCTTTTGTGTATACTGAGCTTTATATTTGGTGTTGGGCGGACGTCTAACATGCTGTCTAGACCCAGTGCCACCAAATAAAACAATTTTGCTTTCGTCGGTCCACATAAGTTCTCCATTTTTCTTTCGGATATTTGATATGTTCTTGGGCAAACTTTAAGCGTGCTGCTGCCTGTTTTGTATGTCAACAATGGCACCTTTTGTGAACTTCTTGCGAATAAATTGTTGTCCATTAGACGCCTACGAATAGTAGGAACACTTACGGCAAGATTCAGATCCTTTTGAATTTTATTTGAAGACGCTGAAGGATTTATTTTGCTGTATCGCACAATTCGGCGATCATCGACATTAGATGTTTTGGCCTTGCGCCCACGCGTTTCTGGCTTTTTTTATATTTTAATGTATTTGTGATCATTTGATCGGAGTAACTTAAGATTTTCTTAGTTTCTTTGTAAGGTTTGCCTTTTTTTCGAAGATTTTTAATTAGTTTTCTCTTTTCTTCAGTACAGTGCTTTTCTCGTCCCACTATTACAAAAATTTATGTGAATCACTGTAGAAAACGTTTTAACTAAATTTTTCCGTACTTATTTTTCACTTTTTTCTTTAAATTATGTCCTGTTATATTTTTATTTTTAAAGGAACACTCACACTCCTATTTTTTTGATCAACTGAATTCAGGGGCAAACACAGAAATGAATCAATTTCATCGTAAATATTAAAGTTATTACGAGATTCTTTTTTGTATTTTATTTCTTACACGTCGTTGTAACTACCATTAAAATATATCATGTTTTGCAAATTGGTAGAATAAAAAATTTTAACTTTGAAAATATTACATGGCACTCCTATTATTTTGAACACAGCTGTATGTAGTCGCTTCATATTTTTTAGACTCAATGCGAAACATCTCTCAAAACTGTATATAGGCATTAGTTATGAAAAGAGCGGTCAGCCACTCGCTTTGTTAAGACACTATGCCCCCTGATGAATCAGGTGTCACACCTGACCATTCCATTATTCTAACCATAGTCTCCATAAATCCAATAAAATCTCTAACGAAGCTGTAGTACATTGCTCCAGTCATGTTAACACATGCCAGATCTTGTATCTTGCCTGACTTCACATGAATTGTTTTCAAATTCTTTTTAAAAATATCTAATCTTGTGAAGTAATTTAGAATTTTTGTAGGTTAGGTTAGGTTAGAGGACGTGTACTTGTCAATTAAGACAAGTACAGTACCCGGAGGTCGAATTGACCCATTGTACAACGTCCTAGTTTCTCACACCACTTATGTTGCGTTTGTTAATTTTAAACATGAGTGGTGGGACCTACAGTTTAAAGTCGACTCCGAACAACAGATTAGAATTTTTGTAATTGTTGCCAACTATCGTTTGTGTTTGTTTAAACCTATTTGCGCTGTGCATGTAATTGGCTATTTTTAGTAGACTACAAATTAAGATCTACATATGCTAATGAAAATGAAAAATAAATTCAAATCTATTAATTTACACATGCCAGTATACAAAAATAAATATGTCTCGCATTAATCGTTAATTGTTATGCAATACAATGCACACACGTTAGTTTAGCTACAGAATTTTCAAATGCAATACAGGTAAACCTCCTCCAGCAAGGTTTTGTTCTAAACATTTTCACTACGCTCTCATACATCGGGATTCATTCAATGTATCTAGCGTGTTACAACAGGTTTAACTGTATTGCACTTGAAATTCTGTTGAGGAAAAAAAAATAAAATTAAAATACGACACTCCCCTAAACAGATTGAAAAGGATTTCTTATAAAACATTTGTGGGGGGCTGATCTAAAACTCGAATTGGATTCAAATGAGAGCAATGTGGTGTAAAGAAAATTAACGTGATATTTATAGCTTTGACTTCATATACAAAATGAGGCAATGTGGTGGGTTAAACTGTTTGACCTGAGCATTTTCGATTTCTATACGGGAGAGAAGATGTGCAAACATTCGAATATTAAGAGTTAAGAGCCTTAAAAATACCTCTTCAAATACTCCATCCATTAAGATTTCCCATCGCCTGACCAACCAGAGAGGATAACATTAACAGGAAACCTAGGTTACACCATCTCTAAGCAAAGTTCCCTTTCACATCACCACCAATTCAATACATTCTCACAAAGTATTGTTTATGGCAAGGACTAGTGGCTACACACTCATTCTAGAATCTGGGATCTAATTGCGGGACTCGTGATCAAAATAATACCGAGCAAATTTCGTACGAATTAATTTCAATTGCACGAGTTTTTCGTACAATCCCGTAATTAATTCCTGTTTGTCTACATACATAATTGGTCATTATAACAGGATTACGACCTAGTTTCTCACACCACTTATGTTGTGTGTGTTAATTTTACACATGGGTGGCGGGACCTACAGTTTAAAGTCGACTCCGAACGACAGACTTTTGAGAAACTTTTCATGGCAATTTTATTTACTCTCAGTTTTTGCCAGAAATCTGCTGATAGGAAGTCGCCGAAGAAATATTTTTTGTATTTTATTTTGATGTCTGGCCTGGGGTTCGAACCCTGGCTTTTCGTCTAATAAGCCAACACACTACCTACTAGACCACGGCGACTTCCTGTTCGTCTAGAAATGAAATAATGAAACTGCACAAAGAATGCGTGATTCGAAGACGCCGTAATATGTGTTGGCTTATAAAACGTGATCCCCTGGTTCAAACTCCAGCTCAGACATCTCGAACGAAACGAAATATGAAAAGATATTTTTTTTTGGCAACTACCTCTCAGCAGTTTCTCAAAACTCTCGGAGACAACTTTCAATTGTAGGTCCCATCACTCATGGATTAAAACACATTTTTTTACGCCGAGGAGGGGTAAATGTACCTAACCGCACCATAGAGGAAGTCGTCACATCCTCCGTGTGTGGGGCCCCCTCACCCACTAAATCCCCCTCGTCTCGTGAACTCGTGCCCACTCCGGAACTACGGTGGTATTACTTCGGAGTGGAGTTCCTTTGGCCCCTGCGTGTTCATATCCGCGTCCGTATTGCGTGTCAAAAGTTGAAGAGACATCTAAGTGTCTCCACTATTCCTTTCGTCCAGTTCCCTGCTTCGAATTTCGCCTGACACGTGTGCCAGTTACATCTATGCCGGCCTGCCCACATGTTCCGCAGCCTCAAGATCCCTCTTCTTCAGTCTTAGAATGCTCTCCACGTAATTCGCCACTGAGGTCCAATTTTCTCTACTCGCGATAACCCCGACAATGTTATCGGCCGTGATAGTCCCAACTATCGACGTTAGTGCAGAGCAATAGCTCTGCCAGCGTGCACACTCGAAAACGGTGTGCTTTGCGTCATCAATTGGTGGTAATCCGGACTAAAGAGTTGTAATTACCAAGGTTAAGTAAGGAAACGAATTCCTTATGGAAATGAGAGAGCTTTAACGGTTGCAGCTTACTTGACCTCACTCAAATTTCAAGTTCATGGTTGGTTTGAGACTCAATTCTTCCATTCAATTTGTATTTAATTTAATTTTTTTTTTTATTTTTTTCTTGATTAATATTTAATAGTTTTTCGTTTTCTCGTATCAATAATTTATAAAACATTCTTAAATTATTTCAATTGTTAAGTGAGTGAATGATAAAATTTTTATTGACCAATTGAGACAAGGAAAAAATAGAAAAAACAACAAAACAAAGTAAAAATTATAGACGGGGTTAGCAACGACTATTTGATGACATATGCCATAATCTCAATTACAGCTGATCCTGACCGTATAGTGATAAAGTTTTTGTCAAATAATTGTTTAGATTTTAATTTTCTTTTGGACAAACTCAAGCTGTGGCTTCAGACTATAAACCGGTGCGGGGGGTTTTTTTTTTTTAGCAATTATTGTTTAAATATAAGGTCATAAGCGTCATGAAGTCGCCGTGGTCTAGTAGGTAGTGTTTTGGCTTATTAGACGAAAAGCCAGGGTTCGAGCCCCAGGACAGACATGAAGACAAAATATAAAAAGTATTTCTTCGGCGATTTCCTCTCAGCAGATTTCTAGCAAAAGCTCTGAAAGTTGATAAAAAATTTGCCATGAAAAGTTTCTCAAAAATCTGTCGTTCGGAGTCAACTTTAAACTGTAGGTCCCACCACTCATGTATAAAAATTAACACACACAACATAAGTGGTGTGAGGAACTAGGTCGTAATCCTGACTGAAGGATTGTAATGACCAATTATGTATGTATGCATAAGCACCAACAGAAACCCATTATAACTTTCTTAATGTAGGGCATAAAAGGACTATTAATGCAATTACTTTTTTTTTATAGTTTCTAGTATATTAACTAAGTTTATTAATTGATTTAGACATTAATAAACATACTTATTTATTCTTATAGTACTTAGGATATTTTATTAGTTTTTTTGTTTTTCTCTGCTTTTGTGGATTTCATGCTTAAAAATGTCATCCAGTGATGGCACGTGTAGACACGTCCAAAATAAATTTTTAAGGAAAGGGACATAAACTAAATAAAAATAAAACCAATAAGTTATTTTCTAATGAACTTTGACCTTCAAAAAGTTTAGAATTTGAAAACAAAATTGTTTTATTTACTTTAATAAAAGCAGGGCCTTTCAACAGTGACTTGCAAACTTCTATAGGTGATAACGAGCATCTTGTTGAAGCTAGATTTATTCTTTTTTGCCAAATCCCCCAAAAGACTGATGCAGTTCACAATTGATCCTAATTTGCATAGAAAATTATCATATCCAGCGTTGAGGACTATTTCAGGTCTAGTCTGGTTTCCTGTTGAACAAACAAAATTGTCGAATTTGGGATCCAAGATCGTCCAATGCATACCAAACAAGTCAATGTTTGGTGTGGATTGTGGGCTAACGGCGTCATAGGTCCATGTCTCACTGAGAACAACTTTGACAGGCCATCACTATGTATGGCAAGCACTATAGGCCTTTTGCCTTGAATTGGATGAGCTGAACACCAACGACATGACATGTGATTAAATCAGCACAACGCTATGAACCACGCGCAGCTTATGCCAAATTGGATATTCTGCACGAGCTTTTTCAAGACATGATCATCAAGCGTTTGATTTAACCTCATTATATCTTTTTGCAGTAACAGGGGATATCTAGAGCAATCAAGGATACAACTGTTCTGATTCGATTCCGATCGTGAATACTGGAATTATGTTCTGTGGAAAGTTTAAACGCTTCACTTACAAGTCAGATTTCCTCTCGTTAACATCATCCGAAAGGAAGATTATCGACTTACTACAACGTTCGTTCGGCTAGCTGACAATGTTGTTGGTGCAATCAAGAAACACATGGGCTAATCCACGAAGCCGTTCAGTGAATCTATCGCAGGTTAAGTAGTTAGAACTATCAGAGTATTGTCGGAAAGGCTAATAATCAGAATGCTCTGGCTAGCTCATCGCAGGGGAGCTGGGTAGCTGGCTGGCTGCCTAGCAGGGTACCTGGCTAGATGGGTAGCTGCCTAGCAGGACAGCTGGTAGATGGCGAGCTGGGTAGCTCGCTAAATGGGTTGCTGGCTAGTATAGCTGCATAGCTGGTTATCTACCTGGTATAGCTGGCTAACAGGGTAGCTGGGTACCTATCAATATAGCTGGCTAGCAGGGAAAAGCTGGGTACCTGACAAGCTGGCTGGTATATATATAATATAATAATCGATTATATATTATATATAAGATTAATAATTGTAATAAGAATAATAATAATCGATAATACTATAATAATCGATTATATATTATATATAATAAGAATAATAAGTCATAAGAATAATAATAGTAATAAGAATAATAAGAATGAGAATAATAATAGTAATAAGAATAATAATAGTAATAAGAATAATAATAGTAATAAGAATAAGAATGAGAATAATAATAGTAATAAGAATAATAATAGTAATAAGAATAATAATAGTAATAAGAATAAGAATGAGAATAATAATAGTAATAAGAATAATAATAGTAATAAGAATAATAATAATCGATAATAATAATAATAATAATCGATAATAATAATAATAATAATCGATAATAATAATAATAATAATCGATAATAATAATAATAATAATAATAATAATCGATAATAATAATAATAATAATAATAATAATCGATAATAATAATAATAATAATAATAATCGATAATAATAATAATAATAATAATAATCGATAATAATAATAATAATAATAATAATAATAATCGATAATAATAATAATAATAATCGATAATAATAATCGATAATAATAATCGATAATAATAATCGATAATAATAATCGATAATAATAATCGATAATAATAATCGATAATAATAATCGATAATAATAATCGATAATAATAATCGATAATAATAATCGATAATAATAATCGATAATAATAATCGATAATAATAATCGATAATAATAATCGATAATAATAATCGATAATAATAATCGATAATAATAATCGATAATAATAATCGATAATAATAATCGATAATAATAATCGATAATAATAATCGATAATAATAATCGATAATAATAATCGATAATAATAATCGATAATAATAATCGATAATAATAATCGATAATAATAATCGATAATAATAATCGATAATAATAATCGATAATAATAATCGATAATAATAATCGATAATAATAATCGATAATAATAATCGATAATAATAATCGATAATAATAATCGATAATAATAATCGATAATAATAATCGATAATAATAATCGATAATAATAATCGATAATAATAATCGATAATAATAATCGATAATAATAATCGATAATAATAATCGATAATAATAATCGATAATAATAATCGATAATAATAATCGATAATAATAATCGATAATAATAATCGATAATAATAATCGATAATAATAATCGATAATAATAATCGATAATAATAATCGATAAAAATAATCGATAATAATAATCGATAATAATAATCGATAATAATAATCGATAATAATAATCGATAATAATAATCGATAATAATAATCGATAATAATAATCGATAATAATAATCGATAATAATAATCGATAATAATAATAATAATAATCGATAATAATAATAATAATCGATAATAATAATAATAATCGATAATAATAATAATAATCGATAATAATAATAATAATCGATAATAATAATAATAATAATCGATAATAATAATAATAATAATCGATAATAATAATAATAATAATCGATAATAATAATAATAATAATAATCGATAATAATAATAATAATAATAATAATAATCGATAATAATAATCGATAATAATAATCGATAATAATAATCGATAATAATAATCGATAATAATAATCGATAATAATAATCGATAATAATAATCGATAATAATAATCGATAATAATAATCGATAATAATAATCGATAATAATAATCGATAATAATAATCGATAATAATAATCGATAATAATAATCGATAATAATAATCGATAATAATAATCGATAATAATAATCGATAATAATAATCGATAATAATAATCGATAATAATAATCGATAATAATAATCGATAATAATAATCGATAATAATAATCGATAATAATAATCGATAATAATAATCGATAATAATAATCGATAATAATAATCGATAATAATAATCGATAATAATAATCGATAATAATAATCGATAATAATAATCGATAATAATAATCGATAATAATAATCGATAATAATAATCGATAATAATAATCGATAATAATAATCGATAATAATAATCGATAATAATAATCGATAATAATAATCGATAATAATAATCGATAATAATAATCGATAATAATAATCGATAATAATAATCGATAATAATAATCGATAATAATAATCGATAATAATAATCGATAATAATAATCGATAATAATAATCGATAATAATAATCGATAATAATAATCGATAATAATAATCGATAATAATAATCGATAATAATAATCGATAATAATAATCGATAATAATAATCGATAATAATAATCGATAATAATAATCGATAATAATAATCGATAATAATAATCGATAATAATAATCGATAATAATAATCGATAATAATAATCGATAATAATAATCGATAATAATAATCGATAATAATAATCGATAATAATAATCGATAATAATAATCGATAATAATAATCGATAATAATAATCGATAATAATAATCGATAATAATAATCGATAATAATAATCGATAATAATAATCGATAATAATAATCGATAATAATAATCGATAATAATAATCGATAATAATAATCGATAAAAATAATCGATAATAATAATCGATAATAATAATCGATAATAATAATCGATAATAATAATCGATAATAATAATCGATAATAATAATCGATAATAATAATCGATAATAATAATAATAATAATCGATAATAATAATAATAATCGATAATAATAATAATAATCGATAATAATAATAATAATCGATAATAATAATAATAATCGATAATAATAATAATAATCGATAATAATAATAATAATAATCGATAATAATAATAATAATAATCGATAATAATAATAATAATAATCGATAATAATAATAATAATAATCGATAATAATAATAATAATAATAATCGATAATAATAATAATAATAATAATAATAATCGATAATAATAATAATAATAATAATAATAATCGATAATAATAATCGATAATAATAATCGATAATAATAATCGATAATAATAATCGATAATAATAATAATAATAATCGATAATAATAATCGATAATAATAATCGATAATAATAATCGATAATAATAATCGATAATAATAATCGATAATAATAATCGATAATAATAATCGATAATAATAATCGATAATAATAATCGATAATAATAATCGATAATAATAATCGATAATAATAATCGATAATAATAATCGATAATAATAATCGATAATAATAATCGATAATAATAATCGATAATAATAATCGATAATAATAATCGATAATAATAATCGATAATAATAATCGATAATAATAATCGATAATAATAATCGATAATAATAATCGATAATAATAATCGATAATAATAATCGATAATAATAATCGATAATAATAATCAATAATAATAATCGATAATAATAATCGATAATAATAATCGATAATAATAATCGATAATAATAATCGATAATAATAATCGATAATAATAATCGATAATAATAATCGATAATAATAATCGATAATAATAATCGATAATAATAATCGATAATAATAATCGATAATAATAATCGATAATAATAATCGATAATAATAATCGATAATAATAATCGATAATAATAATCGATAATAATAATCGATAATAATAATCGATAATAATAATCGATAATAATAATCGATAATAATAATCGATAATAATAATCGATAATAATAATCGATAATAATAATCGATAATAATAATCGATAATAATAATCGATAATAATAATCGATAATAATAATCGATAATAATAATCGATAATAATAATCGATAATAATAATCGATAATAATAATCGATAATAATAATCGATAATAATAATCGATAATAATAATCGATAATAATAATCGATAATAATAATCGATAATAATAATCGATAATAATAATCGATAAAAATAATCGATAATAATAATCGATAATAATAATCGATAATAATAATC